>CM040117.1:125943844-126692098 GCA_022559845.1 Amorphophallus konjac | reverse complement strand
TGTAAACGCGGAAGGTGAGGAGCTCTCTCACCCATGGAATGGGTTGTATCTTAAGCGTTTCTTTCCTTAAAAATTTAAAACCATGTGCTTCTCCGGTAATAGGAACTTCCTCCCTATCTTCAAAAAGTGGGTCTCGAGTAAGGCAGTCACACACTACACGACGTCCCTGGTCGGGTTCCTTGCTTATAAGACACCATTTTCCTCGGCCATGCTTTAGGAGAAAGTCGAAGTCCCTGTCCGCTTTATTCTTCGGTTGAATCCAGGGGCAAGGAGTGAATAAGGAGGCGACAACCAACCCAAGCTCCCTAACGAGAAGAGGTCTCAAATAGGGGCAAGTCCGTTATGACCTGACGTCACAAGGAAGAAAGGACAAGAAAAGAAAAGGAGTGCTCTTTACCAACAAGATCAAAAGCATCATCTCAAAGTCTGTGAATAAGATTTCAAAAGCTCCAAAGGAAAGAGAAAACTAGGCATGACAAGAGTGGCAGTACAGTTCCCCGCGGGACGTTATGAGCCCGGTCGCATGCATGCCTAGGTGGAACAAAGGTTCGATGACGGACATAAAAGCCCCGGCGCAACAGACCAAATCTCTAATAGGGTTGTGCGGTGAGGGAATCAAGTTCTAAAAACTCCCATATCTGGCCTAAGCTTACCCCCGTGTTCCTTTTTTCTTTTAGGACTGAGATGAGTACCCTAGGTATGGCTTTGGTAAAAACACCGTCACAATGATTAGGCCTCGGCCAGGGGTTGTCACAACATTGCACGCCGGTCTCGAGACTCAACCTAAAAACGAGGAAGGTCTCGTGTTGCTAGAGAGGCACTGGTTTTTCAAAATCCAACAACAACAACAAATATTTTCAAAAATCTAAAAACAACGAATATTTTCAAAAATCCAAAAATAACAAATATTTTCAAAATCCAAAAACAACAAATATTTTCAAAATAAAAAAAAACAACAAATATTTTCAAAAAATCCAAAAACATCAAATATCTTTCAAAATCCAAAAAAACAAAAAAAATATTTTCAAAAACATTAAATATTTTCCAAAACTCCCAAAAAATACCATCATATGCATAGCATGCATCGCATGTTCATTATGTTTTCGCCTATTTAATAAGGCTCCACCCCTTGACCAAACATCAAGAAACGATCATTACCTAACTTGCTTCAAGGCAAGGGGTTGAGTCTAAGAACGGATCTAACTTGTTTCATGTTTGAGTGTGTGCAGAATATAGGGGCAAGCCCAAAAACAAAAGCTCACAACAATGCAGGTTCAAGGTGTGTAACGCGCCAGCATCAGACCGTTACAGTCATGTAACGGGCCCGTATTTGACCGTCATTTCCCTTTAGGCATGGGCCTTCTTCCTTTCCTTAAACCATCACTATAACGGTCTGAGACTCTCCGTTACTTGAATATAACGGCTCAAGACCCATCCGTCATATCCTTCAGAGACCGGGCTCTTGTTACTCTCATTCTGACGGCCTGTCGCAGGACCGTTATTTACTTGTAGCGGCCCAGTGCACATCCGTCATATCCTCCAGAAGCCCTGTCTGTTCACATCAGTCTAGCCTTTCAAATAATGGAACTCAAGATCATTCAACGATGGCAATCTCATCTCATTCAAGCAAGGATTAATGAAATATAATTCTTGATAAATTCAACTTCGATTGTCAGTTACATGATATCTCTCATGAACAAAAAACAAAAAAAAATAGGAAAATCAAGATACATTCAATTTCTTATCCGCAAGAGGGCGGATTCTTCTCAACTCTTTCATGTAATCTCGGCGTGTTTCGTCGTTCTCTTCAACCTCTGCTTGCCACGGGCGCACCTTGCTGATCTCCCACATGGTCAGCGCGTTCCGGATCGCTCTTTCATCTTCCTCGGTCCCCATCTTCCTAAGTAGAAGGGGAGGGTAGTGTGATAGTGCAGAAACGCTGATTCGAGGTAATCCGATCTGAAGATGGCATCAGTGCGGGTTGTAGATCGCCATGGTAGTGTTCCCTACTAGCTGGAGGTCCAGGCCTTGACACCGCAGTATTTTGAGAAGAGTGCTTCGGAGGACTCTTGGTCGCATGATGAATTTGTCTATTGGAAAAGTGTTAAAGAAGAGGCGCCATTCATCCCGAGTTTTCTTATCCGTTGTCTTGCATTCAACCTGAGGAGAATATCCAAATGCCCCTCCAATAAAGAAGAGAGGGTGGCTCCCAAAGATCCGGCTTGCTGAAGTTATGTCTTCCTTAGGAAGGAATTTGATTCTTATTCCCATCCAGCACTCAAGGAGTATCATGGAGCCGAACAAAAGTCCTCCTGTGCAAGCCGAGCTTAGTCCTTCATAAAGGTATGAGAGGACCGCTTGAGAGATAGACATTCCCCGCCACAGCCCGCTAATAATACCAAGATTTTGAATGTCTAAGAGGTGGTCGGTAGTGGTAAAAAGAAAGACTCCACACAAACAAACCGCCACCGCCTTGGCTATCGCTTCATGTCTCTCCCACTTGTTTTTACAATGAGACACTATCCACTGTGCCAAGGGTATCAAGTGGATGTGGTATGGGCTGATCATGGTTCGCACGTCCTTTGGATTGTGAATGAAATCACTCAAGATCAAGGACGGGTCGATAGGCTCTATTGTGTAGCAAACCCGGTCTTCATCCCCCACCTTAGGAAGGGCTAGGTAGGTTTCTACCTCCTCCAATAGGACAGTTGCTTCAAAGGAAGGGAAGATGAAGGTATGAGTTTGTGGATGCCATAATTCCACAAGTGCTGAAAGGCTTGGCCAATCGAAAGATAATTTCTGGAAATTCTTGCCTAAAACCAAGAGGGGTTGGAGGTGCCATGCTTTAAGGATTGATGTGACCTCTATGGGGAGTGCCTTTACCATGGGAGCCACCCACTTCAGATTGGAATAGCACCTTGGACCAGGAAGGGGCTTGAGAAAAGAAGGAAGGAAGTCATGAAAAGAAGAAGTGCAACAAAATTTTGAACTTTGGATGAATTGTAAGAACTTACCACTCTTAGGACGTTGGAGCTTAAGTGCTTGGGAATTGAGGTTAGCCGTTGAAGCTCTCCATGTTCCCTCCTTGCAGCTTTGGGGCCGGGGTAAGCTTTCTCCTCCATAGCCATCACCTCGAAGCTCCTCTTCATCATGTTTTCTGCTCTTTGGAAGAGCTCTTCAAACCCTAGAACAGAGGTTTCAGCAAAGTTGCGATTTTGATTAAGGTTTCAAGTTGCTAAGGCTTACATTTAACTTTGGAAGGATAAGACTCAGGCTAGAAGGCTTTATCTTCAATTAGGATAAGTTATAGTAATGGATCAAGTGGCTAAACCTCGGGTTTTAGTTATCTCGGCTCAATCCGTTTCGGATTACAACCCAGATTCTGACGGTTCATCGTGTGGCCGCTACTTCATTCCGACGCACCAACCCTTGGCCGTCGCATTTTCTGTGGGTTTCAATTCCCCGAATCATGTTCTGTGGAGAATAACGGTCTAAGGGTCTACCGTCGCTTCCTGTAACGTGCAAGCCCTAAGCCGTCGCACTCTCAGCTACTCAGTTCCTTCTCTTTTGGGCTAAAACACTTCCTGACGGTCTTGCGTATGACCGTCTCTTTCTGACGCGTCTTCTTCAGACCGTCGCATTTCCTGCTAGTTGCCCTGGACAACTATCGTTCTGCCATGATCAACGGTCTGACCCTTGGCCGTTACTTGCCTTTGACGCACCCTCGATTGGCCGTCGTTTATCCTGATGCCCCACTGCCAGAGTGGGCTTCTGATGATTAACGGTCTTTCACCAGAGCGTCATTTGATTATGACGGTCAGACCTTAGACCGTCACTTTCTCTGCTGCTAAGTTCAGGCTATTCCTTCTGCCCTTGCCTAGACCTGGCGGTCTTTCACATTGTACACCTCGTTTCCTTCCCATTTTCATACATGCATTCCTGCATACATCTCATTCATTCATTCCCATTTTCGTCCATCCTGCTTTTTTTCACATTCATTCATTCACGCTCGCATCAAAAATTAAAACAAAACAGAAAACTAAAAAGAAGGGATCTCATTCCATTTTGCCAAAGGTTCTATACAAATGATAAATAAAACATAAGAAAAGGCATCATTCGGCCGGTCTATCAGCTGGGCGACCTTCATCCTCCCCATCCTCAGGTCTCCTCGCGGGTGGCGGTGCTATGGAAGCACTCTCCTCCTGCTGTCCTCTCTCTGCCCTTTCATTCCTCCGCTGGGCGGAGGAGCTGACAAGGAAGTTCCCTACTGAGCCGCTAGGGGCAGCACTCCTATGTACCCCACTCTGGGAGGCACTCCACTCCGGTCCCCGGCCCATCATCCAGACCGTCCGCTCCAGTGTCCGCAGCTCGATCTTCAGTGTAAAGATCTGACACCGCGTCTCCCGTGCCTCGATCCGGTAGCGGTCCAAGTCGGCCGTCCCGATCCGAAGCTCCTCCACCTCAGCTCGCGCCCGCGCTAACTCCTTTCGGAGTTGTTCCATCTCTGCATCATCTGGGCGTCGCAGGGCCTCCGCTCTCAGCCGGGCCATCTCCGCCCGTACCAGCTCCGTCTCTGCTCGGGCTCGATCAGTCTCGGCCCGGCTTCTCTCCACCTCAGCTCTCGCCTGGCTGGCCTCGGCCATTGCTGCTGCTAGATCCCTCGCCTGTAGATTGCATTTCATATCATTAGTCATGAAGCATTTAATTAGGCATAATCATAAGTTTTTTAGTCTCTTACCCGCTCCGCGAGGGTGGCCTCCGCCTCCTCGGCACGGGCAACCGCCCGAGCAAAGTCAGCTTCCTGCTCAGCCCTGCCTCCCGCAGGCTGCGAGGAAGACGATGGGGCATCCGGTCCAGCGCATTGGGCTCCCTCGGCCCGCTGCATTTAGAAGTCATGGTTAGTTGACATTGGCATTTGCATCATGAACATCATCACATAAATCATGAACATTTAAGTTTTTAGCCTCACCAGGAGCTCTAGAGCAGTCCGGTACCCGTCCCGCTGCTGGATGGTGGAGTGGAGTAGCCCTTCCAGCTCGGCTATCCGTCCCTCAGGGTCTAGCTGCATTTTAGAAAGCATGAGTCAGCATATATCACATTGCACATTGCATAAATTTTAGAGTTTTAGTTTGCATACCGGTCGGCGGGTACCTCGGTACACCCGGTCGCCGTAGAGTCGAGCGAAGGCCTTCAGATATGCCTCGTCGCTCTCGTCTCGCTCCTTCACCGCTCGGCCCCGCCTGTTCCAATCATGGACGTACTTCGCCTTCCGGGCGCACCAATCCACATTGCCGCTGATGCCCCTTGCTGACTTGCCGGGGTGGTCGTCGCTGTGGCGTGGAAAGGTCACCTCGGGCTGGTGTAGTCCCCGGGTCCGCAGGATCAGCCTGTAGTGCAGAGGCTCGATGATATGGAGGCAATGCAACCATATGTCTCGCCCCCGGTACGATAAGGCCGCCTCCACCCATGGCTGTCCCGTATAGCCCTCGTCGCGGTATGGGGTCCATCTCACCTGAGAGCATTTAGTTCATTCATTAGCATATGAAAGCATTAAAAGATATTTTAGAAAGCATTTAGAAACATTTAAAAGCATATAGAAATCATTTTGAGTTCCGGGCTTACCGATGTGTGCGGGAAGGAGTCCAAGTCGTCCTGGATCGTCCGAGTCAGTCTGCTGATCGACCCCGTGTCCCTCGCCACCGACCAACGCCTCGCGATCGGTATGCGGCCGGGATGGAGTAATGCGCCTCTCCCGATGCCCGGGAGGCGAGAAGCCGCCCAACATTATCTGCCGATCCGTGGTGCTCAGGAAATCAAACAAGAATGCGAGCACTGCTGCTCCCCAAGCGTATCTCCTGACTCTGCCCAAATCCTCTATCGTCGGCAGCAGTCTACAGCTGATGACATCTGCCCGAGTCGTGAAGAGGAGCTTCTCGAATAGCAGCATCAGGAAGCGTCTGAGCACTCTGTCCCCCTCTGGTCCTGCCTCCGCCGCCACGCGAGGGCGCACCTGGTCTATCACTCTGCCCAGATGCTCCTCGGGTAGCTCTCCCACTGCGATCGTCGCCCCTCTCAGTCCCAAGCTCTCCTGCAGCACTGATATCGAAAGCTGGGAGGAGGACTATCCCGGCCTGATCAAATCTAGCCCGAGCAGCTGCTGCGCCATCTCTCGGTAGTCGCCGTATGTCCACCCTGTCACCGCGGCTCCGTGGACTCTCAATCCGGTAATCCTCGCTATGTCTTCTAGCGTGGGGATCATGTGGCCCCACGGGAAGATGAAAGCTCGGCTGATCGGGTCCCATCTCTCGTGCAAGGCGTACAGTACCGGAGTGTCCATCCGGGTCACCTCGATGCTGAGCACCTCGGCGAATCCCATCTCGGCAAGTCTCTCTCTCTAGTAATCGGGCAATGCCTGGTACACTGCCCGGATCTGTAGCCAGGAGATCCGTGATCGTCTCTTCCCCTGCATTGCATATTAGATCATTAATTAGTCCAATTTGCATCATATAAATTGCATAATCATTCTTAATTGAAAACAAAATAAAAATTTAAAAAAACTGAAAACCCTAAAAAAAATAGTTTAAGTCCCTGGCAAGAGTGACGGCCCTGGGGTAGGGCGTCACTTGCCTCTGACGGCCTCAGCTTGGTGCGTCAGGAGTGTGACGGTCGCTGGCAGGACCGTCACATTGACTGCGTTTGGGAATTTTTTCCCTTGCATCCCCATGGTCTCCCATGTTGGCCAAATGGCCTACAATTGTTCCTAGTGGGTTCGTAGACCCATTTCTACCCCTTTCCCTCACATGCATCCATAAATAAACACAAAAAAAATAAAAATTAGAAAATTAGGGCGGAGGGCCTACCTCGTGGTCCATGTTTCTCCTCTTCTTCTTCTCTGGTTCCTTGGGCTCCTCTGCACCCAAGGGAACTTCCCCTTCGTCCCCCGTGGCCGTGGGAGCTTCCTCTTCCTCCCTTGGACTTCGCCTCACCGGTTGTTCTTCTTCCACCGGCGGGATCGTCTCCCGTTCAATCCGGCGGTGGAGCCGCCGTATGGCCATTTTCTTCCCTCTCCCTCTCTTCTGTGGTGGAGGCCGGGGTGCCTCGTCGCCGGCCATGGTGGTCGTTGGGACGGTGGTCGCCGGAGCTCTCGGTTTTGGGGTGTTTTGGGCGGTGAGTGTTTGAATGAACGGACCGTGACCGTTCGGTTGTTTTTTTTGAAATCTCAGGAAATGTAACGGTCTATCGACCGGCCGTCACATCATTCTGACGCGTCTTTCATAGGCCGTCACATGTAATAGACTGTTTTATTGAAGAATGTGAACCGCCTGATTTATGACGGATCAAGGGTGATCCGTTACTTGATGTGACGCCCTGTCCTCAGACCGTTATATGCTTGCAAGTTTCTTGATGAATTAAATGGTCTAATTAATGTCAAAATGGTTCCATTTTCTATCATGATGTTCCTTATGGATGCCTCTTGCACGTACAATGGTTATGTCTTGATGCTTATTTTTGATTTATTTTTGGCTAACCTATCTTTCATGAAAGGAATTACGAGTAAAATCACGCTTTGCCGTCCGTCTGGCAGGTAAGTCAGGTATTGTATCTCGTTCCCGTCTTCCCTTAATGCATTACTATATGTTATCTATGATATATTACCTCGAGAACCGGCTGGTCATTCATGTGTCTTGGGATCTGATGTTCCCCTAAAACAAAAATGATGATGATCTAAGTTCACATGTTTAATCGTTAGATAGGCCGTTAGATTGGAAAATTTGGGGACGATGGTTCTATCTTGCACTCCGTGGTTGCAGATGGTGTCTTGACTCTGATTTCTCCGATCTAGCAATATTATTCTCGAGTATCTTGTTATTTTATCTTTCTTTGCATTTGATTTGAAGATTTTGTTTTCCTTTAACCCGGCATGCATCACGCGCATTCTTTGAGCATTCGTGAAGTTTCATCTATTCAAGATATCTCGATGATGGTGAACAGCTGTGTTCTTAAATCCCGAAATAAGGAGAATCATTCCACTCTGAATTAGAAGGTTTCCTTCGATCTGCTCGCTTGATCTGGTTCGCTGAAGATTCATGTCTGGAGTTTAGTCTCTTTCTTTTTCCGTTGCCTCCGGCGGCTAGCCGTGTTTCCTTTCCTTAGTTAAATAGTTCCTCCAGACTTGCGTCCTTTAGTTGGCTATTTCCTTGTGATCAATTCGAGGTTTTCCAAAAAATTCCTATCGCTTGTTGGTACAGAACGGGTGTCGTTTACCTTAACGCCCTCTTTTTGATACACCCCACTTCATTTCCGCTTCATCTCCATGTTCCATTTCACTTTCGCTTCACCTCCGCTCGTTCCCCTGTAAAGAGAACGTTAAGGAGGGGCATCTGTTGACACCCGTTTTATACCCAATAAGTCGGGTCATCTCCTTATTTCATTCTATATAATGCTCCGAGTTGTTCACCCTTCATTGAGTCTCTTGGTCAGTTGAAGCCTGTTTCTTGGGTCTTGAATTCCTGGATTAAGATATGGCTCCCGGTGGCATTTCGTTGGATAAATCTTAGCAAACCCTTCACTCTTTTTGTGAACCTCGATGTTAATAACGGTCCCAGTCAGGCGCGTTGCTTCCTTCTGACGGATGGGTCCTGGACCGTTACTCTTTGAAGAGTCCTAGAGCTTAAGGCCTCGTATTCAGAGCTTATCCTTTTAATTCCACGTTGATAATAACGGTCTGTCGTCCAGCCGTTGCTTCACTCTGACGACCTATGCCTTGGCCGTCGCTTCCTTGAAGAGTCCAGCTTGTTGGGTCTTCTTCCTGTTGATCTTATCTCTTTGGGATAGGGTTGAAAGTGACGGATGAAGCTTGGTGCGTTACTTCCAAGTGGCGGTCTGTCGTGTAGCCGTTACTTCCTTTTGAGAGTCCTGGCAGTCCAGGCCTTTTCTCTGCTACTCCGTGGTCGAGATAAGGATTTGGATTGACGTTATCTCTTTCAAATCTGATCCTCAGGACCCCCCGTTTGTTTCTATGGACTCTTGGTGATATTATCTTCAAGGATTTGCTAAGAGTTATCTCTTTATCTTGCTGAATTATCCTCTGCTCGACCTAAGAGTTTGAGGGTCTATAAATAGAACCCTTGACTTCATGGCCAAGAGAGAGGAAGATTTGATTCACGATGAAGTGCTGCCGAACTCAGGAGCCATCTTCATCCAGGAGGAGCTGCTTCCCACGTCCATCCATCTTCTAATCAAGGGAGTACTTTAGTTTTGTCTTTCAAGTTCATCATTGCATGCTTGAGTTCTTCCTTGGTTTTCCTCAAAACAAAGCATTGTCCCTCCTCTTCCTCCACGTTTTTCACTGTTCTTTAAGCATACAAACATCCTCCCAAACTTTTAAAACACCCAGAGGGGTTAAAAAACCAAAACTCCCCGGTAATTCCCTCTCCTTTTGATATTCTTAAGCTCTTTAAGAATTGATGCTATGCTTGTGAAAAGGGCTAATTGAGGTTGTCTTGTCTTGTCTTTCTACTTCTTTGGCAGGTTTACAGGTTCATTAGCACGAGGCCCAAGTCTTCTAGCCGGCTGGAAGAGTTGGAGTTAAAAGAATTCAAGCTTTACTACTGCAGGTTACCTGACGGTCTGGTGCAGGCGCGTCACTATCCTCTGGCGGTCTATCGTGCGGCCGTTACTTCCAAGCGACGCACAGGGTTCTGGCCGTTACTTCCAAGTTGATCTGCAGGCTTTCCTGGATTTTCTCTCCCGTGGGCGGGTGCTTCATCCACCTATTTCCAAGGTATATTCAGGTCTTTGACTTGTGTTTACTTTGGTGGCGATCACATCTTTCCTTGGTATTGGGCATTAGCTGTCTTCTTCATCATATCTTCTTTATTTTCCTTGCTTGTTCCACCCCTAGCGGTGTGTTTTTATTTGTTCCTTGTTCCACGCCCCGGTGTGTGTTTTCCTTTTCCTTAGCGCAATTTGATTGAGGTAGCATGCCCATGCTAGAGTTGGCTATGGTTGCCTAGGTTCATGTTTACATGTTCACAGGTTTAAGTAGATCTTTGATTGCTTGTTTGTCATCTTGCCATATTATTTTGCAAACCTCAAAAGTAAGATGAAAGATAGGCAAATAAATATCAATAAATCCGTACTCAAATAACTGTGTTGCGTGATAAAATGGATCTCTTTCATGAAGCTCTACTTGAAAGAAATTTCTCCACTAACAGAAATTTCAGATTAGTCGCTCGAAGGGTCAATCAAAATGCATAAGAGTTACGGGCCTCACTTCAGCATGCTTTACTTTTACTCATGGCGCTCCTACCCTAGATGCATCTACCCAGACTGATGACGCACCTAGGGAGTGATACTCAGAGATACTGCCTCAGAACCCCTCATTTTTTTGCTGATGGCAAAGGGGGAGAAGATAAAGATAATGAGTCATTCAGTTAGAGTGTTACTCAGAGTGTTTCCAGTGCTAAAAATGTCAAAGAGAAGTAGAGTCGAAGATAAGCAATGCATTAGGAGTTTGTAGTCAATATAGTTTGTAGTCAATATGCATGTAGCTATGCATAATCATGCTTACTTGTTTATGTTCTTGTGTATGTTCTTGTTGTTGAACGTTGTTCAAACTTTGGTAAACTTTTTGTATACACTTCAATGAATGAAATTGGTTATTTCCTTTTTGTATGATTCACCAATTGATGAGAATGGATGTTTGATTCTTGTGATTGAATGTGAATGAATATTTCATAGTCTATAACTATTTTAATGACTCATAGTTGCCATCATCAAAAAGGGGGAGATTATTGGATCTCTAATTTTAATGATGACACACTATGATTCATGATGTAATCAAATATGAAATCTAAGTTCTGAATATTGAACAGGTTCACATTCATGGCACCCAAATTAACACATCGAAGCATAAATGTTGAGCCCCGATGCAAAAGTTATCTTGAGAAAGCTTACTTTCACTGGCTGCACCGACACAGTCGAAGGACTGCATCGACGCACTAAAAGACAGGTGCACGAACAGATTGTCTCTAGTGCATCGACGCATCATAATGCTGCATCGACGTATCAAGTCAAACTACAGACATCAGGGCTCTTCTATCCTAAGGCAGTTATCTTCACTGCATCGACGCAATAGAGGAATGCATCGATGCACTCAGTCCAGTATCTGAAAAGGGAACAACATCATGAAGCCACCTCGACGCATCAAGCTCTAAACTAGCATTTGAAAGCTTGCAAGGTCGAAGCATCAAGAGCTGCCTCAACTTGTCTCTCTAGCACGATCTTATCTTCTTCTACAACACACCAATGTGATGTCTAAACTTAGAGTTGGGAAAGAATTCATTGACCATTCTTCTTTAAATGTGTCGATGCACAAGTAGATTCAAGTTGATGACTTAACAAGTCTATACATTCATGAACATAGTCAGTGCATCCTTTTTGCATCGTAGTGCTTCACGCATACACATAGTCAGTGCATCTTTTTGCATCGTTGTGCTTCACGCATACACATAGTCAGTGCATCGCTTTGCCTCGCGCATACACATATACACAAAGCTCATGCTTAATCATGTTCATCTGTGGTGTATGAACTCCCTTGATCTACTTTGATACATGTATTTGATTCAGTCGTAAATGATTCTGTTGCACTCAATTCAGAATTGGACTGGTTCGGTCTGATTGTTATGTGTGGGTTGTAATAGTTCAAGTTGCTTTGGATTGACTTAGCAACTCATGGCTGGTTTGATTTAATCATGAGTGATGTAAGCTTATGGAGAAAATGGATTGAAAAGCTTTGCATCACTAAATCCCTACTTGTATTTCAGCATTCTCAACTACAGGTTGAAAGACCTATGAGAAGAGATAATTCTGATGCTCATTTCCTAATATGGATTGAATTGTGTTTGACATGAAGTTGAGTTATCTGAAATGCATGTGAGGTTTGAAAGATATTGAAACTAAAAATGGGGTTCCCATGCATGAATTTGTTATGAAATGAAAGCATGTGTTTTAAAGGGGTTGAATGTGTTTGAGCTTACACGAGTTATCATCTCAATATGTGGTTGCTCTTCAACTTATTTACATGCAGGTTGTAAGAACAAGTCTAGTGATGAAAGACAAGGTAAGAATTTGTTTTTAATGTAATTCATGTTTGGTTACATTAGGATTCATGTTTAGGTCATTGGGAACGCATTAAAAATCATTTATTAAGGTCTCAAGATCAATGGGTCGACCTCCCCCACTCAATGGGTCGACCCCCGGGCTGAAAACTCATGTTTTTTGGTGCTGTCTGAAAGTGGGTCGACCCCCCTCACAAAGTGGGTCGACCCCTGTAACAATTTATGTAGAAAATTGCTTCTGGATAGAGATGGGTCGACCCCCCCTGGCAGATGGGTCGACCCCCTCAGATTCGCAGGTCCGCGCGTCCATTCCGTGGCCCACCGAAACCCTATGAAAATACTTCCAAATGGGCTGAAAATTTACCCTAATACCCTTGGGTTACTAATGAACATATTAGGGTGGTTTTGCTAGGGTTTTGCAAGGGTATAGTGGTCTTTTGCACAACTTATCTTTCTAGTATAAATAACATGGGAATTTGGAGGAAATGTGTGGAGCTCTAATCTCTCTATCTGTTTTGTAGGAGAACGAAGGGAAGAAGGAGGAAGGCTGAGGAAGAGCTCAAGATTCATCTACTTCCATCCTTTTCTAGAGCTCGTGATTGAAGAAAGAAAGGAGCGGATCGAGAAGAGGAACGTGTGGACGTCCTCAACATTGGCATTTGGCTATCCTCTGACCCGAGCATCAGAGATTATCAACTACACCTCGTTTCTTCTCATGGGGAACTACTTCTATATCTTGTTTACATCTATTAATGCCATTTGCTTTTGAGTTGTGGGGTTTGCATTGATCATATCTTGTATTTCTGAATTCTAGATATATTTTTGTGTGGACCGTCTGTGGACGGGTGTTTGTGTGAAGGCGGAGCTGCATCTCCGTGTGTTGGGTTTTATTGTGGGGAATGTTTCCCTGTTGTTGGTTATGTATTGTCGGAGCTGCGTCTCCATGTGGATTTAGTGTCCGGGGCGTGTTCCCTGATTCTGTGTGTGGGTGTGTGCTACGGTGGCAGCGTGTTGGGGATTTTCCCCGTGTGTGGATATTGCTGCGGAAGCAGCGTGTGTGTGTGGTTGGGATTCATCCTCGTGTTGCTACGAAAGTAGTGTGTAGTGAAGCCTCACCCGGTTGGGTGAGGGGTGGACGTAGGGAGCCCGTCGTGGTCCCGAACCACCTAAAAATCTCCGTGTCCTTTGTGAATGCCTGTGCGATTGTCCATTTCTCCTATCTCCATTCACAAGTAGATTTATAGATTTTTATTCACTACTCCACTACACACTGCTACCTCTGCTATTTGTATTTGAGCACAGTTAACTCGTTCTCTACATTGCATATCCGTGTGAGATCGAAAAGATTGAGAGGATTCTTCTAATCTCACTTGAGTTTATGCTAATTAACGTAGTTAATTTTAATTCCACCGTGATCAGTTTAGATTGTTTTTAAAATCTGCCATCTAGACAAAGGGGACAATTCAACCCCCCTTCTTGTCCGCCATCTAGTCTGGGCCAACATAACCCATCCATGAAGGTTTGATCGCACAATCACTTACTATATGTGTTGCACAATTTACTAAAAATTTCGGCAGCATCTCCCCACACTTCTCCGATATACCAAAAATATTTATTGAATATAAAGTTTTCTTAAACACTTATAAGTAAGTGGTTAAGAAAACACTCAGAATCAATAAAGGTATATCGAAGAAGAGTGAGGAGACGCAACCGGCATTTTCAGCAAACCATACAAACACATATAGTAAATGACTATCTAAGTGCGATCAAACATTCACAGACTATCCAAACGGGACAATTCAAGACTTTGAGGTAGATATATACATTCTCATAAAAAAAAAGAGAACATACACATCAATCCCAAAGTCTTGAACGGGAAGGTTCATTGACACGGGTTTAACACGCTCTCCTGAGGTGCGTGTAATGTTAGGTCGCACCCACGCACCTCAGCTCACATGGAATACCCCATGTGTTTATATAACATAAAATTAAATAACATCGCACTTATCATTCTGCATACATCCGTCTAAATAATATCTAATTTAAAAAAATATTCAAATGAAGAACATCAAAGCTAAACAATCCACATTTTGGAGTCAGATCAACATCAAATTTCTATTAAAATCAGGTTTAAAAATACATTTATATGCAATTAAAATCCATAAGGTTTGAAATCACAAGCAGAATTTTTAGAGTATTTACCTATTGCTATAAGTCAACTATTGCTATAAACGAACTAAAATTTTAAAATTATTCTTAGTTATCTATTTATCTGGTTGATTAGTTTGTTTAGTGCGAGGGCAGCCCATGGGGTCCCTTTTTTTTAGGTGAATGATCTCATTTAAATGACTTTGGGTCTGCCGACCCGAGGAAGGGGCAACCTAGAGGCTAGTCCCATAACCCAGATGAATGTCTCTAGAGGGTCCCACAACCCGGAGGTTGGACCTCCGAGTCTTCTTCCTCCCCTTGTTGTTGATTGCCTTTTTTGTTATCCAAAATCATGAATTTATTTACAACCTTCTAAAAAAATCTAGGATCAAAGAATCTCAAGAAATTTTCATTTTTGCTTCTGAGTATTCTAGCCAGAGCTATCCAAATATTGACGTCTAGACCTAATCTAATATGCTCTACCATTCCTAACAAGTCCTAAATGTCTGGTTTCTTATTACTTGGTCTCCCATTTTTGTGCTGTACGCATGAAATATGTTCCTAGGGTAAATGATTATGCATCCACATGCATAGGGTAAACCCAATGCCGTAAGGCTCCCATCATTGTAGGGTCTATGGAGCGTCAGTTCGCTGGTATGCAGAATACCATTCCTTCCTAGAAAAAATGTTGATAGCCTATTCGCTACAGAGAGTGGTTGTGGATTGATATGGAAGGGGAGGGATATTGGCAGCCTATTCGCTACCACAACGTTCCGGCTCTTTGTTCTTTCTGCCACAAACTAGGCCACACAGAGACAGAATGCAAAAAGAAACATAATTCTCATATCCCAAGCAAGAAGACTATTCCAGCTCGGGGTGATTCAAAAACAACTGGTGGGAAGCAGCATATAGAATTCAGGCAGCGCCCTGTGTCTACTTTAGTTATTGAAGAAAATGCCAATAGATTCACTGCCCTGTTACAAGATACAAAAGAAATGATAAATCCAAACTTGCCAAATGAGCCTGACAAGGAAATGGATGAAGATATAGAGAATAGTTTGAATATTAGTTCTGATACACATCCAAGATAGACGGATTCACATAATGAAAGCGCCCCTCTACAATTTCAACTGGTCCTATCTAGTGATCTGACTACAAATCTTTTGAAGGATCCTGCTAATTCCTCAATCTCTCAGAGACCAACAAGAATGGCTACTGATTCTGGCACAGAGCTCCTTTCTATCCAAAACAGATCACTATCTGTTCCTAGCTCATCTAACCATGAGGGCCAAGCTACAACTATTACTGTTGATAACACTATGTTAATGCAACCAGCTAAACAAAGTTTCAATAATTCAGATTCTCAGGAGGATTTGCAAGTTCATTAAAAGGAAATTGATTTTCAAGCAAAGATAAATATTGTGAGTGTTATTCATGTCGACCGGCCGGGAGTTATAACCAGGGGAATGAAGAGGACTGGATCTGAAGGTAAGATCCAATCAAAATCTCAGCTCTAATGACTTTTGTCATACGGAATATTAGGGGCATTGGCATCGATCTATCATCGGGTCGTGCTAAGCTATTGATTAAAGAACACAAAGTAGATTGCATTGTTATTCTAGAGCCTAAAATCAATGTCAGTAACCTGGAAAAGGCATGTAAGAAGTTAGGTATGGAAAAATTCCTTGCTAATCATGATGTGCATGCTCATATTTGGACTATGTGGAAAGGCCAGATGGATTTCGCTGTTATTTTTAAGAATGAGCAGCAAATCTCTGTAAAGCAATCTAATCAAAATTTGCTTGAATTCTATGCTTCCTTTGTTTATGCTAAGTGTACGCCAGTTGAAAGAATGTCTCTATGGGCATCTCTTATTCATGTCAACTCTTTACTGAATTGTCCATGGATTGTGGGTGGAAATTTTAACAGCATTATTAAATTTGATGAGAAACTAGGGGGGAACATGCCTTGCTTAAGATCAATAACAGATTTTAAGGATTGTATTAATGACTGCAGTCTTACAGATGTTGGTTATATGGGTTCCAAATACACATGGTACAATCAACAAATAGGTGGCAATGGTATATCGGCTAGATTTGATAGGGTTTTCATCAATACCACTTGGCTAAACTCTTTTCCAATTACTGTGGAGCATCTGTCTAGAGAGGCTTCGGACCATGCTCCTCTTCTAGTGAAATTGGTATCACACATAAATTTAAAGAGCAGATTTTGTTTCCAGTAAATGTGGACAAAGCATGAGCTCTTCTTACAGGCTGTTGAACAATGCTGGAAAACCAGTCCATTAGCCTTGTCTGCTATTACCACTTTGTGTCTTAAACTCAAGTCATTAAGGTATATGCTCCGGGATTGGAACAAGCATGTTTTTGGTAATGTAAATAAAAACTTGTTGGAAGCTGAAGACTTAGTGCTGCAGACTGAGGACATCTATGATCAGCAACCTTCTCAAAGCAATTTTTCGTCTCTTGAAAATGCCAAAAATATTCTTACAGAGAGAATTCTTCAGCAACAAGTTTTCTGGAGACAAAAATCAAGAATCTATTGGCTTGTAGAAGGAGACAGGAACACAAAATTCTTCCATATGACTGCTATGGCCAATAGGAGGAGTAACTGCATACCTCACCTCAGGACCTCCAATGGTGATCTTACCTCTGACAGTCAGAAAATGAAGGACATTGTTGTTAGTCATTTTCAAGCTGCTTTCACCTCCCAGCCTCACTACATTGACAGTGATAGCATTAACTGCATTCCTCACATGGTAACCCAGGATGATAATACCTTCTTGAATGCTATTCCTAATGAAATGAAAATCAAGGATGTTATTTTCTCTATGTCCCCAGACAGTGCCCCGGGCCCTGATGGGTTTACTGGGAGTTTCTTTGACAAGGCTTGGCCAATCATTGATGATACTGTTATCAAGGCAATTCAAGAATTCTTTACTGAAAGGAAATCTCTTCCAAGGTGCTTCACTACTACCATTATTGCTCTTATTCCAAAAAACAAGAATGCAACTGATATCTCATAATACAGGCCTATTAGTCTATGCAATTTTTCATACAAGATCATTTCCAAAATTTTGAGCAACATGTTATGCAGATTTCTTCCATCTCTCATTTCAACGGAACAAAAAACTTTTGTCAAAGGAAGGCACATTATTAAAAACATTGCATTAGCTCAGGAAATGGTTCGGGAATTAGGCAGAAAAACCAGAGGCAGCAATGTCATCCTAAAGCTGGATATGGCAAAGCCCTATGACCGAATTGAATGGGATTTTCTATTCGCATTCTTGAAGAGATTTGGTTTTAATAACCACTTCATCAGTCTCATTGAAAATATGGTTACTAACTACTGGTTTTCTATCTCACTGAATGGTGAATCTGTTGGATTTTTTAAATCATCCAGAGGCATCCGACAAGGTGATCCTATTGGCCCCTACCTCTTTATTCTTGCCCAAGAGATATTGAGCAGATTACTCAAGGACAGTTTTATGAAAGGAAGAGTGGGTTGGTTCTCTGGTCCCAGGAGATGCCCACTTATTTTCCATCTTCTGTTTGCCGATGACACATTAATCTTTGCAAAGGCTAATGCAGACTCTATCCGCAACCTCATAAATACTTTAAAATCTTATGAGCAAGCTTCTGGCCAGCTGATCAATGTGAGTAAGAATGGCTATTTTATTCATCCTAATAGCAACCCAACACTCCAAAGAAGACTTGAGGCTATTACAGGTTTCTCGAGACAAGCATTTCCACACAAATATCTGGGTTACCCGCTGGTCATGGGCAGAGTCAAAAAAGTATATTTTACTGGTATTATCTCCACAATCCAGACGTGTATAGAGGGCTGGCAATGTCACGTCCCGAGCGCGGAAGCTTACCCGTGGCGCGATAGTTTTATATAGAACCAAAGCGAGCTAGCTATTCGATGGAATTCTTCATTTTGATAGTTAATAGGGTGCGCAAATAAGTAAGATTTAACTTGAAATTAATACAAATAATCCGAGATGACAATTGTTACCACTAACCAAATGATAATTACACACATTTCTCGAGTCCGACTACTAGGCTTCAAGCCCTTATTACAGTTCTAATAAATTAGACTAATACAACTGACATCTGACATAACTAGATACAAATGACATAATTACTACACCACAATTAACAAGACAACATGATAACTCCATTTCTACACTCATCACTCAGACTCATTCCCTTCCGAGTTCTGGCTGATATCCGAACTACCTGAAAAGGTTAGAAAACAACTAGATGAGCGAATCGCTCAGTAGGATTTACATCTCAAGTTCTAACATGCTTTAAGTGAATTACCCAGTTATTTAATGTAGGTAAACTATGCATGCAGACAGATAGATATCAAAGAATCGTAAAATCGATAGGAGTAGAAAGTTAGAGTATATAGATTACACAATTTCAAGTATCAGTAGCAAGTGATAGCAAATGACATCAGGCCAGTGATAACTGAGAAGTAATAACTGGAATAGTAACATGTTAATCAAGCTAGCAATAGTAAGTAAAGTAGTTTCAAACATGTATAACTGGAATTGGCTATTTATAATGCATTCAAGTAAACACTTTTACCCTTCTACGGGTCTCAAGTCAATCAATCAAGTAATATCACGAGAATGAGTGGAATGCCTAAAGTCTAGCAAGCAAGTACTCCGGTGCAATGCCAAACACCGTGGTCAATAAACTCCCATGGGCACAAGTACCTTCGGGTGCTCCTCCCAGGACCAGACCGGGCCCTATATGCACAGCATTGGTCGTGTTTGTCGACATCCACTCTCATTCATAGCCAATATGGAATTTTAAGGATTGACCTGGTAGGATGTATATAAGGTGGATTATAGAATAGAATCCAAGGCGTATCGTTATGTAGGGACGAACTAGGAGTAAAACCCGTAACGTTCGATACATGCTAATGACAATAGGAGTTTGAGACTAACTAGCTGGTGTTGACACAAATGTCGATATTTGTTATATATATAGATTATTTTTATCCAATATGTATATGTATATATATTACCGATTATAGAATTCTGTCCAATATAATGGAGGTTATAAGTATGTATATCTTCTGTCCGATATACATATATGAGTTAGCCAAAATGGTGATTTATTATAATAATCAGAAATTAATTATGAAAATAAGTTTTTATGTTGAATATAGTTCTAACTTGCTAAAAATCATATTAACATGTTGAGAATGAGTTTCATATGTTACTTTACTGGTAAGGTGATAAAAATAAATTTTTCATGCTGGATTTAATTTTTACATGCTGAAAATTAATTATTAACATGCTAAAATTAATTATTAACATGCTAAAATTAATTAACTTACTGATATGATGATAATATAAGGTTGCCATGCTGATTACAGAAATTTTCTGATAACAACATAATTTTATCATGCAAAAATTTATTTTTCTACATTTATTTGCTAATTATTTGATAGGAAAATAGAATTATCATGCTGAAAAATAGTTTTAATACATTGAAAATAACTATAACATGCCAAAAATAATTATAACATGCTAGAATAATTTTACCATACTGGAAGAAATGTTATCATGCTGGAAGTAATTTTCATGCATCAATTTACTACTTTATTTAATAGGAAAGTAAATTTTATATGCACAAAAATAGCTTTAAATAGATTTTAACATGCTGAAAATAATTTTTATATCTCAGTATGTATAAAATAATTCTATCATATTGGAAGTCACTTTTAAAATGCTGGAAATAGTTTTAACATGTTGGAGATAATTTTTAGTATGTATAAACTAATGTGGTGAAAATTAGATTTTTACAAAAAAAATAATTTCATTCTACAAATATATATATATATTTATTTAAGGTGTCGGGTGTATATATGCACACTTGCATATGTAGGTGTTATATATATACTGTTAATAGAGGTAAAATGGAGGTTCATAAATTGTTCATACTTTATTTCACTTGTAAAGAGGCTTTACGGTATTTTTCATTAAGTTCACTGCATGTGTCGACACTAGTGTCGACACTTCCTATTCATTTTTCGTCTTTGTTGTACAGTTAATATTACAATGTTTTGTGTGTCGACACCTGTGTCAACACCGGTGTCGACACCTGTGTCGACACATGAGGTTCTTCTGTGGGTAATATGTTCACGTACGTATTGTGTGTCGACACCTGTGTCAACACCGGTGTCGACACATGAGTTGCTTATATGTTCACATATGTACTGTGTGTCGACACCTGTACCAACACCGGTGTCAACACCGGTGTCGACACCTGTATCGACACATGAGTTGCTTATATGATCACGTATGTACTGTGTGTCGACACATGTGTCAACACCGGTGTTAACACCGGTGTCGACACCGGTGTCGACACCTGTGTCGACACATGAGTTGCTTAACACTTAACGTGTCAACACCGACATCTGAGGTGTTGATGAAGTGTCGACATTTAACATGGTATTACATAAATATGGAAATGTCGACACATGATGTGTCATGGAAGTGTAACACTTGCTGTCATATATATATGTAAGTGTGTGTCATGGAAGTGTCGACATTTAACATGCTATATGCTATTAATAGATTAGTTAATAAAGCTAATACATATTATTTATCTAGGTCATGAGACTAATACTTGCTAATTGTTCCAGATTGAAGCTATTGCATGCTAACTACGAGGCTAACACATGCTGTATAAACACAAAATATCGCATGGAGATGAGCCTAAGACTAACTGCCTAGACTAATCATCCTAGATTAGCTACTAGTTTAGTTAAAAATTGAGAACACCTACCTCTCTGAGACGACAGCGTATAGATGGAAGAAAAAGGGCAGCTTTCTTCTGCAACGTCAGAGGAGGCTCCCCCTTCTCTGCAGCAAGTCTTCGGAAGAATGAAGGGAGTCTCAGTATAGGGAGTATTATAGCGTTGGAGGGGGACAAGATCCTACATAATTCGCATCTCAGTGCGATGCCAGCTCAAACGTCCAGCTCAAACCTACTATTCATGTATGAGAAGGACAAATGCCAACGAAGGTTTGTATGTAAGCTAAATTATAGGGCCAAATTATAGGGGCCCTGTGGCCCCGTGTCGGTGCAAGTTTTGCTAGCCTATAGCATATAATTATCTGGCATAAAAAGTAATGGTGGATGCTAGGATTTGAACCTTGGTCATTGGGTTGAAAGGCAAGTCACATAACCAACTACACTAGGAAGCCACTTATTAAGTGAATACTCTTTACATATGATAGCTCCGTGTTCCAACTTCTTACTTAAGCTTCCCATAGAATTTATCTAATTTTTTTTATTTGAAAAATATTATTAAAATTTTTTTTATACAGGGTGCTACACCCTCCCCTACTTAAAAGAATTTGGTCCCCAAATTCAATTGTATAAGGGTAAATTCAACTACATTAGGATACTGTAGAAAGTATAAGATACTTGCCTACTAAAATAGTTCTGGGTATCTTCTCTTCATAGATTCCTCGGTCTCCCAAGTTACTTCTTGCTCCGAGCATCGATTCCATTGGATTTTTACCATAGGGATCGTCTTGCTCCTTAGAACTCAGATTTCTTGGTCGAGAATCTTTACTGGCCTTTGCTCATAGGTGAGGTCCTTCTGTATCACCAAGTCAGTGTGATCGATGACGTGGAGAGGATCGTGCACATACTTCTTCAGCATAGAAATATGGAATACATTGTGCACTTCCGATAGTTGAGGAGGTAAGGCAATGCGGTAAGCCACCTCGCCCACTCTTTCTAATACTTCAAATGGACCGATAAACCTTGGTGTAAGCTTGCCCTTAACACTGAATCTTCTAATACCTCGGCCGGGAGATACCTTAAGAAATACATGGTCACCCACTTGAAATTCTAAATCTCTCCTTCTGTTATCAGCATAAGATTTTTGCCTACACTGAGCTACCTTGAGTCTCTCTCTAATAAGGTGTATTTTTTCAGTTGAATCTCTAACCATATCTGGGCCTAGAAGTTGTCTTTCACCGACTTCATCCCAGCATATTGGAGATCGACAACTCCTGCCATAAAGTGCCTCGAAAGGTGCCATCTGGATACTGGCTTTGTAGCTGTTATTGTAGGCAAATTCGGCTACGGGTAAGTGGTCATGCCAGCTTCCACCGAAATCTATAATACATGCCCTTAACATATCTTCAACAACCTGATTTGTTCTTTCAGTCTGACCATCTGTCTGGGGATGAAAAGCAGTGCTAAAGTTGAGTTTCGTTCCCAGAGAATGTTGTAGACCCTTCCAAAAATGAGAAGTAAAGCATGGGTCTCGATCAGATACTATAGACACAGGAATTCCATGCAATCTAGTAACCTCCTTGATATATAAGGCAGCAAGAACATCAACTGACCATCGACTCTTTATAGGCAAGAAATGAGCCGATTTAGTAAGGCGATCGATGATTACCCATATTTCGTCATGTCCGCCCCTAGACCTGGGCAAACCCATGATGAAGTCCATGCCGATGTCTTCCCATTTCCACTTGGGAATATCTAGTGGATGCAATCTTCCAGCGGGCTTCTGATGTTCTGCCTTCACCTGTTGGCATGTCAAGCATCTAGACACAAAGTCCGCTATCTCCCTTTTCATGTTGGGCCACCAAAAGGTTCTTTTTATGTCTTGGTACATCTTAGTGGCTCCAGGGTGGATCGTATACCTCGATCGGTGAGCTTCTTCAAGAATCCTCTTCTTTAGCTCAGGACTGTCTGGTACACATGTCCGTTCATGGTATAATAATCTGCCATCGAGTGCCAACTTGAAATCAGATTTCTCGT
This sequence comes from Amorphophallus konjac, assembly GCA_022559845.1. Taxonomy (NCBI): domain Eukaryota; kingdom Viridiplantae; phylum Streptophyta; class Magnoliopsida; order Alismatales; family Araceae; genus Amorphophallus; species Amorphophallus konjac. Next base: position 126,668,997 of record CM040117.1, on the reverse strand, counting down.
CTAGCTTTTCTTTTATTTCCACTAGGGTAGGATCTTCTTCTTGCAACCTCTTAATTTCAGCTAGCAAATACGAACGTACACTTAAGAGAGATAGAGTAATACACCTGTCATTCTCATCCATGCTTATATTGAGTTCAGCGAATTTTTCCAACAGCTTCCATTCTTGAACCATACAGTTGGTTACTAGGGCTCTCGGCTTCTGACTAAGGGCATCTGCTACGGAATTACCCTTACCAGGATGATATTGTATAGTGAAGTCGAAATCCTTGAGATACTCGAGCCAATGCCTTTGTCGCATGTTCAGCTCTCTCTGAGAGAATCGATATTTAAGGCTTTTATGATCGGAGTATACGGTGAATTGCTCTCCGTAGAGATAGTGCCTCCAGACCTTTAAAGCCAATACCACTGCGGCTAGTTCCAAATCATGCACAGGGTAGTTTTCTTCATGCTTCTTTAATTGCCGGGAAGAGTATGCAATGACTCTTCCATTCTGCATCAATACACATCCGAGGCCGATACCAGATGCATCTGTATATACCTCGTACTTCTCTCCTTCAATTGGTAGAGATAAGAATGGAGCAGTAGTCAAGAGATCCTTCAAAGTTAGGAAACTCTTCTCACAGTCTTCACTCCATTCATAAGGCACTTCCTTGCGAGTTAATCTGGTAAGAGGGACAGCAATCTTGGAGAAATCCTTAATAAAACGCCGGTAGTAACCAGCTAGACCCAAGAAGCTTCGAATCTCCGTTGCATTCATTGGTCGTCCCCAATTTTGTACAGCTTCGACCTTCGCAGGGTCAACAGAAATTCTATTCTTTGATATGACATGGCCTAAGAAGGACACTTCTTCAAGCCAGAACTGGCATTTGCTGAATTTGGCATATAGCTTGTTGTCTCGCAATATCTGTAATGCCTTCTTGAGATGCACTTCATGATCTTCTTCAGTTTTTGAATAGATCAATATATCATCGATAAAGACCACAATAAATTGGTCTAAATAAGGCCTATAGATGTTGTTCATTAACTGCATAAAAGTTACGGGGGTATTTGTTAGTCCAAAAGGCATAACAGTAAATTCGTAATGCCCATACCTGCTTCGAAATGCAGTTTTATATATGTCTACTTCTTTGATCCTCAATTGGTGGTAACCAGACCGAAGATCAATCTTGGAGAAATAGTTAGCTCCAGACAATTGGTCGAACAGCTCGTCAATTCTCGGCAGCGGGTACTTGTTCTTGATTGTAAGATGGTTCAACTGTCGATAATCAATGCATAGCCTAAATGTTCCATCCTTCTTTTTAACAAAGAGCACGGGTGCTCCCCAGGGGGAAGTACTCGGCCTAATGAATCCCTTTTTCAATAAATCCATTAGCTGCTCTTTTAGCTCCTTCAACTCCGTGGGAGACATTCTATAGGGTGCCTTAGACACAGGACCAGCACCAGGAATAATGTCAATAGTGAACGACACTTCCCTCTCCGGGGGTAAACCTGATAATTCTTCAGGAAAAACATCTGAAAAGTCCCGAATTACACGGATGTCTTCAATTTCAGTCTTCTCGACTTCCATGGCAATCACAAAAGCTATGAAAGCCACACATCCTTTATTCACAAGTTTGCTAGCTCGAAGAGCTGAGATGAGAGGGGATTTATTCCGAGGGCTAATATAAACTAACTCGGAATAATCTGCAAAAGTTATCTTGCCATGCCGGCAGTCTACCGTTGCTTGGTAGGTGGATAACCAGTCAGCTCCTAATATGACATCATAATGCTCCATATCAAGGCATATCAGGTCGACTGACAGATTGTTACCTTGGACCATAACCTCACAACTTGGGTAGTGATGCATGATATCAGACTTGTTTCCAAGAGGTGTAGATATTACTAAATCTAACCATTCAGGTTCTTTAGAAAATGAGGCAGTAAATCTCTTGGAAACAAATGAATGAGTTGCTCCAGTATCAAATAGAACTTTTGCAGGTTTAGAGCAAACAGTTAGTGTACCTTCCACGATTCCTCCTTCCATGAGTTTCGTCCCTTGAAGAGCTTGGAGACGGCCTTGTTTCTTTACCAGACGCTTCTCGTCTTTGTTGGCTTGTTCCTTCATCAAAGGGCAGTCGGGGATTCGATGCTCTCGACTCCCACATCGGAGACATGCTCCTAGTTTCCTCCAGCATTCCTCAGTCTTATGACCAGCCTTGTCACAATACTTGCAGATTTCCTTGGAAGGTGTGATGGCGGAGGAAGGCTTATTGTTGATTGTAGAGAAGGGCTTGTTGCTTTTATGGAACCTCTTCTCTTTGGAAAATTCTCCTCCATTTAAGAATCGCTTCTTACCAAATGGTGGTTTGAAGTTTCCCATACTAGGGACGGGTTCCTTCTTGTCCCTGCCTTGAATCCTTTCAGAGAATTCAGTGGTATCTTCCAACAATTGAGCACGCCGAACCATTTCCGAATAGACTTGGATGTCCATTGGCGCAAGTTATGTAATATATTGGGGCCGTAGCCCGTTGAGGAATCTCCTTGCTTTCATCTTTTCCATACACACCAAGTGGGGTGCATAACGGGAAAGTCTTGAGAATTGGGCCTCATATTCGGCCACCTTCAGGCTCCGTTGCTTTAACGCGGCAAATTCCGTGACCTTCTTCTCTTGAACACGGTCAGAAAATACTTGTTGTTGTAGTGTTCAACAAACTCCGCCCAGGTGACATGGTTGTCGGGCAGTGTTGCTTCTACGGATTCCCACCAGCATCGAGCATCCCGTTCTAGTTGGAACGTAGCCAATAGAACCTTCTCTGTATCCGTGCATTGCATTACACGGAAGATCCTCTCAATTTCCTTCAGCCAATTCTCGGCATCATCGGGGTCCACCGAACCCGTGAATCTTGGTGGGTTCATGTTACGAAAATCCCGATGAAGGTCACCAGCTCCACGGTGAGCACCGCCAACACCGCCTTGCGCCACTTGCTGTAGCGCCTGCGTAAGTCCCTGCACAGTGCGCTGCATCTCGCGCCATTGTGCTCTTTCAGTGGCCATAATCCTACAAAAGAATTAAGGTGTAATAAATATTGGGTTTCGTTATTATGGAGTCAATTGTCATTGTTAAACTTAACCCTTGACTTTACCCATCTCACCAGGTAAGATCTAAACCTATCCATAGACAATTCTATTAGACATTTATATCTTTGGACTCAGGTTTTTACCTAGGAAATTAAAATCCTAGGCTCTGATACCAAGAAAGCTGTCACGTCCCGAGCGCGGAAGCTTACCCGTGGCACGACAGTTTTATATAGAACCAAAGCGAGCTATCTATTCGATGGAATTCTTCATTTTGATAGTTAATAGGGTGCACAAATAACTAAGATTTAACATGAAATTGATACAAATAATCCGAGATGACAATTGTTACCACTAACCAAATGATAATTACACACATTTCTTGAGTCCGACTACTAGGCTTCAAGCCCTTATTACAGTTCTAATAAATTAGACTAATACAACTGACATTTGACATAACTGGATACAAATGACATAATTACTACACCACAATTAACAAGACAACATGATAACTCCATTTCTACACTTATCACTCAGACTCATTCCCTTCCGAGTTCTGGCTGATATCCGAACTACCTGAAAAGGTTGGAAAACAACTACATGAGCGAATCGCTCAGTAGGATTTACATCTCAAGTTCTAACATGCTTTAAGTGAATTACCCATTTATTTAATGTAGGTAAAGTATGCATGCAGACAAATAGATATCAAAGAATCGTAAAATCGATAGGAGTAGAAAGTGAGAGTATATAGATTGCACAATTTCAAGCATCAGTAGCAAGTGATAGCAAATGACATCAGGCCAGTGATAACTGAGAAGTAATAACTGGAATAGCAACATGTTAATCAAGCTAGCAATAGTAAGCAAAGTAGTTTCAAGCATGTATAACTGGAATTGGCTATTTATAATGCATTCAAGTAAACACTTTTACCCTTCTACGGGTCTCAAGTCAATCAATCAAGTAATATCACGAGAATGAGTGGAATGCCTAAAGTCTAGCAAGCAAGTACTCCGGTGCAATGCCAAACACCGTGGTCAATAAACTCCCATGGGCACAGGTACCTTCGGGTGCTCCTCCCAGGACCAGACCGGGCCCTATATGCACAGCATTGGTCGTGTTTGTCGACATCCACTCTCATTTATAGCCAATATGGAATTTCAAGGATTGACCCGGTAGGATGTATATAAGGTGGATTATAGAATAGAATCCAAGGCGTATCGTTATGTAGGGACGAACTAGGAGTAAAACCCGTAACGTTCGATACATGCTAATGACAATAGGAGTTTGAGACTAACTTGCTGGTGTTGACACAAATGTCGATATTACTTATATATATATATAATTTTTATCCAATATGTATATGTATATATATATCCGATTATAGAATTCTGTCCAATATAATGGAGGTTATAGGTATGTATATCTTCTGTCCGATATACATATATGACTTAGCCAAAATGGTGATTTATTATAATAATCAGAAATTAATTATGAAAATAAGTTTTTATGTTGAATATAGTTCTAACTTGCTAAAAATTATAGTAACATGTTGAGAATGAGTTTCATATGTTACTTTACTGGTAAGGTGATAAAAATAAATTTTTCATGCTGGATTTAATTTTTACATGCTGAAAATTAATTATTAACATGCTAAAATTAATTAACTTACTGATAGGATGATAATATAAGGTTGCCATGCTGATTACAGAAATTTTCTGATAACAACATAATTTTATCATGTAAAAATTTATTTTTCTACATTTATTTGCTAATTATTTGATAGGAAAATAGAATTATCATGCTGAAAATAGTTTTAATACATTGAAAATAACTATAACATGCCAAAAATAATTATAACATGCTGGAATAATTTTACCATACTGGAAGAAATGTTATCATGCTGAAAGTAATTTTCATGCATCAATTTACTACTTTATTTAATAGGAAAGTAAGTTTTATATGCACAAAAATAGCTTTAAATAGATTTTAACATGCTGAAAATAATTTTTATATCTCAGTATGTATAAAATAATTCTATCATATTAGAAGTCACTTTTAAAATGCTGGAAATAGTTTTAACATGTTGGAGATAATTTTTAGTATGTATAAACTAATGTGGTGAAAATTAGATTTTTACAAAAAAAATAATTTCATTCTACAAATATATATATATATTTATTTAAGGTGTCGGGTGTATATATGCACACTTGCATATGCAGGTGTTATATATATACTGTTAATAGAGGTAAAATGGAGGTTCATAAATTGTTCATACTTTATTTCACTTGTAAAGAGGCTTTACGGTGTTTTTAATTAAGTTCACTGCATGTGTCGACACTAGTGTCGACACTTCTTGTTCCTTTTTCATCTCTGTTGTACAGTTAATATTACAATGTTTTGTGTGTCGACACATGAGGTTCTTCTGCGGGTAATATGTTCACGTACGTATTGTGTGTCGACACCTGTGTCAACACCGGTGTCGACACATGAGTTGCTTATATGTTCACATATGTACTGTGTGTCGACACCTGTGTCAACACCGGTGTCAACACCGATGTCGACACCTGTGTCGACACATGAGTTGCTTATATGATCACGTATGTACTGTGTGTCGACACATGTGTCAACACCGGTGTCAACACCGGTGTCGACACCTGTGTCGACACATGAGTTGCTTAACACTTAACGTGTCAACACCGACATCTGAGGTGTTGATGAAGTGTCGACATTTAACATGCTATTACATAAATATGGAAATGTCGACACATGATGTGTCATGGAAGTGTAACACTTGCTGTCATATATATATGTAAGTGTGTGTCATGGAAGTGTCGACATTTAACATGCTATATGCTATTAATAAATTAGTTAATAAAGCTAATACATATTATTTATCTAGGTCATGAGACTAATACTTGCTAATTGTTCCAGATTGAAGCTATTGCATGTTAACTACGAGGCTAACACATGCTGTATAAACATAAAATATCGCATGGAGATGAGCCTAAGACTAACTGCCTAGACTAATCATCCTAGATTAGCTACTAGTTTAGTTAAAAATTGAGAACACCTACCTCTCTGAGACGACAGCGTATAGATGGAAGAAAAAGGGCAGCTTTCTTCTGCAACGTCAGAGGAGGCTCCCCCTTCTCTGCAGCAAGTCTTCGGAAGAATGAAGGGAGTCTCAGTATAGGGAGTATTATAGCGTTGGAGGGGGACAAGATCCTACATAATTCGCATCTCAGTGCGATGCCAGCTCAAACGTCCAGCTCAAACCTACTATTCATGTATGAGAAGGACAAATGCCAACGAAGGTTTGTATGTAAGCTAAATTATAGGGGCCCTGTGGCCCCGTGTCGGTGCAAGTTTTGCTAGCCTATAGCGTATAATTATCTGGCATAAAAAGTAATGGTGGATGCTAGGATTTGAACCCTGGTCATTGGGTTGAAAGGCAAGTCACATGAACAACTACACTAGAAAGTCACTTGTTAAGTGAATACTCTTTACATATGATAGCTCCGTGTTCCAACTTCTTACTTAAGCTTCCCATAGAATTTATCTAATATTTTTTTATTTGAAAAATATTATTAAAAAAAATTTTATACGGGGTGCTACAGGCAAGCTAAACTACTTTCACAGGGCGCACGTCTGATTTTAATCAAACCTGTTCTTACATCCATTCCTATCTATATTTTAGCCTCTACTCCACTTCATGCTGGCATTCACCAGTTATTAGATAGGTCCTTTGCAATTTTTTCTGGGGATCCTCCAAGCATGGAAATAGGAGACACTGGAGATCTTTGAAAAATGTCTGCAAACCGATTTCTCATGGTGGACTTGGGATTATGTCTTTAAGACACATGGACCTCGCCTTGCGGGTAAAAATGCTCTGGCATGGACTGTACTCTAATTCACTCTGGGCTGAGTTTTTCAGGGCCAAATACATACAAGATAGACACCTCATTGAGGTTAGCTTCATCTGCGTCATCTCCCTTTTGTTGTGTAGTTGAAGACGACATGGCAGTAGTAGATTATTGCTTTGTAAATGGGGAAGGCAATAAGGATAGGATTAAAAAAAACGGCAGGGCCTAGAATTTCTCTGATACCATGATAAATCTGGAGTGAGGCAAATTGCCGGTGTGGTCCAACACCTCCACCTAATCTCATATATTTATATAGCAGAGTTTGTACAATCACCAATCCTGATCACATCCCGATATTGTAGGGACTGTGATAAATGTGTACAACAAAGATAAATATGTACAACAAATTCATAAGTCTACTTTCCAAGTAAAACGGAAACTACATTCTCAGCATTCCAATACACTCCCCCTCCACCGCACCCCCTCCCCCTCCTGCGACCCCCCCTCCCCCTCCTGCGACCCCTCCCCCTCCTACGCACCCCCTCCCCCTCCTACGACCCCTCCCCCTCCTACGCACCCCCTCCCCCTCCACCGCACCGCTATCGCACCCCCTCCCCCTCCTACGACCCCCCCTTCATCGCACCCCCTCCCCCTCCTGCGACCCCCCCTCCACTGCACCCCCTCCCCCTCATGTGACCCCCCTTCCCTGCTGTGACCCCCTCCCCCTCCTGCTGGCCCCTCCACCTCCCAAAACAACCTCCCCCGCCACCGGACCCCCCCCACCAGAACCCCTCCCAGATGCCCCTCCCACCGAGCTCCCCATCCCCCCTCCCACCGAGCTCCCCCACCTCTTGCTGGCCCCTCCCCCTCCCAGACCAACCTCCCCCGCCACTGGAACCCCCCCACTGGAACCCCTCCTAGATGCCCCTCCCACCGAGCTCCCCCACCCACCGAGCTCTCCCCCCCCCCTCCCACCGATCGATCTCCCCCTCCCCCCTCCGACTGAGCTCACCCCCTTCCTGCCGGTCCCACCGAGCTCCCAGACCAACCTCCCCCGCCGCCCCACCCACACCACCGGAACCCCCCCCACCGGAACTCTTCCAGGATGATCCCCAACCTTAAAAAAGAAAAAAAACACCATGGCAAATGCGGCGACGGCGAGAGGGAGGGGGCTTACCGGCAACCGTGAGCTCCGGCGTGGACGGCGAGGACGGCGGGGTACCGGCGACGGCGAGCTTCGGCGTGGACGACGAGGACCCGCGATGGTGACGGCGAGGGCATGCTCCGGCGAGGACGGCGACGGAGAGCTCCAACGACGGAGAGCTCCGGCGAGGGAGATCGGGGGGGAATGGGGGGAGGAAAAAGAGTGCGAGAGGGAGATGGGGGGGATCAGGGGGGAATGGGGGGAGGTCGTGTCGCGGGGGAAGTGAAATTTAGCGATGGAACTTCGGACAGAAATATTTTTATCTAAATATCCGTCTAAAATTTTAGACGTATTTTCAGACAGATAATATTCTGTCCTAAATACAGCAGTGTTTTTTGAGGAAACTATCTGTCTGAATTTTTAGACGGATTTGTGATGGAAATTATTCCGTCGTAAATATCCGTCGCTAATATCGCTTTTTCTTGTAGTGAATCGTTGAGCCGCCTCAACCTGTCTTCCTAGCACATCGAAGCACCAAGCACTTTCTATGAGGCACATGATGGACTTATGGATTCAGGTGACCTTGAACTCCATTGGTTGGAAATTGATTCTTATACACCTAGCGCATTTCCAGATATTTTTTGAAGAAGAATATTCTCATTTGACAAATGGACCAATGGGATTTCAGCGAAAAATAATCTTTATCCACTTGGATTCGCAGAGTCTCTATTTCATATAAAAGGGACTCGCCCTTCAGAGAAAGATCAGGTGAATGATCGAAGATTGGAGCGGTAGCCATTTTCTGAGCGTGTGAACCTTGAGAAGCAAAATCAGAGAGAATATCTATGAGAGAAGAAGAGAAAGAGGAAGATGAAGAAGAAGATTGAGAGTTTCCAACTCCGAAGCCTAGTTCACAAGATCAAGTGCAGCCGTTGCCTTTTTCTTTGCCCCTTGGCCTCTGGATCAGATCCAAGCCAAATCTACTCATCTGGAGTTACATCATTTTCATTGGCTTTCATTTGTCCTTTTTCTCTTTTGTTTCGTGTTCGACTACTTCCCACCTTCTAATTATTTTTTCGATGGCCTATTGAGGGATCGGGTGTTTCTTTTGAGCAATCAGAAGAAGGGAGAGAAATGTCCGGGTCCCCTCTGTGATATCAGAGGAAAGGAGACTTGGGTCTCCGCGTGTGAGTGACCTGGTGTTACTCACGGTTCCTTCTAATTTTATCAGAAGAAGAGAGGAGATGTTCCTCAGGGTCAAGCTGTGAGTCAGCAGGTTGGTTATAGACTGAGTATGGGTTCTTGCTATTGCAAGTGGAAGCCACACTCTGGTTTAAGTGTGGGGTGGACGTAGATTTGTAAGGCAGATCAAACCACCTAAAATCCTGTGTGTTCTGTGGATTGAACTTGTTTGTCTACTCCTTATATTCTAACCACTTCACAGGTTCGGGCGTGGATTAAGTTTACACTATGATTACATCATATGCTAGGTATTTGATGGTTGTTCTGGTCGATGCATGATCAGTTACTACACTACAATATCAATGTGTGCTAAGCGTTCGAGAGTTGTTGTGAGTGAAGCGATAGTTTCTCAAATTGTTCTTTACATGTTTAGTATGAACTGATAGAATCCTCAATCTACTCTGCTTGCTTGCTAGAGCTCGATCAGTTTGTTGCCTTGTTAGTTCATATTCAGTTAGAGTTGTCTGTGAGAAGCTCTTGCATACTTGTGTGGCTACATCTGTTTATCTTTACTAAATAGTTCAGTCTTATGTTAAGCTTCTGTTGAATTTCATTTTAGTGTGAATCTCATTTCAGAGAAAAGATTTTAAAGGATCTATTTATCCCCCCCCCCACTTCTAGATGCCATCCTAGCGTTTAACAGGTAGAAGGTCCGGCCACTTTTTAAGTCTTCATTTTCATCTACTCCAAAGCATTGAGGCTAATGCCTCCAGAGTTGCTCCCCCACTTCGCCGTAAAGGTAATGGGGCAATATTTTGCCAAAAAGGCTTCAATGTCAACCACTACTATATTGAGCTGGTCAATGGTTTGGATTTCGATGCCAATTATCCTTCGGTGGATTTCTTTCTTCAGACCTTGCTTGCAGATCTGGATAGCAGCTTCATGGCTGAGTGGAGGCCCACATCTTGCGGCTAAGCCCCTCCATCTTTGGATATAATCCAGGATGGGTTCATCATGTTCCTGTCTATACATGAACACCTCCGCTTTGGTTAGCGGAGAGTGCTTTAGTGGTGCAGAATTGTCTTGCTGGGGAAGAATACCCCTTGTTAATTAAAACATGCGTTTAGTCATGTCAGCCAGTTGCCTCTTCAATCCCTTAATCTCCTACTGCTTGCGGATCGGGCCATCGTCTCCTACTGTAACATCGGGCAAGGGCAGTAGCACCTTGGCACCACGAACAGTTGGGACCGGTCCTTTAGTAGTGGACGTGCCCTCTTCCCTGTGTGGAAGTGGCCTCCACAGGAGTATTTCTTCATCTTGTACTTTGCCGTTTGGAGACAGGTGTTTCTCCTGGCTTTTAGCTTCTTGCATAGTTGGATCTTCTGGGGGGTCATCGCCGGCTGGGGCAAAGACAGATATCATATCTACTTGATAGAATTCTTACTGGGAGAAGCCCAAGCCAGGGTGTGACGACCCAGAGTTCAGGACATCGATATACCGATAACATCGATACACCGACACCAAGAACTGGGGAGGCCACCCAAGAGGCTGATGAGGCCCCTGAAGGGTTAGTGGGGGTTAGTTGAGGAGTATGCATAATTAATTGCGAATTGGGGCGCGCAATACAAATAAGTATTTAAGATTTAAACACAAGTGCGGAAGCAATTTAAAAATAACCAGAGTGATATATATATAACTAGTCCAGAGTCACAAACACTAGTCCTCAAGGTACAACTACGCGGGGCATACCCCGGCAAAAGTACAACACAAGCCTCAAAAAGGCAGCTCGTGCACAGCTGGCAGCTAGGAACGGTCCCAAAATAGCACACTAAAGTCCGAGGGACGGTGGGCGCGGCTCACCTGAAAGGAGAAGGGTGAGTCACAGCCAGACTCAGTAGGGGTCACGCGGATCCCTACCTCGCACTAAACAAGCGAACATGCATAAATAAAGCAAGTAGAGCATGCATTTAAATAAACACACAGGCAATGGCATGAATAACCAATCACAAGAAAGCTGTAAACTCTAGCTAAGCAAGTATAACAGCTAACACATGTCACTACTAATTAAATGCAAGCGATTAAAGCTAAAACTACCAAATAGAATGAGCTGCAACTAATCCAAGCAACAAGGAAGGACAACCACTGGAGCAGAAACCAGATGCGTCCACTGACGGCTTACACTGCGTCTCAAGCACTCGCAGTCGACGAAGCGACAAGCTAAGCGCGTAAATAGTACCAAACCAAGTGACCAGTCGGAGTGGCACCCGTCGGTGTCAGTCCACAGTCTCCGACCACGTGTGCACACACTGACTCTAGCCTGAGCCAGGCCCTCTAACTAGTTTTCTCCCTTGGCAGGACGCTACCATTGGCTGGGAGCCCACGGAACTAGCTTACAAACCGTGAATGGGAAACATACCCCTCCGCCATCCTCAAGCGGGTCGGTACTCAACAGACCTTAGGGCAACGACAGTGGCTCCATTGCATGGAAAGAAAAGCTACTCTATTGGTATAAAACAAGCCACAATATATTTAAAACAATGCGAATATGGCATGAATATAGAAAGAAGCGCATAACAGATGGGCTGGGAATATATTGCAGCCATCAGGGAAGCGGCGGTCAAAGACCCACGCGCCACATGCAAACGACGGTCGGGGGTCGGCGCGTTGCTTCAAGAATGACGCCCCAGTCCCTATCCGTCACTCCCTTCAGGGTTCCAGCTCAAGAGGCACTAAAGGGCTTGTAACGGTGGGGGCCCTGCGTGTTACTTCGAAGCAACGCGTGGGGTCACCACCGTCACATCCACCCGAGGCTCAAGCCACCTATCAGCGTTCTAAATGATAGCAGGCGAAGTGACGCCCCGGTCTAGGCGTGTCGGACCGAAACGACGGTCGGCCGACTAGCCGTCGGGCGCATCGCCTGACCAAAACTACGGAAAACAGTTGATGAGTAACGGATGGGAGCCCCACCGTTACTCTCCAAGTAATGCACCCCCACTGGGCCGCTATTTGGAAGTGACGCGTCCGCTATGGACCGTCAGGCAAGTGACGGTTCCTGGCAGGACCGTCACTGCACCTAGGTTACGGGCGGGTACGGTTTATAAACCGAAGCCCTCCCGGACGGCTGAAAATGCCGGGTATCGACGAAAAACCTGATAACCTGTCAAACCACGCATGCTAGACAACAATTTAACATCTAAATCTAGCACATGCAAGGCCTAAAACGCATTAAACTCAAGATTTAGGCTAAAACCCCAAAAATGGAAATATACACATCATGCATGCTACGGGGTGCTAATCAACAAACAGGCTAAGGGAAACGATCCTAGCAAGATCGAGATTCCATCCCCCTACCTTTCGCAAGCCGAAACCGTCGAACGGGCCGCATGCAAGGTGGAAGAGCCACGGAGCTTCCACGCTCCACCTCGCTCCCACGATCACCGATCCACGCCGAAGTGGACACCCACGCGCACTACTCGACGCGAGGAATCCAATGGTGCCAACCTCGCCTCAATCCGATCTCGTCTCGCCCGAGTTCCCTAGGAGAGGGAGGGGACGATCGTGAGAAGAGAGAGAGGGAGAGGGTGAGAGTGAGATCGACGGGAAGGGAGAGAGAGAGAGAGGGAGGGAGAGGTTATAAAAATAAAAATAAAATTAATATATATATAATATAATCATTATATATATAAAAATCTTATTAATATTCAATAACCCCCAATTAGTCCCAAATAAAACCGGAAAAATACCAGACAAATTCCTAAAAATCCAAGAAAATAGCCAGAAATTCCAGAATAATTAATAGAACAAATACCACGAAGGATCCATTAAGGCACGGGCCTTACAGTCCCTCCCTCCTTACAGAAATTTCGCCCTCGAAATTTACAACAACCGAAAAGGAGGAAACAGAGAAAGGACTTATACCTCACTGGAACAAGAAAGGAAAAAGCTGACGCATCTCATCTTCACGCTCCCAAGTAGACTCGTTACCAGAGTGACGCTGCCAAGCAACCCTTACCAGAGGAATAACCTTATTTCTCAACCGCTGCTCACGACGGTCTTCAATTCGGATAGGAAACTCTGGTGTGGACAAATCAGCAGTCACCTCGGGCCACACTGAATCATCGAGAACATGAGAAGCATCAGGCACACATTTCCTCAACTGAGACACGTGGAACACATCATGAATAGCTTGCATGGCCGCCGGCAGTTGCAAACGATAAGCCACTGAACCAATAGCTTCAACAATCGGAAAAGGGCCAACATACCGCGGACTAAGCTTTCCACGCTTCCCAAATCTGGACACACCTTTCATCGGAGATATTTTAACAAACACCATATCTCCAGGCTCAAATTGTAGTGGACGTCTGCGTTGATCTGCATAACTTTTCTATCGACTCTGAGCCGTCAACAATCTCTGTCTGATCAGACGAACCACATCAGAACACTGCTGTACCATGTCCGGTCCTGTCAACAGTCGGTCCCCAACATCAAACCAGTTCAGAGGAGTACGACAAGGATGACCATACAGCGCTTCATAAGGAGCCATGCCAATACTGGAGTGAAAACTATTATTATAAGCAAACTCAACAAGTGGCAAATGCTGACCCCACGAACCTTGCCAATCAAGGCAACACGATCTCAGCATGTCCTCCAAAGTCTGAATAGTTCTCTCTGACTGTCCATCTGACTGTGGGTGATACGCCGAACTGAAAGCTAACTCAGTGCCCAAAGCTTTCTGGAAACTACGCCAGAAGCCAGAGGTAAAACGTGGGTCACGATCTGACACAAGTGAAACAGGAATTCCATGTAGCAGCACGATCTTCTGCACATAGAGCTCGGCCAATCTCTGCACACTCCAAGTAACTTTAATTGGCAACAATCTGGCGGTTTTCGTCAATCTGTCGACAAGCAGCCAGATTCCATCAAAACATTGAGAAGTTCGAGGCAAACCCACCACAAAATCTGTAGTAACATGGTCCCATTTTCACATCGGAATCTCTAATGGCTGAAGCAGACCACCTGGCTTTTGATGTTCGGCTTTAACTAACTGACAAGTCAAGCACTTAGAAACAAAAATAGCCACGTCCTTCTTCATGCCGGGCCACCAGAACTGTTTCTTCAAATTCTGATACATCTTAGTGACACCAGGGTGAATAGCAAAACGGGAACCATGGGCTTCACTCAGAATCTCACTCCTCAAATCATTATCAATGGGAATATACAATCTGCCCTGGAAACTGACAACCAGCTCGTCATCAAATTCCACATCATATCTTGATATAACACGGGCCAAATCAGAATCAGCTTGCTGGGCTTCTAAAATCTGCTGATACAAAGCTGAACCCAAAACCAAGCTAGCACAAACTGCCATCTTCGGATCGGCAGGAATCTCTACACACAAAGCCTCGCTCGGAAGCTGTTCCCATAATTTCCATTCGTGAAGCAACAAATGGCTGACCTGCACTTTCCTGCTCAAAGCATCGGCCACAACATTCATTTTACCTGGCTGATAGGAGAGTGTAAAGTCATAATCTTTCATGTATTCCATCCATCGCCTCTGCCTGAGGTTCAGATCTTTTTGGGAGAAAATATACTGTAAACTCTGATGATCAGTAAGAATCTGAAATTTCTCACCATACAGATAATGTCTCCAGATCTTCAAGGCAAAAATAACTGCAGCTAGCTCTAGATCATGAGTGGGATAATTCCCTTCATGCTGTTTCAATTGCCGGGATGCATATGCGATAACCTTACCATGTTGCATCAGCACTGCACCCAAACCTACTCGAGACGCATCTGTACAAACAAGAAAACCACCCGAGTCGGAAGGCAAAGTCAACACTGGAGAAGAAGTCAATAGCCTTTTCAATTCAACAAAGCTAGCCTCACACTGATCCGACTAGACAAAAGGCACATCCTTCCGTGTCAATTTAGTCATCGGTGCTGCAATCTTCGCAAAATCCTGAATGAATCTGCGGTAATACCCAGCTAATCCTAAAAAACTTCGTATCTCCGTGATGGTCCTCGGTCTCTGCCAACTCAAAACGGCATCAATCTTTGCAGGGTCTACTGCCACTCCATCACCAGAAATCACGTGGCCAAGAAAATGAATCTCCCGAAGCCAGAATTCACATTTACTGAGCTTCGCATAAAGCTCGTGATCTCTTAGAGTCTGCAGAACGATCCTCAAATACTGCACATGATCATCAACAGAGGCAGAATATATCAAGATATCATCAACAAAGATCACCACAAACTGGTCCAGAAATGGACGAAAGATACGCTGCATTAGGTCCATGAAAGCTGCTGGGGCATTAGTCAAACCAAACGGCATGACTAAAAATTCAAAGTGACCATATCGAGTACTGAAAGCAGTCTTCTCCACATCAGATTCCCGGATCCGTAACTGAAAATAGCCAGACCGGAGATCAATCCGCGAAAAGACAGTAGCAGACTGTAACTGGTCAAACAAATCATCAATCCTGGGGAGCGGATACTTATTCTTGATAGTCGCCTAATTCAGCTGCCTGTAATCAATACAAAGCCTCAGGTTTCCATCTTTCTTTTTCACAAACAGCACTGGGGCACTCCACGGAGAAAAACTGGGACGAATATAACCTTTCTCCAGTAACTCTAGTAGCTGTGCACGCAGTACTTTCAATTCAGCTGGAGCCATACGGTACGGCGGCTTTGCTAAGGGGCCAGTACCTGGAATCAGTTCAATCACCATCTCAATCTCTCGCTCTGGGGGCAAGCCTGGCAACTCGTCAGGAAACACATCAGGGAACTCACAGACAATCGGAATATCACAAACATCCCGTCGTGGTTTTTCAACAGCCACCACTGAAGCAAGGAATCCCTGACAACCTGCGCTAAGCAACCTATAGGCTCGAATAGCAGAAATAATCATACGAGAAGAACGGGATCGAATACCTTGAAAATAAAAGGCTGATTTTCCCTAGGGCTGAAAATAGACTTTCTTCGATCTGCAGTCAACCACAGCTCCATAATGCTCCAACCAATCCATTCCCAGAATAACATCATAATCTGCCAGCTGCAACGCATACAATCTCACCGGCAACTGGTGATTATCAATCATCACAGGAGACTCATCCAAACACAGAGGAGTAACCATGAAATCTCCAGAAGGCAATTCCACAAATAACTCACAAGACAGCTCAGAAGTCGGTTCCTCAATACAAGCCATGAAATCCTCAGAAATAAAAGAGTGAGAAGCACCAGAATCAAATAAGACATGAGCTGAATGTCCATAAAGTATAATCGTACCTTCCACAAGATGGGACGCAGCAGCATCAGCTCTTGTCAAATGAGAAACTTTGCCTTTCTGCTTCTTGGAACCAGCTTAAGATTGCTGAGAAGACGCCGACGCTTGAGAGAAAAATTGTTGTGGAGCTTGAGGTGCAGGAGGTCTAAACTGCGGCTGAGGTTGAGACAACTGAGGAGCTTGCAATTGAGTCAGCCTCAGCGGGCAATCCCGAACCACATGACCTGGCTGGTCACACCTAAAGCAAACAATAGGAAGAGAACACGGCTGGCCCTTGTGATGACCACCGCATCTCCGACACGTCCACGGCTGACTAGCAGCTGAGCTCTGCCGAGTCTGAGAAGAAGGTGCTGTCGGCTACTGAACAGAATCTGTACCGGACGGCTGCTGAAAAAACTTCTTCTTCTTCTTGAACCTTTTAAACTTGGGCTTAGAAGGAGAGGAAGCACTGGAAACCTCTGACTGGACCGAAGGAACACCAGGCACGGGCTGTCGGTAAGACTGCTAAACCTGAGCTACCGGCTGCACTGACCCTGCTTGGGGATATCCACCCGGTCTCGCCATCTCCAGCTCTAAAGCTACAGCTGTCTGACACGTAGTATCGAGATCCGCAACACGACTCGCTATCAGCGGCATCTTCAACTCTGGCCTCAACCCACGCAAGAATTGCTGGGTCTTCAAAGCTTCACTGGCCAGAACATGGGGCGCATACTGACCCAATTCCAAGAACTTATTCCTGTACTGAAGCACGGTCATACTGCCCTGGGTCAATTCCATAAACTGGTACATCTTATCCATCTGCAAGCAGGCAGGAGTATAGGCACGCTCAAAAGCAGCAACGAACTCTGCCCAAGTGATTTGCCGAAGAGGCCTGGATCGAAAGGAAATCTGCCACTCGGCTTTCCACCACGCAATGGATGTACCCTGGAGTTGAAAGGCAGCGAGCATGACTTTCTCATCTTCAGCACACTCCATCGAGACAAACACACGCTCTATCGCGTCCAACCATTGCCTCGCGACTTCTGGATCAGCTTGGCCATCGAAAGCAGGCGGATTGAACATCAGAAATTCCTTCAACGCCTTGCCTCGACTGCCAGGCACTTCAACTTGAACGATCGGCACTGGAGGAGCAACTGGAACGACAGGAACAGCGGGAACTGCAGGAGGAGGTGCAGAACCGCTATCTTCCCTGGGCGCATCTCGAGGAACACGAGGAGGTCTCCCTCGACGAGGCGGCATAACTATGCTGCCAAAAACACAATCAACAATAAAATCCATCAATCATACGGAAAACATCCTATGCCAGCAAGAGACGACAACAGGACTAGCTCTGGACAAAGCGTCAATTCCAATTCTTTACGCAAATCCTCAACTTACGCTCTGATACCATCTGTGACGACCCAGAGTTCAGGACACCGATATACCGATAACATCGATACACCGACACCAAGAACTGGGGAGGCCACCCAAGAGGCTGATGAGGCCCCTGAAGGGTTAGTGGGGGTTAGTTGAGGAGTATGCATAATTAATTGCGAATTGGGGCGCGCAATACAAATAAGTATTTAAGATTTAAACACAAGTGCGGAAGCAATTTAAAAATAACCAGAGTGATATATATATAACTAGTCCAGAGTCACAAACACTAGTCCTCAAGGTACAACTACGCGGGGCATACCCCGGCAAAAGTACAACACAGGCCTCAAAAAGGCAGCTCATGCACAGCTGGCAGCTAGGAACGGTCCCGAAACAGCACACTAAAGTCCGGGGGACGGCGGGCGCGGCTCACCTGAAAGGAGAAGGGTGAGTCACAGCCAGACTCAGTAGGGGTCACGCGGATCCCTACCTCGCACTAAACAAGCGAACATGCATAAATAAAGCAAGTAGAGCATGCATTTAAATAAACACACAGGCAATGGCATGAATAACCAATCACAAGAAAGCTGTAAACTCTAGCTAAGCAAGTATAATAGCTAACACATGCCACTACTAATTAAATGCAAGCGATTAAAGCTAAAACTACCAAATAGAATGAGCTGCAACTAATCCAAGCAACAAGGAAGGACAACCACTGGAGCAGAAACCAGATGCGTCCACTGACGGCTTACACTGCGTCTCAAGCACTCGCAGTCGACGAAGCGACAAGCTAAGCGCGTAAGCAGTACCAAACCAAGTGACCAGTCGGAGTGGCACCCGTCGGTGTCAGTCCACAGTCTCCGACCATGTGTGCACACACTGACTCTAGCCTGAGCCAGGCCCTCTAACTAGTTTTCTCCGTTGGCAGGACGCTACCATTGGCTGGGAGCCCACGGAACTAGCTTACAAACCGTGAATGGGAAACATACCCCTCCGCCATCCTCAAGCGGGTCGGTACTCAACAGACCTTAGGGCAACGATAGTGGCTCCATTGCATGGAAAGAAAAGCTACTCTATTGGTATAAAACAAGCCACAATATATTTAAAACAATGCGAATATGGCATGAATATAGAAAGAAGCGCATAACAGATGGGCTGGGAATATATTGCAGCCATCAGGGAAGCGGCGGTCAAAGACCCACGCGCCACATGCAAACGACGGTCGGGGGTCGGCGCGTTACTTCAAGAATGACGCCCCAGTCCCTATCCGTCACTCCCTTCAGGGTTCCAGCTCAAGAGGCACTAAAGGGCTTGTAACGGTGGGGGCCCTGCGCGTTACTTCGAAGCAACGCGTGGGGTCACCGCCGTCACATCCACCCGAGGCTCAAGCCACCTATCAGCGTTCTAAATGATAGCAGGCGAAGTGACGCTCCGGTCTAGGCGCGTCGGACCGAAACGACGGTCGGCCGACTAGCCGTCGGGCGCATCGCCTGACCAAAACTACGGAAAACAGTTGATGAGTAACGGATGGGAGCCCCACCGTTACTCTCCAAGTAACGCACCCCCACTGGGCCGCTATTTGGAAGTGACGCGTCCGCTATGGACCGTCAGGCAAGTGACGGTTCCTGGCAGGACCGTCACTGCACCTAGGTTACGGGCGGGTACGGTTTATAAACCGAAGCCCTCCCGGACGGCTGAAAACGCCGGGTATCGACGAAAAACCTGATAACCTGTCAAACCACGCATGCTAGACAACAATTTAACATCTAAATCTAGCACATGCAAGGCCTAAAACGCATTAAACTCAAGATTTAGGCTAAAACCCCAAAAATGGAAATATACACATCATGCATGCTACGGGGTGCTAATCAACAAACAGGCTAAGGGAAACGATCATAGCAAGATCGAGATTCCATCCCCCTACCTTTCGCAAGCCGAAACCGTCGAACGGGCCGCATGCAAGGAGGAAGAGCCACGGAGCTTCCACGCTCCACCTCGCTCCCACGATCACCGATCCACGCCGAAGTGGACACCCACGCGCACTACTCGACGCGAGGAATCCAACGGTGCCAACCTCGCCTCAATCCGATCTCGTCTCGCCCGAGTTCCCTAGGAGAGGGAGGGGACGATCGTGAGAAGAGAGAGAGGGAGAGGGTGAGAGTGAGATCGACGGGAAGGGAGAGAGAGAGAGAGAGAGGGAGAGGTTATAAAAATAAAAATAAAAATAATATATATATAATATAATCATTATATATATAAAAATCTTATTAATATTCAATAACCCCCAATTAGCCCCAAATAAAACTGGAAAAATACCAGACAAATTCCTAAAAATCCAGGAAAATAGCCGGAAATTCCAGAACAATTAATAGAACAAATACCACGAAGGATCCATTAAGGCACGGGCCTTACACAGGGTGCCCGGTAACCTGCAACAATTCTTTATTTAAGTTGGGTGGATACCACAACTTCTTGAGCATTTGGTTCTACCTTTTAGCTTGGTAGAAGGGAATTTGCTACCTTCTGGCCATCTTTATCACCTTGTCGGTTATATCTGGCAGCCCCATGATCGGGACGACCGAATCTTAGATTTCTTCTGGGAGTTTGCAATCATCATTTCCCTTTACTAGTTGTTCACTAGCCGAGTAAAACATTGTAGGTTGCCCCTCGGGATTGGGAACCTCGAGGGTCTTTAGCAGTTCGACTGTTGGGCAGTCTATATCTGTAAGTGGTCGTGTGATTATCAGCAAGACTTTCAGGCAACCCAGCAAGTCTTCGAGCTTTGGAGCTTCTAGCTCAGGGTAGATATCAGCTGGGATTGACCTAAGCACTCCCTCAACTTCAGCAATGTGTGACACTTATGATTGGGCCACATAACCGGGCGGAGGCGGAGGGAACCAATCATTAGTTTCTGTAACTTTCTTTGCTTTATTCTGAGTTGGCTGAGCCTTTTCTTTTTTCTGAGCTGGCTGAGAAGTCTGCTTCGGCTTCTCCATGTAAAGGGAGGCATCAAGTAGATGGCACTCAAACACCTCAAAGGGGTGTAAATCAGAGAAGATTCTCTCTTCTTTCCCATCCCGAGGGTACTTAATGCATTGGTGCTAAGTAGATGGTACCATTCGATTCTGATGCAGCCACGGCCGGCCAAGCAGCGCCTTGTATGAGGTGTTGGCATTGATGACATGAAACTGCACTTTAGTGGTGAAATCTTCCATGGAAAGTTTGAACTTGGCCACACCCATGGGGATTTCACATTTCTGGTTGAAACCAGAAATCTTCATATCACTGACCTCGATCAGGTGCACATTGAAGTAATGCCTCTGATAGACCCGGTAAGGGAGTATATTTACTACTGCCCCTAGGTCAACCAAAATTCTATTGATGGGCTGGCCATTTAATTGCCCCCTCATGTATAAGGGTCTATTTTGGTTCATAATCGGCAGGAGCATGTCTTCATCTATAAAAGTGATGGTAGTTCTAGAGCACATCTCGGTAAAATGGCTCTCGAAGTACGTCGGGGTTTGCAAGGCTGTGATGAAGGCCTACCGAACTTCTTCATCAAGGGAGAGTATCTCCCAAACATTGAATCTTGTGGGAATTCTTTTTATTGTTTCAATATTCAAGCACCGGCCCTTACATTGAATAGTCTTGCTTCCTCAGCTCTATTGTACTTTCTATAGTCGGGTGCCGGTGCCGGTGCCGTTGGCTTGACAGGCGGTCTATCTTGTTCTTTGGGGATTATCTGCTCCCGACACATCTGATCAGCTGGTTCTTCTATTTGGATGGGTTTAGCAATAGGGGTGATGCCTTCGCCACTTTCATCCGCCCAGAATGGCATACCCAAAGCCTGGGTAGAAGTGTTTTTAGCCTTTGACTGGGACTACTGGCATGGCTGCTTGCCTTTCTTTGCCTCCAGGAATTCAGTGAAAGAGGGAGCTTCCTGGCCACTTACATTTTCAGGGTAGATGCCCAGTGGGGGTGGGACTCTAACGCCTTTTATTTTAGGTTCGGGGATTTGATATGGCTGTTCACCCCTGAACATAATATTGTGGTTAGCTGGGGGCAGACGTCCCCACTTCCTCCCAGATCTGGTGATATGCTGGGAGGTGTAAGTTTCAGCCTAGTTTGCTTCAGCTGGGATAAAGCAAATTTCTTCATCACCCTCTTCAGAGCTTTGAGTTAAGTTGAACAAAGCTAACAAAGTATTGTAGGAGACGATGATAGCTTTCTTTTTGTTCTTTGATTTCTTCTTTTTCTTCATTTTTTCTGCAGGCATATGCTCAGGTGGAGCATCTTCTGGGGCAATCCCTCCCCAAAATTCATCTTCAGCTTCTTGTTCTAGCCCAAGGAACTCTAAATGTTCCCAGGGGATATATTCTTTGAGATGTACTAGTTGGAGCTTGGGTTGTTCATATTCATATAACCCATTTACAATCTTCCGCGGTCACTTGACGGACATGCTGACTTCTTGATGTACCTGCAATGGGGCTTGTTTATTATTATTATTGGTTGGCACTCTGATGACCATTCGAGGGGCCGTATCATGCCAAATCGGAGTAATGGCTGGTGGAGCTGGCTAGGGTGTAACACCACGAATTCAGACTCCCGGAGCAGGGTGGGATGTCGGTCTTCTTTTTGCTTTTGTGGGTATCATCTGCTAGTTCTCCTGGTCCTTTGTTGGAGTCAGCACAAAAGCTTCGTAAGTGTGCTTTGCGCAAGCCTCTGCCACCCCCTTGGGCAATTGCTGATAAAGTGATATCATGTTAATAGTTTCCCCGAAATCGGGCATTTCATGCGGGCGCGGAGGATCCACCTCGTGTTTGCCCATCTGTAGTTCTCCCTTTTTTATCATACTCTGAATCACATCCTTGAAGACATAGCAGTCCTCGATGGGGTGCCTGAGCATTTGATGGTACGGGCAGAAGCGAGGATCATCCTTCCTCCTAGCATCACTTGGACTCTTCAAGTCTGGTAGTGTCATCTTGTTATAGCGGGTAGCCCATTCGAACAGGACCCGAGTCTTTTCCTTGGGGAAAGAGTATAGCTTCTTCATCTTGTTCTGCAGGGAGGGGCCCTCCTGGCATTCAGCTGGCTTTGCAAGAGGTGGATCAACAGCTCCTTTATCTTTTATCTTTTGCTGCTCAAATGCCTTGAAGTCTAGAGTGTGAACTATAATGACCCGGAGGTCCAGGTACCGGTAATCCGATACCGAGAACTCGGAGACGCCACCCAAGAGGCTGATGAGGCCCCGTAAGGGTTAAGAAGGAGGCTGTGGTAGTGTATAATGAATCGAAATTACATACGCATTATTAAAGAATTAACAACTTTAAATGGAAGCAACATACAATATCAGAGTGTTATATGTACATAATAGTCCAGATCTACAAGTACGAGTCTCAACACTGAACAGGAGTCAAAAGAAAACAACTACACGGGGCATACCCCCGTCAAAAGAGAAAGGAAGACCACTACTGACACCTAAGACTATCCACCAAAAGCATGAGGAAAACCCGCAAACTGCTGCTCCGCCTCACCTGAAAAGGAAGGGTGAGTCTCGTAACATAGACTCAGTAGGGTTCACGCGGATCCCTACCTCGCAACTAAATTCATGTAGGTAGATAATAACACACTGGCATAAAAGATGATAATTAAATAAAGTTGTACAGGTTAAGAAAAATTAATACAGGTAAACATAAATGCCATTATCTCATGTTAATTCGAACGAATAATTAAACAAGAGAATCATAATCTACCAATAGAATTTAAATTCAACATTTCCAAGCGACAGGAGAAAGAAAGGACCACCAGAAAGAAAGAGCAGATGCGTCCATTGACATCTTATACTGCATCTCAAGTATCTCCACTAGCCTGGAACGTGGCAAGTGAGACACACAACAGTAACCAAATCAAGAACTAGTCAGGGTCACACTCGTCAGTGTCAGTCCAAGCCCCTGACTATGTGTGCACACACAGGCTCAATGTCTTGAGCCAGGCCTCTAGCTAGTTCCCCCCCAGTAGGATGCTACTGACAAGCAAGGGGGCCAATGGAAACTAGCTTAAAAATCGTACACCGGGACTGCCTCGCCACCTCTCCCAGGTGGGCCGACACGAAAAGTCGTCAGGCTACGACTAGTGGTTCAATCACAAGGAAAGAGAAAGTAACTCCACTGGGATATAAAAACATGCCACAGTTTATAAAAATATTCAAGCATGGCGAACATACAATATTCAATGCATGATTAATAAATAAGATTGAATTCATAAGCTATAGGGACCAAACGGTCTAGTCAGGACCGCATGGCTCAAGTAGCAGTCGAACGGCTGGCCGCCTTACTGACCATGGCGGTCTGCCCCATGACCGCTAGGCTGCAAACACTTCATATGGAATCAACATAAAAAAATGGTCTAGACAGGGCCATTTCAATCATGAAACGGTCTCGCGACTGACCGCCTAATGATAAAAATGGTTCGGTCTAGACCGCCACTCTTACACCGCCTTAATGCTTAGCGGTCTGTTACTGGACCGCTACAGTCCACAGACAGTCAAACAAAGGACTTCCATTAACAAGAAGTAGTCTGGTCGGAGACCGCTAAGGTCCACCGCCTTACATGCCTAATAAAACGGTCCCTGGAACGACCGCTTCCCCTCTAGAGAACCCGAAACGTGGGTATCTCAATTGATACCCCTCCCAATCGATCCAAATCGATGGGAATACATGTTTAAACCTGTTCCCTACCCTCATACATCCATTTCATGGCATTTTTACATCCAAAAACATAAAAACAATAGCCATGGTGTGATTTTCATGGATTAAAACATAAATGACAATGTTCATGCATTTTCACTCAAACCATGGGAAAACATAAGACAATGGGCATGCAATTGGAGGTAAAACATCCTAAGAGGAAAGGAAATTCATCCCCCTACTTGTTTTGCCGATTGCTACACCATTCCTCGCCGTTCTTCGTGACGGAACCGCGCCCAACACTCGGGG
Organism: Amorphophallus konjac; assembly: GCA_022559845.1. Lineage (NCBI taxonomy): Eukaryota > Viridiplantae > Streptophyta > Magnoliopsida > Alismatales > Araceae > Amorphophallus > Amorphophallus konjac. The sequence continues at coordinate 126,644,124 of CM040117.1, read as the reverse complement.
TTTTCCACCTCTACGCTCCACGGTCGCCTCCACAACGACGACACCGCTCCACCTACGCCTTGGGCTTGCCAAGGACACCTCCTACAAAGCCTACAAAACTCCGAGGTGAGCACACCACTGGGAGAGCAAGAGGGGGGTAGGGCGTGCGTAGGAGAGAAAGAGAGAGGGAAAGAGAGGAGTTTTCACAAAAAAAGATTTAAACGATTTTTGTGTTACTTTTTTTGTTATAAAACTTTTAATTGCAATAAGGCCTTAAAATAAGTAAAATTGCCTATATGCCCTATCTAACTTCTAAAAGCTTATAAAAATAGGCTAACTCAATTGAATTTGGCCTATTTAGCCTATTAAAACCTTCTAAATTCATGAATCTTTTTATATTTCGTTACTGCTAAGAATCCGGTAACTACTGGGTCTTTCAGTCCCTCCCTCCTAATAAAAATTTCATCCTCGAAATTTAAAAAGGACACAAGGAGAGAACTGAAAGGAAATATAACTTATTCGAATAAAAAGGGAAACTGCTGACGCATATCTTCCTCGCGTTCCCAAGTAGCCTCATTATCGGAGTGATGTTACCACACTACCTTTACCAGAGGAATTATCTTATTTCTCAGTCGTTGTTCACAACGATCTTCAACCCGAATTGGATACTCTTATGTAGAAAAATCTGCTGTCACCTCAGGCCACATGGAATCATCTAATACATGAGATGCATCAGAAACATATTTCCTAAACTGGGATACATGAAACACATCGTGGATTGCTTGCATCGCCGATGGCAACTGAAGTCGATAAGCCACTTGGCCCACACGCTCCAAGATAGGAAACGGACCAATGTATCGGGGACCAAGCTTTCCACACTTCTCAAATCTCATCACACCTTTCATCGGAGATACTTTCACAAAAGTAGAATCTCCGGGCTCAAACTGCAATGGTCTTCTGCGCCGATCTGCATAACTTTTCTGTTGACTTTGAGCTGTAAACAGTTTCTGCCAGATCAAACATACCACCTCAACACATTGCTAAATCATATCTGGTCCTGTCAACAGTCGGTCACCAGTGTCAAATCAGTCCAACGGTGTACAACAAGGATGCCCATATAATGCCTTATACGGATCCATATCAATACTAGATATACGGAGCCATATCAATACTGGAATGATAACTATTATTATAAGAGAATTCCACCTATGGCAAGTGTTGACTCCACGAACCCTACCAATCTAGACAACATGATCACAATATATCTTCTAATGTCTGAATAATCCTCTCAGACTAGCTATCAGACTGTGGATGATACGCTGAACTAAATGCCAATTCTGTGCCCAACTTATTTTAAAAACTCTGCCAAAAGCCAGAAGTAAAACGTGGGTCACGATCTGACACAATGCATATTGGAATTCCATGCAATGGCACAATATTCTCAACATAAAGCTCGGCCAATTTCTGAACATTCCAAGTCACCTTGATGGGCAACATTCTTGTTGTCTTAGTCCAACGGTCAACCAATAGCCAGATACCATCATAGCCTTGAGAAGTCAGAGGTAAACCCACAATAAAATTAGTAGTGACGTGATCCCATTTCCACATCGGAATCTCAAAAGGTTAAAGCATTCCTCCGGGCCTTGGATGCTCAGCTTTGACCTATTGACATGTCAAACATTTAGACATAAAATCAGCTACATCCCTTTTCATGCTTGGCCACCAAAATTACCTTCTCACATTATGATACATTTTCATGGTGTCGGGATGAATAACATAACGGGATCCATGCGTCTCGCGCAAAATAGCATTCCACAGTAAATCATCAGCTGGAACATAAAGTCTACCTCTGAACCTCACCACTGAATCATCACAAAACTCCACATCTGGCATCATCACAATGCGGGATAACTCAGAGTCTGCCTGTTATGCCTCCCTGATCTACTGGTAAATAGCTGGAGTCATCACTAGACTAGCAAGAACAGCTACCATAGGATCACGAGGAATTTTCAATCTGAACGTCTCACAAGGAAACTGTTCCCACAACTTCCATACCCGTATCAGCAAATGACTAATCTGCACTTTTTGGTTCAGTGCATCAGCCACCACATTCACCTTGCCAGGTTGATAAGATAGAGTAAAAGCATAATCTTTCATATACTCCATCCACCTACGCTGACGAAGATTCAAATCTTTTTGGGAAAACACATATTTCAAACTTTGATGATCTATGAAGATTTCAAAATTTTCACCATACAAGTAGTGTCTCCAGATTTTCAATGCAAAGATCACCGCCAGCAACTCCAAATCATGAGTGAGATAATTTTCTTCTTGCTATTTTAATTGTCGGGATGCATAGGCTATGACCTTACCATGTTGCATAAGCACTGCACCCAAACCTACTCGAGAGGCATCTGTACACACAACGAATCCCCCTGAGCCAGAAGGTAAAATAAGCACTAGAGAAGTAGTGAGCATTCTTTTCAACTCATTAAAGCTATGTTCACATTTATCCGACCACACAAATGGCACATCTTTGCGAGTCAATTTAGTCATTGGCACAGCAATTCGTGTAAAATCTTGAATGAATCTTCTGTAATAACCAGCACGACCCAAAAAGCTTTTAATCTCTAACACAATCTTAGGGCTTTGCCATTGAAGAATAGCTTTAATTTTAACAGGATCAACTGCAACTCCATCACCAGAAATCACATGGCCTAGAAAATGAATTTCCCGAAGCCAAAACTCACATTTGCTAAATTTTGCATAGAGCTCGTGATCTCACAGAGTCTGCAATACCACCCTAAGATGCTGAACATGTTCTTCCTCAGAAGCAGAATAGAGCAAAATGTCATCCACAAAGATCACCACAAATTGGTCCAAGTACGGATGAAACACACGATGCATCAAGTCCATAAAGACTGCTGGAGCATTGGTTAGCCCAAATGGCATAACCAAAAATTCATAGTGACCATACCTCGTGCTAAAGGTAATCTTCTCAACATCAGATTCCCTGATCCATAATTAGTAATAACCAGATCGAAGATCAATTCTAGAAAAGACACATGCCGACTGAAGTTGGTCAAATAAATCATCAATCATGGGCAAAGGATAGTTGTTCTTAACAGTTACCTGATTTAATTACATGTAATCAACACATAGTCTTAGGCTTCCATCTTTCTTCTTCACAAATAACACAGGAGCACCCCATGGAGAAAAGCTAGGTTGGATATAGCCATTTTCCAGCAATTCTAGCAATTGTGCTCTCAATTCTTTCAATTCTGCAAGAGCTATACGGTAAGGTGCCTTTGATAAAGGTGCCGTACCTGGAATCAATTCAATCACCATCTCAACCTCTCGCTATGGGGGTAGGCCTGGCAACTCATTAGGAAATTCATAAACCACAGGAATATCACCTATGTCCTGTTGTGGTGCCTCAGCAACAACTATAGAAGCAAAGAATTTCTGACAACCTGCATTAAGTAATCTACAGGCTCGAAGAGCAGAAATAGACAAGCAAGGAGAACGAAATCGAATACCTTGAAAATAAAATGCCACCGTCCCTGATGGCTGAAAATAAACCTTCTTTATTTTACAATCAACCACGGCTCCATAATCCTCTAACCAGTCCATGCCCAAAATAACATCATAGTCTACTAGCTTCAACGCATATAACCTAGCTAGCAACTGCTGATTCCCAATCATTATAGGAGTCTTATCAAGACAGAAAGGAGTAAACATGAACTCCCTAGATGGTAATTCAACAACTAACTCACAAGACACCTCTGAAGTTGGCTCCTCAATACAAGCAACAAAATCTTCAGAAATAAATGAATGAGAAGCACCTGAGTCAAATAAAACACGTGCCGCATGACCATAAATCATAATAGTACCTTCCACAAGATGGGATGCAAAGGCTTTAGAACGAGTCATATGCATGACTCTCCCTTTTTGCTTCTTTCCACCCGCAGTAGACTACTGCGACGATGACACTGATGCCTGGGAAAACTGCTGTGACTGTGGTGGTGGTGGAGGTCAGAACTGCTGCAACTGTGGGAATGGAACAGCCTACTTCGGCCTCATCGGACAATCACGAACCACATGTCCCACCTGATTATAGACACGCTAAAGTTGACATTACTATGAGTATATCTTATATTGTCTCATAATGTCCCAATTTGACCCTCAAATTGACTTTGTTTGAGTGGTTTTTCCCTAATTTTTTAGATTTCTCACTTTTTCTACTTTTTTCTATTTTTTCCTATTTTTCTGGATTTTTTGAGTATTTTTCTCCATTTTTACGATAGCGACAAGGGGGTGGGCGCTATTTAGAAAATGAAAAAAAATAATATTACAAAAGGAATTGACGCCCTTCTAAGAGGGTATCCATTCCATTGGGCATTTTTTAACAATATATTATGTGGCCCATTCCAAGGTGTTTTGGTGGTCACCTGGGTTTAAGAAAAATGTGAAAAAAATATATTTGGAATCAACTCAACTAGAAGCACTTTCACTGAAAAAATTAGAAAATAAAAAAATAAGAAAAGAAATAGCGACAAGGGGGTGGACGCTATTCACTTTTAATATAAAAAAAGGAAATGACGCCCTCTAGGAGGGCGTCCATTCAAATTGGGAATTTTTTAACATTATTTCTGTGGCCCATTCAGAGGGGGTTTTGGTGGCCACTTGGGTTTCAAATAAATATGGAAAAATAGGAATTGGAGTCAGCACAGTAAGATACACATTCACTAAAAAAATAATAAAAAATATTAAGAAATGAGAAATGACACTTTTCTGGGGATAACGGAAGTTCAGGGGATTGACACCCATCACCTGGGCGTTATTCAAATTAACGCCCAGAAGATGGGCGTTATTTCTTTGAGCATTTTTTCCTATTTTTGACTCGCGACACTTTGAGAAGTCGTTATTTCAAATAACGAACATTTGAGTGGTCGTCATTTTTCCAGATTTCTGAACTCCATCGAAATCCCATTCTTTCTCCACTTTGAGACTCTTTTCACTTCGGAAAGGACTCTAATGACTTTCATGACTGGAGAGGACTCTTTCCAAGGTTTATCTCTTTCCTTGGATAATTATCTAATCTTTCTCGGATTAAAACCCACCAAATTCTTCCCTATAAATAGCTACCTGCGGCTCTTGCTCAGGGGGGCGATTTCACATACAGGGCAGGTGCTGCCCGAGTTTTGGCAGAGGAAGGAGTGTCTTGTGCGCGTAAAGCTTCATCCTTTTGAAGGAGGCTCCCTCCCGATCTTGCATCAAAGCCAGGAGAAACCCACAAGCTTTTCTTCTTTCTTTCAGAATTCTTTATGTTGCTTATTCGTCTATTGCATTAGCTACATCTTCCCCGCATGCATCATATTTCTTTTTTTTATCAATTTCACCTCAACCACGTTGAGCCTTCTCTAGTGCAACACTTGCACGTTATTTACATTTCATATCATATCATTATCTCCTCCCTTTGCATAAGGGGTTTTGGCCAAAATGCCAATCAGCTGTGTCTCAATCTATGTTTTCACGTCATATATATTACACTTGGGATTTGATACTACACTTGGGTTGCTAATTCCATTATTTATTGATTGTTATCTTTGTATTTTGCAAGGGTAATCAATTAAAAGAGACTCTCTCCTTCGGCCGGTCGATAGGAAGAGAAGGAAGTTGGTTCACATCTCCCCACGCTATAAGGTATTATCTGATCTCTCCTTTTATTCATTGTTTACATATTTTGAGGCCCGCGGTCTCTGGCGATCACCCTCCATTAGCATCCTACGCTATGCTCTCATTTATTCATTTTTAGTGGATTTTAAATAGATTTACAAATTGGCGATCACGGTGGGACTTCCTTTTGTCTTCTTATTTTGATTACCCTCCCCATTGGCACCCACGGTGCCCCTCCTATTTTGCACCTACGGTGCACCTCCCCAAGTGATCCACATACCACTTCCCTTTTCTCCCAAGTGATTGACAGTTTATAGATTTATTTGAAACTTCTCTTTCATGCTTCATTTTTTTAAAAAAATAGCGCCCAGTGAGTGGGCGCCCATTGAATGAGCGCTCACTTTATGTCTTCTGTAAAAAAATAAAAAATAAAAAAATATAGCACCCACAGTGTAGGCGCTAGTTCCCTGAGCATTGTTCTTCTATCCTGCACTGTTCATATCAAATACCATTTGTATTTGTTCTGTTTTGCATTCGTCATTTAAGAAATAGCTTTTGGATTTGTTCTACTATCCATCCATCATTTACACATCATCTTGTTCATATCAATTGACATTTCTGTTTGTTCCGTTCTCCATCCTTCATTCATTTTTTTACCCTGTGCATATCATATTTATTGGGTATCATGGTTACATAATGTTGTGATAAGGTGCTAGGACCGGATTCAAAGGGGGGGTGAATAAATCCCTCTTAAAACCTTTGCTCAATTAAAACTTAGATCAAACAGATATGTGAAATTAAAGCAAACAACTGTAGGGCTGAGAGCACACACTGAACTTCAATTAGAGAAAATCAAATGTATACGATCGGTGCTCAAGTAATCCTAGTCAAAATGGCTCTCTCTCTTGAGATCTGAATCAAATGCTCAGTGTGCAAACCAGATACCCACTAGTTGAGAACTATAGGTCGACCCTAAGCATACATCTAGCGGATCAGACAGGCAATCAAACCATGATGGACAGAAGATTTTTAGGTGGTTCGATCTCGGACCCGAGATCTACGTCCACCGCACACTCTAACAAGAGTGTGGCATCCCGCTGTCGCATAACTTGAACCGCTGGGCTTCACAGCTTGCCTACATCAGCTAGGCCTCACAGCTTGCCATCCGCTGGGTGACACAGCTTGCCATCCACTGATACACAGCTTCGATTCTGCTGATTCACAACTTCTCACAAGGATTCACGAAAATGAAAGAAACTTAGATGAACTAGCAACTGAAAACTAGACAAAGAAAGCACAATTAAATGTAGCTCACTAGGAGCAGCGTGGGTTGGATCTGATCCAGCACCACAAACAAACTATAGGGAATCCTGACAGGAATCCCTCTTCTTATTTTTCCTTTGCTTCACGAACAGTAACCTCTCTATTCTCTTGTTTCCACTTAGCTCACGATACTATACTTTCTCTCTTTAGATCACTCTTCAAATTCTCTGATCTTCTTGCTCAACTCTCCTCTTCTCTTTTCTCTAAGACTCTCTTCTTCTGTTGCTCTCCCTCTTCGAAACCCTTCTCAAGGCTCTCTCTTTTTCTGCTTCGATCCTCTTTTCATGACCTCTCTTTTTCTTCTACTTTCTTCTTCTATTATATTAATCTCTTCAGAGAAAGGGTTTATATATGACTCCAGTCTCGGACTCACGTGCTCACACATTAGGCGTGTGGAGGGGATACTCCTACCCAAATGCTTCCATAAGTCTCTCAGCCATGTGTCAGGATCTGGTCCTCATCTGTCCACGTGTCAGGATCACTGGCTCGCTCATTATCTTGGATCACGTGCCAACTTCTAGCATTCTAGGAACACGTGCCTTCTTAGTTCGAGCTCACGAGATCACTTTATCCTATCAGTTAAGAGAATATTTCATTAGACATCTTATATGGTATAGAACAATGTTTGCATTGACTTAATATGGTATATACAAAGTATGAACAGACTTCAGGTGCAAGGAAGACAAACGACATTGCACCGAGTATATGAATACTGAATGCACGAACTGGGAAATGTTCACCAAGTGCAAAGCTTTAAACAAAATATGCACCGACACTAGGCCACATGTGAGGCGCACAGTAAGACGCACCTCTTATATGCGTTAGAAAAAAGATGAACCGAGGAAAACTTACACCGACCTCTATATGAGTAAGTGAAAGTATGTACTGAGTCAAAGTTTGTACTGGCCTCAAACAGTGATTGCACAGACCCTTACAGTGCACTGACCTTGCTACATGCATTGACCTACACAGTGTTTGTACTGAGCTCTTATATGTTCACGGACCTTCAGATGCTCAAGACAAAACTTGCACCGAGTTTCAAATGTATGGAAATGGTGATATACACTGAGCAAGATGTGCGCTAACTTCACTTAGGCACACAAAAGTTGCACCGAGTTCATGTGAGCAAGAAGGAGAAGGTTTGCACAGACTTACGAAAGCCAAGACTCGAACTAGCACTTAGTGTACTCGTAAGGTGCATTGAACGATTGTACCAGACTCTATGCAAGACTTGTACAGAGACACTCACAAACATGCACATGTGCAGCAATTCATTCCATGTAATTCATCTATACAGCAATATGAGCATTGACACATATGAACGGTTGTATGCAACACACACTGTATATAACAAAAAAACCCATGATGTATGCAATAAGCACATATGGAGTCATACAACACATATGACATCATACATATGAGTCATAGTGTTTGTCATCATCAAAACATAATATCCAACATGTTGCTTTGTCGAGATTTCATAGAATCGTTGCATACACCATTCTGTCATTTTATTATTATTATTATTAGTTTGTGCATCAACATTTATTTTGTGTGTGTGTCATCATTTTTTTTAAACTGTGCATCAACATGCTATCACCTTTGCATTAGCATTCATTATTCCCTGGTTGCGTTGGCATTGTTACATGTGTTGGCATTCACTATTTACAAGGGTATCATTCTTTGGTATTCCTGTTGCATATACCACCTGTTTGTCCTTCACAGCATCTGTTATTTCCTTGTTGCATTGCCACTGTCACGTGTTTGCATCCACTATTTATAGGGTTATCATTTTTTGATATTCCTATTGCATATACCATCACTGCATATCACTGTTCACTTTTGCATCATTCTGTCTGGTGTTTCTATATATTCTTGTGCATTAACACTTGCATTGGTTTGGGAGACCTCCTCTCTCTACATTTTTTAGGAGCCATACCCCTCTCTTGGTTAAGGAAGGACCCTTCATTGAGCATTCCGTCTCTTTGGATCGGAAATTCCTAAACCAAGCCTCCATAAGTCCCCGCACCCGTGGATTCCCCCACGGACGCCGGGTAAGTTGTACCTTGAAGTTCCCCGGGTTTAGTTGGCCTATACATGGTGAGAGAGTGTACCTAGTTGGCATTGAATCCATATTGAAACTAGGTACCTACCTTGTGTGAATCACATCAAACTTTGTCAAAATCATCTAATTCATCAAGGTTTAACTTGAGAAATCAAGCGTAAGCACCCAACTTGTTTGATCTTTGCAAATTGTTTTAATTGAACTATTGCTTAATTTGTATGATGTTTCACTTTGATAATCAAACAAACATGTTCAATCCTAATTATAATCATGAGGATACACAACCAGGTACATCTTATGATCCTCAATTTCAACATGTTTGTTATAATTCTCACCAAAAATTTTCTAAGGGACCACATCCTCATTCGTATGGTCTTGCCAGACCCATGGGCAATGTCCAATCTTGTGGCCCCTTACACCAATCACAAGTCACTATTCCCCTGGGACCCTCACCTCCACATGATGAGAAGGTTTCTCAAATCTTGCATACATTAGATCATTTCACCCCTCAACAAATTCAAGCCCTTAAGGCTATTGTTGAGGGTGCATCTTCATCTCAATCCTCTAATCCTACACGGGTGGCCCATCACCCACCTCCTTCCATTCATACACGAGTGGCCCATCACCCTCCTTCCTCTCTTATTCGCACTCCCGTTCAAGGAGTCCACCCTTCTTCCACACATATTACTTCCCGTGTGGCCCATTACCCGCCTCTTTCTATTCCTCCTCCTCCACGGCCCCAAGGTCCACACATTCCTTGCAACCCGGCCCGTCCGAGTCCTTTTGTGGGTCGGCCCATTAATCCTCCACGGCCTTTACATCAAGCCGCCCCTCCAAGACAATCATGCCAACTCTCGAATGTTCAACTCACACCCCTCCAACAAAATCTCCTTGATAGAGTTGCTTCCATGGAGGAGCAACTTAAGAGGGTCATAAGCCCACGGCCCACTCCTCCTCCTCCTCTAGTCAATCCACTTCATGATTTCATGAATAATGTTACTAAGATGGAAAAAGATTGGAAGGAGGAGAGAGATAATGGCATCAATGACATGTGTGAGCAAGATATTGGAAGTCAAGTGGATGTCGTCCACCCTCCACTCATTTATATGGCCTTCCTCCTTCGCCTCCACATTTACCACCACAAAATTTTCCACAAAAGCATGACCCTTTGCTTCCGTTTTTACATAATCCTCCACAAAATTCTCCACCACAACATTATACTCCACCACCCATTATTACGCCTCCAAAGCGGTGTCCACTTGATGATTTTGATGAAGATAAAGATTTGGAGATGGCACAACATGATGAAGTTTTTCAAGAGAAACCCATTCCGAGCTTCCTTCGCTTTCTACTGCCTCCATTGCCACCCGACGAACCCCTAGCTCAGGATGAAGCCATAGTCCCTATTTATGAGACTAATTGGTGTTACGATGATGGGTCGATACTCCAATCACCCACACCAGTGCACCATGCGTCTTCTCTTATCCCTAATACCTCCTGCCCCATTCGGCGCTTCCTACGTACCAAACCTTCTCCTTTTGTACCTCTAACTACCATACCCTTAACCTCCACTACCTCCGCTTCCGCCGAACCTCCCACTAAACTTCGAACCATTATACCTCCATTAACCTCCACTCCACCGGCCCATGCCGGATCTCCTATTATACCTCTTCTTTGTTCGCCACCTAAAGCCTCCATTATCCCCATAACACCAAAGCCAATTACCCTAAACACAACTTTGCCTTCACCTTCACCCATGGCTGATCCTGAGCAGGATTCACCTATTTTTGCACTCAAGCCAACCCCATTTGCTTCCAAGCAAGGGGAGAAGCCTGACGTGTTTCCACCTCCACCTTCATTTACCCTCTCCATTAAGCCACCATCATTCATTAAGCCAACCGCTTCCATCTCGCCTTTCTCTACCACTCGGAGTGGGTGCATTATTGCAAACATTTGTGCCAAGAATAATCAAGAGCCGAGCAAGAAGGATTTGGCCATGGTTATGCCATTCAAAATTCAAGATTTTATTTGCCAGATGCCAATTCGTGTTCTAGTGTCGGGCATATTTGAAAAGTCTCCATGTGAGCTCACCAAGGTAAATTCTTCCAGGTTGATGCCATATCAGCCTTTCATCAAAGTCACCTTATTCATTGGTTGATACTCTTTCAATGCCCTCATTACCCCTCGCTCTATCATTATACAACTTCCTAAGGGGTTCTCTTCGCACACCACTATAACATATTCTTCTAATGAGTGCTTATTATTTCAATCCGTTGAGCCGTTAGGCTGGGCACGTTCTTCACCCTGCTTGCCATGGAGGAGTGGGCAATCTTTGGTTAAAGGGCTTTCCACCAATCCATTCACCCTTTCTTCTTTTTCATTCACCGTGCCACTTACCGTCAATTCTTCTTTATGGGCCACTCCATGGGTCAGGGGGAGAATCTTACCCTTTTCTTTTGTGCATTTCTTGAATTCCTTGCATATCATGCATTTCATGCATCCCTTACAACCATCACATGGCATTCACATGCATTTGCGTTTCTTCTTTCCCAGGTTTCCAGACCCATGTCTTTGACGCCTTCCGGAACCTCCGGATCCCCAGCATTTACCATCTCATTCATTTCTATCTTCGGGATCTCTGGGTCCTTTAACACTGGCCGAGCATCGCGCCCCCTCCAGTTTTCCCCAAGGGTTTTGCGTCCCTTTCTATCTTCCTCCTCCACAACCTCCTGATCTCTCTCTGCTTGTCGGGCATCGCGCCCCCTCTAGATTTTTCTCAGGGCACCACACTCACTCCCAACTGTTGCTTCCGGACCCTCTAGATTTCTCTCTTGTCCTACAGGGATGCCACATTCCTTCCCATCTTATCCTTCCGGAACTTCCGGACTCATCTACTTACCAAGGGCATCACGCCCTTTTATATCTTCCTCCTCTAGATCTTCTATATTTCCTCCGATTTATCCTCCTACTTTTCCAGGACATCTCGTCCTTTGTTCTTTTCTTCCTTTTAAATCACATTTTTCCATACCTTTACCCGGGACATTGCATCTCTCAGTATCTTCCTCCTCCGGACCCACCGAATGATTCTTCTTCCTATTATGATTCTCCTCCCTTGCCTTCGGACCCTCCAGATCCTCCACTTTCTATCTATCAATTTTTCATCTTAATTCCTCCTAATCCCGGGTCCGACCCGACTTCTTCTACGTCTATCACTTTGGGCATCCGCCCATTCTCTCACTGTTTTCGAGGCTTTAGTCCTCACTCTTCTTGATTCCCCTTCCTTCTGTAGACCTTTCATGTGATCAGGGTCTCCGCACCTTAGTGAGGGAGTTCTAGCCCTCGCCTCTTTTCCGTTTATCCTTATTCGTCTGAGTCCGATCTTGGTACCGCTCCTTCTTGTTAAGCCACTTTTAAACCTTTGCTTCCAATCCTTTTATCTACCACTTATGGACAAATCCCAGGATGAGCAGGATCGCCCTCGACACCTATTTCACAAGGTTGCAAGGTAATATTTTTGCGTACAATTCACATTCTTGATTTCATCATTCTTCACGCACGGTTTTCAAAGTGAAGTGCTTCTTAACATAATTATGAGTGACATTTTAGGCCTTTATCCTAGGTTATTATCTTTATTGAATTTCAAATCAAAAAGAGTCTTTAGGCTTGCTTATGCAGCACCTCTGGCTTTAAGAACCCCACACTGGGAGTTTAGCATTCTTTCCCCGCTTGTTAAGGGCAACCCTTAGCTGGGCACTCCACACACTTCACGGCGTCCTTAGCCGGCCTCCCTTTGGTAAAACATCATTGCTACCTTGGCCATGCCATGGGTATGCCTGAAAGTCTTTTCTCTTCTTCCCTCGGCCGAATGTGAGGGCAAGAGATTGACGGATGAGATGACCAATCTAGGTAATCCCTAATACGAGAGGAGTCTTAAATAGGGGCAATCTTGACCGAAAATAAAGTGAAATTTCATGATATATCTAGCCAGAAAAGGGTTGTTATGAAAATCAAGTCAAAATTTAATAAAAGCAAAATTATGATAAAGGCATGTCAAGAGTGGCAAAGTCCCCGCAGGGAAAACCCTAGTCGTATGCATGTCAAGGGTCCAAAAAAATCAAAGACACAAAGCCCCGGCGTAATAGACTACCTCTTTGAGGGGAAATACCTTGGAAGGGATTCGAGTCCCGATATCTCCCATCCTGCACAAAGCTTATCTCCAATGGTTCTTCTCTTCTCCCTCCAAGACCGAGTGTTTCTCGGGTATGGCCTTGGTAGGGGCACCGTTAACCATGGGCAGTCAGTTGTAGGGCGCCACCTTTCTATGCACACTCGGCTTTAGGCAATTTTTAACAAAAGGGGAAGGAGTGAGGACCCCAAGTCAGCGGTTTGAACACCCCATTTATGCTGTATTAGCAATGTCTAAATCAAAACCTATTAAAAATGAATATTTTCAAAATCCAAAGAAAATTGAATATTTCCAAAAGAAAAAAAATGAATATTTCCAAAAGAAAAAAAATCAAGAATTTTTTTTTAAAATCCATAAAAATTTGAATACCTTTTCAAAACCCATAAAAATTTGCATATTTCAAAAAAATCTAAAAATCTAAAAATTGCATTGTATTTTTCTGCTGGTGCCTTTTGTAGGGACAGTAAATTTTTGCAAGGACCAAGAATTCGGGATGAGTCCTCTCCATGCACCGCTATTCAATCATTTGATTCCTCCCAATGTTATCAATCACAACATGTTAATGATTTGCCACTCTGGGCACTCTTAATTATCATCTTTCTATTCTTCCAAGGCAATTCATGCCATAGTGGGCATTTCCCAATTCTGTGTAATTCACTGTCAAATCTTCTGATTATTCCTGCCACTGGGCATTACTTGATCTTGATCTTTCAAGCACAAATTTCATTCAAATCTTAGGGGTTGCCAAGATCATCCTCCTCATGACAAACAACAAAAGGCTTTACATAATGTTTTACATGCTTCGAGATTATGTTAGACTCATATACTATGTTTGCATGACATGATTGTAAATGCTTTATTCTATACACACATACCATTGATGTTATACATGTTTTGAATGCCATGCATGTTGTGCTATAATGCTATCTAATGCTTTCATGATTGAATTCTATCCATGCTATGGTTGCAATTGCCTATTCATTGCTTATTCCCCTCTATATCTTGGCTAATCATTTTTTGAGCACAGGAAATAAGCTCTTGGTCCCACCGTCTAGACATCACTCTACTCCCACGGTGTTTGTGCTTTATCTCTTAATGCTCTCATGCTCATTGCTATCCCCATCTCTTGTATGCATTTTACTATATGTTATTACATTATTATAGCTTATCAATGATCTTGTGGCTTTGATAAATCTGGAATTTGAGTTCACCTTTATCAAAAATAATGACGATTTCAGAGGAATCTTAGTCATACGGATAGGCCGTTGAGCCATCCAAGACTAGGGACGATGGTTCCCATTTTCGAGTTGGTGCGTGGACAAACGGGTTTCAGCTTAGTATCAGCTCACGAATCGATTCTTGACACAGTCTGGACATCTTAACAATATTATCCTTGATTATCTTATATTTTTATTTGCTTTAATTTTTTTCCCTTTAAACCCAGCATGCATTCATGTATAACTTTGAAACAACTGTTGGAAAGTCATTCTAATAGTTCAATTTTGAAGGTCAATTGATCTTAATCTTTTCAGGCATGAGATATTCATTGCGGAAATTGAATCCTCAGTTTGTCTTGTCGTCGTTTTGGGCGGTTTTCTTGAAAACTCCTTTGTTTAGATTTCTATCCTCTATTTTCACTCTCTTATTTTCCTTAGATCCGCCTTGGTTGTAGCACGTCCACATTGGTTGGTAACCGCTCTCCAATTGTGAAACCTACAGGTTTGTGACTTGGGGTACTTCCACCACGTTGGAAGTTGATCATCTTCTTTTATCTTCCTCGTGCCCGCGTGCACACCAATCCTTTATCCAAACATCGTTGATCTCATTGAACTTCCCGAGATTGCTTTATCTCGAGCTTTTAGATTTAATTCTCATCAGATGATGTTGATCGCGTGTCTCATCACACCTTGGCATCCACTTTTCAGTTCACTCTATTCTCTTGCAAAGCAGATGCCAAGGCGAGACAGCTGTAGACACGCTAAAATTGACATTACTGTGAGTACATCTTATATTGCCTTATATTGCCCTAATTTGACCCTCCAATTGACTTTGTTTGAGTGGATTTTCCCACTTTTTTTAGATTTCTCACTTTTTCTACTTTTTTCTATTTTTTCCTATTTTTTGGATTTTTTGGGTATTTTTCTACATTTTTACGAATTTTTAAAGAAATAACAGTAAGGGGGGTGAGCGCTATTTAGAAGAAAAAATAATATTACAAAAGGAATTGACGCCCTTCTAAGAGGGCGTCCATTCCATTGGACATTTTTTAACAATATATTCTGTGGCCCATTCCGGGGTGTTTTGGTGGCCATCTGGATTTCAAAAAATGTGAAAAAAATATATTTGGAATCAGCTCGACCGGAAGCACTTTCACCGGAAAAAATAAAAAATAGGAAAAGAAATAGCGGCAAGGGGGGTGGGCGCTATTCACTTTTAATATAAAAAAAAGGAAATGATGCCCTCTTAGGAGGGCGTCCATTCAAATTGGGAATTTTTTAACATTATTTCTATGGCCCATTCAGAGGGGGTTTTGGTGGCCATTTGGATTTCAGAAAAATATGAAAAAATAAGAATTGGAGTCAGCACAATAAGATGCACATTCACTGAAAAAATAATTAAAAAATATTAAGAAATGAAAAATGGCAATTTTCTGGAGATAACGGATGTTCTGGGAATTGACGCCTATCACCTGGGCGTTATTCAAATTAACGCCCAGAAGATGGGCATTATTTGTTTTAGCATTTTTTCCCATTTTTGACTAGCGACACTTTGAGAAGTCGTTATTTCAAATAACGACATTTTGAGTGGTCGTCATTTTTCAAAATTTTTGAACTCCATCGGAATCCCTTTCTTTCTCCACTTTGAGCCTCTTTTCGCTTCGAAAAGGATTAAAACCCACCGAATTCTTCCCTATAAATAGCTCCCTACTGTTGACACCCATTTTTTGCCTATGAGTTGAGTCATTCCTTTTACCGCCATTTGTTGATGTCTCGAGTTGTCCAATACTCGTTGGGCCATTTTTAGGCATAACCTTGGGCCAATTTTATGGGAACCTCTCTCCTTGACTCGGTCTGCTTCAATTCAGGGCTTAATGGGACGTGATTTTACTTAATCTATCACATTTTATTAATTTTTAAGCACCCAACTTTTGCACGGTCACTCGCGAGGCCGCTCAGTTAATGCGCGGTTGGTTCTGAGCCGTTCACTTAGTTTTTGGTATATTTAGGTGATTTTCTGAATTTTCACCGATAAACTATTTAACGGTCCTCGTGTCGCCGTCCAAATTGATGGAACGGTATGTGTATGGCCGTCCAGTCCTCAGAGTCCTGAGTTCTTGTATTTTTCAAATAATTATCTAATTTATTTGGGATTTATCACCGACAGGGTCTACACGGTTGTAGTTGGGCCGTCCCATGAATTGAGTTGTCTAGCATTAGACCGTTCAATTCATGAGAGTCCAACGGCGAAATGGTCGGTCAGTTCGATGGATAATTAGATTATTTTCCTATTTTATTTAATTTCCACCGACAGCTTTGAACGATCTGAGAACAGGTCGTGCAATAGGCTGGCCGATCTATCGCACGACCGTGTAATGGCCTGATTTTAGAAGAGTTTAGGGTTTTTCTCTCTCCATATGTGGTTTTATCTGCAACTTATTCCACCCATTTCTCTGCGGATACTCCACCAAATGGGGTGTCGTTTACTTTGGTTGGAAGATAATTCTCTTATATATGGATTATTATTTATTATCTCGACCTAAAACTCACTGGAAACCCTAATTTCGGGGCTGGCTTTTTTGGGCTCTATAAATAGACCCTAATGTCAAGCTTTGAAGGGGGGGGGGAGATTTTAAGGTCACGGTGAAGCCCTGCCAAATTCTAGAGCAACCAAAGGTTAGGGAGGGAGGCCTTCTACGTCCATTAAGGCGTCCGGTTCAGGGAGTATTGGTGTTTGAGTCTTTAGTTTTAATAGTTCCACCCATTGTCTCGTCCATTGCATGCTTCTTCCTCTTTATTTTTCTTTCCACATTTTTTTTGCATTACATATCATTGCACACCCTCCTATTGTTTTGGCGCCCCTAGGGGTTTAAAAAACTCCCAGGTATCCCCCATTCCATGTTAGTTTGGTTATTTTTTGTGTCTCTCTATAGTTACTACACTATTCAGTTCTGATCTTGCGTTTTCCTTTACTTTTTCCACTGTGTTTTGCAGGTCAACAACATACTAGCACGAGGCCCATCCCTTCTGGCCGGCCGGGAGGGGTGGAGGTTCCGATCTCACGATTTGAAGCTTGGTGGTACTGGACGGTTTCCTTCCGTCCGTGTGAAGGATTGAGCAGTTATTCCATGTCCATTCTTCTTCTTCCCGTGGTTGGGTCCGAACCGTTCTGTCGCTGAGCTATTCTTCATCCCGTGTTCGTCCCAGCACTATTGAGCGGTCTATCAAGCGACCGTTCACCAACAGAGTGGTTCCTCCAGAACCGTCCATATCCGTAGTGTTAACCACAGGCGAGTGTCTCCTTTTCCAAGGTACGGGTGTGTTTATTTTACATTTAGCACCTTGGTGGCGATCACACACACGTTCACATCTCTCTCCCCTTCTATTTGCACTTCATTTGTTTCTTATCATGATATAGTAGAGGGATCGGAAGGATACAAGAGGAAGGAAAAACATGTCTACACCCTCTTTTTTGGCGATCACGGTGGGACACCTAGTGTCCATCGTGTTAGTGTTGTGCTGATCTGCTTTTGTGCTTGGTTAGGGTTCCTGTTTGAGTTGTTTCAAGTTGCTGTTCGTCCACCTCGGGTTACAGTTCTCGGACGTGTACACAGTTCTCGCAGAGCCATCCAGTCATCCCCGCAGTCTGACGATACACCGTCATGTTCCTGTCTCAGTTTCAACGGTCCCCTTTAGACCGCCTAGCTTCCTCCACGGCCTCCCAACAGACCGTCCTGCACCGCTTGCTCAGGTACACTTCTGCCCATACGCCGGTGGTTTTACTGACATTCGGCAGTTGTTGCAGGACCGTTCCAGAGTGTGAGCGGTCTGTCGAAAGACCGCCCATCCAGGTACACCCCCGTTTCCTAGCTCCAGTTCACTTTAGCATTCTCTGATTTTTATCAGTTTCTGTCGTCACTCCCTGCTATTGAGCGGTCCACTCAGGACCGTCGCCCTCCTTAAGCGGTCTGTCACAGACCATCTATTTTTGCTACAGTGCACCCGAGCCTTAATCTTTGATTAACATTTCAGATTATTTTATGCAAACTTGGTGCTATTGATCTCCCCTTTACTGTCATCGGGCTTTTGCATGATTGATTTCATATTTCTTATATTTGATTGATCATTGTTTGCTAGATCTAGGCTAGATTCTTGCATGCACTCTGGTGTGCATAGGGGCATACATACTTCTCATATTAGTTGCATTCCTACCAAGGTAGGGGATCTTCTCATCTCCATATTTCTTGGAGCCGACTAGGTGACCTTACCTAGGACCTCCGTAAGCCCCCGCGAGTCGTGGATTCCCACACGTACGTCGGGTAGGTTGTACCTTGCCACACCAGTCTAGGGTTTACATCCGAGAGAGGGAGAGTCCCTTAGAGTCAGCCAGTTTCCCATTCCCACCCTTGATAGGTAATCTTAATTAATCCACTAAGGTCCTAAAGAGGAACTCATAAAATCTTCCGTGCATCATTCATAATTTGGGTGATTACTTGGTTGTCTCTCTTCTCGTCCCTCCCATCTCTTGTGTGCGTCAGTTGGTTGATTGTTTTAGATTTTGGTTAGGGTTGCTTGCTTTCTCTCCCTAGGTGTTTGATGGATGTGGAGTTGCTTCTTCCCCACAGGATCGTCTCCTAGGGGCAACTCCCACTTCATCTCTTATTTCAATCCTCTATTTGATTCCCCTCCAATCATGTCATCCTACAACTTCTCCCATTCCCATGAGGATTCTCTCCCTCGGGGACTTTTAGAGGACCCGCCTAGGGTCGCTCATGTGCAAGGGGGAGAGGGGACTGCCCCTCCGCTCCCGACCATTGTTGTCGAGGGTGTACAACCCTCCCTCTCCGAGTCATCCACTCACAACTTGGCCAGTCAAGTTCTCCACATGATGGCCCAGTTGGACCCTACCCAACTTCACCTTCTAAAACAAGCTTTGCAAGGGGCAGATGCCCCGTCTTCAGTGCTCTCTTGTGGCGTGACTGTGGCCACCACTTCTACGTCTCTGATTGTTGGATTAGGGGCCACATCTGCAGCCCCCATCGATCTCACTCCGGTTCGTCCTCAAACTCTTCAATTCTCCAACATGGAAGCGGGCCAGGCTTCTACCTCGGCCCATCAGCCTCTTGACAAAGGGAAGGCCCAGATCCCCGTGCCCTCCTATTCTGACCCCTATACTAGCACCTCTCCAACGTCGCAGAACCTCGTGGCCCCAGCCGCTTTTGTTCGCCTCCAGCCAAGGGCTGCCCAGCTTGCTTACTCGGACATGGGCCCCTCCCTGGTCCATTATCCTTCCTATGGGCTCCCCCCGCCATTGGTTTATCCATCTGCTCCACACATAGGTTCTGCTCTTCCTGCTCTGTCTCCTCCATCCCGGGAACGGGAGATTCTTGAAAAGTGGGCAGCCATGCAGCCGCAAATCAATATTCTTCATAAAAGGGTCGGCCCACAATCTCTTGCTGATGTCCCCATTCCTAACTTTTGGGACATTCGCATTCCTCCACAATATGAGCTCCCCGTATACCGTAAATACGACGGGAATGGCAACCCGTTCATTCATGTCAGGGAGTTCCTTTATGAATCGGCACAGTTTCAACACGATGATCGCCTTATGGCATATCTTTTTCGCCGATCCCTGGACGGGGTGGCCCTTGAATGGTTTTATACCTTGCCTTTGGAGGAGGCAGAAAGTTTCAAGATAGTGAAAGAGAAGTTCATTCAGAGATTCCAAGACCGGGTGGGCCCGGAATACTCATTTACTAACTTGGTAGCAGAGAAGATGAAGGCAGATGAAGATTTTGCTACGTATGCCGACCGATGGAGGCAGATGGCCTCCCGTGTGCCTGGGCAGATCCCGGAAGAAGAAAAGGTGAAATTGTTAATTTCTGATGCCACTCCGACGTTCTGGAATATCTTGGCAATGAACGATATTTCAAATATGCACCAGCTGTACAGCCGGGCTCGGTTCATCCAAACCCAGTTCAAAGACTCCCCCATCCATTCATTGTTTGAAGCCCAAAAGCCCAAATATGTCAGAAAGTCCGAGGGCCCAGTTACCGAGGGGGTACAAACTAATGAGCAAGTACAGGCTGTCCATTTTCCCAACCAACCCGCTCCACCCCGCTTCCAACAGCCTCCACGTAACCCCCAGTTCTCCACTCCGCCAGCTCCCCGACCTGCTTTCCCAACTTCTCAGCACCCACAGCAACCTCCACCACCACCACAACAGCCTCAGCAGCCACCTCAGTACCATAATGTCCCTCCTCCTGCTGGTTATGGGCCTGCTAGACCGAGTCCGAAGAGAACCCATTATCCTCCCCGTCCGAAACTTTGCCAGACATTTTCTCGGTCTTAATGTACACTGGTGACATATAGTTGCCTCCGGAGCATCAGAACTGGAACCCGATAGCCGACCAGTCAAGGTATTGCATATACCATCGGCAACCCGGGCACACGATAGAGAGGTGTTATCAGTTCAGGGATATAGTTTATGATTTGCATGAGGGCCAGAGGATTGATTGGGCCCAAATGCACAAATTGATTGAGGATATAAAAGAAAGGAGAAGACAAGCAAGGCCGCAACAGGTGGCACCTCAGCAGCAGCAGTTCCAGCAACCTCCCAATAACAACCTCCACAGCAGCAGCAGCCATAGCAAGACCTCGGGATTCATCAAAATCCCATGCCAGATCACCCGCCCGCTATTCAACAGCAACAACAACAGTAGCCGTCGACACCGGCTCAAGTAAACATTGTTCACCGCCCAGCCCCTAACGCTGGGTGGTCTTTCGATGACGAGACTCACGCCCATCTCTTGGCCTTTCACCATGCATACGCCAACTCCCCCACGCCTTCTGTCCCTTCCATCCTCCGCCCTACCACTTTAACCACCACTCCACCCGCTATTCCCTTCAGGTCACCTATTGCGCCCAAAGTACCCACCATTCCCCCGATCCTTCCACCATCTCCTGCCATACCTTCCATCATCACCTCTCCACTCAACCCTGTTGGACAAGTGTATAACATGTGTAACTCCGTTGTTTTGATTATGGCTGACTATGTATGTTGGGCTTATGTATAATATTCTTTTGTTTCGACGATGTCTAAATATGATTCATTAATATAGTTTGACATGCATTTGATAGCGACAAACACTCATGCATTTCAGGTCAAGCCCACACCGGCAACAAAGTGTGTCTGTAAAGATAGAAAGAAATCAAGTAAGACACACAGATGAGGCATTAGGCTGCACAAGAAAGAAGGACCAAGGTCGATGCAAGAAGGCCAAGGAAATTGACTAAGGCCCGTGAATGTCTTTATTGCGATACAGCAAAGGAAGATCGGTGCACATCCAAGGCTAATCAATATCAGGTCGGTGCAAGTTTCTGTTACAATGAACTAAGGTCTGAGCACATAAGAAGATCAAGGTCCGTGCAACCCCTGGCCAACACATATCAGGCCTGTGCATGTTTACCTTATGGCAAGACAAAGTCTGTGCATGTTGCTCAAGGTCCAAACATCAAGGTCAGAGCATACTCCAATTAAGGGCTGAATTAGAAAGAAAATATCTGGACACCTACGGATGGCAACTCTGCACATAAAGCAAATGTCTCGACACCTAAAGAAGAAATCAGCTGAAGCAGAAGCCATCCTCAAGACCATTCAAAGGAATGCCTCGACACATTAACAGGAAAGTGTCGACACATCAAGGTTCAACCAGAACGTATATGAAACTGGCAAAAGCCGTCCTCAAGACCATTCAAAGGAATGTCTTGACACATTGATAGGAATGTGTCGACACATCTAGCTTCAACCAGAACGTGTATGAAACTGGCAGAAGCTGTTCTTAAAACCTTTCAAGGGATGTCTCGACACACTAACAGAAATGTCTCGACACATTCGTGTGATAATTCCTGCACATGGCTCACATGTCTCGACACCGTTTGATGCTGTCTCGACATAGTCTTGATGACATCTTGGAACTAAGCATATATGTCTCGACACTGTATTGTGAAATCTCTACACATCTCTCATGGGCCTTCAAGATATTCAAAGGGTGTCCCTACACACTGAGTAAGGAGGTCGACACCCTTGTTCTTCCAAGAATCCTCAAGCCAATAATCTATCAGATCAGTGGACCATCCAGAGAGAGAAAAAGTCTACCGTAAATCATCAAAATCAAGGATTTTGGGGTCTGGACCATGTCCCACGGCTTGACTTTTGCTCAACCATCTTATCTCTCATTTGTCTACCTTTTGGAGATGGTTTTGTCAAAAATCCAGCTGGAAGAGCCACTTCAGTCTGCCGCGATGTCAGTCTTATCTGTCTGCCTGTCCGGACTATCTGCTATTGGGAATAGGACACTCTGCAGTCTGCCACAATCTTGATGTCGACCAATGGGCTGTCCAACCAGCCATTGTATGCAGAAGAGTACACCTGTGCAGAATGAGAAGACTACTTATCTGAGGGAGATTTATTGTGAATATCTGATGTTGTCTAAAGGGAAATCTGATCTGCTCCTTAACATTGTCTGCCATCGTACCTATCTTGTTACTAAATACTGGGCTCAACCAATGGAAGACAGCAGGCCTATAGGAGCATTTAATGAGAAGATCTCCAAGCATCTAAATGTGAAGACTCAGTCACTTCTTCCAGGTGTGGCCATCATCGAACATGGAACTTGCCAGGAAGACTCCAAGCTCTCACTTCACCCTAGCGCATGCTTCAAGGGAAATTATGGAGGGAAAATACAGCCGGTGCAATGGTCCATCAGAGACTTCTTGGCACCATTTTTTCCCTGGCTTTACAACTATTTTTTACCTATTTATACCAAGCTTCCTCAACTAAAGAAGCTGCTGCTACAGCCGTCCATACAGTGCCACGCTCTAGACCATCAACCAAAAACATTCCTAAGAAAGCGTGAGAGCAGCCCCAACACTTGGTTGACATAGTCCAGTGCTATGAGAGTAGAAGAAGAAGAGAGAGCAGCCTTGAGAGAGAAGACAAACCCTGTAGTCTAACGGTGTTTGAAGAAAAGGATCCTTGGATGCAATCTTGTAGCTGCACCCACCAGCTCCGTTGTCTTGATCCATTCTCTTAGCTGGTGTCTAAAAAAAATCTATTCCTTCTCCACTGCACTTGAAGTATTCAGTTTCTATTTGTTACGGTTCGTCTATCACCAATACATCTGGCTTTTTCGATCCCCTGTTTAGGGATCGGGTTCCCTCTGTGGTTTCAGAGGAAGAGAGGATCAGATCCTCTAGGTGATTCAAGCTGTTAGTCAGCAGAAAGCAAGCTGTGTTGCTCAGCTGTGTAAGCAAGCTGTGTTGCTCAGCTGTGTAAGCAAGCTGTGCTGCTCAGCGGATCAAGCTGTGTGTTAGCCGGAAAGTCACACCGAGTTTGGTGTGGGGTGGACGTAGGTTGTGGGCTAACAACCGAACCACCTTAAAATCCTTGTGTTGTGGGTTGTATACATTGTGAGCTTGTTCTATAACTTTTATCCCCATTTCACAGGTTCATGTGCTACTTATGCTATTTATTTTCTCTGCACACTCAAGCGTTCTGCTTGCACAACAGTCTCATCTTGATCCTCATGCTATCGTTGCTAACGTGCATCTTCTCAGGTGTCTGCAGCACTCTTGCTTACAGACACCTTGAAGCATCTCCCTAGCAGAGGAAGGTAGCATGATGGGTGAGCAGCTTTCTCTCCTGTGTCTTTAAACGCATTAGCTCCTTGGGTTGCCTGCTGCACCATTGCACACAGGTACCAAGGTGAAAGCTTTGCCAAGGGAATTCACCTCGTTTGACACTCATGCACCTTAGTGATCACCTCAGCTCTCACACACTAAGCAAGTCATTTCACACTCAGCTACTCTGATTTAAGATCTCTGTGGTTCATTGTATTACATCTCATTTGGATCTTAGTTGCTCGTGAAGTAGTGTCGACCTCTCTCTAGCGAAGTGTCGACCTATGTATTGTGCCCTACTAGAGGTGTTGACCTCACTGCCCTGAAGTGTAGACCCCAGCTCATTACATAGTTGGATCATACTGAGGAAGTGTCGACCTTACAGGCAAGAGTGTCGACCTATGTTGTTCATATACCCAGGATCTGTAGAAGGTGTGTCGAACTGCCCGCTGGGAGTATCGACCTGTGTTGTTCATATACCTAGGATCCGTAGAAGGTGTGTCGACCTGCCCGTTGGGAGTGTCGACCTGTTTGAACTGAGCATCGTGCTTTAACATTATTACTTGCTCCATTCCTATCTATTCTAATGCGCTGTGTGTCTAAGTGTTTTATTCGTTTATAGGAGTGATTCATATGTTTAGGGGTCAAGATTTAAATAGGCCATAGTTATCAGTAGGATCTATTCAACCCCCACTTCTAGATCCGATTGCACTCCGTGGGACCCAACAATTGGTATCAGAGCCTAGCTATGCTATTCCTAGATCCTACGATCTGCAAGGAAAGATCACAGTGCATTTTGAGAAAATGGCTTCATCAGCTAAAGATGCTTCGAAGGTTTCTCCGCCTATGTTTGATGGTTCAGATTTTTCGATATGGCTTAGAGAAATGTACATCTATGTCAAATTCATAGATCCACAATTGTGAAACCGTATATACATTGGTCCAAATGAGCTGCCATCAGATTCAAATGAATGGTCAGTTGAACATAAGACCAAACATGACAATAACCTTGATGCACTCAATTTAATCAAAGCTACGATTGTTGACAGTTTACTTGATCTTGTCTCTACATGCAGCACAGCTAAGCAAGTTCTGGAGGTGTTGATGAGCCTCCATGAGAAAGAAGATCAAGAGTATCAATGCCTTATGGCTGACCGATCAAAGCAGTCAAGCAATCCATCCTCATCGCAGGTAAGCTCTGATTCTGAAGACTTTACTTTTGAAGAGCTAATGGAAGCATATGATCAATTGATCGAACTATACAAAAAGATGAAATCGGAAAACAAAAGAATGAAAAAGGACTTGAAGAAGAATAGTCAAGGTAAGAGTCATGCATCTGAAAATTGTTCCAATTTTGAAGAACTAAATAATACTCTTATCATTGACTTGGATCTGAACAAACAAACCATTGTTTATCTAAATGATGAAATCAAAATCCTTGAGGAAGAAATCATAAGGTTGGAAGAGAGTTCGAAAACTTAAAATCCAACCAATCTGTTAGAATGAAAGTTTCGTCTGTAACAATTTTTCAGCTCTTGAAAAGCTAAATGACACTCTCACCTCTGACTTAAAGTGAATAAGCAAACCATTTCATGCCTAACAGATGAAAATAGAATCCTTCAAGCTGAAATCACTAGGTTGGAAGAAATCATAAGACAACTTCAAAACCAACCTAAATTAATCTTCAATGAACAAACCATGTCGGACAAGCTAATCCCTAATGAGAGGTTGATTGAAGAAATAAAAATGGTAAAAGAACAAAATGACATGTTGCTTGAAAGATTTGTTGTGCCCCTGTGGTTTTGATGTCAGCAAGCACTATGAGTATGAATGATGATTAATTGAGCATCTTATTTGCATGTCATTCCATTGAACAGGTTGTGTGCATATTCATCGTGCGTTGACGCTGTATGGGCATTGCGTTGTGTGTTCTAGCATTATCTCTGTAGAAACACATGCATACTCGGTGCATCTGTGCATTCATCAGTTGCTTCAACTCAAGTCTGTACAACATTCTGTATTGGTACAAGTCCACAAGCCCATGCACGTTTGCTACATAGCATATCTTGAATCAGTGTAGTGTTGTTTTATTCAGTCATAAAGTATGTGCATGCCTTCATCTGTTCATATCTTGCATTAGTGCAGTCATATAGTCAGTGCCTAGTTCAGTGCATATATGCATATTATGCATGCATATAGAGGACAGCTTAGATAGGTCAATGCATAGTTCATTGCTAAGTCTGTACACTCTTTACCATGCACTCAAATTCTATACATTCTGTTCGTGCAATTGAATACTATGTCTGCACTCGGTTGCCTTGATGACTGAACAAGTCTGTACATTCTTCGACGGCATGTCTGTACATCTGTTGTACCATGCACTCAAAGTCTGTACATTCTTTGGTGGCAAGTCTGTACAACCGGTGCTGATATGAGCATCAATGTTCGTGCATCATTTCACAAGTCTGTACAACCTCTGATGATTCGAGCGTTTAAGTCCATACATCAGCGCATCAAGTCTGTACATGCTTAGTTCAATTCTCGAACTAACTCGGTGCGTCTTTCTATCTTTCCTTTCAGATTAACTCAAACTAATGACAAGTCTGATCTGACAGGACTGTTGGTCGAGGAACTTAAGAAAGGGCACGTGATCCAAGAATGTAGGATGTGCCAGGATCGTGACACGTGTATTGCAGCAGGCCGAAATGCTGCCACGTGGTCAAGGCGCTTGGGCGGGAATCGTGGAGGACACACGCCCACCTATCTGCTGCTGCTATATAACAAGAAGACTTCTCCATCTGAAGTGATGATCGTTGCATTGAGATAGAAATCAGATCAAGAAGTGTAGAAGTAGAGAGAGCCTACACGATCCAGAGAGAAGAGAAAGAGAAGAAAGAGAGAAGAAGAGAAGTAGAGAGTTGAGAGAGAGGAGTCTGAGAGATTTACTCTGAATGTTTGTTCATCATTCTCTTGGTTCAGATACCAGAACTGATATTACTCATTGTGAGCTACATTCCCTCTGGGGATTTCTTATTTTTCGTTTGTTTCTATCTTGTTTTCTGAAATCTTGTTTTCAAGCTATGTGTTAGCAGAGCAAGCTATAATGCTCAGCGGGCAGAGGAGGATTCCTCTGGACAAGTGAGGCTGTAAGTCCTCAGCGGTTTGCAGAGGAGGATTCCTCTGGACGGCATAAGCTGTAATGCCCAACTGTCTGTAGGGTTGTGACCCCGAAGCTGTGGATCAGCGAAGCTGTGTATCAGCGGTTGAAGCCACATTCTGGTTTGGAGTGTGGGGTGGACGTAGATCTCGGGTTTGAGATCGAACCACCTTAAAAATTTTCTATCTACTGTGCATTTGTCTTGCGAATTGTTGTGCCTCTTGATTTTATCTTTCATCCGCAGTAGATGCATGTTTAGGATCGTTTAAGTTCAGATCTGCTTGAGTTGGCTTTCTGTGATCGCTTTAGCTTATCTTTCTGCCGTCCAGTAGTAGTTTGTTTTTTTTTCACACTTGAAACTGCTGCAGCCGATTTTATTGGGTGATTGATCTATTCACCCCCCTCTAGATCGTTCACAGACTCTCATCAAGATTGTCCATTCATGAGAAATGGAAGGGTATTGCAAATGACAGTTCTAAAAAACTGAATGAACTTCAAATGGAGATTGAAAATTACAAGGGGGTTAATGCTATGCTCAATGAGCAATTGGCTATGTGTGAGGAGGATCTCGCTGAAACCGAGTTGCACGTCTCCTCATTGGAGAATGAAATCAAAGATTTAAATGACTCTCTGTCTAAGTGTATGCAGGATAAAGAAAGCATGGACAGACTCTTGGTATCAAGAGTGAGTCATCATGAGGGAGATTTGGGTTGTAAACCCAAAAACCAACAACCCTTCGGAAGCAAGGCCTACATCACTTCTATCAAGGGTAAGAATGAAGCCAGCACTTCTTACTGCCTCCCAATACCGCATGCTGATCAGAAAAACCAAAAACGCATTGGTAAGTAGAAAGGGAAGGCTCTCATGCAACAACAGAACCCTAAGTCTGCCAGTCTTGACATGCACAACAGGAAAAGTCATGATGACTACCATGCCTCTCATAAAATGAATGTTTATTACTTTCATTGTGGCATGCTTGGTCACACTGTACATGACTGTCTCACCTTGAATAATGATGGACTAAGAGCAGGAAAGAATTCAAGAATTTCTGCTGAAATCAAGTGCAAAAGACAGGTCAACCCTGGCAGTGGTTGTATGCAGCAGAACTATGCACAGAACCGCATGGGGAATCAGAAGAGTCAACACTTCCATTCGGACAGGTCGACACTCCCCGTGGCTTTCAACAGAAATCACCCTCCTTGCTGCTACCACTGTGGAAAGATTGCCCACACAGTTCAGGACTGCTGGCGACTGAGAGGTAGGAGCTACTCTCATAATCAACATGACAGTACATATGCTCACTCGCAATGGAACAATGCACATGTGCACAGAAAAAATGATAAATACCTTGTGCGTTGCTTCTATTGAGGTGAATATGGACATACATCCATTAATTGTCCCTGGACGAGAGTGGGTGACCAGAAGGCAACAGAGAAAAGAAGATCAATTGTTACAACTGCTGCTAACCAACAAGGACCCACAAGCTTAGGTACCACAAAATTTCAAATCAGAATTTTGGGTGTAGGATGCCTTGGAGCTAAACACTGGATGCTCACGTAAATAAAAGCTCAAGGCACAGGTATGTAGATAATGTCATTTGTTTAATTGCTGCATGATAGGCTTGCATTGTAAGTCACTGCATATTAGGGGTGTTATGTGTCAATAAATCATGCAAGAAGTTGTCTCCCTGAACTGCTGAATTATCCTCTTAGTGTAAGATGAGTATCTAGATTAGATTAATTGCTTTCACCTTGCGTGACCTTTGGTATTTCAAATGGTCTAGAGTAGAAAGACAAGTCAAGCTTGCCCGGAGCTCTCACCATGCATGAGTAGGATCTCAGATCCACACCTCCGCCTTGTACCAAAGATCAATTGGTTCAGCTTCATAATTCATGAAAAATTTGTCATGTTGATGAGATTGTTATGATAATTGAGTTGATGTTTAAATCATTTCTACCATTTAACAACCATGTGAGCTTCTTCCTTAGCATTGATGATCATTGTTTTGATGATGTCTTGCATGGCTGCACATATCCCAACTCATCATCCTTGTGGACAAATAAGATGCTAATTGTCTATCCTGACTTCCATGAGCACTGGACAAAGTGGGAGTTTAAGAGTTTGCACCTAAGGGAAGAAATGCATTGCATCAGGGTGTGTTGTAGTCCATGAGCATCTACTTGAAATTTCATACCACATCATGCATTTCATGATCAAGGGATCCAACTCTACATGACCTCTTGGTATATAAAATGGTAAGCTGGAAGAAGGACATATCACTTCTTTCTGGAAACCCACATCATGCGAGAGGTGGTCTTAAGACTTCAGTTCTCCGCCAGGTACCAAAGGTCAACCCATCATTAGAACAATCTAGATGTTCATATGAATAACTCATCAAATTCCATACTTTGATCCCACTGCATGTGAGGCACTCAGAATTCAAACACTCAATGCACATAGTCAGGGGGAGTTCTTGCATTTCATGGTTTACCAACTTGCATGTCTATTCAGAATACATTTCAGAAAATCCATGATTGCATAATATTGTGGTTTCATACACTCCATTGCATATCATGTTTGAGAAACACAAAATGCATAATCATCTTGTAGCATTTTTATTACATTGTGCATTCATTCAAGTCATATGCTGCACATTTCATTGCAACCCATGCATGGAACCAGGGGGAGTCAACATCAAAATTCGCATGCTTCATTCTACATATTGTTGACGTCCTTGCATAGATTGCAGCTTTTCAGGGGGAGTTTGTCTTTCATGATAAATCAGTCAAAACTCTGCCCTAGTGTCAGAAAGGTCGACCTCACAACCTGACAGGTCGAACCCTCAGTTCAGCCTGGCTAAAAACTGCATTCTGTCTGAGCTCAAGTGTCGACATATTACTGTGCAAGTGTCGAGACTTCCTTGCATATGTTGAACATATCATTTTCATTCCTGTCTGAGCTTAGTGCATCATCATCAGGGGGAGTGTTCATCACCAATTCCTACTTTCAATTCATGCTACACTCTCTTCTTGAACCAATCCACCGCATCATAATGCCTATCTCTGTTGTGGTTCAACTTGGATTCAAATTATCTTGAACTTCTTGGAGGACTCTCTATCTGCTATCAAGGTTGCTTATCAGAGTAAATCTTTAAGAGGAATCTTCTTTTATAGAGATTTGTGACTGCCTCGAACATGAAAGAATTTGGTTTAACATTAATGATTTCATGTGTCTGGAAGTCTAACTGTCTTAAAATTGTTTGTGATCGGGCTTAATAGACTTTAACCAATTTCTCATGTTGTTGTCGAGTTATGCCTTCTGAAATCAGAAAGTTTATTTTAAGTACAAAGGCAATTATGATTGAGAAACTTCTGTCCAAGTATTGTTTTTAAACAATCTGTTTTTGTGGGATTTCTAATGGCAAAAATAGTCAGAGCAATGACATTGGCTCACTGAGAAATGTGTCTCCTCATAAATGAATTGAGATGAGGCATGTCATGAAGTGCCCTTGTTAACTCTACTATGTTTTAAGGTATATCATGATGCAGAGCAATGGCTAGTTCCTGAGAAACATGTCCCCTCATCAAGAATATGTGGAACGATATGTCATGAGGTGACAATGCTATCTCTGTTCTATTTGAAGCATGGCAGTCAGTCTTACCAATTACCTAGGGATACTTGCATCTAAACAATGTGTGTCCTTACGGATATGAGGCATGCACTAGACTTTATTGCTCGTAAAATCTTCTCCTGTACTCAATGAATATTATGGTTGAGATTGCAAAAGCTAAATGCACATCTATCGAAATTCTAAAATTCCATTTAGTCTTCATGCTTGTTTAATTTCAATACTTTTTAAGAGTTTCTCTAAAAGGAGGCAATGGAATTGAATGAGTAAGATAAGAGGAGGTTAATCTGACGTTGATATGAATTTTTGGTTCATCTCTATCAAACTTGAATACAAATATTTTCATGTGATTCTACTGAGTAGGCCAGATTTCATTAACATTAAGCCAATCTAAGTGTAAGGGCTAGTTCATTCGGGTTCTATAACTGAAAATTCTAAAAATTCCATAACTTTGATTTATGAACTTGGTCTCAGGTTAAAGAACATTCATCTTCTATAAAGACAAGCTGTCTTTCTATATCCCCTGATCTTTGCCCTCTCTAGTCAAATGGCATCAATGCTCTTTGATGACTTCTAACATTAGAAATCATTACATTCCTATCAATTATGGTCAGAGCATGCCATCCCTTCTTGAAATATCACATCTTGATGCTCCTTAGTGTTTACCTTGCATGAAACATATTTGCATCAGTCATTGCTAGCATTGTTGCATGTGTATAACTTTGCAATCATCCATTGGACATAACAATTGGAATCATCATCCATGCACATCTGCCATAAGTCCTAGCATCATTGGCATTATGGTTACAATTCAACTGGTTTCAGTTTTTCATGCAATTGGGTGGATTGCATTCTTCAACTGTGTACACACATATCTTGCATATAAAACCCAAAAAGTCCCATGCGTTGCATAGAAAATCCAAAAAGTCCCATGCATTGCATAGAAAACCCAAAAAGTCTTAAAAATAGAAAACCACTAAAAATCTTGAAAAATCTGAAATCAAAAATCTGCTCTTTGGCTGCTATATTGCATCATGCTACTGCAACCATGCCTTCAAATTTCAACTATATTTGGCAAGCCAACGGACAATACCATTGATTCTAACATTTGGCCATGTTCGATAAATCCATATCACTCTTTGGTGTTTATCCTAAAACTACCTTTCCAAGTTTGGTTGTTCACATCGGTTAACTTGTCAACTTTAATAAGTGTACAATCATTGGCATGTATTTCCACATCATTTTCTGTAATTCTGGAATATTGACTGCACTGCTTGTGATCATACCTGCATATATTTTGCCTACGAAAGATATATCTTTCCATCAATTAGCATTCGAAAGGAGGAGAGATTTATGCATCTTCAGAAAGGTATCTCATGTTGCTGCACTTTAAGTTGCTCCCTCCAGGTATCTAATCTCTTTTACACTGTACATCATGTGCTAATAATTTCCAACAATTGATGTGCTGCAATTTCCTTCACTCCTACCTTCCTAATTATGCCCTATATTCTCTCTAGTATGATATTTTGATGATGTTAAAGGGGGAGAGAATTGTATATGTCATTAACTAAGGAATGCATAGGGGAGACAGTCTTGAATACTTGCATAAGAATATGTGGGGAGAAAGTTATCTAGAGAGATAATCATTGAAGGTCTTTGTGCTTTTATTCACGATTACATTCTTTTAATCTTTGACTTTCAATATACTCATAATGACTCAAAGCTGGACATCATAATGACTCATAACTCATAGTTGCCATCATCAAAAAGGGGGAGAATGTTGGACAAGTGTATAACTTGTGTAACTCCATTATTTTGATGATGGCTAACTATGTATGTTGGGCTTATGTATAATATTCTTTTATTTTGATGATGTCAAACTATGATTCATTAATATAGTTTGATCTGCATTTGATAGCGACAAACACTCATGCATTTCAGGTCAAGCCCACACCGGTAACAAAGTGTGTCTGCAAAGATAGAAAGAAATCAAGTAAGACACACATATGAGGCATTAGGCTACACAAGAAAGAAGGACAAAGGTCGATGCAAGAAGGCCAAGGAAAATGACTAAGGTCTGTGCTTGTCTTTATTACGATACAGCAAAGAAAGGTCGGTGCACATCCAAGGCTAATCAATATCAGGTCGGTGCAAGTTTCTGTTACAATGAACTAAGGTCTGAGCACATAAGAAGATCAAGGTTCGTGCAACCCCTGGCCAACACATATCAGGCCTGTGCATGTTTACCTTATGGCAAGACAAAGTCTGTGCATGTTGCTCAAGGTCCAAACATCAAGGTCTGAGCATACTCCAATCAAGGGCTGAATTAGAAAGAAAATATCTTGACACCTTCGGATGACAACTCTGCACATAAAGCAAGTGTCGACACATCTGACAAATGTCTCGACACCTCAAGAAGAAATCAGCTGAAGCAGAAGCCATCCTCAAGACCGTTCAAACAAATGTCTCGACACATTGACAGGAAAGTGTCGACACATCAAGGTTCAACCAGAACGTATATGAAACTGGCAGAAGCCGTCCTCAACACCGTTCAAAAGAATGTCTCGACATATTGACAGGAATGTGTCGACACATCTAGGTTCAACCAGAACGTGTATGAAACCGGCAGAAGTTGTTCTCAAAACCTTTCAAGGGATGTCTCGACACACTAACAGAAATGTGTCGACACATTCGTGTGATAATTCCTGCACATGGCTCACATGTCTCGACACCATTTGATGCGGTCTCGACATAGTATTGATGACATCTTGGAACCAAGCATATATGTCTCGACACTATCTTGTGAAGTCTCAACACATCTCTCATGGGCCTTCAAGATATTCAAAGGGTGTCCCTACACACTGAGTAAGGAGGTCGACACCCTTGTTCTTCCAAGAATCCTCAAGCCAATAATATGTCAGATCAATGGACCATCCAGAGAGAGAAAAAGTCTATCGTAAATCATCAAAATCAAAGATTTTGGGGTATGGACTATGTCCCAAGGCTTGACTTTTGCTCAACCATCTTATCTCTCATTTGTCTACCTTTTGTCAATGGTTTTGTCAGAAATCCAGCTGGAAGAGCAACTTTAGTCTGTCGCGATGTCAGTCTTATATGTCTGCCAGTCCAGACTGTCTGCTGCTGGGAATAGGACACGCCACAGTTTGCCACTATCTTGCTGTCGACCAATGGGTTGTCCAACCAGCCATTATACACAGAAGAGTACGCCTGTGCAGAATGAGAAGACTGCTTATATGAGGGAGATTTATTGTGAATATCTGATGCTGTCTAAAGGGAAATCTGATCTGCTCCTTAACTGATGGGAATCTACACCGTGCACTAACTTTTATTTTTATATTTGTGTCCTTTTACTTTGCATTTATATCCTTGAGAAGTAGGTTTGCAATTGTAAGGCTTTATAAGCCAATTTGCCATTCCTTAGGATTCTTTGGGTTTTTGTGCAAAAGTCCAGTAGGACCAGCAAGGGGGCCCCATCTCCTTTCCTATTGGTCCACCTAAGCCTTAGGGCCCATGTGGGATCAGTCAAAGGTCCAAGGTGGGCTTCTAGATGGCTTGACCATTCAAGGGGACAATTGGATTAAAAAGTCCAATATTCCAACCCTTAAAGTCCATGATGCTTCCCCCTTATAATATAGTTTTTCCCATGTTGTATTTTTTATTTTTTTTGGTCATTTGACCACATGGGGAAGAAAATCCCCTCTCTCCCACGAAATTCCCAGCTCCCCACCCCTTGCCATTCTCTATATAAGCCCATGTATAGTGTCATTAGAGAAATTAATGAAGAGAAAAAAATTTATGAAATTTTGTTGGAATCAAAGAAGGGTGTGCCCTCCTCCCCTCTCCCTCCCCCTCTTGCAGATAGATTTCTGCTAAATCTTGGGTGTGATGCCCTTCTATCTTCTCCTTAGCCCCTCTGAATTCTATTTCTACTGCCGCCGCCATCGCACCGCCGCCGCGCCGCCGCCACCGTCATCGGAGTTCTGTCTCCATCAGGATAGAACCTCTTCTCCAAAATTATATCTCTGATTCTTGTTGTCTGATTGAGCGCTAATTTTGAGGGTTTGTTATGTCCACCTCCCCTAACCTCCAGTTAAATGTTCGTGTCATTTGGAGTCCATTTGATAATTTTCCCATATTTTTGTTTGTCCTCTCAGTAATCTGCCCTTTTATAGATCTACGGGATAGAGTCTCCTTGTTACAATTTCTCCACCCACATAGAAACTTTTAGAAAATCCACAAAAATTCCCTAATATTCCTCACGTATACCCCCTTCCACCATAATTTTCATTGAGTCAAATAAAACCATTGAGCCTTCGGTCGAAGGTCTGTTTTAGGCAGATTCATCTCTGCCCTGTGTGTATGTCAGTCCGGGTCAGAAAGAAAAAGGCAGTTTGCAGTCGTTTTTATTTTTAATCCGTTCTGTGGATGGAGCCACCAAAAATATATGTTGTATATCTTTGCGTCCTCTATCCATCGGTACCTCTTGGGCATCAATCCGACATCAGATCTGGTCGTAGGAATTCTTTTTGTGAAGGTGTACAGAGCAGATCTGAATTTAGCCAGCACAACTCAGTCCGGGAGAAAATTCAGAAATAAATATCAAAGGTGAGCGATCGCCCCTTCAGGGAGTCGTTCAGGGACGCCCTGCCATCGTCCCAGCCAAGCGGCGCCTCCGGAAGATCTAAGGAAGGTGACGTTCTTTTGGAAATCGTTGTTTCCTGTCTAGCGAGTCAGCAACCGAGTTGACGCAACACCGAGTTGGAATAGTGCCAAGTCAGACCAGCAGGCCGAGTTCGTGCCGTACGCACCTCCAGATTGCTGCCCGTCAACCCAGGGTCGATCCTCCCGGGCCCCACTTGTAGCCTTTTACCTCCCTGCGTGGAGTGGGTAATACATTTCACTGTTGTAATTAACTTTTACCGTTGTTACTGGGAGTTACCGTAACTGGCCGGGAACGTCTTCCCCACGCCCGGAGTGTGGAGGTAAACTCGCTGCCCTCCTTATAGGCATTACTATACTCGTATTACTTCGTATATGCCGCTGCATGTGATAGGTTTCTAGCTTGTTATTCTATTATCACAGTTGCGAGAGAGCGAGATTGAGTGTACCGTCCCGTGACTCGATCCGAGTTAACGCGGAAAGGCCGATACCCAAGACTCACTGTCGATTTCTCAACCGCGCATGGTCCCACGTCTTCCCTCGCTAGGGACACCCGCGAGCTAGAGTCCCAGGTCGCGTGTCCGTCCCGCATCATTAACACTGTCTGCCATCGTACCTATCCTTGTACTGAAAGCTAGGCTCAGCCAATGGAAGACAGCAGGCCTGTAGGAGCATTTAATGAGAAGATCTCCAAGAATCTAAATGAGAAGACTCAGTCACTTCTTCCAGGTGCTGCCATCGTCGAACATGAAACTTGCTTGGAAGACTCCAAGCTCTCACTTCACCCTGTCGCATGCTTCAAGGGAAATTATGGAGGGAAAATATAGCCGGTGCAATGGTCCATCAGAGACTTCTTGGCGCCATTTTTTCCCTGGCTTTACAACTAGTTTTTACCTATTTATACCAAGCTTCCTCAACTAAAGAAGCTATTGCTGCTGCCGTCCACACAGTGCCATGCTCTAGACCATCCACCAAAAACATTCCTAAGAAAGCGTGAGAGCAGCCCCAGCACTTGGTTGACATAGTCCAGTGCTGTGAGAGTAGAAGAAGAAGAGAGAGCAGCCATGAGAGAGAAGACAAACCCTGCAGTCTACCGGTGTTTGAAGAAAATGATCCTTGGATCCAATCTTGTAGCTGCACCCACCAGCTCCGTTGTTTTGATCCATTGTCTTAGCTGGTGTCTACAAATCTCAATTCCTTCTCCACTGCACTTGCAGTATTTAGTTTCTATTTGTTACGGTTCGTCTATCACCAATACATCTAGCTTTTTCGATCCCCTGTTTAGGGATCGGGTTCCCTCTATGGTTTCAGAGGAAGAGAGGATCAGATCCTCTTGGTGATTCAAGCTGTTAGTCAGCAGAAAGCAAGCTGTGTTGCTCAGCTATATAAGCAAGCTGTGTTGCTCAGCTGCGTAAGCAAGCTGTGTTGCACAGCGGATCAAGCTGTGTGTCAACCGGAAAGCCACACCGAGTTTGGTGTGGGGTGGACGTAGGTTGTGGGATAACAACCAAACCACCTTAAAATCCTTTTGTTGTTGGTTGTATACATTGTGAGCTTGTTCTATAACTTCTATCCCCATTTCACAGGTTCGTGTACTACTTACGCTATTTATTTTCTCTACACACTCAATCATTCTGCTTGCACAACAGTCTCATCTTGATCCTCCTGCTATCGTTGCTAACGTGCATCTTCTCAGGTGTCTGCAACACTCTAGCTTACATACACTTTGAAGCATCTCCCTAGCAGAGGAAGGTATCACGATGGGTGAGTAGCTTTCTCTCCTGTGTCTTTAAACACATTAGCTCCCTTGGTTGCCTACTGCACCATTGCACACAGGTACCAAGGTGAAAGCTTTGCCAAGGGAATTCACCTCGTTTGACACTCATGCACCTTAGTGATCACCTAAGCTCTCACAAACTAAGCAAGTCATTTTACACTCAGCTACTCTGATTTAAGATCTATGTGGTTCATTGTATTACATCTCATTTGGATCTTAGTTGCTCGTGAAGTAGTGTCGACCTCTCTCTAGTGAAGTGTCGACCTGTGTATTGTGCCCTGCTAGAGGTGTTGACCTCACTGCCCTGAAGTGTAGACCCCAGCTCATTACATAGCTGGATCATACTGAGGAAGTGTCGACCTTACAGGCATGAGTGTCGACCTGTGTTGTTCATATACCCAGGATCTGTAGAAGGTGTGTCGACCTGCCCGCTGGGAGTGTCGACCTGTTTGAACTGAGCATCGTGCTTTAACATTATTACTTGCTCCATTCTGATATATTCCGCTGTGCTGTGTGTCTAAGTGTTTTATTCGTTTATAGGACTGATTCATGTGTTTAGGGGTCAAGATTTAAATAGGCCATAGTTATCAATAGGATCTATTCAACCCCCCCTTTCTAGATCCGATTGCACTCCGTGGGACCCAACAAAACCCTCACCGATCACCACCCCCCAGGGCCCGCCAGACCAACCTCCGCCATTCTCACCCCTATTTCTACCCCTTCCACTCAACTCGCTGGGCCAATTGGGGGTCCATCTAAGGCCGTGTCGGCATGACACTGTGCCCTCCGGAGCGGGCATCCATTCCATAGAAGTTATCCTTTCACTGGTGCACCTGCACCCAACCCCTCAGTTCCTGCATCAACAGTCGAAGCAGAAGAAGTAGACCCCGTGCCTGGCACGAAGTATGATTTGCTATAGCACCTGGACCGGATACTGGCCAAGATTTCGGTCCTGGAGTTGATTAAAAGGTCCACGCTACATCAGGATGCCCTAAGGGCTTTTCTATAGAAAGTGATGATTAACGAAGACGTCGCAGTGGACAGTTTGCCGTCAGTGTTGGCCACTATCACAAGGGGGCCTTCTATTTCATTTTCTGAATCAGAATTTGCACCCCTAGAGGCACGGCACATGCCACTCTGCATTACTATTTCCTTAAACAAAGTGGCAGTCGAGTCAGCCCTGGTGGACACATGAGCGTCAATAAATGTGTGTCCATTAACTACACTACGTGCTTGCAATATTTCAGAAGACATGCTTAGGCCAACGCCAACCACGATTGCGGCTTATGATAACTCCAGACGAGCTTGCCATGGGGTCGTGACAGTTCAGGCCGAGCTAGGACCTCTAAAAATGGATGTGGAGTTTTATGTACTGGACATAGACCCGATGTTCAAATCTATTCTGGGTCGTCCATGGATTGACAGTTTAAGTGCAGTACCCTCCACCGCCCACCAGTGCCTCAAGTTCCCATTTCAGGGGCGGGTGGTCAAGGTGAAGAGTGTTTCCACAGTCCAAACTGTTGATGCGATTGCTGACAAGATACTCCCTACACTTGGCCGAGTAAAAGGCCAGTTCTTTCTATTATGGACTTGAACTTTTCTTGGGCATATGCGTCACGCAAGCCCGCCACTACACCGGTTAATGTTAAAATCAAGTCCAAAATTCGAGATTCAAAAGGGTGGCACATGATTTTGAAGCTAGGTTATCAGCTAGGCATGGGCCTCGGCCCACAATTGCAGGGGCTGACTAATCCCATACCCAGGGGCAGAAAGATGAGCCGAAGAGGCCTTGGTTATCGAGAATCGGCACTGTCCATACTGGGAGATTCTGGGCCGCTGACATGGGATTATCGGCGACACTTCGTGAAAGGCCCATTGCAGCCTGGTACTCTAAAGAGGCCGCCGCCCTGTTCTCATGAGAAGACCGATGCCGCTTATGTTGTTGCTGACCCACCGCCGCTGCTGAAGGTCTTGGTGGGCGACATGGATGATTTCTGTGGCTGTTTCAAGAAGTTTATTTGCAAAGAAGAGGTTTGTCCAAAGAAGATGGAGATGCAGCTGGTGAAGCATTCTCTGACCAAGCCAGTATACCGGAGGCCGCGGGATGTGGGGAGCACTATCATCACTTTATCCTTGTCTCCTTCCTGTCTTGCCTCCTTGTTCCAACAGTTGGGGTTTATCCCCCGTTCCCCTCCAATCATGGTCGACCCGTGTTTTACGGAAAGACCACTTCAAATTCTGTTCGTTCCTTGTTCATGTGGGCCACGCCCGCCGATTGATTTGTCCACCATGTGGACCCCCACCACCAATCTCCACGAGATGTGGTTTTCTTCATCTGATCTGTTCCTTGATGTTCTCTTCCCTTCTTTGTTTCCCATGCAGCTTCCTCCTCCTCCTTCCTCCTCTAACTCCTTTTGCTTTATGATCTCCTCCGACCTCCAAAAAAAATGTCAATTTTAAAACAGAGGTTTCGGTGGAGGATTATGCTATGTTCTGTCCACCTTCCCAGGGGCATGAGACCCCTACTTCTTTCCCTGTAGATTTCATGTCTTCTAGGTTAGATGTACAGTGTTAGTGGAGTCAGTCGGGGTAGAGTCTAGTCCTAGGTTTTGGCAGCCCGTCTATGTCTGCGGCGCGCCCGGTGGTGCGTCATTAGAAAGCTGTTCCAGATAGATTCCTTCAGGACCTTGCTCAGAGATGTCATGCCCTCCTTAGGTGCCCTGAGTTCATAGAGACCGCAATAGTGTTAGAAGATGATGGGGAAGTAGAAAGGGTGCAAAGCAATGATGGGTTAGGTGTGTATGAAGTCATGGATGAGAAGGACCCAGCGGATGATGAGGAGAGCGATGTGGATGACACTGTCGAACTGTACACACAGGGACTAAAGAGATTTGACGAACCGTCATTGGCAGTGGATGAACCCACGAAAGAGATCAATCTTGGAACTAGATAGGACCCCAGGCCCATAATTATTTCTGCTAATCTCCCTCCTTAGGTTGAAGAAGAGTTGATCAAGGTTTTGAGGGAGTACGGTGATTCTTTTGCCTAGTCCTATGAGGACATGCCGGGTCTTGACCCCGCTCTGGTCGAACATCGACTTATTCTTAAACCAGGGGCAACACCCGTCAAACAAAGAGCGAGAAGATTCCACCCTCAGATGGCCTTAAAGATCAAAAAAGAAGTTGATAAATTGCATAAGGCCAAATTCATTAGAGTTGCATTGTATCCGCAATGGGTGGCGAATATAGTCCCGATAATGAAAAAGGATGGAAAGATTCGGATTTGCCTTGATTTTAGGGACTTGAATAAGGCATGTCCGAAAGATGATTTCTTGCTTCCTCACATTGACGTATTGGTAGACAACACGGATGCATATGAAGCCCTCTAATTTATGGATGGCTATTCTAGTTATAATCAAATCTGTCTTGCTCCCGAGGATCAAGAGAAGACCTCATTCACCACGCCCTGGGGCACTGTGGACGTCAAAAAAAGAGAGAGAGAAGAACAGGAACGTCCTTGCAGCACGGACGTCTCGACATCTCAAGAGCAAGTCAAAGACAGGAATGCTGAATAAACTCCATGCCACCTCCAAGCAGGACGAATATACATACTCAGTGCTCCGCCACCCAATGAGAAGCCCGTCCGACAGAAGAGATGGCCCCGGCTCTCCAGTTGGCATTGCTGAAGGCCGAATCAGAAGAAACTCGGGAATGCGAACACATGTTCGACACGCACTAGAAATCATTCAAAGCCCCGCATCGGGATTCGGAGGCTCTGAACTAAACACCCCGGAGATGGTGCATTACAACTAAAGCAACACGGGAGGACAATAGTCCGTTTGAAAAAGTTGAGATGAGGCTTAAACCGGTGCAGACTGCACTTAAACCGGCACAGCCTGCACTTAAACCGGCGCGCCCTTGCTTAGGTTTTAAATCGGCACGCCCTCCCCATATGATCTAATCCGGCGCGCCCCCATTGGCCACCAAAACCGGCGCGCCCCTCCAATACCGCTAAAGCAAGCGCACCCCTCCTCTTGGTGCTAATCCGGCGCGCTCACCCCCTGCGCCGTTTTAACCAAGGCTGTTGTCCCATCTTCAGTCCGATCCCATATTTTCGGGCGCGAGCAAAGAGAACTTACCTGAAATGGGCGAACAGTTTGCACCTGACCAGCGTGCAACTGCCTGAGCCCTTCCTGCTCCCAGGAATGGAAGGCTTCGAGCTCCGCACCGAACGTCGCTTCTCCGCCAGTCACCGTCGCCCAATCCCTGAAGAGCACCTTCCCTACTCTACCGCCCTACACGTCTGCAGGCCACTCGATTACCTTCGGTTGAGGAGAAAGAGAAGACATCGATCGCTGGCTTCAGAGGCTTCTTCCTCCTAGCTCCACTAATATATATATGCAACGAACACCCCACTAGAAGCTCTCAGCTGGCTATTGGATAGCTGGGCGGTTAGCCAGAGGTTGATAGCAAGAAGAGAAGGCCATCGAAGAAAAAAAAAGCTTTGTCCATGTGCCGTAGAGGTGAGGTGAAGAGAGGAGAGTGAGGGTGAGAGGTGACCCGGGGGGGAGAGCTTATGCTCTATTCGCCATTCCACCGGTGTATCTGCTTTCCATTTTCCTATTGTTTCTTTGGTTATGGGGTAGATCCCCTTGATGTACTCTATTTCCCCTTTTCTTCTTATGGATGAATAAAAGGAAAGCTCTTGCAACACATATTGTTATACTTCATCGATTTCTTCCCTCT
Organism: Amorphophallus konjac; assembly: GCA_022559845.1. Taxonomy (NCBI): domain Eukaryota; kingdom Viridiplantae; phylum Streptophyta; class Magnoliopsida; order Alismatales; family Araceae; genus Amorphophallus; species Amorphophallus konjac. The sequence goes on along the minus strand of CM040117.1, from coordinate 126,602,007 downwards.
CCTCACCTCTACATCACCCGGGGTCCTCAGAAGCTTGCTCTTCTGTGGCATGACCTTTGAGGGAACCCATTAGAAGGATGAACATTCATAGCCCTGCTATGCAAACATTCATCTCTTTCAATCATATCTTCAACTCGTGGAGTGTTGGTGCCCCTCGTAGGCTAGCCCTCGGGGTTTCCCTCCATTGAAGTCTGCCGGTCACCGTTTGGCACTCCCGACTTTAATGAGTGTACCCCAGACGCTGTGGGACTGTCTCCACTTCACCCCCGCAACCCTCTGGTCATGGGGAGGTGTTGCCCAATTTTTGACTGAACACTTAGTCTATTTTGGACTATGCTCGAGTAGGAACCTCACATAAGTTCGGACTAGCCATGTCCACAGGACATTTGGGGCCTGAATAAACTCTTTAACTTTCCGAATTAACATCAAAGGTCCAAGAAATTCACTTGGCCATTCGTTTAAACCCAAATCAACTGATCCTGCCCTAATCCGGTGCGCCTCTAAACCGGTGCGCCATTTTCCGGCGCGGTCCCCCTCCCCGCGCCATTTTAGCCCTACACTCATAATCCATTCCAAACCTTTGGGCCCTAAACCGGCGCAGTCTTGGCACGCCGGATTAACCTTCATGTGACTTTGAGATGCGCCGTTTTAGCCATCTCTTTTACCTTTGCGCACCGTATTAGCCTCCACCATGCACCCCACCCCGCGACCTGACCGCGCAGGTCGACCCGCGTGCGAGGGTGCACGTTGGCGAGTTCGGGCTTCACACTTAACAATTCGCTTCTCCGGAATGTGCGTGAAGAGAAAAGTAATGATGCCCCATGATATCGAACGTGGACCTCAGAATCCCCGACATGGTCATGATCTGGTTACATCTTGGGCCCATAGTCCGTTCAGCTTGACCCACCTCTGTCGGGATCCAATTCTGCACCCAAATTAACTTGTCGTACCTGCGACAGACATCCGCACGGTTTTATCGTCATCTTCGACGCCACAAGCACAGACTTCTGTCCGGAGATGAAACGGTCCATGAGTGACCGACATATATGTATCTATGAACAATTATGCCGCAATGCGGGTTTGTTTAAACGCGATCCGAGATCTTTGTTCTCGCTTTATTACCATGAATTTCAGGCGGTAGGGCCCTTATTCCCGGCAATCAATCAAGGGTGTTCCCCCATATGGGGCATGTAAATAACGCCGTGGCCTTTATGGCACGGCGGGTTTTGGTCCCGACCTGAACCACACAATCGTTTGATTAGTCAGATCGCGCGCACCAAGGGCTTCTATGAAGCCAAAATAAATCGTCACTTTATGACTGGCATGCCCACGCACTTAATAAACCTAGTAAACAAATAATAAACAACGATTCTAAATAAAAAGTGCGTCCACATGCACGTACTACTATGTTGTTATGCCATTCTGATTGAAGAATGCAAATGCCACGTATCAGCGAGCAATGATGGTTATCTTCCATGACATGATGCATGTGTATATGGAAGCCTATGTGGATGATATCCTGGTGAAGTCGAGGTCCAAGGAAGAACACCCCGTCGTTTTAGCAAAGGTGTTGAAAAGGGCTAGGTAGTATAAGTTGAAAATGAATCTGAAGAAGTGTGTGTTCGGAGTTCCGTCAGGAAAATTACTAGGGTTCATAGTTAGCAAGCGGGGGATTCAGATTGATCCGAATAAAGCAAAGGCCATTATGAAAATGCCACCACCTAAGAACATCACTGAGCTTAGAGGACTGATTGGTCGTTTACAGTTCATTAGAAGATTCATATCTCAACATTCCCAGAGATGTCGCCCATTTTATGAGTTGTTGAAGGCGGGAGCTAAATTTGAATGGAATGAACAATATCAGATGGCCTATGAAGATCTTAAGGTTTACCTATCTAATCCCCCTATTCTGCAACCCCCTGTCCCTGGGAAACCCCTGATATTGTACATTTCGGTTATTGAGGACTCCCTAGGTGCTGTCCTGGCACAAGTGGACGATGAAGGAAGAGAAAGGGCAACATACTATCTCTCTAGATTGTTCAATCCTGCTGAATCTAGGTATACTGCCATGGAGAAGACCTGCGCAGCTTTAGTATGGGTAGCTCAGAAACTCAAACACTACTTCCTTGCCCATGAGATTAAGTTGATCTCTAGAATGGACCCAATCCGTTATCTCTTGGAAAAGCCCGTTTTTTCTAGCATATTAGCTCACTGGCAGAGCTTTCTTTCTTAATTCGATATTACCTTCGTCATCCAGAAAGCGATCAAGGGATATGCGATTGACGAGCATCTCGCTCATTCTCCTATCTCTCGAACTGATTCAATTCAGGACGAATTCCCTGATGAACACCTTGCTACAATCTCTCATCTTCCCTTTTGGTCTCTTCATTTTGACGGTGCTCTCAATTCTCAAGGCCGTGGAATCGACGTTGTTCTCCTCACTCCTGAAGGAGTGACCATCCCCATCGCTTACCAGCTCTCTTTCCCTGCCACTAATAATATAGCCGAGTATGAGGCTCTCTTTCCGGACTGAAGCACGCCTATATCCTAGGCGCGCGATACCGTAACATCATAGGAGATTCTCAGTTGGTGCTGCGTCAAGTTCTATCAACTTACCGCACCCGTGACCTCAAGCTTAAGCCCTATCAAGTTTTGGTCACGCTCTTGGCTAGGGAGTTCTGTAAGCTCATCTATGTTCATACCCCTCGTTCTCAGAACATTCTTGCTGATGCACTAGCATCACTAGCTTCTTCCCTTTCTTTCCCCCTTAGACGTTCCACTGAGACTATTGTGGTCCAGTGGTTAGATGCTCCTTCCCTTCAAGATCCGTGGTTCGACAACCTTAGGAAATCTGTAGAGAAGAAGGCAGAGAGGGAAGAATTGAAAGAAGTATCCTTAACTGAGCTGGAGGAGATTATAGAAGAAGAAGAATTGCCGTGGTATTACGAAATAGAGCAGTATTGCAAGGATGGATCCTTCTCAGACACGTCCAATGCCGAGCAGCGCAAGGCCATTAGAAGAGTCACCTCTAAATACACCATTATTGCTGGAGAATTGTATAGGTGGGCTCTTAACGGAGTTCTAATGAGGTGTCTAGATGACGACGAGGCTTGGAAAGTTGTTGAAGTAGCTCACTCAAGCGAGTGCGGAGGGCACGTTAATGGGCAGGCGTTGGCAAAGAAGATTCTTAGGCAGGGCTATTACTGGCCAACCCTAGAAGAAGATTGTTCCACCTATGTCCGTAGGTGTCTTCAATGCCAGCTTCATGCCGATAAAATCCATGCTCTTGCTTCTTCTCTCCATCCTCTTTCTGCTCCTTGGCCATTATCCATGTGGGCTTTTGATATTGTAGGCCCACTGGGTGATCCAAACTCTCAGGTTAAGCAAAAATCTTTTATTTTGACTGCTACAGAGTACTTCACCAAGTGGGCAGAAGCTGAAGCCTATGCGGAGATCAAAGCCACCACAGTATGCCGCTTTATTCTCAAGAACATCATTTCGCGATTTGGAGTGCCAAGTGATATCGTCACCGACAATGGACCTCAATTTGTGTCTCAAGAACTTTGGGACCTCTGTAAGAAATTAAATATTTCATTGCATCATTCATCTCCATATTACCCCCAAGGTAACGGCCAAGCGGAGGCCACAAACAAAACCCTTCTCAAAATTATTAAGAAAACATGCAAGTCACATAAATTTACCGATTGGGCCGGCAAATTGATAGAAGCTCTATGGGCTTATCGCACCTTCATCCGGACTCCCACAGGGCAGACTCCTTTTGCTCTCACCTATGGGATGGAGACAGTACTCCTTTATGAGATCTTGATCCCTTCCCTAAGAGTGCAGCTCGACAAAGAACTTAATCTCGACGAGCGTCGAGAGGCGTTATTAGTCTAACTGGAACTCTTAGGTGAGAAGAGGCTTAACGCGGCCAATCATGTCTCTATTTATCAAAAATGTGTCTCGCGGCATTTTCAAAAGAAGGTTATCGAAAAAAAATTCCAAGTGGGTAATATGGTTTTGAAGCGTAAATTTATCAGATCAGCAGGTCCTAGGTCTAAGCTGCAACCCAACTGGGAGGGTCCGTTCGTAATTAAAGAAATCTATCTTTGGAACGCGTACCGTCTGGTTAATGCAGAGGGCGAGGAATTGCCTAATCTGTGGAATGGGCTGTATCTAAAGCATTTTTTCCCTTAGAGTCAAGCCTATGAAGCACTGGCAGCAAGATGTCTCTTGCCTCGATCACAAAAGAAGATCTCGTGTCTTGCATTCACACACTTCACAGCATCCTTGGTCAGGTGCTCCCGCCCTGCGTAACACCGTTTTCTCCCTGACCATGCTCGGGGGAAGTAAAGACCCTTGTACGTTTCTCCATTCGGCTGAATCTAGGGGCAAGCGGTGAGTAAGGGGGCGATAACTGATCTAGACATCATGATAGGGAAAAGTCTCAAATAGAGGCAGTCCATTATGACCTCAGTCCACAACAAAATTAAAACAAAAGGAACAAAAGAAGAAACGGAGCAAGATCAAAAACAAAAATTGAAAAGTTCAAAAGTTGGATGCTCCAGCCAAGTAAAACTAGGCATGGCAAGAGTGGCAGTACAGTTTCCCCGCGGGACGTTATGAGCTCGGTCGTATGCATGTCTAGCGTGGACGAAGGTTCGATGATGGACATAAAGCCCCGACGCAACAGACTGGACCCTTGAAAGGGTAGCTATGAGAGGGACTCGAAAACCTTGAAAGCTTCTATACCTAGACTAGGCTTGTCTCCTTAATTCTCTTATACTTTTTTGGGACTGAAACGGTACCCTGGGCATGACCTCGGTAGAAGCACCGTTGTAAGGGACGGCCCTTGGCCAGGGGTTGTCACTTTCTCAAGCACGGCAAGCACGGGTAGTTCGTAGTGAGACTGACAAGGCTCTTGTTGCTAGGGTGGAATGGGCTTTAAAAATAAAAAAAATAAATATTTCAAAAAAAAAATCAAATACTTCAAAAATAAAAAAAATCAAATATTTCAAAAATCAAAAAAATCAAATACTTTAAAATTCTAAAAAAAATCAAATACTTCAAAATTCTAAAAAAATGAAATATTTCAAAATTTCAAAAAAAATCAAATATTTCAAAACTCTAAAAAATCAAATATTTCAAAATTTCAAAAGCAAAAAAAAAACAAATATTCCAAATTCAATAAAACAAAAAAAATTCAAATATTTCAAAAGCAAAAAAAATCAAATATTTCAAAAGCCAAAAAAATCAAATATTTTAAAAGTAAAAAAAAATTAATATTTCAAAAGCTAAAAAAATCAAATATTTTAAAAGCCAAAAAATCAAATATTTTGAAAACCACAAAAAGATTTTCATCATCATGATTTGCATTCATGGCATGCATTGCATTTATTTTCCTTTATCATTTGTCTATTTAATAAGGCTTACCTCCTTGACCAAAGATCAAGAACTGGTCGTTTCCTAACTTGCTACAGGCAAGGGGTTAAGCCTAAAATAGATTTAATCTGTTTCTTTATTTGTGTGTGTACAGGGGCAGGTTGAAGGCAAGATGCACAATTTCTATCACTACACGGTCCTTTGGCGACCGTTTTATACCTTCAAACGGCCAACGTAAGACCGTTCCATCCACACGGTCTCATTCAGACCGTGCCATTCTCTAGCATCTTCATGGATCAACGGTCTTCACTCAGACCGTTCATAAGCCATAACGGCGCTTCTCTGGCCGTTCTATTCCCCCCATGGTCCTGCAATGGACCGTTCACCTTTCAACTATGTTGTCTATCTTGTACGCGGCTCTCTTCTGACCGTTCAAATCTTAGCGCAGTTAGACTCTAGCCATTTATTCAACTGGGTGGTCCATTAATGGCCGTTTTCATCCTGAAACCCTACCTCAAGCTCGTTCAATCACGTGCAAGGAAAGGCCGAAACTCAAGCTCTACTCAATCCAATCAACTCATTTTATTCATATCTCAAAGCTCCAACATTCATATCAAGCATTATGAAAAAGAAGAAGAAAAATCACTCATCCCCGCGAGGACATATCTCTCTCAGCTCTCTAATATAGGCCTGGCACGTCTCCGAAGCCTCTGCAACCTCTACCGGTAGGGTGAGCACCTTGCTAACCTCCCACATGATCAGGGCACTCCTGACCGCATGCTCATCCTCCTCCGTCCCGATCCTCCTTGCCTATAGTGCAGGAAGGTGGGGTAGTGCTGGTAGTATGGTCCTGGGTAGTCCAACCTGTAGGTAGCACCGGTGCGGGCTGTACATCGCCAGGGCAGTGTCGCTCACGAGCCTCAGATCCAAGCATGGCCTCCTAGGAAGCCTGATAGTTGTGTCATGAAGGAAGTCAGGGCGCATCACGAACTGATCCAGGGGCAATCTGTTGAGGTACGGTCGCCACTCGTCCTTGGTCTTCTTTTCTGCTATCCTGCACTCTACCTGTGGAGAAAACCTGAAGGCGCCACCAATGAAGAAAAGTGAATGGCTCCCGAAGATCCGACTGGCTGAAGTGATATCCTCCCTATGAATGAATTTCATCCTGACACCCATCTAGCACTCTAGAAGTATCATGGAACCGAAGAGTGGACCTCCTAGGGCTGCAGAACTAAGACCCTCATACAAGTAGGCAAGGGAGGCCTGGGAGATAGAAAGACCCTACCATAGACCACTAATGGTGCTAAGGATAGGAGTATCTAGGACGTGGTCGGTAGAGGGGAACAGGATGGCCCTGCACAAGCAAATAGACACGGCCTTAGCTATGGCCTCATACCACCCGCACTTATTCTTGCAATGAGCGACTACCCACTTGCTAAGGGGAAGAAGATGGATCTGGTGTGAGCCTACAATGGTGCGGATGTGTTTGCTATTTGGTATGAACTCTCCCAAGCTAAGGTTAGGGTTTACCGGGGCCACGGTATGACACACTAAGTCCTCCTCACCTGCCTTGGACCTAGGCAAGGAGAAATAGGTCTCCACCTCCTCCAGTAGGATGGTGGCCTCAAAAGATGGGAAAATAAACGTATGGGTCTGAGGATGCCAGATTTCTACCAGAGCTGAGATGTTATGCCAATCTAAGGATAATTTCAGGTAGTTTTGGCCTAATACCAAGAGTGGGTGTAAGTGCCAAGATTTCAGGATGGATGTCACTACTAAGGGCAACTCACAGATCATTGGGGACATCCACTTTAAGGTGGAATAGTGCTTGGAGCAAGGGAGAAGCTGAAGTAGAGGAAGAGAGAGAAAAGTAAAGGGAAGAAAGAGGGGAATAACATATAAGTAATGGAATGAATTGAATTAAAAGAACTTATGGCAACTTACCTCTCTCAGTGGGCTAGAGCTCAGATGTCGTGGTATCGCGGTCAGCCGTTGGAGCACTTCACGCTCCTTTTTGGCCGGTCTAGGCCCTTCAAAGACCGCTCCCTCCATGGAACTCCCTTCAAAGGCTCTTTTCATGATGGTTTGATGAAGAATAATGAGAGTTTCAAGGTTCAGAAAGAGGGTTGAGGTGTGAGTTCTGAATTTAGAGACCCCTCCTACTTATAGGGCTTGGTTAGAGGTCTAGACCCATTGAGATTGAGGTTGGATAAGCTTGGATTGGGTTAGGATGAAGTTTGGATGAGTTTAAAGCACCCTATCCTCGGTTTGGGACTCTCCAAGAGAGTTCCAATCGGGCTCTCAGGGCTTCCAATTACGCGGTCTTTCGATAGACCGCTCTTTTCAATAAACGGTCTTATTGGGACCGTCTGCCATCTTCTATCACCTTCAGATCCTCGTAGTTGGAACGGTCATGGGACGACCATTCTGCTTTCAGAACAGTCAATTAGGAACCGCTCCATTCTTTGAACGGTCAGAGGAGGACCGTCTACTTTCTTATTTTTAGTGGTCTAAATGAAGACCGTGTGGTGCCGGGGCGGTCCATTGAGTGACCACTTAGAAATCTGAAACCTTGTTTTTAACCCGTTTGCCCAATATCACAGAAACCTGTGGTCATGTCGTCTCTCTCTCACTCAGTTTGGCATCTCTCTCTCACTCAGTTTGGCGTCTCTCTCTCACTCAGTTTGGCGTCTCTCTCTCTCTCGCTCATGTTTGGCCTCTCTCTCTCACTTATGTTTGGCGACGCTCTCTCTCTCACCCGCACTCGTAGCCGTCTCTCACCCGCACTCGTAGCCGTCTCTCACCCGCACTCATAGTCATCTCTCACTCATGTCGTATCTCTCTCTCACGTGAGTCTGTCTCACATGTTTCGAGTCAGTAGTCGTAGTTAGTTAGTTAGTGTCAAGCATTACATTCATCCATACATTCATACATTTACCCATAAAAATCAAAACAAAAGGACATATATCATATCACTATCATGTCCACATGTACAAAAGTCATGTCGGGGTACAAGGGTCAGGTCTCTCCCTCTCCCTCTGGTATGTCGTTGTCCCCCGCTCCCTCATGCCTCTTTGGTGGAGGCATCACCGAGGTCGCCTCCTCGCGACGTCACCGGCGTCGCTCCTCCTCCTCATTCCTCCGATGACCGGAGGAACTTGGGAAGTAACTCCTCATGGAGCCGTGAGTGCCGTGGCTGCTCGGGGCTCCACTCCACCTCTGGCTCGCCTCTCGAAGGCCCTCTACCACACCCTCCAGCCCCACCGTCTGGAGCCGGGCTCGCTCAGCCTCTGCCTGGTAGCGCTCTGCCTCCACTCGGAGACGCTCCAACTCCGCACGAGACCGCTCGGCCTCGTCTCGGTACTGGCTCCCCTTTGCCACCTGAACGCGCAGGAGCTCCACCTCCACAGCCCCGACCTGGGACCGCTCCATCTCCATGCAAACGTGGGCACCCATGGCGACTATCGCCTGGAGTGATTCCACCTTGGCACAGACACATGCAGCCTCGCCCAAGGCTTCCGTCAGCTCGGTCACCTGCATACATGCATCATTGTTAGTTAATTGCATTCAATAAAAGCATATCAACAGGGGAAAGTGTAAGGAATGTACCCTCTCGGAGGATGCCGCCTCGGCTACCTCGGCCTGGGTCACCATCCGGGCGAACTCCGCGTCCCGCTCTGCTCTGTCGGTTGGGGTCTAGGAGGAGGAAGAGGGAGCATCGGCCCCCTGACGCTGAGTCCCCTCGGCTCGCTACATCCAAATCTCCAGATCAGTCCCATGCATAATCATAAACATCTGCAAAATTTAAAGAGTTTAAAGTTTAGGAAAACTCACCAGAAGGGCCAACGCCTACCGGGCCTCATCTCTCTCCCGGAAAGTGGCGTGGAGTAGTCCCTGTAGCTCCGCGATCCTACCCTTGGGGTCGATCTGCATTTAGAAGTCCAAGCATCAATGCATAATCATATAGAAAGCGTAATAAGAGCATTTAGGGTTAGAAGTCGTACCGGTCGACGGGCACCACGGAACACCTGGTCCCGGTAGTGCCTAGCGTACGACCGTGTAGTACGCCACGTCACTCTCCGCTCGGGTGGTCACCACCCATCCGAGTGTTGTCCAGTCAGCGATCTACTCCGCAGCTCGCTCTCTCCAGTCCATCACGGTCGCCGTGCCTCGTGGGTGTCGCCCCATGCGCTCCCTCGGCCTCTCCGTCGCCGAGAACTCCACCACTGGCTGAGGGACGCCGGTCGTCCTCATCACCAATCTGAAGTGGAGTGGCTCCACTACATTCATGCAGTGAAGCCATACATCACGTCCAGAGAAGGCAAGGGCCCCCACTACCCAGGGCTGGCCCTCATTCCCCTCATCTGCGTAAGGAGTCCACCGTACCTGTCAAGATAGTAAGAGTCGCATCAGCATCATAAACATATAGAACTGCATTAATTAAAACGTCTAAGTTTAAGAGTCGTACCGAGGTGTACAGTAGGGTGTCCATGTCGTCATGGAGCTCTCGGACCTGCCGCCAAAGGCCTCCGGTCTCCTGAGGTGCAGTCCACCTCCTGGCAGTCGGTAGGAGCCCAGGATGGGTCTCCTCGCCTCACCTGAGCCCACATAAGTGCACGTAGTCCCACACCTGCATTGCATTCCACCAAGAGTCAGCATGTAACAGTTGTTGGGTCCCGTGAGGTGTAAACGGATCTAGAAGGGGGGGTTGAATAGATCCTATCACAAGTTATGGCCTATTTAAAAACTCTTATCTAGCGAAAGCTTAAACCACTCTTATAAAGTGAATGAATCACTTAGGCACAATGCACAACGGAATTAAGTAGAGTGGCTCAAATGGAAAGATTTGAATTACAAGCTATGAAACGTCCACACTTCTTTAAGTGAATTACAAAGCATAACACATAGATGAACATGCAATAGCTTGCAACAACCGTGCATGTGTGTGTATACTATGTTGATCACTCAAAGTGCATATGTATGTGAGCAAGATAACCAAGTATGGAAGCACACAAACCTGTGAATGGGGTTAGAAGATATAGAGCAATCACACACAATAAACAACCCACAACACAGGGATTTTTAAGGTGGTTCGGTTGCAACCCCGCAACCTACGTCCACCCCTCACCAAAACCCGGTGAGGCTTCCTTGCTGACACACAGCTTGACCCGGGGACACGCCCCAAACCACAGAACAGAGAAACCCCTCTTTCTATCTTCCTACACACAAAGCCGACAGGGACGGCTACACCGCAAATCGGAGAACTCCCGATTGCCTTCCTACTAACCACCGGTAGGGACGATTCTCAATTCCAAATGTTTGAATGAAATGGAAAACGAACAAATATGAAATCACTCAAACAAGATATAGAATATGCTTAAGAGAAAAGATCTTGTCTGAGGTTTGTTGGAGCTTGAATCTATTGAGGATTTGATGAAGAACTTCTTCCCGGAGTACTGTTCACAGCTACAGTAACTCGAACTCCTCTTCCTTGAACACACCCTTGCAGCCTCCTTTGATTTCCCTTGTTAGCCTTGCTTTCTTCTACTCTTCCTTGGAGGTTGCTGGATTGAGATATGAGCTTGAATCACCTTGAGTTGATGGAGAGATTGCTGGATGTAGTTTTGATCTTCTTTGAATCTCCTTGAGTTGATGAAGAGGTGTACGGATGTAGCTTTGATTACCTTCGCAAGCCTTCAATGCTTCTTGCTTGATTGGAGGTTGCTTGGCTTTAGATCTCACCTTGAATCACCTTGGAAGGATGAAGAACTCCTACCCGAAACACTATTCACGGAGGTGCTACAGTGCTCTCGAAATGGCCTCCCTTGATTCACTTCATCAACTCCATCAACTAGGGTTTCTAACCCTCTCATGTTGATTTTATAACCCTTGGAATGGTCCTTGGACACCCTCCAGACCAGATCCACAAATCATGGGAAGTTAGGTAAGGTTTGATTAAACAAATCCATAGAAAGGGGCTGGCCACGAGGTGGATTTCGAAGTCAAACAAGGCTGCATCGGGGCTGGCGGTCGATCGGAATTCATGGGTCGGTCGACCGGAACCTGCTGCAGCCAGAACTTTTCAGCTCTGGCAAAACCGGTCGATCGAAATTCATGGGGTGGTCGATCGGAATGTCACAGACCCCGAACCTTTTGGTTCTGGGAAATTCGGTCGACCTAGCTACAGTGCCGCCGGTCGACCTAGCTACAGTAAATTCCAGATTAACATAATTCAGCCCCAAATGCCATTGCAACCCTTCCGAACTCTGTGGCATCAAACTCCTTTGATCTTGGGGAATATATATTGAGTGTTTTGGCCTGCAAAATCATATAAAAAGGATTAGAACTTTATCTCAATAATCCATATAATAAATGTATGAAATACACATATGAAATCTCATGAATTAGTTATATGTGAACACTTTGAATCACAAGTGTTCTGAGCTAAAGATCAAGAAATAAGAGCTCAACCACCCCAAGTAAAATATCCATGAAACACACTCATGGAATTTCAATAACAAGAAGGATAGAAAAGCTCATTCCCAAATTAACCATCCATATCAAAAGAGCAAGTTGAAATGACAATGAATTTAAACGAATGGATGATCATCAAGTAACCCAAAGTTTCAAGATTGATGTGAGCATTCAAGAACCGCATGTTCCTTGGTATTAATGCAATGTGAGAACATATAATGCAAGTTGTGAATGGGCATCATGAAACCAAATACATGGAGAGTGATAAACAACAATGACTCGTAGTGTTAAGCCATTATCAAAACCAAGAATACCACAGAACTCATATGACTATAGCATGATGTCGAATGACCCAAGAGACCACAGAATGACTCAAATGACCTCAGAGACACAACATTCTGCCCCTTTTTGATGATGGCAACTATGATGCATTCTGAACTATGAGTCATTATAAATTCATGTGGCAACTATGAGCCACTCACATGGTTCTCACCCCCTTTGACACACAGATGGCATTCTGATTAATGACTCACACAATATTACCACATACTTTGATTAATGACTCACATGAATACTTCTCCCCCTTTAACAACATCAAAAAGAGCCAGGAAAGAGAAAGAGATACTCACATTAATGACTCACACAAAATGACTTACATAATGCTCGGGATCTCCTGTGACATCATTACAAGAAACCATAATGTGGAGAAACATGTCATTGCAGGCAACATTCCAGATGATGATGTGGAAATACATGCCAATGGTTGTACACTTATTAAGATTGACAAAATAACTAGAGAGAACAACCAATTATGGAAAGCCAGTTATAGGACTGATACCAATGAATGATATGGATGTACCGAACATGGTGGTGTCCCGTGGCTTGGCAAAGATAATGTAAGTGGGAGAGGTAGAGCCACAGCAGCATGATTCAATTTCTCAAATAGGAGATGGATAGAGCAACCAAGGAGCAAATTTTTATTTCAAATTTTGTAGATTTTTAGTGGTTTTCTAGTTTTCAGATTTTTTGAATTTTCTATGCAATGCATGGAAATGACAAATGCAAGCTACAATTGTATGAAGTTAATACATGCATGCCACCCTATTGCATGAAAACATGATGCTAGTGATGCTAGGTCTTATGCCACATGCCAATGAATGAGAAAGCAATGTGATATCACTTGACAGAGGACACCAATGATTTTGGATGCGACTTGAAAGGTGCATCAAGATGATACCACTTGTTAGATGATACCACTTGTTTAGTATGATGATGTAATCATGGCAGCCTGAATGATTTATATAGATATGGCAGATGAAGGCAAAATATGTATGCATGGAGAAGTAAAGTGTATGAATGCTATGCATAAACCCTCATCATAAATGAAGGTTCTCTCCCCCTTGAATTCTCCCATATCCACAATGCACTCTCCCCCTTTGACAAGGCACAAAGGCAACAAAAGGCAACATCTCCCCCTTTCTCCCAAGTCCATAGCAAGGACTCACAACAAGACATTCTCCCCCTTTGCCAATAGCAAAAAGGAGGGATACGGCACAGTGGTTGACAAAGGTCCTAGAGATCAGAGTGGAATGGTAGTGGAAGAGCAAGCCATTATATGGAAATTAGAAACATGTCGGGAGCAATATATATGGTTCAAAGCTAATGAAAACCAAGATCATCAATAGAGTTTAAAAAGCATCGACATCCATGGTTTAATAGAAATGAACTAGAAGCACATATCTTGACAGTGTTTAACCTTCCCTTGTCTTATACATCCATATTCAATAACCACAAAGGGAATAACAAAAAAACTAGTATTGAGGCTAAACAAGCATGACTAAAGCATAGAATTTTATGAGTTTAACAAATTTGATTTTCAATATCGTTTGAATTTGAAGGCACATGACTCATATGTTATGAGCAATCAAGTCTAGTACATGCCTCCTAGCCGTAAGAATACACGTTGTTTAGACGCTAGTATCCCTAGATATTTGGCAAGACTGACTGTTATGCTTCAGAATGAACAGAGATAGCAACATCACGTCATGACATATCCAAACTCATTTCTTTGATGAGAAGATATATTTCTCAGCAATTATGCTATTGCTCTACCTAGAGTCCAAATGAATTAAGACAGAGATAACAGAGGCACATCATGACATATCATTCGTCACTTGATTTGATGACGGGACATATTTCTCCGTGCAACACTATCATTGCTCTGTAAATTGATTTTCAAGAATTCCAGCTCATCAAGATGTTTAGAAACAATACTAAGCTCTAGAGTATCACCAAAGTTGTCAAGACATTTAGATTTTCAGATTTCAGAATAGTTATTCAAGGCACAACATGCAATCTCTAGTTAAGGTCTATTAAAACTACAGAACATAGATGATTTCAAAAGATTCATCAGAATTTTAAGGAAATCATTAAATCTGAACCATTTTCATTGAATGGACAATCATCAGTTCATATAATAGAAAGCTCTTACACTGTAGTGATGTCTGTCTCTTGAACTTATTATCACACTAGAGGCCATTGAGGTTCAGATGCAAAAAGGATGAATGAACCAAGAAGAACAACACGACTCCCCCTATGAATATGTAATGAAAGCATGCAAGGAGTGATGTTTGCAATCACATAGAATGACGAATGTCAATGAGAGGTTTACTTGAACCATGCAGAGGTTGACTTGATCAAACATGAAATGCATGAACCAACATAATGAATATAAAACATATGCATGAATGCCTCATGAAGACAAATCCCCCTAGCTATATGGCCTATATGCGATAGTGACACATGGTACTTGGCGGAGGTGAAACCTCACGCATGTTGAGTGCTTCGAGGCAAGCATAACCTGCCCTTTCATACATCAACATTTGATATACCCTGGCCATGCACGAATGATATGATGTAAAATGATTCAAGCTAGGTTGGTGTTGACTCCCCCTGAATACATGCAAGGGTTGGCAATGAACTATGCAGCCTAAGATTTATATGAATGCACAATGCAAGTAAGATGCTGCAAAATGATTATGCATTATCATTTGTCTTCTAAACATGATGTGCATTAAGGCATGTGTGATTACAAGATGATGCAAACACAAATCATTCACAATTGATTTTGAGCTGAATGCAACATGATGATGCCAAGTGCTAGACTCCCCCTTTGAACAATGCTAATATGAATAACGAGTTGAAAATGCAACCATGGTTTGCATCATCAAAACCAAAGTCCAAGCATTTCATGTGGCTGATAGCAAGACTTGTGCAACTCATTATCACATCAACTTCATCAGCATAACAAATTTTTCATAAATTAAATAGCTGAAATCAAGCATGGCATGAACAAGTTATTTAGCTCAAAAGTTCATCTCACACCATGGGGGTTTTGCATTTCAAAGAGCAATTCAGTTTGCAGAATCTAATGACATTGGGCAGACGTATGATGCACTATCTACATGTCAAGAGTAAACATGCAAGATGACTAAACTTAAAAGATTTATGTATATACCTGTGTCTTGAGCTTTTATTTACCTTCTGATCATTTGTTCAGCTCCAAGGCATCCTGCACCCAAAATTCTCATTTAGAATTTTTAGGTACCCAAGATTGCTTGGGTCCTTGTGGGTTAGCAACATGTTTAGCATCTTGGCCCATCTTTTTCAGGGCAATCACATCATCCTCCTTCTTTGTGAGACAATCATATATCTCATGCCCATTTTTCCCACAATAGAGACAACACACAAAAGATTGATTTTTCTTTTTATGTTCATGTGCGTGTGCATGTGGATTATGCTTTTGTGGGTGAGCATGGGATTTACCTTTCATGGCATGAAGGTGATGCTTTCCCTTCAAATGTCAGCACTCTTGGATAGTATGGCCAGACTTTCCACAATGAGAGCAGCAAAGAGAAGCATTTCTATTAAAGGTTATGGGGAGTGTCGACCTGTCTGGATAGGAATGTCGACACTTCTGATTCTCTATGCGATTCTGTGCATAGTTCTGCTGAGCAAGTCTTCTGCCAGTGTTGACATGTTTCTTTCCTTGCTCTTTCACTTGATCTCCTGCTCTAAGCTCATCATTTCTCAAAATAAAACAATCATGCATAGTGTGACCATGTTTACCACAATAATAACAATTGACATTCATTTTGTGGAAGGCATGGTATTTAACATTGGACATGTTATGGTGCATGTTTGGATGAGCATGCTGAATTTTACTTTTCTTTCGAACAGTATGCCCTTTTTTGTGACCACAGGAAGTGGTGGCTTCTGGTGATCCAGAATCTTGGATTTGGGCAAACATTGATAGGAAATCATTCAAACCTTGAATTTCATTTTCAAGTGAGAAAATGTGCTGTTTAGATTCAACAAGGCCCTCTTCACATGCTGCCAATTGCTCATTGAGCATGTCATTTACTACTTTAAGATTTTGATTTTGTTGTTCTAAGGCATGCAAAGTTTCAGAGTGATCATCAATGACAGATTTGCCTTTTTCATGTGCAGCTAATTTTTCATGCAACTCTTCTTCAGCTTGTTCAAGTTCAATTTTCTTTTCCAACAACTCTCTATTCTCTTCTTTCAGAGAATCAATCAGATTTTGTTGCCATTCAAGATCATCATGAAGACCAACATTTATGTTTCTCAAGAATGAACATTTTTCACATACAAAATTAGCAGAGCATGAATCAGAATTTTTATTTTCTTCAATCAACCTCTCATCATGGATTAGCCCATCGGCCATAGTTTGATCATTAGAGATTGACTTAGGTTGGTTTTGAAGTTTTATTACAATTTCCTCCAACCTAGTGATTTCATCATGAAGATTTTCATTTTCTTCCCTTAGACATGCAATGCTTTGTTTATGCGTATCTAGATCAACTGAGAGAGTATTGTTAAGCTCTTTAACAATAGAACACTTTTTACAAAACAAGCTTTCATTTTGGTTGATTTTCTTGAGATCCTTTTTCAAATTTTTATTTTCTGATTTGACCTTTTTGTATTGAGTAATCAACTCACCATAGGCTTCCATAAGCTCTTCAAAAGTGAATTCCTCGGAGTCAGAGTTTACCTGTGATGAAGATGCATTGCTAGACTGTTCTATACGGTCGGCCATGAAGCATTCTTATTCTTGTTCCTTCCCTTCATGGATTTTAACCAACTTGTCCAATATTTGCTTGGCTGTGCTGCAAGAGGACACAAGATGAGTTAGTCTTAGATCAACTGCAGATGTAATTAAGTTATATGCAAGATGATTATCATTGTGTTTGGTCTCATGTTCGGCTAACCAATCAATTGAATTTGATGGCAGCTCATGAGGACCATTATATATAAGAGTCCACAATTGTGGATCTATGGAGCAAACATAAATGAACATTCTTCCAACCCATGTTGAAAAATCTGAACCATCATAAATGGGTGGAGAAGCCATCGAAGCAAGTGTAGCATGTGAATCCATCTAAATAAAAAAAAATATCGAGATCTTTCCCTGCAGATCGTTGGATCTGGGAATGACAGAGCCTCGCTCTGATACCACTTGTTGGGTCCCGTGAGGTGTAAACGGATCTAGAAGGGGGGGTTGAATAGATCCTATCACAAGTTATGGCCTATTTAAAAACTCTTATCTAGCGAAAGCTTAAACCACTCTTATAAAGTGAATGAATCACTTAGGCACAATGCACAACGGAATTAAGTAAAGTGGCTCAAATGGAAAGATTTGAATTACAAGCTATGAAACGTCCACACTTCTTTAAGTGAATTACAAAGCATAACACATAGATGAACATGCAATAGCTTGCAACAACCGTGCATGTGTGTGTATACTATGTTGATCACTCAAAGTGCATATGTATGTGAGCAAGATAACCAAGTATGGAAGCACACGAACCTGTGAATGGGGTTAGAAGATATAGAGCAATCACACACAATAAACAAACCACAACATAGGGATTTTTAAGGTGGTTCGGTTGCAACCCCGCAACCTACGTCCACCCCTCACCAAAACCCGGTGAGGCTTCCTTGTTGACACACAGCTTGACCCGGGGACACGCCCAAACCACAGAACAGAGAAACCCCTCTTTCTGTCTTCCTACACACAAAGCCGGCAGGGACGGCTACACCGCAAATCGGAGAACTCTCGATTGCCTTCCTACTAACCACCGGTAGGGACGATTCTCAATTCCAAATGTTTGAATGAAATGAAAAATGAACAAATATGAAATCACTCAAACAAGATATAGAATATGCTTAAGAGAAAAGATCTTGTCTGAGGTTTGTTGGAGCTTGAATCTATTGAGGATTTGATGAAGAACTTCTTCCCGGAGTACTGTTCACAGCTACAGTAACTCGAACTCCTCTTCCTTGAACACACCCTTGCAGCCTCCTTTGATTTCCCTTGTTAGCCTTGCTTTCTTCTACTCTTCCTTGGAGGTTGCTGGATTGAGATATGAGCTTGAATCACCTTGAGTTGATGGAGAGATTGTTGGATGTAGCTTTGATCTTCTTTGAATCTCCTTGAGTTGATGAAGAGGTGTACGGATGTAGCTTTGATTACCTTCGCAAGCCTTCAATGCTTCTTGCTTGATTGGAGGTTGCTTGGCTTCAGATCTCACCTTGAATCACCTTGGAAGGATGAAGAACTCCTACCCGAAACACTATTCACGGAGGTGCTACAGTGCTCTCGAAATGGCCTCCCTTGATTCACTTCATCAACTCCATCAACTAGGGTTTCTAACCCTCTCATGTTGGTTTTATAACCCTTGGAATGGTCCTTGGACACCCTCCAGACCAGATCCACAAATCATGGGAAGTTAGGTAAGGTTTGATTAAACAAATCCATGGAAAGGGGCTGGCCACGAGGTGGATTTCGAAGTCAAACAAGGCTGCATCGGGGCTAGCGGTCGACCGGAATTCATGGGCCGGTCGACCGGAACCTGCTGCAGCCAGAACTTTTCGGCTCTGGCAAAACCGGTCGATCGGAATTCATGGGGCGGTCGACCGGAATGTCACAGACCCCGAACTTTTTGGTTCTGGGAAATTCGGTCGACCTAGCTACAGTGCCGCCGGTCGACCTAGCTACAGTAAATTCCAGATTAACATAATTCAGCCCCAAATGCCATTGCAACCCTTCCGAACTCCGTGGCATCAAACTCCTTTGATCTTGGGGAATATATATTGAGTGTTTTGGCCTGCAAAATCATATAAAAAGGATTAGAACTTTATCTCAATAATCTATATAATAAATGTATGAAATACACATATGAAATCTCATGAATTAGTTGTATGTGAACACTTTGAATCACAAGTGTTCTGAGCTAAAGATCAAGAAATAAGAGCTCAACCACCCCAAGTAAAATATCCATGAAACACACTCATAGAATTTCAATAACAAGATGGATAGAAAAGCTCATTCCCAAATTAACCATCCATATCAAAAGAGCAAGTTCATATGACAATGAATTTAAACGAATGGATGATCATCAAGTAACCCAAAGTTTCAAGATTGATGTGAGCATTCAAGAACCACATGTTCCTTGGTATTAATGCAATGTGAGAACATATAATGCAAGTTGTGAATGGGCATCATGAAACCAAATACATGGAGAGTGATAAACAACAATGACTCATAGTGTTAAGCCATTATCAAAACCAAGAATACCACAGAACTCATATGACTATAGTATGATGTCGAATGACCCAAGAGACCACAGAATGACTCAAATGACCTCAGAAACACAACAACAGTCGTACGAGTCTTGTAGCTAAGTGCATGGTAGGAGTCAAGGTCGTACCTGGAGAAGAGGAGAGAACCCGTCGAGCATCGTCCGTTAGGACGTGGAGCTCAAGGTGTCGAACAAAAAAGTGAGGACGGCAGCTCCCCACGCGTAGTCGCCAACGTGGTCGAGGTCCTTGAGCAGCGGCAAGAAACGATAGTTGACGATGTCCCCTCGCGTCGCGAACAGCAACCGACCGAACAGGAGCATCAGGAATCTCCTCAGCACCCGGTCCGCCTCCGGTCCCGGCTCCCCTGCAACTCGTGGTCTGGCAACCCGCTGGCAACCCGGTCCACGAGTCTCTGAAGATGCTGCTCGGGCAACTCCCCTATCTCGATCCCCGCTCCCCGAAGTCCCAAGCTATCCTGGAGCGCCACTCGAGTCAGAGTGGTGGACTGCCGCTCGGGGTGCAGCAAGTCCAATCCCAGAAGCTCCTGGGCCATCTCCCAGTAGTCGGGGTATATGCTCCCGCTAACCGGGGACCCATGCACGCGTAGGCCAATAAGTCGGGCCACGTCCTCCAATGTGGGGACCATATGCCCCCACGGAAAGATAAACGTATGACTTAATGGGTCCCAGTGGTCGTGCAGAGCATAGAGTAGCGGTGTGTCAAACCGACTCACCTCCATGTTTAGGAACTCTGAGAATCCCATGACTCCCAATCTCTCACGCTGGAAGTCAAGTAGTGCAAGGTACACTGCCCGAACCTGCAGCCATGAGATCCGGGTCCTACGCTTTCCCTGCATACATTTAAGATAGTTGCATTTTCATTTAGAATCTTGCATTTTATTTAATAAATTGACTCTCTACCCTCTGAACGGTCACCCTTGGGCCGTTTTCCCATCCAACGGTTGAGTTGCAACCGTCTCAATAAGCCCCACGGTTCCCCCTGAACCATTCTGCGGTATGGGGACCCTCTAAGGACTGTGCCCCTATCTGATGCTTGCCCTGGAACGGACCATTCCTGGCCGTTAAGTAATCACACGGTCCTCATCTGACCGTGTCCTCCCTTTTAAGCATCTAGTCATTTGGGTTTGCACGGTCTATCGATCGGCCGTGTGATTTTCAATGGTCTAATCCCAAACCGTTCTATTCCTAGTTGTGTCACTTTTTGAACGGACCCAGGAACGCCGTCCTATAATTCAACGGTCATATCTAAACCGTTTATGCCTAAGTGTTTCAGTTTCTGAACGGACCAGGGTGGCCCATCCTAAGTGTCCACGGTTTGGTGGAGACCGTTCTGTTTTGAGCGTTTTACATTCTGAAAGGTCCAATGCGGACCGCCCTTCTTGTGCACAGTCCTCCTAAGGCCGTGTTGTGAGGTCGGTTCAACTTCTTTTGAACGGCCACCCATGCGCCGTGTATTGTTAACGGTTCTATGTGAACCGTCTGGTTTGGTTATGCGGTCACTGTGCGACCGTCTTATGACCGTCGTCCCCAACAATGTTAAACCCTTCCCCGCCGATGGTGAGGGTCTCCATGGCCCCCCAAACCGGCTCTTAAGGGGTCGTGAGCCCCTCCTCTACCCCCAAAACTAACATGCATGGAGTAAAAATGAGAAATGGGGCAGTTTTGGGCCACCTACCTCGGGGTCCCGTGGCACTCTCGCCGTCGCCGCCATAGCTGGTGGCGCCTGGGCGTCCTCGTCCTGCTCAGCAACTGCACTGGCCACCTCTTCCTCGACTATAGGTGGCGGCGCGATGTCCTCCTCTGCCATGGGCCGTGGCACCACGGTCTCCTCTGGCGGTGCTCCTACCACGGTGGTCGTGGGTGACGGTGGTACAGCGGCATCCTCTTTAGCCATGAGACGAAGAAGCCGCTTCGTCGCCTGGTGCTTCGTGCGCATGAATGTGGGGAAGAATAGAGGGAGAGTAAGGGGATGAGTGGAGTGAGATTGAGAGTGTGTGAAGGAGAATGGGGGTGTGGGGTATTTCTCCTTCCCTCCCGCCGTCGGTTACGGTGGGGAGGGAGGGAGATGAAAGGTTTTGTTTTATTTAACGCCCCAGGTATTGCACGGTCTATCGCCAGACCGTCCAGATTACGGGTGGTCCGAATCAAACCGTTTAGTCCCCAACGGTACTTTGCATTGGGCGGCTAGAGTCTGGCCGTTTGTTTCATTAAACGGCCTACTTTGGGCCGTGTATGTTCACGTTCATGTTCAAATCACCTATGATTGCACTGCCTTTAGTGGGCCGTTCTATGTTCTGAGCGGTCTACTTTTGACCGTTCATGTGCTTGAATGATGTGGTTTGACCCCCTTCAGTGCTGCATTATGTGATTCATTTATTGAAATTGATTTCATGATATATATTGCAAATCCTGCTCATGACTTTCTTTGCAGCACCACCTCAACCTGCCGTTTCGCCTGCGCAGGTAAGTCAGGTATGGCTTTCTATCCTTATATCCCTTATTGCATTATTATATGGTAATATGTTATATTATCTCGAGAACCAATTGATTCCTCGTGTGTTCCAGGATCTGATGTTCCTCTTTAACAAAAATGATGATGATCCAGGTTCACGTGTTTAATCATCGGATAGGCCATTATGTTGGGAAAGTTTGGGGTGGATGGTTCTATCTTGCACGCTGTGGTTGCGGATAGTGTCTTGACCTTGATTGTCCTAGTCTAGCAATATTATTCTTGAGTATTTTCTATTTTATGGCTTTCTTTGCATTCATTTTAATGATTTCTTTATTTTAGCCCAGCATGCATCATACGCATTCTTTGAGCATTCATGGTTGGTCTAGATATGTCCCACTAGTGATGAATGATTGTACTCTCATGATTTCGAGTAAGGGGAATTATTCCACTCATAGTTGGAAGGTTTTCTCGGGTCTTTTCACTTGGTCTAGTTGACTAAGACTCCCCATCTGGAGTTTTAGTCTATCTCTTTACTTTTTGCGGCTTGTTTTGATCTCCTCGTTGGACCGTGGGATTGTGTCCCCCATGAGGTTGGTCTTGTGCTTTCTTTTTCGTTTAGTTAGTTCCTCCAGACGAGTGTCATTTTGGTCTGATCATTCCTTGTGTTTGGTTCGGAGTTTTCCAGAAGATTCATGTCGCTCGTTGGCGATGAAAACGGGTGTCTTTTACCTTAACCCCCGCTTTTTAGTCTGCTTCGCTTCATATCCGCTTCATCTCCATGTTTCATTTCGCTTTCGCTTCACCTCCGCTCGCTCCCCTGCAAAGAGGGCGTTAAGGAGGGGCATCTGTTGACACCCGTTTTTTGCCTATGAGTTGAGTCATTCCTTTTACCACCATTTGTTGATGCCTTGAGTTGTCCAATACTCGTTGGGCCATTTTTAGGCATAACCTTGGGCTTATTTTATGGGTACCTCCCTCCCTGACTCCGTCTGCTTCAATTCGGGGCTAAATGGGCCTTGATTTTGCTTAATCTATCGCATTTTATTAATTTTTAAGTGCCCAGCTTTTGCACGGTCACGCGCCAGGCCGCTCTGTTAATGCGCGATTGGTTCTGAGCCGTTCACTTAGTTTTTGGTATATTTAGGTGATTTTCTGAATTTCCACCGACAAACTATTGAACGGTCCTCGTGTGGCCGTCCAAATTGATGGAACGGTATGCGTATGGCCGTCCAGTCCTCAGAGTCCTGAGTTCGTTGATTTTTTAGATAATTATCTAATTATCTAATTTATTTGGGATTTATCACTGACAGGGTCTACACGATTGTAGTTGGGCCGTTCCATAAATTGAGTGGTCTGGCATTAGACCGTTCAATTCATGAGAGTACAACGGTGAAATGGCCGGTTAGTTCAATGGATAATTAGATTATTTTCCTATTTTATTTAATTTCCACTGACAGCTTTGAACGGTCTGAGAACAGGCCATGCAATAGGCTGGGTGGTCTATCGCACGACCGCCCAATGGCCCGATTTTTGAAGAGTTTAGGATTTTTCTTTCTCCATCCATGGTTTTCTTCGCAATTTATTCCACCCATTTCTCTGCGGATACTCCACCAAATGTGGTGCCGTTTGCCCTGGTTGGAAGATAACTCTCTTATCTACGGATTATCTTTTATTATATCGACCTAAAACTCACTGGAAACCTTAATTTCGAGGTTGGATTTTTTGCGCTCTATAAACAGACCCTAAGGTCAAGCTTTGAAGGGGGGGGATTTTAAGGTCATGGTGAAGCCCTGCCAAATTCTAGAGCAACCAAAGGTCACGGAGGGAGGCCTTCTACGTCCATTCAGGCCTCCGATTCAGGGAGTATTGGTGTTTGAGTCTTTAGTTTTAATAGCCCCACTCGTTGTCTTGTCCATTGCATGCTTCTTCCTCTTTATTTTTCTTTCCCCATTTTTTTGCATTACATATCATTGCACATCCTCCTATTTTTTTGGCGCCCCTAGGGGTTTAAAAAACTCCCAAGTATCCCCCATTCCATGTTAGTTAGGTTATTTTTCGTGTCTCTCTATAGTTACTACACTATTCAGTTCTGATCTTGGGTTTTCCTTTGTGTTTTCCACTGTGTTTTACAGGTCAGCAGCATACTAGCACGAGGCCCATCCCTTCTGGCCGGCCGAGAGGGGTGGAGGTTCCAATCTCATGATTTGAAGTTTGGTGGTACTGGACGGTTTCCTTCCGTCCGTGTGAAGGATTGAGCGGTTATTCCCTATCTGTTCTTCTTCTTCCCGCGGTTGGGTCCGAACTGTTCTGTCGCCGAGCTATTCTTCGTCCCACGTTCGTCCCAGCACTTTTGAGCGGTCTATCGAGCGACCGTTCACCAATAGAGCGGTTCCTCATGAACCGTCCATATCCGCAGTGTTGTCCACAGGCGAGTGTCTCCTTTTCCAAAGTACGGGTGTGTTTATTTTACATTTGGCACCTTGGTGGCGATCACACACACGTTTACATCTCTCTCCCCTTCTATTTGCACTTCATTTGTTTCTTATCATGATATAGTAGAGGGATCGGAAGGATACAGGAGGAAGGAAAAACATGTCTACACCTGCGGCTCTTGCTCAGGGGGCCGATTTCACATAGAGGGGAGGTGCTGCCCGAGTTTTGGCACAGGAAGGAGTGACTTTCACGCGTAAAGCTTCATCCTTTTGAAGGAGGCTCCCTCTCGATCTTGCATCAAAGCCAGGAGAAACCCACATTCTTTTCTTCTTTCTTTCATACTTCTCTGTGTTGCTTCCTCATCTGTTGCATTAGCTGCATCTTCCCCGCATGCATCATATTTTTTTATCAATTTCACCTCAACCACATTGAGCCTCCTCCAGTGCAACACTTGCACGTTATTTACATTTCCTATCATATCATTATCTCCTCCCTTTGCATAAGGGGTTTAGGCCAAAATGCCAATCAGGTGTGTCTCAGTCTATGTTTTCACGTCATATATATTACACTTGGGATTTGATACTACACTTGGGTTGCTAATTCCATTCTTTATTAGTTGTTGTCTTTGTATTTTGCAAGGGTAATCAATTAAAAGAGACTCTCTCCTTCGGCCGGCCGATAGGAAGAGAAGCAAGTCGACTCACATCTCCCCACGCTATAAGATATTTCACGATCCCTCATTTTATTCATTGTTTACATATTTTGAGGCCCGCGGTCTCTGGCGATCACCCTCCATTAGCATCCTATCCTATGCTCACATTTATTCATTTTTTAGTGGATTTTAAATAGATCTACACTGATCACACCGAAAATACACCACGGGCATCGAACACGGTCTACCCAAATGGCAGCCTCCACACCTCAGACATGGTATTGGCTGACTAGGCACCGATCCCTGTCGCTGAAAAGAAGAGGGTGCTGGTTGTTGCACACTACCAGATGAAGCTTGCCGGTCATACTGCCTTGGATTTTCTGAACATCCGTCTGAATTTAGACTTCGAAGGAGTACCACTAGTAGAAGGAACAAAAGATGGAATCCATGGCATACTTGACTGACTACTAGCCTATTGACGCTGCACACTCTGCTGCACTGGCTCAACCTAGGCTCACCCTTGAGATCTTGCCATATCAAGTTCTAATGTTGCTACTGCTTGATAAGCTGCATCTAACTCTGCCACCCTGGTTGCAATAAGAGGCTGCCTCAGCTCTGGCTTCAAACCATGCAAAAATTGCTCAGTCTTCAACCCTACATCAGCAAGAATATGAGGAGGATATTGACCCAATTCTATGACCTTGTTCCAATATTGCAAGACTGTCATATCACCCTAGGCTAATTCCATAAACTGGTGCATTTTGTCCATTATGAGGTAAGCTGGACTGTATGTATGCTCGAATGTAGTAACAAACTCCTTCCATGTGATCAATCGAAGAGGACGGGACTTAAAAGTCACCTCCTACTTCGTAGTCCATCATGCGAGTGCTGCACCCTACAACTGAAATGTAGCTAGCATTACCTTCTCATCTTCAGTGCATTCCATAGAACGGAACACATGCTTGGTAGCATCCAGCCAAACTCTAGTTGCATCAGGATCTACTTGTCCTTCATATGTTGGTGGGTGGAATAAAAGAAATTCCTTTAGAACTCGACCACGACCACCTTGAGGCACAACATCTTCACCAGCATGAAGATCAGCACGCCCTTGCCCATGAACATTTGCTGGAGGGATAGAAGAACCACTTTCCTCTCCTGGAACATCTTGGGGCACATTGGCTTGCAATTGAACTCTCCGTCTAAGCCCCATTAGATCTATGCTTAAGAGAAAACACAAAACGAAAGAGTCATAAGTAATCATAAAAAACATCCTAAGCCATCAATTGGGGTACACATGGACTTGTTCTGGACTAATGTAATTTTCATTCCTTATGCATCACCACAACACCGCTCTGATACCACCTGTAACGACCTGCAGGTCCGGGTACTGGTAATCCGATACCAAGAACTCGGAGATGTCACCCAAGAGGCTGATGAGGCCCCGTAAGGGTTAAGAAGGAGGTTGTGGTAGTGTATAATGAATCAAAATTACACATGCATTATTAAAGAATTAACAACTTTAAACGGAAGCAACATACAATATCAGAGTGTTATATCTACATAATAGTCTAGATCCACAAGTATGAGTCTCAACACTGAACAGGAGTCAAAAGAAGACAACTACATGGGGCATACCGTGGTCAAAAGAGAAAGAAAGACCACTGCTGGCACCTAAGACTGTCCGCCAAAAGCACGAGGAAAACCCGCGGATTGTTGCTCCGTCTCACCTGAAAAGGAAGGGTGAGTCTCGCAACATAGACTCGGTAGGGTTCACGCGGATCCCTACCTCGCAGCTAAATTCATGTAGGCAGATAATAACACACTGGCATAAAAGATGATAATTAAATAAAGTTGTACAGGTATAAGAACAATTAAATACAGCTAAACATAAATGCCATTATCTCATGTTAATTCGAACGAATAATTAAACACGAGAATCATAATCTGCCAACAGAATTTAAATTCAACATTTCCAAGCGACAGAAGAAAGAAAGGACCACCAGAAAGAAAGACCGGACACATACACTGATGTCTTATACTACGTCTCAAGTATCTCCACTAGCCTGGAACACGGCAAGTGAGATACACAATAGTAACCAAATCAAGAACTAGTCAGGGTCACACTCGTCAGTGTCAGTACAAGCCCCTGACTACGTGTGTACACACAGGCTCAATGCCTTGAGCTAGGCCTCTAGCTGCTTTTTCCCCCCATTAGGATGCTACCGACAAGCAAGGGGGACCCACAAAAACTAGCTTAAAAATCGTACATCGGGACTACCCCGCCACCTCTCCCAGGTGGGCCGACATGAAAGGTCGTCAGGCTACGACTAGTGGTTCAATCACAAGGAAAGAGAAAGTAATTCCACTGGGATATAAAAATGTGCCACAGTTTATAAAAATATTCAAGCATGGCAAACATACAGTATTCAATGCATGATTAATAAATAAGACTGAATTCATAAGCTGTAGGGACCAAACGGTCTAGTCAAGACCGCATGGCTCAGGTAGCGGTCGAACGACTGGCTGCTTTACTTACCATGGTGGTCTGCCCCATGACCGCTAGGCTGCAAACACTTCATATGGAATCAACATAAAAAATGATCTAGATAGGGCCGTTTCGATCAAGAAACGGTCTCGCGACTGACTGCCTAATGAAAACTATCTGGTATGGACCGCCACTCTTACACAGCCTTAACGCTTAGCGGTCTGTTGCTGGACCGCTACAGTCCACAGATGGTCAATCAAAGGACCACCATTAACGAGAAATAGTCTAGTCGGAGACCGCTAAGGTCCACCGCCTTACACGCCTAATAAAACGGTCCCTAGAACGACCACTTCCCCTCCAGAGAACCCGAAATGTGGGTATCTCAATTGATACCCCTCCCAATCGATCCAAATCGATGGGAATACATGTTTAAACCTGTTCCCTGCCCTCATACATCCATTTCATGGCATTTTTACATCCAAAAACATAAAAACAATGGCCATGGAGTGATTTTCATAGATTAAAACATAAATGACGATGTTCATGCATTTTCACTCAAATCATGGGAAAACATAAGACAATGGGCATGCAATTGGAGGCAAAACATCCTAAGAGGAAAGGAAATCCACCCCCCTACTAGTTTTTCCGATTGCTACACCGTTCCTCGTCGTTCTTCGCGAGGGAACCGTGCCCAACACTCGAGGTTTTCCACCTCTACACTCCACGGTCGCCTCCACGATGATGACATCGCTACACCTATGCCTTGGCTTTGCCAAGGACACCTCCTGCAAAGCCTACAAAACTCCGTGGTGAGCACACCATCAGGAGAGCAAGAGGGGGGTGGGGAGTGCGTAAGAGAGAAACAGAGAGGGAGAGAGAGGAGTTTTCACAAAAAAAGGATTGAAATGATTTTTGTGTTTTTTTTGTTATAAAACTTTTAATTGCAATAAGGCCTTAAAATAAGCAAAATTGCCGATATGTCCTATCTAACTTCTAAAAGCTTATAAAAATAGGTTAACTCAATTGAATTTGGCCCATTGAGCCTATTAAAACCTTTTAAATTCATTAATCTTTTTATATTTCATTACCGCTAAGAATCTGGTAACTATTGGGTCTTACATGAACCTCCTTACGCGTAGGCCGCTTATCGGCTGACTTGACCTTCTGACTAGTGACAGTAGGGGCAAAATAATATCTTGAGAGGAAAGTCTCGATTTCTATGACCACATTGTTTAATCGGTCAAAGGATCTAATTTCCATTCCTATCATCCTTTTGAGGACTTCTCTCTTCAAGTTTTGTTTACAAATCTGCACAACATCTTCTTGATGTGGTGGACGCTTGCATCTCATGCTGAGATTGCGCCACCTCTTAATGTATTCTAGGGCTGTTTCATCATTTTTATGCCTGGAAGTATACAATTTGGCACCGTGACCTCCCTTTCAGCAACATGGAAGCATTCGCGGAACTTCTGCTGCATATCTGGCCAGTCGCTAATGGACTCGACTGGCAGGTTTGAGTACCACTCGAATGCGAGCCCTGTAAGGGAAGACCCAAAGAATTTTAGCAGGTAGGACTCATCCGTTGCCAGATCGCCCATCACGTTCATGTAATAGGCTATGTGCTCCTTTTGCGATCCTTGCCCGTTAAACTTGTCAAACTTTGGCGTCTTGTTGATGCCATGAGGAAGTCTTTTAACAGCATGGTGTACTAGATACGACACTTTGTATACATCAAATAAGGCATAGTCATCAGTGCCTCAATCCGCTAGCTTCATATCTATTATTTGTTCGACCATCAGCTTGTTCACCATTGCCAGGTCCACCAAATCCCGATAGAAGTGCACTTACTGCATCTGAGGTGTTGCCAACACCGTAGCTTGAGGCATGGTAGTGGTAATCCCCTGAGGTTGAGGTGCTGGTGGTGGTATCGGGTATCAAAAGGCTTAGCTAAAAGGATAAGTTCCACCTATCCTGTAGACCACTCCTTGCGTGAGGAGATCTTCTGATCAACCCTCCACCTTGTACCACTGTTTATGATTGTAGACGCCTTTAGAGGTTTATCTTGTTTTCTTCTGGCATCTTCTCGACCATCTAGTTCAGTTTGCATTTCCTCCTTCACATGCCCCCTACATATCTGATGGGTGGTTCCTTCCAAACGTAGGAGAATCTTAAGTCTGTCGTTGCTTATTTGGTATAATTCAGCTTAGTTCACATTTGCATTGATTAATTTTTATAGAAAGACATATTCATCCCCTCTTCTATATATGTCATTCAATCCATTAATTGGTATCAGAGCGGGTTACCCAACATGTGGTCAAACGACCAGGGTAGACCTGGAACCAATGGTCCACACAGCTTCATAGCTGAAGGACACTCCATTAACAGGCCTCCATTTTTTGATAGGACTAACTATCTATATTGGAAAAATAGGATGGAGGTGTTTTTGCATGCACAGAGTCATGAACTCTGGAGGGTCATCACTACCGGCCCGTTCGAGCTCCCTGAAGATGAAAATGCTTGGAGCAGGGAGCAGGTTCGAGTATCAACTGTGAACTGGACTGCAATGAACATCATGCAGTGCACTGTCCACCCAGAGGAGTACTCCACAATCTCAACATGCAAGACAGCCAAGAAAATGTTGGATGAGCTCCAATTGATCTATGAAGGTACATCTCAAGTGCGAGCCACAAAGGTAAACATGCTTACCTTTGATTATGAGTTGTCTAAAATGAAACCCGAAGAGACCATATCAGAGACTTATGCTAGGCTCTCACAGACCACCAACAGCCTGAAGTCTCTAGGTAAGCAGATCCTGGAGAGTGAACTTGTTAGGAAAATCCTAAGGTCCTTAACCTCTGTGTGGCACACCAAGGCCACTGTTCTAGAAGAGTCTAGGGACCTATCCACCATGACTATCATAAAATTGATAGGTTCCCTAATGACCTACGAAATCAACCTTAAGAGGAGCAATGATGAAAATAGAAAGGGAAAAACTATTGCTCTTAAGGTGTCTAGAAGTAGTGGTGAAAGCAGTGAGGGGTATCTCAACCTCTCAGATCTAGATGATGAGCAGCAGGCAATGCTTACTAGACAGTTTCAAAAAAATTGAGGTCGAGGGGTAAAAACTTCAGGAGAAGGAGACCTCATCAGGCTAGTAGGACTACCAATTTTAAACTTGATAAAAATAAAAGTGCTGACAAAATTACTTGTTTTCATTGTACGAAGCCAGAGCATATGAAGAATGAATACCCAGAGCTCATGAAAAAGAATGTCAAAGTGCAGAAGAAGAAGCCTCAGGCTATGGCTTGCACATGGAGCGTTGAAGAGGAAGACCCTAAGAGCGGATCTTCATATGAAGAAGAGCAGGGACTGTGTCTTATGGCTGACAATGAAAATGAGGTAAGCAACCCCTTCGAAAGTTATACAACTGATGAATGGGAGGATGCTTATGCTGACTTGTTAGATAAATTTAACCGTCAAACCAAAGATTACAAGTCCATGAAAAGAAAATTGAACAATGTCCTTAGTGATAAAGCTTGTACAGATAATGAGATTGTAGAATTAAAGAATCAGGTTGATGAAAAGAATTCACTAAAAAATGAAAATAATAATCTCAAAACTGAAAAAGAGTAAATCAGAATCAATCTGGATGAAATTTGTAGAGGCAGGAAAATGGTTCCTACGCCACGTACGACCTTCTTTATTTATCTATTGGGGAAATCGTCTTGCACCTGTGGAAGAATACAAATACTAGAAGCCAAGAAGACGTCAGAAGGAGTCCCGGGTGTTACCCCAGGGGACAACCCTCCGATGCTTAAGTCAGCAAAGGACTAATAAGAAGAAGAGAATAGTAAGGATGAGGAAGAGAGAAGGAGATCGTAGTCGAAGGCCAAAGGGCCGCGTAGATCCTCCGAATGAGTGCTCGCTGATTCCAGCGCCCACTCGATGAGTGCTCCCTGGGTGGTAAGGTCGCCGGAGGGAGCTTTCCTTCTTGTGTAGACTTGGTGTGTGTCCTTTCTCTCTACTTAGTGTGGCGAGTAGCTCTATTCTCTTGAGTAGCGATCTAGCGGAATAATCCATCATGTCTTCCTTCTGCGTCGTTCTCCCTTTTATAGGGGTTGTCTTGGAGCAAGAGGCCTCTTCCCTTGATGGGGAAGGGCATTCGTAGCAGAGTAACGTTTCTCCACTATAGTGGCGGGAGTTTCCCATTGGAGGGTGATTACCCCAGCGTCGGCTACTACCAGGGCGAGTCTTGCGGCACTCATGGAGTGTGCTCACCCGTTAAGGGGTCAAGGCCGGCATCACGGGGGCAACGGTCGTTCGTCGGAGAGTCCTCCAGCAATAACTGCGCTTGGGCCGTGGCGTTCGCGCTATAGAATCTAATGCTCTTCTGGGCATGGCCTTCCACTAATGGGCCGCACTCGCACACCCGCGTTCTGGGTGTTGGGTTCGGTGCAGTATTCAGAGGGGGGGTGAATGAATATAGCCCTTATAAAAATTTCACCCAATTAAAAACTAGAATGCTAACAAGACATATTAGACAATCTGAAGGCTAATTAAATCTAATACTAAGAACTGTGGAATTAAATCTACCTTCTTCAGAAGGACAAAGAGCAACAGTGGAATAACAAATCAAAGAACACTCAATACCACAGTCAAGCACATGGTATGCAATCAAGCCATATCGCCCCTATGCAAGCATCTAGCGCCAAACACACAAGGAGATCAAACCACAGTGCACAAGAGGTTTTTAGGTGGTTCGGTCTTGCAGACCTACATCCACCCCACACTCAAACCGAATGTGGATTCCGCTGACTCACAGCTTGAACAGCTAGGCATCACAGCTTGCCATACAACCGCTGGGCAACACAGCTTGCCCTCCGAGGAATCCTCCCCGCCCACTGAGCCTCATAGCTTGCTGTCCAGAGGATGCACCTCTGCAAACCGCTGGGGATTACAGCTTACCCATCCAGAGGAGTCCACCTCTGCAGTCGCTAGCTAACAGCTTGATAAAAGGTTTAGAAGGAAAAATAAAAGCAAATAACAACAGCAACTGAAAGTTGAAAAGCGATGAAGCACAATGTGGCTCAGAATGAGCTGACTGGCCTGGATTTGATCCACGGTCCAGTGAAGACTGATCTTCAGACAGCTGCTCTCCTCTTCTCTCGATCTCACTATTTCTTCTCAACTTCTTTCTCTTCTTCTTCTCTGCACACTCTGCTCGAGCTCTCTAGCTCTCTCTTTCTCTTCCTTTCCTTCTGCTCTTCTTCTTTTTCTTTTCTTCTTCTTCTCCGTGGATCGAAAGCTCTCTGCTACTTCTATCTCACTGTATAGACTTTTCCCTTTGATCTCTCAGCTTCGATCATCCTCTTCTGTTGGACGAAGGCTTCCTTTTATAGGCAGTCACAGCAGGAGATAGCACTGGGCGCGTGTGGCTTCCACAGTTCCCGCCCAGATATTTGGCCACGTGTCAGCTTCCTGTCAGCCCTCGGATCACGTGCCCTTCATTAGCCTCCACGAGCAGACCACCTGTCAGACAGACGAGAACACTTATCAGGTTAAGTATAAACCCTGTACAGACTTTAAGGAAACAATGCATTATATAGACTTTACGATGCTGAACAAGGCAGAGCTCTGTACATACTTGCTGATCTGGGGGTCGACCCATCAGCTCAAAGCCAATGCGATGTATAGACTCTCCTCAAAGTATAGACTTCATATATGTGAAGCTATGCGATGTACATACTTCCTATATGAGTGAGCAGTGCATAGACTTGCTGTGAAGAACAGCAATGTGTAGACTTGTGAAGTGCAACTGCATTCAGTGTATAGAGTTCAATGTAAAGACCTGACATTATGTAGCCTGGGCAATGTATAGACTTGGCCCAGCTAAGAACCAATGGATGCATAGACTTTGCGAAGCAGACTGGGCAATGTCCAGACTTGAAGATGTGAACGACACAATGTATAGACTTGGCCCCTTGAAGGATGTACAGACTTGAAGCATAGAACGTGGGTAAAGATGCTACAGTCCAATGTATGGACTTAGCTTAGACAATGCATGAGACGAAAGCTCTGTACATACTTGTAAAGCCTGAAGCCCAATGTGATGTATAGACTTACGTGAGACGCTCAATGAGACGCTCAATGTACACACTTCAATTTCCAGTGTATAGACTTGCCTTAGACGCTAAATGAGACGGACGTTGTGCAGACTTGCTATGCCGTGCATGAACAGTGCAATGTATAGAGTTCATGTGCTGTGCAAACGGATGTATAGACTTGAGCTAAGCAAGCTACAGTGCCGATGTGTAGACTTGGCCAATGTTCAGACTTGAATGCTCGACCAGTGTACAGACTTGCAGATCATTTAGTAATGTGCAGACTTCGACAAAACACAACGTGCAGTAGTGTATAGACTTGGTTCCGTGAAAGCTACAGTGCAGTAGGATGTACAGACTTCCTATATGAAGGCAATGGCTGTACATACTTCACCTCGAGCTATCTACAGTGCATCAATGTGTGGACTTGAATGAAAGTGCATGCATTGTATGGACTTGTACAGTGAAACGATGTATAGACTTCACCAAGACACTGCATGAACAATATGATGCGATGTACAGACTTGGGCTGTACAGAGTTCATGAACAATGCATGCTATGAATGAATAAGAAGACGATGTACAGACTTTCAACAAGACTCTGTACAGACTTACATGATGCACTAACAATGTACATACATGATGAAGCGTGAACAAGCCAATGTACAAACTAAGCCTGTATAGACTTAGTGCATGAAGCCCTGACAATGTATAGACTTGCTAATGCAATCTAAGGAGATGTACAGACTTTGTCCACGAACTGTGCACATGCATGAACGATGTATAGACTCTGAAATGCAAGCAATGCAGCAATGTCTAGACTTTGGGCTTTACCCTGCAGTGTATAGACTTGCTATACATTGAAAGTCTGTATAGACATTGCTATGCATAAAGACGATTGTATGGACTGGGAAATCTGGGGGCGTCGACGCATGATGCATGAGACACACTTGCTGCGTTGACGCTGCATGACTTGCGAAATGCATAGAACACACAGAGGCTGTATAGACTTTGACACAACTGCGATGTACAGACTTTTGGTAAGCCCCAAGCGAGGTACAGACTTGGTGAACGATGTGAAGACTTGACACTGCAGTGTATAGACTTGCTGGTCTGCTAGGAATGTAATGTATGGACTTGCAGCCATGCGAGCCATGCAGTGTATAGACTTACGCAGACAGAACACATGCATTCTCCAGATAATATACCAGTCCCAGTCATATGCATTTTCCACAGAGTATAAACATTCATATCAGTTATAAACATTCATACCAGTTATAAACATTCATGTTGCTATCATTCAATGTGGTGACTCATCAATGTGGTGACTCATTCATGTTGCTATCATTAAAACACCACATTCATCAAAGCACAAGGGGCACAACAATCTCCTCCTTTTTGATGATGGCAACATAATGAGTCACACTTAATGAGTCAAACTATTCTCCCCCTTTGACATAATCAAAAAGAGAGGGAATTGTTTGATAGACAAAATGCAACACACAAAGATATAGAGTAACACATGGTTCATTAACTATCAGCACTCCCTTAAGACAATGAAACAGCACTCCCCCTATCAGCATGCAAGATTAACTATTCTCCCCTTAAAATCAGATGACCCATAACTCTCCCTGAAGCACAGGAATGAACTCTGGTTATCCAATAAATCAAGCTAAATTCTGCCATTACAAAGAATCTGAATTCTGGTTACATGAACAGAATGAAACAGAACCAGAGCTGATTGTGAAACAGGATGGAAGATTCCAACAGTGTGGATCAACTGATAATGTGAGATTAGCCATGGGTGAGGGTGAGAAATAGTCAAAGCACAATACATCTCAATGAATCAATCAATAGCAAGATGTTGATCAGGCTGTCTGGAAAGAATCTGAACATGAGGGATTTTAAAGCTTGCACCACTTCAATAAGTCTTAAGAAGAGTAGACCCTCTTATCATAAAGGGTTATGAAGTGGCAACTTAACTAATCTGATTTAATTTTGATGTATACCAAATTTATCAAATTAAACTCAATAATCATATCTGAATCCAAGTTTTAATAAAGGTGAACCAAATATTCAGAATGCACTCAAAAACAATCATCTTTTATCTTACACACATGATCTCAATGACTCTTTCAAGAGTTACACAGCTTAGTATTGATGTTAAACACTTTTTCCCATAATATGAGTTGACAGACTTTTCAATATTTTTATTTGAAGCACATTATATTTTTCCTGAGCAATTTAAGTTGATCAACACCTTTTTACATGAGGCACAACAAGTCTTAGTTGAAGTGACCCAGTTACTCAGTGTGATAACTGTCATCGCCTCTCAACATTGAGACCAGAGTTAGCAATATAAGTGTCTTTTTGCATGAGGAGACACCTTGATTAGAGGCCAGACTCCCCAGCTACTCAACACAATTTTGCCATTGCTCTGTCAGGTTTTGATAATAAATTTTCATCAGAGATAACTATGGCACTTCATGACATGAGTTACTTTATTTCATTGACAAGGAACCCAGTTTCTCGGTGACCAAGACATTGCTCTGAATTCACAATTTTTATTTAGTCAACATTCTTTCAAGTTAATGTTTAACCACAGTACTCACTCTATGTATCTCTACCAAGGAGCCTTGATTTCAAATTTCCAGATATCAGATGAGAGAGTTTAAGGATTACATGACACAAGTGGTTAAAGTTTATTAAACCTTATCATTCAGATATTTTCAATTCATTTAATTACAAATCTGAGAATACATTAATCTTATATCAGTCTGGTTCAGTGGTAATTCTTAAACCTATATGATAGGAGTTTCTACAAGATTCTCAGACTGACTTACATAACATGCAGCTTAAGTTCCTTAGACCAGATCAGTAAATTTAGCTGACCAACAACTCAATAATGGAGCCAAAATAGTCACACCAGCTAAGAGGTATATGAATAAAGAGTACAAGCTGGTGGATAAGTCAATCAGCAAGAGAAAAATATTTCAGAAGGGTGTACATTAACACACAGTGGCTGAGTCTGGAATTCAGACAGATCAGCTGACATATAGTATCATGAAGGGAGTTGAAAGAAACTCTTCTTTAACAACTCAACAAATAGAAGACAGAATCCTTTTTAAAGAGAGAAAATATGATATCAGATGAGAGTTGATCAGTTATTAGACAAGAGGTGTTCAAGATGTGACAATCAAAACACCAAGTCTAAATGATCCCCCTGTCTAGATGCAAAGAAATTTCTTTTTAGGTTTTTTTTAAAAAAAAATTTATGATATGCACTGCCCTTCATATGAGAAGTATGTAACAATTCTGATAAGGAGAGCATGATGACCAAGCAACAGC
The DNA here is from genome assembly GCA_022559845.1 of Amorphophallus konjac. Taxonomy (NCBI): domain Eukaryota; kingdom Viridiplantae; phylum Streptophyta; class Magnoliopsida; order Alismatales; family Araceae; genus Amorphophallus; species Amorphophallus konjac. Next base: position 126,564,996 of record CM040117.1, on the reverse strand, counting down.
AAACAAGCTCCCCCTGACAAAATGCATGATATGCAATGAGTCATTTCTTTTCAAATTTAATTTTCTTCAAATTGATGATATGCAGTACACTATTCTATATGAAAACTAGACCCATGGCACTGGGCGGATGACTTGGTCCAAGGACCACCTCACACATGGCAGTAGCATCAAGACATACTCCATCTGCCCTTCAGCACTGTTCCATTTAATATACCATGATGGCCATGAATGACAATTGCAGTGCCAATGCAGTTCTATATGTAGACAGTTACTTCTTTTGGAGCTTTCAGTATGATGATGCGCAATGCATTCACTATATGTATGCATATGCAATTTCAGACAATCATCAATATGCAAATCATGTATGAGGAGAATTCAGAAAATCTAAACCTGACAATGCTGAACATGAAAGAATGTGCAAAACTCAGATTCAAAAATCAGATTTAACATGCTATGCAGAATGTTTACTCAAACATCAGAGCATTCTTTATTCAAATAGCATCATGAGAGAGCAATCAACTTTTCAAGATAAATCAATTTAGCATAGACAGATCATTATGATAAGCAGTCATTGGACACATGCATTGACTGTAGCATTAAATGACCCATTCAAGCTCAGTGCAAGTTATGCATTTATCAACAATCATACAATTGTATTGACACAAAGTCTATATAATGCATCAACTGTCTGCACTAAAGAATCATTCACACTTAGTGCAATAGATGGCAAGAGAACATCAATTTGAGCAGAATTTAACTTCAGTAGTTGAGTCTGGAATACAGACTGATCAGCTAGACAAGAAGAGATCAACAAAAATTAAACAAGCAAAAACAACAATTTTAGATGATGAATTTAAAATAAAGTTCAGAACTGACCTGAAGAATTGAATCCTAGGGTTTTCCCTTTTTGAGTGCCTTGGCTAAATTCAACCCCTTTTATTCATTACCAAGGCACACCTACAAGATAAAATCAAGTTAATCCTGCAGGAACCCAAGAAGTCTTGGGTCCTAAATTAACCCTCACAGGTGTTCTGAATGGTCTCTTAACAGAATTATCATCATGATCCATCAGGTAACAGTTATCCACGAAATGATCGAATTTTCCACAATATCTACATGATGTAGCAAACCTTGAATTCTTTTTGTGGACATTATTATCATCATGGAATCTATGTGAGTTTGCATGAAAATTTTTGTTACTTGCATGAAGTTTAGATTTAGCGTTGCCTGCCCACCAGCATTCAGAAGCTCGGTGGCCAGGTTTTCCACATTCAAAACATACAAGAATCTTTTCTTTTAAAACGGGTTTATTTCTACCAAGAAAATTTCTATTTGCAGGGAATTTAGCAAAATTGGAATTAAAATGTTTTCCCTGAGCATACCAGCAGTTCTTGACTGCATGCCCATACTTGCCACATTCAACGCACCTTGGGTGCTTACCTCTTGAACCATTATATCCCCATGAAGGCCTAAACCAACACTCAACAACTTTATGACCACGTTTGTTACAATTATAACAAATGGTGTGTTGGTTTGAAGCATATATGTTTCTTTTGGGGTGATGATGATTATTTGAAAAAGATCTATCATGCATCATATCATCACTTTTCATCACACTGCAGTCATCCATATAATGACCATGCCTACCACAGTAGTAGCAAGAGGCATCAGATTTCTTAGGAGCATGGTTTCTATCAAATGAATTCACAGATGCATGTGAATGAGTACAAGAAGTATGAGCATTTTGCATTGACCCATCAGATTCAGCAGAGCTAGCAAATTTCTGAGTATAACCAGAATTATTCTTTGCCTTCTTTGTTTGACTTTTTCTTTTCAATTTATGATTATTCTCAACAGGTTTTGTTTACTTTTCAATTTTCTGGGCTTTGAACTGAAAGACAGATTTTGAAGGTGACTTCTGATTTTCATTTTGTTTTAGGGATTGCCTTGAGGTATCAGCTACATTAGAACTATGCACAAAGGTAGTATATAGCTAGTTTCTGGTAGTTTCCTTAACATCAGGACTACAGCTTGCCCCCTTTCTTGAATTGTCATCCTTCCTTTTCACAACAGTTTTTACTTTTCTTTCATTCTTGGCAGAATTGGATGCTGATTTTTCTAGTTCCTGAATCTTATTTTCCAAGGATGTTATATGATGTTCATAACTAGCTATCTCCTGTTCACTGCAGTTGACACATTCGCTTAAGACTTTATTTGCAGTTTTATACTTCTCAATTTCTTGTTCCAGAATGTTCAAAGTTTGTGATTCTTCATGATGGACAGCTTTTCCTTTTTCTATTGTAAGAAGTCTTTCAGATAAGCCAGTGTTTAACTGCTTTAGTATCCTTCAGTTCATTGTTTTCTTCCTCAAAAATTTTTGCATGAATTTCATTACCAGCACATCTCTCTCTTCCAGATATCAGCTTCAGTTTTTCAATTAGTTCCTCTTCTCTTTCTTCCACATTAATTTTCTCAGCAACAAAGTTTTTGTGATCCTCTTTAAGTGAGACTATTTGTTTGTTCAGCCATTCATTCTCACTATAAAGATCTTCATTACGTTCTCTTAGAGCTGAGCACATATGATAGATTGATTCAGCAGAAGAGGAATGTGAACCTTCCCCATTGATTTCATTTAATCTAGCCATAAGGTTTTCATTTTTCTTTTGAAATTCTTTATTCTCATGTTTCAGTTTGTCCAATTCAGAATTGACTTCAGTAAGTTTTTATATGCTTGTTAGATGTTCATTTTTCTTATCATTCAGCTGATTCTCAATTTTTGACATTTTGTCTAAGCATGTTTGTTTTTCAATTTCTAGATAATCATTTTGTTTCTTAAGGTTATGTGCGTTTAACATACATGCATCATAAGATTGTTTATGATTTGGACAGTTTTCACAGGAATCTTTCAATTTTTTTTATCACATTTCTTTTTCAACTTTTTGTTTGCAGATTTTAATTTCTTGGATACTTCTAACAAATTTTCATACATCACTATCAATTCATCAAAAGAGTATCCATCTGATTCGGAGCTTGCCTGAGATGATGAATCTTCATTATCCCGGTTGGCCATTAAGCAGCTGTCCCGATGATCGTTATGAGCAGAAGTGATTCTGTCATAAATCTCCTTTCTAGATGTGCACCTGAAAACAAAAGTATATATATCAGTATTGACAGCAGCTCTCAGGATATTAAGAATCAGGGTATTTACACGGTCCTTCACTCTGTCCTCTTTAGACCATTTGGTCTCATCATGAGGTAATCGGTGTGGGCCTTTAGATATAAGACTCCACAAATTTGGACCAATGGAGTCTATGTACACACTTAGGCCTCCTAGCCAGCTATCGAGGTTAGAACTATCATAAACCGGAGGTTGAGCCATTAGAACAAATGGCAAACAGATTCAGCGCAGTAAAACAAATGACACGAAATGCACTAAAACCAGATGATCAAAATAAAGCACAAGTCAATGAAGCAAAACACAATTTCAAGAGACCCACTTTGAAATGCACCAAAATAATGCAGGATCTGCTGCGGATTGTTAGATCCTATGCACAGCAACCCGCTCTGATACCAAGTGTTGGGTTCGGTGCAGTATTCAGAGGGGGGGTGAATGAATATAGCCCTTATAAAAATTTCACCCAATTAAAAACTAGAATGCTAACAAGACAGATTAGACAATCTGAAGGCTAATTAAATCTAATACTAAGAACTGCGGAATTAAATCTACCTTCTTCAGAAGGACAAAGAGCAACAGCGGAATAACAAATCAAAGAACACTCAATACCACAGTCAAGCACATGGTATGCAATCAAGCCATATCGCCCCTATGCAAGCATCTAGCGCCAAACACACAAGGAGATCAAACCACAGTGCACAAGAGATTTTTAGGTGGTTCGGTCCTGCAGACCTACATCCACCCCACACTCAAACCGAATGTGGATTCCGCTGACTCATAGCTTGAACAGCTGGGCATCACAGCTTGCCATACAACCGCTGGGCAACACAGCTTGCCGTCCGAGGAATCCTCCTTGCCCGCTGAGCCTCACAGCTTGCTGTCTAGAGGATGCACCTCTGTAAACTGCTGGGGATTACAGCTTACCCTTCCAGAGGAGTCCAACTCTGCAGTCACTGGCTAACAGCTTGATAAAAGGTTTAGACGGAAAAATAAAAGCAAATAACAACAGCAACTGAAAGCTGAAAAGCGATGAAGCACAACGTGGCTCAGAATGAGCTGACTGGCCTGGATTTGATCCACGGTCCAGTGAAGACTGATCTTCAGACAGCTGCTCTCCTCTTCTCTCGATCTCACTATTTCTTCTCAAGTTCTTTCTCTTCTTCTTCTCTGCACACTCTGCTTGAGCTCTCTAGCTCTCTCTTTCTCTTCCTTTCCTTCTGCTCTTCTTCTTTTTCTTTTCTTATTCTTCTCTGTGGATCGAAAGCTCTCTGCTACTTCTATCTCACTGTATAGACTTTTCCCTTTGATCTCTCAGCTTCGATCTTCTCTTCTGTTGGACGAAGGCTTCCTTTTATAGGCAGTCACAGCAGGAGATAGCACTGGGCGCGTGTGGCTTCCACAGTTCCCGCCTAGATATTTGGCCACGTGTCAGCTTCCTGTCTGCCCTCGGATCACGTGCCCTTCATTAGCCTCCACGAGAAGACCACCTGTCCGACAGACGAGAACACTTATCAAGTTAAGTATAAACCTTGTACAGACTTTAAGGAAACAATGCATTATATAGACTTTACGATGTTGAACAAGGCAGAGCTCTGTACATACTTGCTGATCTGGGGGTCGACCCATCAGCTCAAAGCCAATGCAATGTATAGACTCTCCTCAAAGTATAGACTTCATATATGTGAAGCTATGCGATGTACATACTTCCTATATGAGTGAGCAGTGTATAGACTTGCTGTGAAGAACAGCAATGTGTAGACTTGTGAAGCGCAACTGCATTCAATGTATAGAGTTCAATGTAAAGACCTGACGTTATGCAGCCTGGGCAATGTATAGACTTGGCCCAACTAAGAACCAATGGATGCATAGACTTTGCGAAGCAGACTGGGCAATGTCCAGACTTGAAGATGTGAACGTCACAATGTATAGACTTGGCCCCTTGAAGGATGTACAGACTTGAAGCATAGAACGTGGGTAAAGATGCTACAGTCCAATGTATGGACTTAGCTTAGACAATGCATGAGACGAAAGCTCTGTACAGACTTGTAAAGCCTGAAGCCCAATGTGATGTATAGACTTACGTGAGACGCTCAATGAGACGCTCAATGTACACACTTCAATTTCTAGTGTATAGACTTGCCTTAGACGCTAAAGGAGACGGACGTTGTGCAGACTTGCTGTGCCGTGCATGAACAGTGCAATGTATAGAGTTCATGTGCTGTGCAAACGGATGTATAGACTTGAGCTAAGCAAGCTACAGTGCCGATGTGTAGACTTGGCCAATGTTCAGACTTGAATGCTCGACCAGTGTACAGACTTGCAGATCATTTAGTAATGTGCAGACTTCAACAAAACACAACGTGCAGCAGTGTATAGACTTGGTTCCGTGAAAGCTACAGTGCAGTAGGATGTACAGACTTCCTATATGAAGGCAATGGCTGTACAGACTTCACCTCGAGCTATCTATAGTGCATCAATGTGTGGACTTGAATGAAAGTGCATGCATTGTATGGACTTGTACAGTGAAACGATGTATAGACTTCACCAAGACACTGCATGAACAATATGATGCGATGTACAGACTTGGGCTGTACAGAGTTCATGAACAATGCATGCTATGCATGAATAAGAAGACGATGTACAGACTTTCAACAAGACTATGTACAGACTTACATGATGCACTGACAATGTACAGACATGATGAAGAGTGAACAAGCCGATGTACAAACTAAGCATGTATAGACTTAGTGCATGAAGCCCTGACAATGTATAGACTTGCTAATGCAATCTAAGGCGATGTACAGACTTTGTCCACGAACTGTGCACATGCATGAACGATGTATAGACTCTGAAATGCAAGCAATGCAGCAATGTCTAGACTTTGGGCTTTCCCCTGCAGTGTATAGACTTGCTATGCATTGAAAGTCTGTACAGACATTGCTATGCATAAAGACGATTGTATGGACATGGAAATCTGGGGGCATCGACGCATGATGCATGAGACACACTTGCTGCGTTGACGCTGTATGACTTGCGAAATGCATAGAACACACAGAGGCTATATAGACTTTGACACAATTGCGATGTACAGACTTTTGGTAAGCCCCAAGCGAGGTACAGACTTGGTGAACGATGTGAAGACTTGACACTGCAGTGTATAGACTTGCTGGTCTGCTAGGAATGTAATGTATGGACTTGCAGCCATGCGAGCCATGCAGTGTATAGACTTATGCAGACAGAACACATGCATTCTCCAGATAATATACCAGTCCCAGTCATATGCATTTTCCACAGAGTATAAACATTCATATCAGTTATAAACATTCATATCAGTTATAAACATTCATGTTGCTATCATTCAATGTGGTGACTCATCAATGTGGTGGCTCATTCATGTTGCTATCATTAAAACACCACATTCATCAAAGCACAAGGGGCACAACACTGGGCGTGGTTATTTAAGGGCTATGTAGTTGTGGGCCTGCCGTTATTGGGCCATCCTTGGGCCAAACCGGATTTTCCCTTCTCAATTCCCCCTACTCTTGGTTGCCGAGCACTCTGCAGGGAGCCGAGAGTAGACCTTGAGAATGTATGTCGCAGTGTAGGATTCGAGGTCGATCCTTTCGTCGAAGTGAGAGTCGTGGAGCCCGGCATCTTGCTTGGCACGCAAGGCGCCTCTGGCAGGTGCCATGGTTGTAATCATGATAGGGGGCTTATCTTTCTTGGGGGAGTGGGCTTGAACGAGCGTCTGCCGTCGGCGGCCATGCCATGACAGTGACGGGCACCTTTTCACCTGCCCCCCTAAGGGGTAATGCTGGTCCGCCGTGGGCGATTTCAAAAACTACCATAGGGCCACTTTCTAAACCCCATCCGAGTCCGCTGCTTGTCGTGTTCATTGTGGACGTCTTCTTCCTCCGCCTGGTGAGGACCTTCTCTTCTCTTCTCTTTTTCATCCTCAATGATCATGCCTCCTCGTAGGAGGGTCCTTCGTGTCAGTCCTTCCTCTTCTGTCGAAGGGGTATCTTCCGGCTGTGGTAGTGCACCGAGCACCTCAAGGGCGGGAGCTAGTTGACCTTCGTCTCCGCCGTTGGTGGTGTATAGAGCAGTTCACAGGCTACGAGAAGCCTTTTAGATTCCCCCCCGAATTTGACATCATCTTCCAAGCCATGGATGATGATGTGTTAAGCCTTCCTTCAGGTGGGATCACGGTCCTGGTGGCCTCCTTCCAGGCAGGCTTTCGTCTGCCCACACATTCTTTCATCGCGTCTATCCTCCATCATTACATGCAGCACGCGGGGTAGATAACCCCCAATTCTTACCACATTCTCTACGGATTTGTCTATGCATGCCGAAGGGTGTCGATGGAGCCAAACATCCACCTTTTTCGGCAATTTTATTATCTCCAGCGTTGGCCGTCAGATTTGGCCTACACCTATTTCAAGGCTCGGTCTGGCCGGAACCTTATTCAAGTTTCCTCTGCCGCGGCTAACCTCAAAGGCTAGTCGCAACAGTACTTGTACCTTGTTAAGTCGGGGGACCATGATGCCTCCGACAGTTGGGTGTACAGGGGTGTGCGCCCCATTTGGGCCGATAGGAAGCCCCCGATCAACGCCGCAGAGCAGAAGAAGGTTGACGCCGTCCTCTGGTTCTACATGGTTGATGTAGACTTTGTGTTGACTCCGAGATTACTCCGGGAGCTGGGGTTGAGCCCCCCGTTGCCGCAGGGTACCATCGTTGATACTCCGTCGAATTTTGCCAGTAGTGATCCGTGCTTGATCAGTTTTGCTCTGATTTCATGTGCGCCTGAGGTCCCAGTGTGGAGTTACGAGACCGTCTGGTTACTGTGGAGCGCTCTTCGCCCGATGGATCACGTTGCACAGGGGGCCAGTCAGGTGACAATCGTCGCCCCCCAAGCCAAGGTTGCTTTTGCTCCGGGAAGGTTGCAACTTCTGGTTCCTGTCGGTGTCCCTACGGCACATTCATCACCGGCACCCGCAGTCAAGAGGTCGAGTCCTCGGAGAGATCCCCTTGAAGGGGCGGTCAGCCCGGTCGAGGAGGAGTCTGCCATGGCTGGTGATAGTCGTGCTCGTCTATCCGAGGATGATCTGATGGCGCTGGACAACCAGCGTCGCGTGAGGAAGAGGGGGAGGGCCTCTGCCCCAGTCTGGGGCCGCGTACCACCTCTCTCGTTGTCTAGGCTGCCTCCATCTGAGGTTCCGCCGCCGCCCTTGGCCGATAAGCCGGCGGTTTCATCCCCTTCGTTGGTCTCCATGGTGTAAGGTCGTGATAGGGGCAAAGCCCCCGCTACTGATGTTAGTCCTCCTCCTCCTCTGGAGGCCCCCCCGCGATGACAGTCCTCGTCGCCTGAGAGGGCCACGCTCAAGCTTTCTGAGGTCGCAAATATCATCACCCTTATGGGCAGGAGCATTCGTCAGCACGAGCGTACCGAGTAGCTTGACCGTGAGGCCAAGGGAAGGCTGGTGGCTCAGGCTGCCTGGGGCGTTTGTTCGGTTACGTACGCCCTAGGCCTGTGGCGGCATCATTTTAATGTTCTTGCTCAGAAGATGGAGGCCAGCTAGGCCCTTTAGGCAGAGCTCTCGACCAACGGTGAGGCGCTCGAGGAGCGTCTGAAGGGGTCGGAGGCTGCCAACACCCGGCTCCATGAATAGCTGTACCGGCAGGGGTTGGCCCTTGCTAGGATGGAGCGAGACCGTGACTGCTTTCGTGCTCGGGCGGAAATGGTCAAAGCCCGAGCAGCCAAGTTGGGGGCGTAAGTCCAAGATTTGGTGGCCCATGCTCAAGAAGTCGAGGTGGAGCTCGCTAGGTTGCGTTTGTTGATGTCCGCCACTGGTGAGGAGGTGGTGGAAAACTTTCGCTCCTCTTCAGCTTATCGGGACGAGCTGACCACGGTGGCACTGGAAATCTAAGGGCCGATGCGTAATCGTGGCTTCTGGGAGGGTTGGAGCGCTGCTGTTGAAGCCACAGCGGGGAGCCTCGACGTCGCGGTCCCGCTTCTCCCTCCTCCGGCACCCTATGGCCCGGAGGCCGAGGACGATGAGGGGGAGCCTAGCGATGAGGAGGCTGGTACCGAGGAGTCGGTGGAAAGCCCGAGCAGGGGTGAGCGAGCACTTGGTAAGGTTTCGACCGTGGGAGTCCCTGTGGTGGACTTGGCTGTCCCACCGAAGGAGTTGTTGCACGTGAGCCCGAGGAGTTCAGGGCAGGTGGCGATGTACCCGGGGTGGATCCTTGAGAGGGTGCCCCATGTTGTTTCTCTCTCTCTCTTTTTCTATCTTTTCCAAGGCGAAAACCTTTCCATTGTAATCTTTTTGCTTTGGAATAGAAGTCTTTCTTTGGTTTTGCAAATATCGATATCTCTTCCATGTGCTTTCTTCCCTCCTGAATGGCTGGGTGATCCTCTGGGGATACGAATCAGTGCCTTCGAGGGAGACTCTGAATGGGCATGACTTTCGAGATTCGTCACTTCAGTTTTTGTAGATTTACTCGAGGCGGTGGGAGTCCTCATTCTTCTGGGGATTTTTCTCCTCCCTATAAGTAGTAGCCCTTATCCTAGTATCCCACATCAAGGCTTCGAAAGAGAGATTCCCATGGGATGTCGTCGGAAGAGTCTGGCACTTCATCGGACAAGGGGTCCCCGCAAGCTCGTCGCCAACCTCTGATCCTTCGGTAGCCACCTCCGCCTGTCATGTGGCAGCTGTGGCCGGAACCGGGGGCCAATGGTCCCGTCTCTGAAGACTACAACATTGGGTACCTAGATGGCTGGCGAGAGGCCTTGGAGAAGGTTAACCACCTATATGCGGGCAGGGGGGTCTTGCTCCTTAAGTCAGATAGGTTTCATCCCTAAGGGGATGAGAGGCAACCTGGTATCACCCTCCTTTGCTTTCGGGTAGGACCTCCCTCTTGTCCCCACCATATCTGACCATTTGTTCATCTTTTTTCTTGAATCATAGATATGTGACAAAGCACCTCCTATTGCCGGAGCATCTTCCTTCTGGCGGGAGGGGGCGTATGAAGGCGCAGAAGCTGTTTTCCCTTCTTCCACTCTCTGGGTATGCAACGAGGCGTCCCTCCGAGCCGATGGGAGCGCTTTTCTTCTTGAAGATAACGGCGGGCAGAGCAGAAGGACTTGCTTGCCAGTTTACAGACATGGCCGGCGTGCTACGTCAACCTCCGTAATGCGTGGGCCTTGTTGCTCCACTGCCCCCTGCTAACCGAAGGTGGGTAGGTCCGCTGGCTTCCTGGTGCAGGCCTCTTTGCCAGTGGCATCCATATTGGTCTCCTTCCAAAGAACAGGAAGGGGTACTGGGTGTTCGCTCAGCTGCTGGCAGATACTCGGATGATGGCGGTGCTCGAGAGACAAGAGACTAAAGTTGCGTGTAGCAATGCTTGAGTGCATCTTATCTTTTTATACGCTTGTAACTTAGTCGCGTGAGGGTGACTTGTTGATTTTTGGTGGCTTGTATTTTGACTGAAGGAATAAGAATTCTTTAACTTGAGTCGCTACTATTGTATACCTTCTGTCGGAAAACTCCTGCATGTTTTCTCGGTAGCTTTTTATGCTCGTGCTCTGCAGTGCTTGCATCCTCCATTCGTTTACTGCCATCATTTTCAAGGGGAGCGGTGCTCGCCTCTAGGGAACCCTTGGGTTACCTTCTCGTTTTCAAGGGGAGAAGTGCTCACCTTTAGGAAACCCGTAGGTTACCTTCTCATTTTCAAGGGGAGCGGTGCTCGCCTCTAGGAAACCCGTAGGTTACCTTCTCATTTTCAAGGGGAGCAGTGCTCGCCTTTAGGAAACCTGTAGGTTACCTTCTCATTTTCAAGGGGAGTAGTGCTCGCCTCTAAGAAACCCGTAGGTTACCTTCTCGTTTTCAAGGGGAGCGGTGCTCGTCTTTAGGGAACCCTTGGGTTACCTCCTCATTTTCAAGGGGAGCGGTGCTCGCCTTTAGGGAACCCATAGGTTACCTCCTCATTTTCAAGGGGAGCGATGCTCGCCTCTAGGAAACCCGTAGGTTACCTCTCATGATACGCAGGTGACATACCTTAGTGGAGTATGGTTGGTGGTGATTCACTGGAAGAACTTCCTGAGGTTGACGGAGTTCCACGTCCTAGGTACCTCCTGCCCCCCCCCAGCATTACAAGCATGTATGCTCCTTTACCGAGTGCTTCTGTCACCCTATATGGGCCTTCCCAATTTGGTGCGAGCTTTCTTGAGGCCCCCCTTGGGTCGGCCATGCTTGCTCATCGTAATACCAAATCTCCAGGGAAGAAATGGCATTCTCTGACTCTGGTGTTGTAATACTGGGCCAATTTTTGTTGATATGCTATGAGCTTTAGTCGTGCGCGAGCCCTGTCTTCCTCGAGCATGTCCAAATTTTCTCGCATCGCTTGGTTGTTTTTGGCCTCGTCGAAATGTCCCACTCGTAATGAGGGGTTGGCTATCTCTACCGGTACTACCGCTTCTGCTCTGTACGCCAGATGGAATGGCGTCTCTGCGGTTGCAGCCCTGGCGGTTGTTCGGTGCGCCTATAGAATGCTCGAAATCGAGTCTATCCATGAATCGCCTGCTCGGTCAAGCTGAGTTTTAATACCATTGAGGAGTGTCATGTTGGCGTTTTCCACAAGTCCATTAGCCTGGGGGTGTCCCACCGATGTGTAGTGGTTCCAAATCCCAAGCTCTGAGCACTTTTCATGGAAGGCAGTGCTCGTGAACTGTCTGCCATTGTCGGTTGTTAGAACTCGTGGGATCCCGAACCGACAGATGATGCTCCGCAACACGAACTTCCATGTTGCTTTGCTTGTAATCTTTCCCAATGGTTCGGCTTCGATCCATTTGGTAAAGTAGTCGATGGCAACTGTGAGGAATTTCTTCCTCCCTTGTGCCTCGGGGAAGGGACCTAGTATATCCACCCCCCATCGGGCGAATGGATGAGGCTCCATCAAGGCGTGAAGTTGTATAGCCGGCTGATGGTGTAGGTAAGAGAATTTCTGGCATTGCGGGCACCTCCGGAAATGCTCGAGGTAATCTTGCTGCAAGGTGGGCAACCAGTATCCTTGCCGAATCAAGGTTTGTGCGAGTGCTCGCCCTCCTACATGGCTTCTGCAGAGCCCTTCGTGGAGTTCTTGGATGGCCAGACTGGCCTCCGTAGGGAACAAACACTTTAGCAGTGGAGCTGAGAGGGATCGGTGGTACAACCAGCCGTTCACTATCATGAAGTGTGCTGCCAATGCTCGCGTGCACCGGGCCTCAGCATGGTCATTGGGAAGTTGCTGTCGCAAGAGAAAATCTAGTAGTGGGTCAATCCAGGAAGGCTCGTAGTCGATAGCATTCACCTGAGATGCTGGCTCTTTTATGCTTGGTGCCCTAGTTCCTCCACCAGGATCGACCTGGAGCTGGAGTCCGTGGTGGCCAATGCTAGGCGAGACAAAGCGTCTGCTCAGATGTTCTCCTCCCGCAGGATATGGATCACCTCGAAGTGGGAGAATTCCTTCGATGTAGCCTTGGTCCTCTCTAGGTACTTGACCGTGGAGGGCTCGCGTGCTTCGAACTCTCCTCAGAGTTGGCTGGCGACGAGCATGGAATCACTCTATGCCCGCACACTAGCCACTCCCAAGTGTTTTGCCATGCGCAGCCCAGAGAGCGGCGCTTCATACTCAGCCACATTGTTTGTGGTCGGGAAGTTGAATCGTAAAGCGTACTGGAGCTCCAACCCTTCTGGCAAAAGCAAGACTAATCCTGCCCCACTGCCCATAGCGCAAGATGATCCATCCACATACAGTTCCCATGTGGGCCCTAAGGATTGCCCGGGCGAGTCTTCGGCGGGTATCGTGCATTCGACGATGAAGTCGGCGGGGGCCTGAGCCTTGATTATTATCCTCGGCTGAAATTTGATATCGAACTCCCCTAGCTCGATGGCCCATTTGATCAGCCTGCCTGAGGTGTCGGGGTTCTGGAGGATTTACCGGAGTGGCTGGTCGGTGAGGACAGCTATTGAATGAGCCAGGAAAAATGGCCGTAGCTTGTGAGCAGCCGTAATGAGTGCCAGGGTAAACTTTTTAGTTTGTGAGTACCGAAATTTCGGTCCTTCTAATGCTTGGCTAACATAGTAGATGAGCTTCATACCCCCTACATCCTCCCTCGTGAATACGGTGCTCATCGTGCTTGGTGTGACGGACAGGTATAAGAGCAGCTGCTCTCCCTTTTGTGGTTTGGCGAGGACGGGAGGGGTCGCCAAGTAGCGTTTCAGCTCTTCGAATGCCTGCTCGCACTCTTGGTCCCAGTCGATCTGGCCTTTTTTCTCTGGCACTTGGTTAGCTTTCTTGATTAGCTTTAAGAATGGGAGACATTGCTCGGTGGCTCAGGTTAAGAATCGAGCCAGGGCGGCGACGCGTCTGGTGAGGCATTGCACGTCCCTCACTCGTCCTGGTCGCTTCATTTCTAGCACTGCTCGGATCTAGTCGGGGTTGGCCTCGATTCCTCGATGGGTGATGAGGAAACCTAGGAACTTTCCTAACTGTACTTCGAATGCACATTTAACTGGGTTGAGTTTCATATTGTACCCTATGAGCATGGTGAAAGTTTCCGCCAAATCCTCCAAGTGCTCGGAGGCGTGGAGACTTTTCACGAGCATGTCGTCGATGTAGACCTCAATGTTACAGCCGACTTGTAAGTCGAACATGTGGTTGACGAGGCGCTGGTAGCTCCCACATTCTTTAGCCCAAACGGCATGCGGGTGTAGCAATAAAGTCCGTGGTCGGTAACGAATGCGATCTTGTCCTAGTCGGGCTTTTGCATGCTGATCTGGTGATATCCGGAGTAGGCATCCAGGAAGCTCAACATCTCACGCCTGGCCATGGTGTCAACCAACTGGTCGATCCGCGGCATGGGGAAGCTATCCTTTGGTGTATCTTTGTTGAGGTCGGTGTAGTCCACACACATCCGCCACTTTCCATTGCTCTTAAGAACCAAGACTATGTTGGCTACCCAGTCTGGGTATTGGATAGGTCTAAGCAGCCCCGATCGTAGCTTTTCACTCACCTACTCCCTGATGACGACTTGTTGCTTAGGGTTACAACACCTTCGGCATTGCTGGACCCGACGGCAGGTGGGGTCTAACCTGAGTTGGTGAGTGATGACCTCTAGAGGAATCTCGGGAAGCTCATCCTCAGACCAGGTGAACACGTCCTGGTTGGATGTGAGGAAGTGAGCGTAGGCATGTCTGTCCTGCTCAGATAGGGTAGCGTCGATCTTCAGTGTTTTACTTGGATCGTCCACTATTTGAATGAGGTACAAATCTTCGGCCGGGGCACTCGTGCTCGGGCCCAGATCTTCAGTTCTTGCTTTCTTTTCAGGCGGTGCTTCTTTGGATTGCCGATCACTTGTTGAGATGAGGTAACATCTCCTAGATTCCCTCTGATCTCCTCGGACCTCCCCTACCCCTTGAGGGGTCAGGAATTTGAGCTTCTGGTGGTAGGAGGAGGGGACCCTACGGAGCGTGCCAAGAATCCCTTGCCCGATAATGGCATTATACCCGATCATTGCTGGAACCACCATGAAGTCGGTGAGGATGGTTACCTCTTTTGGTGCGGTTCTGAGCATGATCGGGAGCGAGACGCGCCCTTCTAGTCGGACAGTGGTGCCGGAGAACTCATATAAAGGTGTGTGCAATGGTGTTAGTCGAGACAAGTCTACACCCATGAGCACGAGACAGTCGTATGCGATAACATCCGGTCCGCTTCCATTATCCACTAATATTCGACGCACAGTACACTGGTTTATGGTGGCCGAAATCACCAAGGCATCAGAATGAGGGGTAGTTACACCATCCAGGTCATCCTCGGAGAAGACTATAGGTTCCCTTGAGCGATCTGGAGTGGCAGCCCCACGATGGGTGTCGTGTCCGCGTTCCATGGTGGGGGCGGCCGAAGCGTACCGTCGACGCCTGCTCGCGTTGTCTCCCCCCACGGCTGGCCCTCCGGAGATCATCATGATCTCCTTTCCATTGGGTCGGTTGTCGATCGGCGGGGGTGTCTTCTATCGCTTCTCCGCGGCTTTGGTGAGGAACTTGTTGAGGAGCCCTCTGTGAACGAGGTCCTCAAGGGCGTCCCTCAAGTTGATACACTTAGCGGTGTCGTGGTCGTGGTCACGATGGTAGAGGCAATATTTCATCTTGCTCGTCATGCTTGGATCTGACTTCATCCGGGGGGGCCATTTGAGGAATGGTTCCTCGCGGATTTCCATCAAGATCTGGTTGGGTGGAGCTGACAGGGGGGTATAGTTGAGGTAGTTACCCTTCTCTCTCTCAGGGTGATCACGGTGGTCCCTATCGCATCGCTCCCTTTTGCTCCGCTCTTCTCGCGAAGAGTCAGTGGACCTTTTTTGGTCAGACCGATCGGATCTGGCCACGTGGACTAAGGCCGCGGTGTTCTCCTCCCAGTGTGTGTGCTTTTGCGCTAGGGCGAGGAGATCAAGGACTGTTGCGGGAGCCTCTACTCCAAGTGCTCGTCGGAGAATGTGATCCCACGTCCCTTGGGTGAGCATTTTGGTTGCAATGCTAACGTCGAGGTGTGGGATGCGTAGTGCCTCGGCGCGGAAGCGAGAGACGAAGTCCCACAACATCTCTTCTTTCCCCTGCTTGAGAGCGAGCAGGGTCACTGTGGACTTGGCCACTTTTCGACAGCCAATGAAGTTCTCCTTGAACAGCTTCCTGAGTTACTGGAAGGAGGAGATAGTCCCAGTCGGCTGGGACTTGAACCACACCCAGGCGTTCTCCCAGAGAGTCGTGACGAACGCCAGGCACTTCACAGTGTCTGAGGCCCGGTGAAACACCAAGTGGGACTCGAAGCTGTGCATGTGATCGGCCAGGTCGGTGGTGCCATCATAGGGGGAGAACGCCGACAACTGGAGCTTTGGAGGGATTGGGGCCTCCATGATCTCCCTAGAGAAGGGAGCGTGGAAGTCCAAGTCGTCGCCAATTAGGCTACGATTCCTTGCGGCCAAGAGGACGTCATCCAGACATCAGACTTTGTCCTCGATTTCGTCAAAGCACTGGAGCCGACGATCCATCTCCGGGTTGGAGTGCAGTGGGCTGCGTAGCCTTGGAGTGGGCTGGCTGCATGATCGTCGGGTCCCAGTTATCAAGACGCGGGATGCCTCGCGTGCTTGGCGAGGGTTCTCTTCGGTGTGCCCCCTCTCATCCTCGTGTCATTCGGGTAAAGCGTGTCGGGGCTCCATTCGTCTGTTCTGAAGCTCCTGGTAGAGCTCTGTCAGGGTAGGGATCTGCTGGCGTATTTCATATATGTCACCTGGGGTGACTTCCTATCGGGGATGAGCGGAAGAAGCTTCATGTGATCCCTGGCGAGAGTTGGGTCCCTGGTGGGAACTACGTCCCCGGTTGCTAGCATTGCGGAGACTTCCACGGGGTGCCATAGCCTTTCACTTTTCATTTCCCACAGACGGCGCCAAGAAGTGTAGAGGCTGGAAAATGGTTCCTACGCCACGTACCACCTTCTCTATTTATTTGTTGGGGAAATCGTCTTCCACCCGTGGAAGCCTGCAAACACCAGAAACCAAGGAGGCGTCAGAAGGAGTCCCGGGTGTTATCCCAGGGGACAACCCTTTGATGCTTAAGTCAGCAAAGGACTAATAGGAAGAAGATAAGAGCAAGGATGAGGAAGAGAGAAGGAGATGATAGTCGAAGCCCGAAGGGCCGTGTAGATCCCTTGAAGGAGTGCTCGTCGCTTCTAGTGCCCACTCGATGAGTGCTCGCTGGGTGGTAAGGTCCCCGGAGGGAGCTTTCCTTCTCATGTAGACTTGCTGTGTGTCCTTTCTCACTACTTAGTGCGGCGAGTAGCTCTATTATCTTGAGTAGCGATCTAGCAGAATAATCAACTGTGTCTTCCTTCTCCATTGTTCTCGCTTTTATAGGGGTTGTCCTGGAGCGAGAGGCCTCATCTCTCGATGGGGAAGGGTGTTCATAGCAGAGTAACGTTTCTCCGCTATAGTGGTGGGAGTTTCCCATTGGAGGGCGATTACCCCTGCGTCGGCTACTCCCGGGGCGAGTCTTACGGCACTCATGGAGCGTGCTCGCTCGTTAAGGGGTCAAGGCCGGCATCACGGGGGCAACAGTTGGTCGTCGGAGAGTCCTACGACGATAACTGCGCTTGGGCCATGGCGTTCGCACTGTAGAATCCGATGCTCTTTTGGGTCGGGCCTTCCTCTAGTGGGCCGCACCCGCACACCCGCGTTCTCGGCGTGCTCATTTAAGAGCTATGTAGTCATGGGCCTGCCATTATTGGGCCATTCCTAGGCCAAACCGGATTTTCCCTCCTCAAAATTAAAATCAAGTTTCAAGAAATTCAAAAAGAAAATGAGCTATTGAAAAAGAAATATGAGGTTGTGCAGAATGTTAATTCTGAAATCTTGAAACAATGTGAAAAACACCAGAAAAACCTTGATGATAAAGAGGTCATGTTGGAAAGATTTGTACAAGGTAAAAACAACTTAGACACCATGCTAGGTGTAAGGGTTAACTTTAACAAGGAGGGTCTTGGCTATGATCCAACTAACAAAAAACCATTTGAATTTAAAACCACCACACTCTGCCCAAGAATGGGGAAAGAGAAATTGGACACACCATCTAGTTCAAACTGTAATAAGAATGTTCAGCAACCTAACTTGATGAAATTTATAAAAGCTAATTCAACAAATTCTACTGGACATCAAGTTAAATTTCAAAGGAACTCTGAAGGAAATGCTGCCATGCTTCGACCTAACTTCAGTGATTCATCGAGGCATTATATCTCAAACAAAGCCAAGACTGGCACTCAGAATGTGATGCCTCAAGGCAACACCCCCAAGCCTCAAAACAATACTAATAATAGGTCAAGGCATGTGACCTAGAATAGAAACCCATCGACTTATAGATACATGGGCCAATACAGAAAACATTGGGTAAATTCTATCTACCTACAGAGATTTTTCAATGAGTATGATCTTACTAGAGACAATGGGTACAAGAGATACCCAAGAAATGAACAGTCCACAGGCTGGAACAAATTCTATTCTAATAAGTCAAGTGGACAAAATTATTCTCACAACCTCAACAAAACTATCAACAAGAAGAAGTATAAGAAAAATACTTTGAAACAGATTTGGATTCCGAAAAACTTGCTTAAGGATTTGAATAATGTCTTTGGACCCAATCTATCTTGGGTTCCAAACTTTTCTGCTTGATATATTTTCAGGTCAGTCTGGTAGCTCTAAACAACATATGGTACTTAGATAGTGGCTGCTCCAGACATATGACTGGAGATCAAAGCAAATTCAGTGAGCTCCAGCTGAAGGTGGGAGGACTTGTCAAATTTGGAGGGAAAAATAACGGTAGAAAGAAACCATTGGTAAGTTCCCCTCCAATATTGTTGAAAAGGTTCTTTTGGTAGATGGTCTTGAGCATAACTTGCTTAGCATTAGTCAGTTGTGTGACAAAGGTCACCAAGTTATTTTTGATAACCATGTCTGCAAAATTCTTGAAGCTAATTCTGACCAAGTCAAATTTATAGGACATAGAGTGAATAATATTTACATAGTAAACTTGAATGATTCTTCTGCATCAAATATTTGCTTGTCTACTAATTTAGAAAACAATGCTTTTTATTGGCATAGGAGACTAGGGCATGCTAGTTATAGAACCCTCAATAAATTGGTTAAGCATGATTTGTTCAGGGGTTTGCCCAAATTGAAATTTACTAAAATTTTAAATCTGTGTAATGCATGTGCTTTGGGTAAACAGACCCAAACTTCATTCAAACTTAGGATAGAACCCCTATCTTCTAAACTTTTGGAATTCTTGCACATGGATCTTTTTGGACCCTCTCGATCACTGAGCTTCAATGGTAAGAGATTTGGATTTGTCATTGTAGATGACTTTACCCATTTTCCATGGATTCATTTTCTTGCTCATAAAAATGATGCATTCAATAAATTCAAATTATTTTTCAATAAAATAAAGCAAGAGGGTAAGCATAAAATATGCACAATCCAATCTGATCATGGAGGTGAATTTGAGATTTCTATGTTTTCTGGTCTTTGTGATAATGAAGGACTGACTCATAGGTTTTCTTCTCCCAAGACCCCAGAGCAGAATGGCATAGTGGAAAGAAGGAACTAGACCATTGTTGAAATGGCCAGAACCATGCTCATGGAGAGTCAGCTACCTAGAAGGTTTTGGGCAGAGACGGCAAACACTGCATGCTATACTATCAACAGGGCCATGGTAAGACTCATCCATAAGAAAACCCCCTATGAGCTTTTAAAAGGTAAGAAGCCAAATGTGGCTTATTTCAAAATCTTTGGTTCTAAGTGGTTCATGCACAATAATAGTAAAAATGACCTTGATAAGTTTGAAGCAAAAAGTAGCCCAGGAATTTTCCTAGGATATTCTGAAACATCTTGGGCTTATAGGGTTTTCAACATATCTGAACAAACCGTAGAAGAATCTCTACATGTTATTTTCAATGAAACCATAAATTCTGCTGGCCTTGAAGATGATGACAGGAAATCAAAACATGATGGAGAATTCCTGGAGGACAAACTGAACCAAGAGAACTCAGTACCCGTTGCAACAAGAGCTCTTGATCAGGGTGAGTCAGCCGAACTAGGTGAGCCCTCAACAAACTTCAAATTTTTGAAAGATCATCTTGTACAGAACATTATAGGCAATTTACATGATCCCCCCAGGACTAGGTCATTTTATAGAGATGTAAATAATCAAGACTTAGTTGCATTAGTGTCTCAAATAGAAACCAAAACTATAGAAGAGGCTTTGAATGACGAATCTTGGGTTATTGCTATGAATGAGGAACTAGGATAGTTTGAAAGTAACAATGTTTGGAAACTAGTTCCTAGACCAGAAAATGCATCAGTCATTGGAAAAAAATGGGTTTTTAAAAATAAAATGAATGAAGAAGGAATAATTTCTAGGAATAAAGTTATGTTAGTAGCCAAAGGCTATTGCCAGGAGTTTGGAGTAGATTTTGATGAATCTTATGCTCTTGTTGCTAGATTAGAAGTAATAAGAATTTTGCTAGCTTTTGCATGCTCCAAAAACATAAAACTCCAAAAAGTGGATGTCAAGAGTACCTTCTTGAATGGGTTTATTAAAGAAGAAGTTTTTATAGAACAACCCCCTAGATTTCAATTATCTTCTAACCCTAACAAAGTTTTCAGGTTAAACAAAGCCATGTACGGTCTAAAACAGGCTCCTCGGGCCTAGTATGATAGGCTGACAGAATTTTTGATCAGCAAGGGCTACAATAGAGGTAAGGTGGATCAGACATTATTCACAAAAGTTTTGAACAAAGACCTCATCATAGTTCAGGTATACGTAGACAATATCATTTTTAGTTCAACTTGTACTGAACTATGTAATGAATTTGCTGAATTGATGTCAAATGAATTTGAAATGAGTTTAGTAGGTGAACTGAAATACTTTCTTGGATTGTAGGTGCAGTAGTTGGAGGATGGGTGCTTCATTAGCCAGACCAAGTACACACTGGAAATACTCAAAAGATTTGGCATGGACAAGTTGAAGCATATCTCAACTCCAATGGGTACCAATACATCTGTAGATGCAGATGATTCAGGTAAAGAAATTAATGTAAAATTATACCAAGGTATGATTGGATCCCTACTCTATTTGACTGCCTCGAGACCTTATATACAATTCAGTGTAGGTATGTGTGCTAGGTATCAATCTAGGCCTACTGAATTGCAACTTGCTTCTGTGAAAAGAATTTTCAGATACATCTCTGCTAGACACAATTTAAGATTATGGTATCCTGCATCACACACCTTAGATGTGGGTGCATATGTGGATGCAGACTATGGTAGGTGTAAGCTAGATAGGAAGAGCACTAGTGGGCACTGTCAATTTTTAGGTGGGTGTTTAGTTTCTTGGGCTTCCAAGAAATAGTACTCTGTGGCCCTCTCCACTGGAGATGTTGAGTATGTAGCTGCTGGGAGCTGTGGTACACAGGTGATCTGGATGAAACACCAGCTTCAGGAATACCAAGTAGATTTGAGATGTACACCCATATTTTGTGACAATACAAGTGCTATTAACTCAGGCTATGATAAGATAAATGCTTCTCTTTCATAACAGAATCTTGATAATATGGCTGAGGTTGTCATGGTGGCCTCTTCTATGTCAGTTCCTCAGAATGTGGTTGAATTAAAAACTCATACAGCCAATCTCAAGATGTTGGGAACTTCTTCAAACTTGCCTCCGGTGGAACAAAATTGTCAGACTGCTCGGCTACTTGATATGAGGTCCACACAGTTAATCAATGAAAAATCTACTGCTAATATTGTTGCTTCTACTCTAATGGAGCTCCCTTCAGGCCAAAACTCAGCTCAAATTGGAATTATTGCCCCTATTCCTAAGTTAGCACTTGTTGATTCTACTTGTATTCTGCCAGAGTAGGAGGTAATATCAAATTCTTTTAATGTTCATCTTCAGCAGCTTGCTGATCTGGCAGCTAGAAGACACGAAACTGCTAATGCTGCTGCAACTGATAATGTGAGGGTACTTCTTCATGATCGATCCGGGGTCATTACAAGATCCATGACAAGATCAGGATCTTAGGGTAATTTGCCTGTCTCATAATCCACATGAATTTTATTATCTGGAATATAAGAGGAATAGGGAATGACATATCTGTAGGGAGGGCTAAACTTTTCATTAAAACGCATAAAATAGATTGTCTTGTTGTGCTGGAACCTAAAATACATGTTAGCAAATTGGATGGTATCTGCAGAAGGCTGGGGATGAATAAAGGTATTGCAAATAATGATGATTTGGCACATATTTGGGTCCTATGGAGGGATCCCCTGGACTTTTCTATTGTCTATACAGATGACCAGCAACTTACTTTAACTCAGTCTAGTACTGCGGGCCATCTTTTCATCTGTCTTTTGTTTATGCTAAATGCAATGTTGTCGAGAGACAATCTCTGTGGGCAGCGTTATCCATGCTTCATTCCAAATTTAGTGGGCCTTGGCTACTAGTAGGGGATTTCAATTGAATTCCAAATGTTGATGAAAAGTTAGGTGGTAATCCCCCTAACCTGGGTGCTATTTCGGAATTTAATGAGTGTGTTTCTGACTGTGATCTTATGGATGCTGGATACTTGGGTTCAAAATATACTTGGCATAATAATCAAGCAGGGAGTAGAGGCATCTGGGCAAGGCTGGATAGAGTTCTTTTCAATGCTGAATGGTTGAATATGTTCCCCATGTCAGTAGAGCATTTGTCAAGGGAAGCTTCTGATCATGCTCCTTTGTTGGTTAAATCTTTAACTCATGACAGGTTTAAGAGTAGATTTTGCTTCCAAAAAATGTGGACCTTGCATGAAAAATTCCTTGTGGATATTGAATCATGCTGGCACAATAGTCCTTTGGCTTCCTCTCCCATGACTACTTTATATCTGAAACTCAAGTCTTTGAGGAAAATGCTTCGGACTTGGAATAAGCAGACTTTTGGACATGTCCATTTAAATTTAATGGCAACAGAAGATGCAGTTCTTAAAGCAGAGATTACTTATGATTTACATCCCACAGAGGATAATTTAAAAACCCTAGAGGAGGCTAAATCTCTACAATCTGATAGACTACTTCAGGAAGAATGCTTTTAGAGACAGAAATCTAGAATTAGATGGCTCTTAGAGGGGGACAGAAACACTAGATTCTTTCACACATCTACTGTCACTAAGAGACATAAACTCCGCATTACTTAGCTTCGCAATTCTACTTGTTTCCTCACATCTGATCATGAGGAAATGAAAGAAATTGATGCATCTCACTTTCAAAAAGCATTTACACCTCAGGACCATTACATTGAAGATTCTTCTTTGAATTGCATTCCTTCTTTGGTTACTTAGGAAGATAATGATATGTCTGTGCAATTCTGTCTGATATGGAAATTAAGGATGTAGTCTTCAATCTTTCCTCAGATAGTGCCCCTGGGCCCAATGGGTTCACAGGTGCCTTCTATCAAAAGGCGTGGCCAATCGTTGCTGCTTTGGTTGTGAGTGTTGTTCAAGAGGCATTTCATTCCCAACGGGCTTTCCCAAGAAGTGTGACGTCTACTTTAATTGCTCTTATCCCTAAAAAGTCTAATGCTGTTGACATCTCAGATTTCAGGCCTATAAGTTTGTGCAATTTCTTTTACAAGATTATCTCATCCATTGTTAACAAAAGGCTGGCTTCTATTCTTCCAAAGATTATTTCTATGGAGCATACTACTTTTGTAAAGGGTAGACACATTGTTGAAAACATAGCATTGGCACAAGATCAAACTCAAGATTTGGGTAGGAAAATAAGAGGAAATAATGTCATATTTAAACTTGATATGGCCAAGGCTTATGACATGTTAGAATGGGACTTTATGGTTGCTGTCCTTCACAGATTTGGATTCAGATTGTCATTCATTAATCTACTTGAAAAAATGGTAAAGAACTATAGGTTTTCTATCCTTTAAAATGGGGATGCTGCTGGTTTCTTTAAGTCTTCTAGGGGTGTTAGGCAAGGTGACCCTGTTGCCCCTTCTTTATTTATCATTGCAAAGGAGAGTCTTAGAAGATCCTTAAAGGAAGCTCATTCTAATGGCTGTGTTGAGTGGTTCCAAGGTCCCCGGAGATGCCCCCCTAACATTGTGTCAGTCAGGAATTTGTAGAAAGTGCTCAGCACTTATGAAAGGGCTTCAGGTCAACTAATCAATGTTAGCAAGAGTGGTTATTTTATGCACCCCAAGGTCCATGAGTCTTCTGCCATTCGGATACATAATATCACAAGTTTCACCGGGCATACTTTTCCTCATAAGTATCTTGGTTTTCCCCTGGTGCTAGGCAGAAATAAAAAAGTATACTTTGCAGGAATTATAGCTTCCATCCAAAAACGTATCTCAGGCTGGAAATCCAATTTACTTTCCCAGGGTGCTAAGTTGATTCTGATTAAGCATGTCTTAACTTCTATGCCTATTTATTCTCTTTCTTCTTCTCCTTTGCACTCAGGAACACATCAAATACTTGAGAGGTCTTTTGCTAACTTTTTTTGGGGTTCTTCCTCTAATGGGAATAAACGACATTGGAGATCTTGGCAGGCCATTTGTAGGCCAATTACACAGGGAGGACTTAGCATTATGTCACTCAGGCAAATGGAAACTACATTAAGGGTTAAGATGCTATGGTAGGCCATGCATTCTAATTCCCTGTGGGCCAACCATTTCAGAGCTAAGTATATTGGACAGAGACACCTTCGAGATGTTAATTTCAAAAATATGAAAGGATTTACAAGAAGAAGCTGGATCAAGGCAAAAAAATCATTTTACAATACAAAAAGGTTGTTGTCGGAAATGTTAATAGCACAAGCTTTTGGCATGATACCTGGATTGGTGAACACAGTTTGACTAAATTTGTCCCTCCTAGTATTATTCCAAACTCCAATATTTCTGTTAAAGATTTCCTGCTGCATCCTTCTAGTGAGGAATCTGAATTGTTGCAAATGTTGGTTCCTTCTTCTATCAAAACAGCAATTGACAATGTCACTCTGACACAAGATCCTGATTTTCAGGCTTGGAGTATGTCCTCTTCAGGTAAGTGTACAGTTGCTTCCACTTATCATATTATGTCCGACAGTAATTCTAGACAGTCTATTCTTCCTTGGGCTCGGCTATGGTCTCTATGGCTCCCAACTAAAATTTCTGTTCACCTGTGGAAGATTATGCAAAACTGTCTCCCTGTTGATTCTAATATCCAGCGACTGGGGGTGCCTTTATGCTCTAGATGCTATTGTTGCTAGATGCATCAAGAGGAGGATATGAATCATCTATTACTGCATAGTAATCTTGCAGTTCACATATGGTCCTTTTTCAAAAATGTGGGGCTGCAACTGGAAGGTAATTCAGTAAGGGCTTTCATCTTGTATACAGCTAGCAGCATCCATTCTAAATCTGCTTATGGTCATCTTATGCTTGCTGTCATCGGCTATGGACTCTGGGACATCTGGAAAGCCAGAAATGCTGCAAAATATGATGGTAAAACTATATCCAAATCCAGTATTCTGCACCAAATTATTTCCCAAGTGAAATAGAACTGTGTTGCTACCAATTTAAAGGAATCGGATAGCAAAAAAAAGAAAATTTTGGATAGTTTTGCTATTGCTATGCAGTCTTCCAGTGGACCTAAGTTGAAAATCATAAGGTGGATTTACCCCCCTTGGCCCTCCCTAAAATTAAACTCTGATGGTGCTTGCAAACTTAATGGGAATTCTAGAGGAGGAGGGGTCATTAGAGATTGTAGAGGAGACATCATCCTTGCTTATTCACACTACTATGGCCAGACTAACAGTCTAATAGCAGAGACCAGGGCTTTACTCGATGGCATCAAGTATTTGCATACAGTCAGTGATCATCCAGCCCATCTTGAATGTGACTCACATATCCTTGTTCGGATTATTAAAAAGAAAATCCAATGTCCATGGTCTATTATTTCCTTTGTCAGAGATATCTGGAGACTAATTACCAAGTATGACAAGATTGATCACATTTATAGAGAAGGGAATAAAGTCACGGACTCGTTGGCCTCTTTAGCCTGCAATTCTAAATGTAATGTTTTTTCTCTTATAATGAGCTACCCTCAATTATAAAGGGAGAGGCTCGTTTAGACAAGCTGGGGTTGCCTAGCATTCGAATGATGTAACTTTTATCATTTCTCATTAGCAATAGTATTTACCTCTTAGTGGTCTGATGGTGGAGTGGTTCCTCTCTTTACCTCTGGTAAAGGATGCATTCTCCCATCTAACCCTAGGCGGGGTTTTACAAAAAAAAAATCTTGCAAAAAATCCTGTCTTGGACTCACACACCAAGCACATTGAAATAAGACATCATTTTATAAGAGATGAGGTATCAAAAGGAACTTTCAAATTGATCCACGTAGGCACTGCACATCAGATAGCTGATATTTTCACTCAACCTCTAGACAATGATAAATTCACCTCTCTGAGAAGAGAATTGAGTATTTTTAAAACTCTTTGAATTCTGAACACTCTTGCAAAAACACAGTTCTCTTTTGTTGTCTTTGATCCCTGCGTTGAAGCATTCATCCATCTACATCAAAACATTTAGGTGAATAGTGTGTTCTTTTGCATGCATGACCCTTGGTATATAAAATGGTACATTGGGAGAAGAGCATATTATTTCTGTTCAAAAACCCACATCATGCGTGATGGTGGTCCTTTGGACCTATGTCCTCCACCCAGTACCATGGGTCAAATTACACGTAGGATAGTCTAAATATCAACAGGCATGATTTCTTTTGCATAGTTGCGCATACTGCATTAGATATGTTTGTGTATCAGTTCATAATGTGAGGGGGAGGTGTTTTAGGTCAGTCTTAGTGTAAGAGGTAATTTGCATGAGATAAGTTGATATTTTTCAGTCTTTCTGTAAGTCTAGTTGTCAGGGGAGTTTCTCTAGTCTGTTAATTTGTGAACTTAGGAGACTAATTCAAAGGATATTGAGGGATCTTGTTGCTACATAAAGTTCACTAAGAATCTCATATAGTCTATTCACAAAAAATTGGAAACTCACAACTTTCTTAAATTCTCAAGTTTGATTAACTAAAATTTAGCTAAGAAGCTTCTAACTAATAATTCTACAAAAACTAGGATGACGAATCTGAAGAATATCTTCCTACATATTTTATGAACTTGGATCAAAGCTAAACTTTTATGTCAAGAAATCTACTAAAAGCTTGAAACTTAGACTTATAGAAGCAAATCTTTTGAGAACCAGTACATGTAGTATTGTTTTCAAACATCACATACCAAATTCAACTGAGGTATAAAATTTCAGAGCAATAATTTGGTCACCGAGAAACTAGGTGCTTCATCAAAAGAAATGAGGAACAACCTATGTCATGAAGTGCCAGATTAAAAACTATGTGAAAAGTAAAAATCATGGCAGAGCAATGGCGTTTAAGTGTTGAGTAACTAGGGATTATGACCTCTAATCAAGGTGTCTCCTCACGTAAAAGATACTTTAAATGCTAACTCTGCTCTCTAAAAAGAGGTAATACAGTTATCACACTACATAACTAGAGATTCCGGCCTCTGATCAAGGTGTCTCCTCACGTAACAAGGTGTGATTTACTAAATTTACCCATTGAACATTATGCCACTCAGAAAAGACAAATCGGTTGCACCTCTCTGTCTCTGATTTAAAAAATGTTGAATGTTTGTCCTCAATACTGTTGGAACAATTTTTCAAAGGACCAATCTCAACAAGTTTAATTTGTACAGTCTTTGGATAGATCCCTCTTGGCATAATTGTTAAACCTTGCTCTTTCTCATTATTTCTATATGAAAATAATCTTCAATATCACTCTGTGCCTCTTCTGATTATTAGCCTTGAGGAATTTAAGCTTAATCTAGTTACCTTACTTGAATCTTTAAGGGATGCATCTGAGATTTTCTACATTGTGAATTCCCTGTATTTGCTTTCACTAGCTTAGCAGTACCATGTTTCTCTCTTCACTATTTTTGATGATGTCAAAGGGGGAGTGTGTTTGGGTATGAGTCATCTTAAGTTTGGGTATGAGTCATCTTGTTTGTGTGTTTTTTGCATGAGTCTTTTTGGTTGTGTCGCTATTGTATTTTTAGTTGCATCGCTTCTGTTGTCATTAGTTTGTGTAGAGAGGAGTGAGTCTGTGTCAAAAAGGAAGTGTGCCTAAAAAAAGGAGAGTGGAGTTTGTTCTACTTCATTGAATTATGGTCTACATCATTGAATTAGGTTCTCTCCTAAATAAATCAATTCTCTAATAACTCATAACAGTTGCCATCATCAAAAAGGTGGAGATTGTTGTGTCCCTACAGTTTTGATGATGTCAAACACTTTTGCATGAGAATTGAATTATTTGTCTTTAAACTATTGCACTATTCATTGCATTAGGTTGCTGCACTTCATGCCTTATAAAGCTCTTTCAACTAGATGCATATACTGATTGTTTGCTCATAAGGTCGATGCATACATACATGCTGCCAGTTTATAAGGTCGACGCACATGGCATTGATATACACATAAGGTCGACGCACATGGCACTGATATACACATAAGGTCGATGCATATGTGTTAAGAGTGATTTGACTAACATTACTCAGGTCGGTGCAGATGAAGACCTCATGCACTATAAGGTCAATGCATACTATTGACGTTGTTGCACTAGAAGGTCGGTGCACATGAAGAACTAAGGTCGATGCATACTGACATAGTTGCACTAAGAAGGTCGATGCACATTTGCAAGAAGGTCGATGCACATTTTCATGAAGGTAGATGCATATATATCATTAAGTCAGGATAGCAAACTAAGGTCGATGCTACCTTAGTTATCACAGAAGTAAGGTCGATGCACCTTAGTGATTTCAGAAATAAGGTCGATGCTATGTCAGTTATCACAGAGGTAAGGTCGATGCACCATAGTGATTTTAGAAATAAGGTCGATGCTACAAGTCAATCATACAAGATTTGCATCAAGCCTCAACCCATGATTCAAGTTTGAGCCTTAAATTATCTGTCTATAAGCAAGGATTATTATCTGATATTTGTTGCATTGTTTAAAAGGTTCAAAATGTTATTTAAACATCAATGGAGGGTTGTTTTGAAAAATTGAGCTGCAAAGGAGAATTTTGATCTAATCACGTGACCACTCCAAGGAAGAATGCGTGATGGCCGTATTGGCTAGGAAATGGCACGAAATCTCTGTGCACGTGGCAATTCTCTGATAATTCTGATTCTTATCAGAATATTCTTCAACCCACGTGGACCAATCAATTTCTACTGCTAATCTAGATTGCAGAAAGGAGGAATACGATACCCTTTTCTATATATAGGGGTTTCCTTGTTCAGAAGAAGTAGTCGAAAATCACAAAAAGAAACCCCCATCTGAGAGCTCCTTCTGAAAGAAAGAAAAAGAGAGAATTCTGTAAGAGAGAGGGAGAGAAGCCATCCAGCCGGTTTCATCATCAAATTGCTTCAAATCTGAAGCTACATTGTAGTCATTTATTTTCGATCAAAGTTTTCTTTCTTTCTCATTTTCTATTTCTCATTTTCTCTTGTTTTTTCGAATTCTAATTTCGTCTTGTATTTCCCTCTGTGGATTCAGAGGAAGGGAGTCTATCTCCGGTGTCCCCTCTTTGACTTAGGAGGAAGAGAGGTCGGTGACCTCTGGTTGGGTGAATTGTTGGAAGCAATTCACTTGGTTCCCTCTGATTCAGAGGAAGGGAGGTTGAACCTCCGGGATTTTCCTCCTGGGTCACAGGAGAAGCAAGGAGTTGTTCCTTGGGGAAGCTGTATGACAGCCGTTGTTGCAGACTATGTCTGTTACGCTCGATTGCTTGGATAAGCAAGGTACCTCACTCAGTTATAGTGAAGGAGTGGACGCAGGTAGACCTTGGGTCTGACCGAACCACTATAAAAACTACCCATGTTCTATCTGATGATTTGTTATCTTTGTCCATCATTTTTGATTCTATTGTGTTGATTGTCTAGCTTTACTTTCTAAATGAGCTGCAATATCTATATGGTATATCAAAAGGCTTAGCTGAAAGGATAAGTTCCACCTATCCTGTAGGCCACTCCTTGCGTGAGGAGATCTTCTGATCAACCCTTCGCCTTGTACCACTGTTTATGATTGTAGACGCCTTCAGAGGTTGATCTTGTTTTCATCTGGCATATTCACGACCATCTAGTTCAGTTTGCATTTCCTTCTTCACATGCCCTCAACATATCTGATGGGTGGTTCCTTCCAAATGTAGGAGACTCTTAAGGCTCCCATTGCTTATTTGGTATAATTCAGCTTAGTTCAAATTTGCATTGATTAATTTTTATAGACAGACATATTCATCCCCCCCTTCTATATCTATCATTCAATCTATCATCGAGGCCATGCCCCCAGTATGGTTGTGTAGAGGTTGAAAAGCCATCATCTGAGGTGATCCCTCAAGCTTATCGGTGTCACGCAGTGATGTTTCAGGAGGAGCTTCTACCTGCTTTGAGGCTGATGCTTGCATGCTCAGCTCGCTCAATTGTTTCTTCAACATTTAAATCTCATGTTAGTATTTCAAGAGCAGCAACATCATTGTTGAATGGGGGTGGAAGGGCTAGGTGGATGGCCTCCTCCCTCCATCGGAGCATTTGAAGCAAGGGCTGGCCTCTTGCCCTCATCTTCGGTGGTGATCACGTTTGCAACCATGGTGACTACATCCGTGCTTGTTTTCTTGACAAGGGCTTGCACTACGTCAGCTGCAGCTTTCTTTCTTCTAGTGATAGGCTCGGGTCTCCCGGCGAGCCTAATCACCTCTTTAGATTCTTCGGGCAGAGACCCATAGCGGCCAGCTATATCACCCTTCTAGCTGGCTAACTAGGGAATGTTAGCATGTTGAAACCCGAGATCCTTGGTGTGGTTTGTTCATGGAAGGATGGTCCATAGCAATCGGACCCTGCATCAGCAATTTCCTCCGGGTTGACTTGCTCTCCCCGGTCTTCATCTTTTGCAGCGTTCATAGCTTCTAAGAGCCGTTGCGTAGCTTGAGTAGTGTTTTTGAGACCCCAAAAATATCCTCGGATAGCCTGGGTAATATCTTCATGCCAGTCTACGGGGTAAGGTGTAGGTGGTGACACCTTATAGTGAGTCGGTAGCCGGTAAATAGACTGTTGTCATCCATCTTTCTTGTTACATCCTCGGTCGGAGGCATAAACATTCGCTTGCTGGCCATAGCCTTGGAAGGCTAGTCTGTGAGGTGTTGTAGCTAGCACCTCGACTCTCTTTTCTTCTTCCCTTTCTCATTCATCAAACCTGTCAACTCTAATAGATTCCAGTTGAACAGCAGTCAGGGCCCGCCTTTGCTTGGGCACCTATATTTGTTTAAGCTTGGTCTATCTCGAGGTGAGACCTCCCCTTGATCCAGACTTGACACGGTCTGGCCTATCTTGAGCTAGCGCTTGGAATGAATTCCGCACTGGTACATTGGCAATTACTCGGTCGGGTGAAATCCTGGCATGCCGGCCATCCAGAATTGAAAGATGTGGACTCCTCTGATTAGAATGGATTTGCCTGACGTCGAAAGCCAGACTTGCAATATGCTGATACTTTTCTTGGCCACCCACCTGGCAGTTGGTGAGCACTTTTTGTTGTTGGTAGCACGGGAGTGAAAATGGTGGACAAAGCAGCGCACCACAAAAGCATCGGGCATGGTCGCCTTTGTAGTAGAGATCGGCCTCATCAACTAGACCTCCAGGAGCTTGACGAAAGCTACCCCCCAAAAGTTAGGGAAGCCCACCACCGACAGAAAATCACCGAACCTCATAGGAATGGCCAGGTAACCGTACCTGGCGTGGTCAACAACCACTAATGGTCCAAATGAGATAGCCATCAAGTCGATCAGGATG
The DNA here is from genome assembly GCA_022559845.1 of Amorphophallus konjac. Taxonomy (NCBI): domain Eukaryota; kingdom Viridiplantae; phylum Streptophyta; class Magnoliopsida; order Alismatales; family Araceae; genus Amorphophallus; species Amorphophallus konjac. The sequence goes on along the minus strand of CM040117.1, from coordinate 126,533,307 downwards.
CAACCTGCAATGACATATTTTAAGCAAGTTAGTATTTTAGGAGGATGTCGTTGGGCCCCCGATCTTGGTGAGAAGATGAAAGGAGGCCTTGTCCCACCGAGCATGTGAACTTGTGGACAACGCACTCGATTTGATGCGGGGTTCATCTTTTAATTTGCTTGGGGCATTTGTTTTATCTTTTAGTGTTTTATTAAGTGCATGGGCATGCCAGTCACCGAAGTGACATTTATTCGGGTTTCAAGACCGGGGTGGTCTGAAGCCATAGATGCGCTCCGTTTGACCAACCCGATGATTGTGGATATCAAGTTGGGACTAAGAACCCGCCGTGTCATAAAGGTCATGACGTTAATTGCATCCCCTTGGAGAGAAGAAAACCTTTGATTAAATGCCAGGAGAAGGGGCCCTCGGGCCTTAAATCGATATTACTTGAAGAAAGGAATGAGAATTCCAAACTTCAATAAAATAGCCCCTATTAAAAGGTAAACGGTTGAACAAAGTCGGCCATTAAATTCATATCGGGACAAGAGTCCCAATTCGTGATCATATGTATGCCATAAGCCTGGAAAGTTTGATGTTCGGGATTAAATCCCAATGGAAATTAATTTAAACATGGCGGCCTATTGGCCCAGAGCGGGGTCAAGCAGTGATCATGGTGGGATGATCCCAAGGTTCAAGCATGACCCGTGAAGGCCTCATCGATATTCCCATGCACAGGGTCTAAGAGAGGTGGGAGCTTTATTATTTTATTCTTTTGTTTTATTGTATGTTTATTCATTTTCTCTTCTTCTTTTTCTTTTTTGTGCATCATCATCTTTTTATAAAGGTTTATACCATCAATATTATTATTTTATTTTCTTGTTTATCGTTTATTCTTTTTGTTATTACCATTTCTTATTTTCTTTTATTTCCTCTAACATGCAGAAAGGGCCAAGGGACAGTGCATCGATGCATGGCTTAAGCCGCGTCGACGCAAGAGTTGGCACAGGGGAGCTACGAAGGGCCATCGCATCGACGCGGGCGCTCAGTGTGTCAATGCACAAGCCCAAACTAGGGAACTCCTCGTGAACTGCTACGTCGATGCAGAGCCAAGCTGCGTCGACGTAGCCCATGCCAGTGAGCAGAACATGCTTCTTCTTCATTTTTTTATTTGCTTGTTCATGCAACAGATTAATCTTGAAGCTTTTAGGAAATATTGAACTCCCATGTTCTTATTTCATTCTTTAGTTTTCTTTCTTTTCTTCTTTTGTTCTTTAAACCTCCTTTCTTTTGTTTATTCTTAGTATGTAGCGTGCATGGACCCATGGGTTGCTTATGGAGGAGACTGTGGGGAATGTTCACACAAATGTCTACATGACAGCATGCAGGGTCTAAGTGATGCATTTATTTAATGAGATTTTAGTGCTTAAGTTTGCATACGTAAATGCATGGGATTTATTTTATGACGCATGCATAAGGCATGTATGATGCATTGAGAATTTGGTCAATTGAAATTATGGATCGATCAACCGGAGATGGCTAATTGACCATGGGTATGCTAGCATGTAGTGGTGGTTTATGCACACGATGCACGGAGGGTCCAATGCAAATGTGGACATCGATGAGCTGCTCAGTCCTCAGGGAATGTATGAAGGAGAGGGTTTAATGATGTTCATGTGGTTTCAGCAAGGGTTAGTGTGGATCATAAGATGCATATAAGGTGTTTGATTTATCTTACAGCAGAGCTGGTTAGTGGCCAGGAGATGGCCTCAAAGGGGAGTCGACGCAGGGCGTAACTGGCATGAAGCAAGGTCGATGTAGTTGTGGCAGCCATGTGTAGATTAAAGGGGAAGGGTTGACCTAGTGGGTTGACCCCTGTTATAGTAGAGCTCACATCATTTAAGTTTGGTAAATTCATGAATGCATAAATGCAAGTGTAATTGCGCATAAAAATGAGTATTTTAACCATTTGGCCATTTCCTTAAATGCATTGCATTTTTTTGTTTAACCATCTTTTCATTTTAGCATTGTTCTGTTGTTCAAGTTTGTTCTTGACTAGTTCAATCACATTGTTGTGCAATAGTATTTGCAACTCGTTTGATCATGTGCTCAGCATGAGTGCATTATCTTTAGAATTTTTATTAAGTCAACATTGTCCCTTACTTCTTTGGTGTTTAATGTTATTATTTTAGCATTATATTAGTTGTTCAGTCCACGTCTTAGTTTGCTTGGTCAGGTTGGAGAACCTTTGCATTTGATGTGTTTGTTTCAGCATCAAGCTAGTTGCTTAATTCATGTTTTAGCATCATTCCATTTTTTGTGTTAAGTCTACAATTTTGAGAAAATTTGGGTAGCACCTCCCCCGGACTTGGGTTTTGGGGGTGAAAAATAGGAGCACATCCAACAGGGAATCCTGGGATGGCCCAAAAATCAGAGCAAGTCAAGACTGACGGCTCTATATCCCAGAATTTGGTAGAGAGGATGCCTCAAGGACTAGCCTACTAGAGGATCTCTACTGGGCCAGGGATGATTTGGTTTCCAGCCACATCGTGCATTTTATGCAGTTGATTATTACTGGCTCTAAGGCCATTAATATCCAGCCCTCCGATAAAACATCCACCAGATATCATGCTATGAGGCAGCAAACCCCTGGGGATTGAGAGTGGTAAAGAAACCAAAAATTCAAATGGTGTGAAAACACAATGTATCCCATACCCATTGTAGGTCCTTAATTGTGATCGGTGGCAAGCCAAAAAAAACATCTTATTACCTCGGTACATGAGAGTATAGGCCATGCTATGAGACTAGTAAGGCTTGTATTCCAAGCGGGGGTTGAAGGCTATAGCAGACGGTGTTAAGCGATGAATAAAACATGAAATCTGAAGAAGCAAACTCCAGTGGGCATTTAAGCAAACATCATTGTGATAGTGTGCAATTGGCATACCGGCCAGAGGTGATGAATAGCAGCCTGTCGATGGGCTGAGGTCGGATAGATGGACAATTATAGGAAAGGTAGTTTTAAGCATATTTGGGGCTGAACCATAGTCCCTACAACCCATGAAATTGGGTGAAAGGGCTGATGGCCTTTCCCTATGGATAACTCTTAAGGCAAAAAGCTAGAAGACACATATATAGAACCTGCAGAGAGCATATAGCTCGGGTTCATAAAAGGAACAGTGCCAAAGATAATGCAATCCAAACCTGCCTAAAGTAGTGGGGAAGGGACTTGCAGAGTTAATATCGCCCATGGAGGGCTTGAGTCTACCATGAGGGATAGAAGGAGGCGCTGAGGACACACCTAAAACCAGTAGATCAGAGAGGATAGAACTCAAACCCAATCCATTATGGATGGATAGGTTGGGCCTATACCTCCTCCGCAGTACAACACTCTCCTCCAAGCAATGAAACGAAGACAAAGAGAAGAAAACATAATGGCAAGCACCATAGCGAACTGGGGACTAGGATTTGACGAAAATTTTGACATAATGAACGGAGAGGATTCAAACATTTCTTTCATTCATTTAATCACATAGGAGAGCTACATCATCCCAAGACTGACACATCCAAGGAAGAAAATAAGCAAGAAAATGAAAGTAACCAGCGTACATAGCAAAGAAAGAAAGAAAAAAAGAGGGGGAGGGCAGAGCATTGACTCCTCTCCCTCCCCATGAGCACACCTCTCTCTCTTCTCTTCCTCTCTTTCTCTTCACGCACAGGGGTAGCAGGGAGCTCTGGGATTGCGCTAAGGGAGCCTTGGATAGCACCAGCGGGGGAAGAAGAAGCACAGCCGTCGGAGACTTTCTTCTTGGCGCTTGGTCCTCTTTTATAGCAGAGAAAGCCTCCTTTCTTCTTTTCCAAGGCAAGGGATCCTAGGAATGTTCTCCAATGATTAGAGAACGTTGCCCCACGTGTCTTGTATGGTCGTACGGCCCTCTAGAAGGTGCTGTGATGAGGCTTTGAGAGAGAGCATGAGCCACTCATGTGACCCACATTCGTACGGGCTTCTTCACATTCTGAGGGCGTGTCGATGCAGGTTACAGGCTGCATCGATGCATCTAGTTGCCAGAGGCCATTCTTCAGCTCACCATCTTCAGCTGCGCCAACGCAACATTCCCAGTGCATCGACGTAGCCCGCTGTCAGGGGCTACTACTCATCTTTTGTCTTTAGTGGGGTCGACGCAAGGGTTGTTATGCGTCGATGCGGTTAGGGAGCCAGGGGCTCTTGCTTCTGCTTTGTCTTCAGATGCATTGACGCAGCAGCAGACTACGTCGACGCGGTCTATTATCTAGAGATCTTTTTCTTCTTCTCTTTAGTTGACTTTATTTTTGTAAGGCATGTTCTTTAACGGATCTTTATCGATATTAAAATAGAATTTATTCCATGAATTTAGGCGATTTTTATGGAATTAATGGGCTTTTTCTAGCATTTAATCCAATTAGTTAAAGAATTTTAGAAATTAAATGGGCATAATTACAATTATGCTTTATTGAGGGTTTAAAGTGCAAAAAGAGCTTAAAAATCAAAAAAAATAATATCACGATTTTTTTGTGAGAAAGAGAACCGAAGGTTCTCTCTCTCTCCCTCACTCTCGTTCGCACCGCCCGAACCCCCAGAGCATCCAAACCCGCAGAACCCTCCCCCTTTCTTCTTCTCGGCGCGCGGTGACCCGAAGGCCACGGCGGATGCGCAGGTGGCTCCGCCGGCGGGCCTGCAAGGAGAGCAGTGCAGCGGCACCCTCGTAGGAGTCGGACCCCGGCGTGAAGGCGCGATCCCGCAGTGGTCGACGGCGCGGCCTCTCTCCCCCTTTCTCTCTTCGCGGCGCGCAGCGACCTGGAGGCATGGCGAAGGGTGCCGGTGTCCTCGCCGGTGGGCTGGCAGGGTGAGGAACGTGGCGGCATCCTCGTCGGAACCGGCCTACAGCGCGGAGGCGCGATCCCATGGCAAAAGATGTGTGCCCCCTCTCCCCTTCTCGCGGCCTTCTCGCGGTGAAATCGCCACCCTTGGCTCGAAATCCGGAGGGGGGCAGTCATCTACCTTGCTATGAGTGACGGGAGCTTCCCCACGATGCGAGGAACGTGGAGATGTCAACCCGAGTCGAACCGCGGAGTGTAGTGACGGTCGGGAAAAGGTGAGCCGCGGCGCGACCCTCGGCTTGCTTGCGGTCAGAATAGGAGTTTTCATTGCGATTGAGGTAGGGGGATCGATACCCTAGCTCGTTAGATCATTCCTAATGCCATGCCTATTGTCTTTATGTTTTAAACGACATGCCCATCGTCTTTATGTTTTTAAATCATGCCCACCATCTTTATGTTTTTGAAGCATGCCCATCGCCTTTATGTTTTTTATCGTTGCTGAGTTCATAGACGATGAATTGTCGCATTAGGATGGTGGAATGGTAGGGAACATGTTAAAAGTTATGATTCCTGTCGATTTAGGTCGACCGGGAAGGGGGTCCGGTTATGATTCCCGTGGATTCGATTCTCCGGTAAGGACCATGTTTAAATTATTTCAGATTTTATAACGGTCGGCCATAAACCGTTTATTGACCCGAGCGGCTGATAATTCAACCGCGTAAATATTTTAAATTGCATGACGGTGGAAGCCTCGCGGATAGACTGTGTAGCAACACGCAACTGTTCGTTATTCGACCACCTAAAACTATAGCGGCCCTAGTTCGACCGATTGTTCTGTAATTTATGCGTGTTCATTTAATTACTGCGATGTATGCGTGTCTGTTTAATTACTATGCGTGTTTGTTTAATTATACATTTAATATTGCATCTTCGCCATGTTTAAATATTTTTACAAACTGTGGCATGCTTTTAGATCCCAATAGAATTGCTTTCTCTTTCCTTATGATGGAGCCACTAGTCGTAGCCCGACGACCTCTAGTGTCGACCAACCTGGGAGAGGTGGCGGGGTAGTCCCGTTGTACGATTTTTAAGCTAGTTTACACGGGTCCCTGCTTAACAATAGTGTCCTACTAGGGGAAAACTAACTAGAGGCCAAGCTCTAGGCACGAGCCGGTGTGTGCACACGTGGTCAGAGACTTGGACTGACACTGACGAGTGTTACTCTGACTGGTACTTGTTTTTGGTATTGTTACACATCTCACTTGTCGCGTTCCAGGCTTGTGTAGATGCTTGAGACGCAGTGTAAGCCATCAGTGGACGCATCTGGTTTTTCTTTCTGGTGGTCTTCCTCTCTCTCCTGTCACTTGGAAATGCTGAGATTTATTCTATTGATAGATTTAGTCACTGATACTCACGTTTAAATTATAATTGGCATATTTATTAGCTATTTTTAAACTATGTAGTTGGTTTTGCCACTTTAGTTAGATTGTCAATTTTTATGCCAATGCATGCTTTACTGCTTTCCTTTAGTTAGTTACGAGGTAGGGATCTGTGTGAACCCTACTGAGTCTCTGTTGTGAGACTCACCCCTTCCTTCTCAGGTGAGGTAGAGCAATAGGTTGCAGGATTCCCTCGTGCTTTTGGGGAAAAGTCTTAGAGCCAGCAGTGGTCGGTCAGTGGTCTGTTAGTGGTCAGTACGTCTTCTTCCCTCTTTTTGCCGGGGTATGCGCCATATAGTTGTTTATTTTGACCATTGTACAGTGTGGGACTTGTGATATATGGATCTGGACTACTTGTGTAAATATACCACTTTGATAAATATAAATTGCTTCTGTTTAAAGTTATTGCTTTAAAATGTGCGTGTGATTGCAATTCGTTATGCATCCCCTCGACAAAACCCTCCAACCCTTACGGGGCCTCATCAGCCTCTTGGGTGGCTTCCCCGAGTTCTTGGTATTGGTTTATCGGTATCTAGATCTCCGGGTCGTTACAGTTGGTATCAGAGCGGTGTTGAGGATGTGTATAAGGAATTGAAAGTGCAATAGTCCAGAACAAGTCCATGTGTACCACTATTGCTGGCTTAGGTTGTTTTCCGTGACGCCTTATGGTTTTATGTTGTTTTTGTGTTTTCGTTTAGTTTAAAATGTCACCTCGTAGGAGCGCACGTGTACCTAGGGAGGAAAGTGGCAGTTCTCCTACTCTGATTAATGTGCCAGTGCCAGCTCATGCTGATCCTACTCCTCAAGCTGATTTGCCTCTAGGTGGCCGTGGTAGGGCATTAAAAGAGTTTTTGCTGCTCCACCCACTGACTTATGAAGGACAGGTAGATCCTGATGCAGCCAGAGTGTGTCTTGATGCAACCGAATGTGTATTCATTTTCTATGGAGTGCACGGAGGATGAAAAAATGATGATGGCTACCTTCCAACTTCAGGGAGCAGCACTCGCGTGGTAGACTACAGAGTGGGAAGTTGCTTTCTGATCTCGTCCACTTTGTCAAATAACTTGGAGGGAGTTTATCACAGCCTTCGAACGCACTTACAGTCCAGCTTACCTCAGAATGGACAAGATGCACCAATTCATGGAACTGGCTCAAGGTGATATGATTGTGCTGCAATATCGGAATAAGTTCATGGAATTGGGTCGATATGTGCCCCATATCTTTGCTGATGAAGGTCTGAAGACCAAGCAATTTTGGTGCGGACACCCGAGCAGTTGAGCGACGTGATACGCCGAGCCATCGGTACAGCACACGGAGCACGACTCGAGCCACCTCAGCATCTATTTGGCTCGAAGACAGCCTGGAGACGCCCCCCTGAGTCCCGGCATTTATCATATTTAGTTAGACTTTATGTGTGTGTAATTTGTGTTTATTTCATTGTATGCGGTTTGCTATTTTGATTGTAAGAGGGGCTTATGTGCAATTTAGACCCCGTGGGCCCCACGGGCCCGCCAGGCCCCATCCCATTGAGCCACCTCAGCCAAGGGCCCCATGTGAGGTCAGTCAACATGTCAAATGGAGGCTTCTAGATAGGTGGGCCAAGTGGGGGACAAGTGGCTTGGAAAGTCCAAGTTGGCCACCCACCCCACCTACCAAGTCCACCTTCCACCTCCTTGGTCCAAGGGCCGCCCCCCCCTTAAATATTTTAATGTATTTTGTATGTGTGTGTCACACTCAATCCAGGCCACCCATTCCCATCCCCTAGATCCAACGGTGGACAATGGATGTGAGATGTAACACATAAATACTTGTAATTTCCCATTTTCTAGAATTAATGCCATTTGATTCAAACAAATTCAAGAGAAAGGGCTGGTGCGCCCCCCTCCTCTCTCCTCCCTCTCCCCCTTGGGTGCTGTGAAGGCTTCCATTCTGAGGTGTGAAGCCTCGTTTATCAGTTCCGACGATCACCGCCGCCGCCACGAGCCGCCACCGCACCGCCATCGCCATCAACGGAGTTCTGCCTGCGCAGTACCATAGAAGTTTCCACGAATTTTATGTCTCAGCCACGACCTCAGATAGATCTGGGGATTTTAGTGGATGTTCCAGAGGTGTCAAGGACATCCCAAAAATTGTGGTTTGCCATTCAGATCTCGTTTCATATTTTTTGATTTTCGTCCACTCTTCTATTTTGATTCTGCCAGAGTTCTATCCAGATTCATCCCTGCCCTGAGTTTCATGTCTTAGGTCCACTTTTTGATTGTTGTTGGTTCTCCCAACTTTACTGGGGGTTCCATTCATCCACCCCTTCATCTAAAATTTTTCTTAATTTTTCATTCACCCATCTCATATTTTCTAAAAATCTTTCTCAGTCCCATCTACAGTTCTGTCTTCCTGTTCCCAGATCCGACCACCAGTCACCCCACAAATCATAGTAAATCACCACCACCTCCAAATCAAATTCCAAAAATATTCCCAGTTCCCTGGTTTGACACCCTACAACTTTGAGGAAGAGCTCGAAGACTGAATCCAACGGTACGTAGGCATTCAGCTGCCATTTACAAGAAACTGATGTGCTGATCTAATATTTCAGGAGCTGTGGAGCAGAGGATTGGAAAACTGTTAAAGCCCAGGTCCGCCCGGGTTCAGAAGAGTCCACCGGCCCTAGATTGAAGGATTTTGAATCCTCTTTCCAACGGCGCTGGTTTCATCGCATTCCCGCGACGGGGCTGACCGCAACGGCCATTTTCGCCGGAGCGCGCGCCTGAAAACAGCAACCAAACTCCGTGGGCAGCAACTTCAAAACTTGGGAATCGGGACCGATCGACCCCCGATCGGTGTTCCCGGCCGACCACCGTCCGTGGAGGCGCGCCACCAGGGGTCCCCATCATAGTGGGTCCCACCCCCACAGATCCGGACGACAGCGCCATCCGTGGGCCCCGCGGGCCCGCAGACCCGCCGTTCTGAAAGCACGAAAACGTGGAGTTCGGCACCGCCGGGCGACATCAAGATGCTACCCGTCAACCCGAGTTGTGTGATTCCCGGGCTCCACATGTGACCTTTTACCTCCCTGCGTGGAGTGGGTCAAATCTTTGTATTGCTGTGATATTGTTTAACCGGGAGTCCGTGATTCGGCCGGGGTTGTCTTCGCCACGCCGGGTGCGTGGAGGTAAAGGTCTTAACTCCTTGGCGTTACATTGCTTAGCTAGTATACGGTCTTAGGCCGCTGCCGAGAGTGTAGGTACTAGCCCGTGTGTCCATGTCATCGCTGTGAGAGTGAGAGTGACCCGTCCCGTGACTCGATCCGAGTCCGAAAGTTGAGTCGGACTACCCTTGACCTCCGCCGGTTCCTTAACCGCGCACGGTCCGCGCTTTCCCTCGCTTGGGACGACGAGTGAGCTTCCACTTCTGTTAGCGACGTTTCGCCACTAGGAGCTCGTAGTGTCGGGCTTAGTGTCTCCCTGGTGTGTGTTGCTGGTCGTGTCTTCATCTAGAGTCCGAGGGTGGCACCATATAGTGTCGTCTCCCGTGTCCGTCCCGCATCAGTATGGTATCAGAGCGAGTCGAGTCTAGGGTAGTCATTGCATATGTCGTACATGCATCATGGTCTAAGTCAAGTCTAGGATCATCACTTTCAAAAAAAAAGAGTGTTTTAACTTGCATTTGCACCCTTTACTCGGTATATCAAAAGGTGTTGTCCGAACGTTGGGTTACGCCTAACGGGAGGGCCACACACTTGCACGAGTGATCTTCGGATCGCTTATCTCCGCCTCGTACCGGCTATTGGTTAGGTCTAAGTGCATCATCTAGTGAGTTTTTGCATTAGTCAGTGTCTTCTAGGTCGTGTGTCTTTGCATGCCCACCGGTCGAGGCACCCAGTATTCGCCACCACCATCTATGGCGGACTGCCGGGCCCATAGCTCCGACGAGTCCTCGACGGCTGAGATGTTCCGAGCCATTATGGAACGTCTTGACACGCGTATGGATGGTCTTAGTACGCGTATGGATGGCATAGGAACGCATCTAGAAGGGCGGATGAAAGCCCTCGAGGATCGGGCCGAGAGTTCGGATCAGTCCATCCAGGGCTTAGTTGGGAGGATTGCCATCCTCGAGAGGGGCCCAGTAGCGGCGCAACCCGCGTCGATGAACGGCCAACAGGAGCCGGTTCAGCAGCCTGCTGTGCCAAGGGCTCAGGCGGAGAATGTTGGGGTTCAACAGGTGCATGTGGTGGATGATTATGCATCTGATAATGATCAAGGGGGTAACGGTCGTCGTCATCAACAACGGAATCGTGATGATGAGGAGGACGACCGCATTCTTAGGGGCGTGCGTGCGGACCCTCCCACTTTTAGCGGGTCCTTGGACCCTAGGGTGTATTTAGATTGGGAGGCCGGCATGGACCGGTACTTCGAGTGGTTTGAGATGATGGACCACCGAAGAGTTCGATATGCAAAGATGAAGCTGCAAGGGCAGGCCCAAACTTATTGGATCAATGTGGAGAGCCTGCTCAACCAGCGACGTCAACCCTAAATCGGTACTTGGGATGATATGAAAATCAAATTGAGGGAGAAGTACCTTCTCGCCTCATATCGCCAGCGTCTTATAGACAAGTGGCAAAGCATCTCCCAAGGGAACCGATCCGTGACCGAGTACACCGCCGAGTTCGATGAGTACTACTTGCGGTGCGGGGTCACGGAAGAGAGCACCATGACGATATCCCGCTTTCGGAGAGGTCTACAGCCCAATTATCAATATGAACTCTTTCGCCGTAACGTGACCAGTTTGGAGCAGGCGTATCAGATTGCTCTCTAATTGGAGCAGTTCGAGGCCGAGTTCGAGTCACCCCAGCGGTTGGGCTCTTTTCCCCTTCGTAGTGTCGAGCCCCGTGGCTCTTCTGGCACGTATCCGAGGGCCCCCATGGCTCGACCTCAGGAGCCCGCTCGTCCCGAGCCATTTGCTCCTAGGCCTCGTCCTCCACCCCCGAGGGACCTCCCTCGTCCCCAGCATCTTACGGCCCCACCCACAGCCCGTCCACCGGCACCCGCACCTCCTGCACGTCCTTTGTTGCCTACACCTCCTATCCGTCGGGAGGATAAAGGTAAAGGACCTATGATTGGGGAGCCTAGTGGATCATGGCAGCAGTGTTATCGCTGCAATGGGTTTGGCCATTTCGCCAATCAGTGTCCCACCCGTCCATCTCTTCACATTGGGGACACACAGGCTGAGGATACCACCCCTACAGGCCTTGAGTTAGTCAGCTATGAGGCAGATGAAGAGCTAGCTGACAAGTACTATGAGATGGGAGGTGAGGCCCAGAATGCCCAGCATTCGGACGATACCCACGTGGGGGTCGTCAGATGTATCCTCACCCAGTCACAGGTCAGTGATGACTGGCGACGGACTACTATCCTTCATGTATTCTGTTGGCTGGGAAAGTAAATTTGCAAGGTGGTCATCGATAGCGGGAGTTGTATCAATGCAATCTCCACGAACGCTGTCACTCGTCTTGGTCTCACACCCGTAGACCACCCTTGCCCCTATCAGGTATCATGGGTGGATACCACTTCCATTTCGGTCAAGCTGAGGTGCTTGGTCCCGCTGCAGCTCCACTCCTACCGTGACGAGATCTGGTGTGATGTTCTCCCCATGGAAGTGGGCAGTATCATTCTTGGTAGGCCGTGGTTATTTGACTGGGATGCCATGCTCCATGGCCGGTCGAACACCTGTACCTTCGACCACGCTGGCCAGCGGGTCACCCTCCAACCCGTTCGGCCCAGGAGCCCATCAGTTAGGGGTCCTAATGGCCCTAGCACTCCGAAGCCTTCCGTTCCCGGGCCTAGTACCCCATCCCCAGCTCGGGCTATGATCGTTACCTCTGGCCCAGGAGAGCCCTCGACGAGGAGATTGATGATGATTAGCTCCCGGGAAATGGAGTAGGAGCTTAGTCAGTGCTGTCCGGTGTTTGCCATTACGGTCCGAGAGGTGGAGCAGGACTCCGAGGGTGAGCTCCCACCTGAGGTTGTTCCCATTCTGCAGGAGTATGCTGATGTATTTCCCGATGAGCTTCCCGAGGGACTCCTACCTATGCGGGATATTAAGCATGCCATCGACCTTGTTCCGGGCTCTTCTTTGCCCAACATTCCTCATTATTGCATGAGTCCCACGGAGCATGCCGAGCTTAAACGGCAGGTCGATGAGTTAGTGCAGAGAGGGTCTGTTCGGGACAGCATGAGTCCATGTGCTGTACCCGCATTACACGCCCCGAAGAAGGATGGCACGTGGAGAATGTGCATTGATAGTCGTGCCATCAACAAGATCATCGTGAAGTACAGGTTCCCTATTCCCCGCCTTGATGACATGCTGGACATGATGGCAGGTGCCACTATCTTTTCGAAGATCGATCTTAAGAGTGGCTACCATCAGGTGAGGATTAGGCCAGGTGATGAGTGGAAGACCGCATTTAAGACCAAGGATGGTCTATATGAGTGGTTGGTCATGCCTTTTGGGTTGACCAATGCCCCTAGCACTTTCATGCGGCTCATGACTCAGGTCCTTCGACCTTTCATTGGAGTCTTTGTAGTGGTGTATTTTGATGATATCCTTATCTATAGCCGCACCACAGGGGACCACTTAGACCACCTTCGGCAGGTCTGTCTACTTCTTCGGCGAGAGCAGCTATTTGCGAACCCACAGAAGTATGCCTTCATGACACCTCAGCTTACCTCGTGGGTTTCATTGTGTCTAGTACTGGGGTCTCCGCCGATCTGGAGAAGGTCCGGGCCATTGTTGAGTGGCCGAAACCCCGTACGGTTCATGATGTCCGTAGCTTTCATGGCCTTGTGACGTTCTACCATCGCTTCATCCGCGGATTTAGCTCCGTCACCGCCCCGATCACGGATTGCATCCGAAAGGGCACATTTGTATGGACGAAGGCCGCATCTGCCGCCTTCAAGGATATCAAGGAGCGCATGACCCAGACACCTATCCTTTGATTGCCTGATTTTTCGAAGGTGTTTGAGGTCTCTTGTGATGCGTCAGGTGTTGGGATTGGAGGAGTTTTGAGTCAGGAGTCCCACCCGATCGCATATTTTAGCGAGAAGCTGAATGACGCGAAACTGTGGTATTCCACGTATGATAAAGAATTCTATGCAGTTGTTCAGGCTCTTAGGCATTGGAGGCACTATCTTTTACATCAGGAGTTTGTCCTATACTCCGATCACAAGGTATTGAGGTATCTCCACTCCCAAAAGAAGCTGAACTCGCGTCACAGTCGTTGGGTCGAGTATCTCCAGCAGTTCACCTTTGTGCTTAAACATAAGGCTGGAGTGGAAAACAAGGTGGCTGATGCCTTGAGTCGGCGAGCATGTTTGCTTACCACCATGAGTGCCGAGGTCATAGGGCTAGAGAAGATGAAGGAGGCCTATGTTGACTATCCTGACTTCGGTCAGATTTTTGCTACTCTCCAGGCCGGACCCTCGAGAGATCATGATGATTATATGCTTCAGGAGGGTTACCTCTTTCGAGGTAGCAGGCTATGTGTTCCCCGAACTTCGGTACGAGATTTCTTAGTGTGGGAACTACATGCGGGAGGTCTAGCCGGCCACTTTGGTCGGAACAAGACTATTGAGGCAGTGGAGCATCGATTTTATTGGCCAAGCTTGAAGCGCGATGTTGCTAACATCGTGGCTCAGTGCCGTACATGTGCTATGGCCAAGATGAAGAAGCAAAGCTCGGGCCTTTATACGCCTCTTCCCGTGCCTGATGCCCCGTGGCAGGATGTTAGCATGGATTTTATTTTGGGATTGCCACGTACCTCCAGGAAGCATGATTCGGTCTATGTGGTGGTTGACCGTTTCTTGAAGATGGCCCTCTTTATCCCTTGCTCGAAGACTTCGGATGCTTCTAGGGTAGCCCGCCTATTCCTTACTCATGTGGTGTGCAAGTTCGTGTTGCCACGCACTATAGTGTCTGACCGTGATGTTAGATTCACTTCCTATTTTTGGAAGACACTATGGCATATGATGGGTACTCACCTCAAGTTTTCTACTGCATATCATCCCCAGACAGATGGCCAGACCGAGGTAGTCAATAGGAGTCTGGGAGCTCTTTTGAGGTGTCTAGTCAGGGACCGCATTGGGGATTGGGATCTCATTTTACCCATGGCTGAGTTTGCATACAATGATTCGGTGAATAGGTCTACCGGCATGAGTCCATTTGAAATTGTCACAGGTCGTAGGCCCCATCCCATTGAGCCACCTCAGCCAAGGGCCCCATGTGGGGTCAGTCAACATGTCAAATGGAGGCTTCTAGATAGGTGGGCCAAGTGGGGGACAAGTGGCTTGGAAAGTCCAAGTTGGCCACCCACCCCACCTACCAAGTCCACCTTCCACCTCCTTGGTCCAAGGGCCGCCCCCCCCCCTTAAATATTTTAATGTATTTTGTGTGTGTGTGTCACACTCAATCCAGGCCATCCATTCCCATCCCCTAGATCCAACGGTGGACAATGGATGTGAGATGTAACACATAAATACTTGTAATTTCCCATTTTCTAGAATTAATGCCATTTGATTCAAACAGATTCAAGAGCAAGGGCTGGTGCGCCCCCCTCCTCTCTCCTCCCTCTCCCCCTTGGGTGCTGTGAAGGCTTCCATTCTGAGGTGTGAATCCTCGTTTATCAGTTCCGACGATCACCGCCGCCGCCACGAGCCGCCACCGCACCGCCATCACCATCAACGGAGTTCTACCTGCGCAGTACCACAGAAGCTTCCACAAATTTTATGTCTCAGCCACGAGCTCAGATAGATCTGGGGATTTTCGTAGATGTTCCAGAGGTGTCAAGGACATCCCTCAAATTTTGGTTTGCCATTCAGATCTCGTTTCATATTTTTTGATTTTCATCCACTCTTCCATTTCGGTTCTGCCAGAGTTCTGTCCAGATTCATCCCCGCCCTGAGTTTCATGTCTTAGGTCCACTTTTGGATTGTTGTTGGTTCGCCCAATTTTACTGGGGGTTCCATTTATCCACCCCTTCATCTATAATCTTTTTAATTTTTCATCCACCCATCTCATATTTTCTAAAAATCGTTCTCAGTCCCATCTACAGTTCTGTCTTCCTATTTCTAGATCCGACCACCAGTCACCCCAAAACTCATAGTAAATCACCACCACCTCCAAATCAAATTCTAAAAATAGTCCCAGTTTCGTGGTTTGATAACCTACAACTTTGAAGTAGAGCTCGAAGACTGAATCCAACTGTAAGTAGGCGGTCAACGGCCATTTACAGAAAACTGATGTGCTAATCTGATATTTCGGAAGCTGTGGAGCAGAGGATTGGAAAATTGTTAAAGCCCAGGTCCGCCCGGGTTCAGAAGAGTCCACTGGCCCTAGATTGAAGGATTTTGAATCCTCTTTCCAACGGCACTGGTTTCGTCGCATTCCGGCAACGGGGCTGACCGCAGCGGCCGTTTTCGCCGGAGTGCACGCCTGAAAACAGCAACCAAACTCCGTGGGCAGCAACTTCAAAACTTGCGAATCGGGACCGATCGACCCCCGATCGGTGTTCCCGGCTGACCGCCGTCCGTGGAGGCGCGCCACCAGGGGTCCCCATCATAGTGGGTCACACCCCCACAGATCCGGAGGACAGCGCCATCCGTGGGCCCCGCGGGCCCGCAGACCCGCAGTTCGGAAAGCACGAAAACGCGGAGTTTGGCACCGCCAGGCGACATCAAGATGCTGCCCGTCAACCCGAGTTGCATGATTCCCAGGCTCCACATGTGACCTTTTACCTCCCTGGGTGGAGTGGGTCAAATCTTTGTATTGCTGTGATATTGTTTAACCGGGAGTCCATGATTCGGCCGGGGTTGTCTTCGCCACGCCGGGTGCGTGGAGGTAAAGGTCTTAACTCCTTGGCGTTACATTGCTTAGCTAGTATACGGTCTTAGGCCGCTGCCGAGAGTGTAGGTACTAGCCCGTGTGTCCATGTCACCGCTGTGAGAGTGAGAGTGACCCGTCCCGTGACTCGATCCGAGTCCGGAAGTTGAGTCGGACTACCCTTGACCTCCGCCGGTTCCTTAACCAGGCACGGTCCGCGCTTTCCCTCGCTTGGGATGACGAGTGAGCTTCCACTTCTGTTAGCGACGTTTCGCGACTAGGAACTCGTAGTGTCGGGCTTAGTGTCTCCCTGGTGTGTGTTGCTGGTCGTGTCTTCATCTAGAGTCCGAGGGTGGCACCATATAGTGTCGTCTCCCGTGTCCGTCCCGCATCAAATTTCTACGTGGTTTGAAAGTAGAGTTGAGGCAGCCTTTCATTGCGACCAGGGTAGCAGAGATGGACGCAGCATATCAAGCAGCTGTAGCTTTAGAACTTGACATGGCTAGATCCCGAGGGCGTACTCAAGCGGCGTCAGTTCAGCCAAGTGTGCAGTTTCAGCAAGTCAGTCAGCCATCTGTGGCAGGGTTCCATCTGATGTCCCTGTTGCTAGTGGTACTTCTTTTGCTAAACCCAAGTCCAAATGGATGTTCAAGAAGTTTAAGAAGTGGTATGGCAGTCAAGCATCTTCTGGTACCGTGCAGCAATAATCAGCACCTTCTTTCCAACAGCGCCAGGGATCAGTGGCTAGTCAGTCGAGACCGTGTCCGAGGTGTGGTGGTTACCATCCAGGCAAGCCCTGTTCGATGCCGGTGGTCTATTTTCGTTGTGGTCAACTAGAGCATGTGGTTCAAGATTATTCTCTAAGTCCAAAACCGGTGCAGTTCTCTCAGTTCTCTCAATTATAGCCGCCTCAGTTCAGACCTCCTCCACCACCTCAGTCACAGCAATATTATCCTCAAGCTTCAGTGTCTTCTTCCCAGTAGTCTACTGCACCGGGCAGGAAGCAAAAAGGGAAGGTCTCTCATATAACTCGTGCTGAAGCGGTGGCATCTCATCTCGTGGAAGGTATGATTATGATTTATGGTCATGTAGCTCGTGTTCTATTTGATTCAGGTGCTTCTCATTCATTTATTTCTAAAAATTTTATTGCGTGCATTGAGGAGCCGACATCTGAAATGACTTATGAGTTGCTTGTTGAACTACCTTCTGGGGATTTCATGTTCACCCCTCTTTGTCTGGAAGAGTTGCCTATTGTTATTGGCAATCAACAGTTGCCGGGTACATTATATGTGTTGTAGCTGGTTGATTATGATATCATTCTGGGCATGGATTGGTTGGAAGAGTATGGAGCCGTGGTTGATTGCAGATCAAAGAAAGTCTATTTTCAGCCACATGGTCAATCAGCATTCTATTTCCAAGGTATTCGATCTCGTTCTTCTCGCTTGATTATTTCTGCTATTCGAGCATGTAGATTGCTTAATGCAGGTTGTCAGGGATTCTTAGCTTCCGTGGTTGCTGTTGAGGCACCACAGCAGGATATCAATGCCATCCCTGTGGTCTGTGAATTTCCAGATGTGTTCCCTGATGAGTTACCAGGCTTACCTCCACAGCGAGAAATAGAAATGGTGATTGAATTGATTTCAGGTACGGCACCTTTAGCGAAGGCACCTTACCGTATGGCTCCAGTAGAATTGAAGGAATCAGGAGCACAGCTGTTAGATTTGTTGGGAAAAGGCTATATTCATCCCAACTTTCCTCCCTGGGGTGCTCCTGTATTATTTATGAAGAAAAAGGATGGAAGCCTAAGGCTATGTATTGATTACAGGTAATTAAATCAGGTAACTATCAAGAATAAGTATCCTTTGCCCAGGATCGATGATTTATTTGACCAACTTCAATCGGCAAGTGTCTTTTCACAGATTGATCTTCGATCTGGTTTTTACCAATTGAGGATTCAAAAATCTGATGTAGAGAAGACTGCTTTTAGCACGAGGTATGGTCATTATGAATTCTTGGTTATGTCGTTTGGGCTAACCAATGCTCCAGCAGCTTTTATGGACCTGATGCAGCGTGTGTTCCGTCCATACCTGGATCAGTTTGTTGTGATCTTTGTCGATGATATTCTTGTTTATTCTGCTTCTGAAGAAGAACATGTGCAGCATCTCAGGATCGTATTGCAGACTCTTCGAGATCACGAGCTCTATGCAAAATTCAATAAATGTGAGTTTTGGCTTCCAGAAGTTCACTTTCCCGGCCATGTGATTTCGGGCGACGGAGTTGCAGTTGATCCAGCTAAGATTGAGGTGTTCTTCAATGGCAGAGACCGAGGACTGTGACAGAGATCAGGAGTTTTCTAGGTCTTTCCGGTTATTATCGAAGATTCATTCAAGACTTTGCACGGATTGCCGCATCGATGACTAGACTAACATGTAAAGATGTGCCATTTGTGTGGTCGGATAAGTGTGAACAAAGCTTCAATGAATTGAAAAGGCTTCTCACTTCTTCTCCAGTGCTGGTGTTACCTTCTGGCTCGGGTGGATTCGTGGTTTACACGGATGCTTCTCGAGTAGGTCTGGGGGCAGTGCTTATGCAATATGGTAAGGTTATAGCTCATGCATCCCGATAATTGAAACAGCACGAAGATAATTATTCAATACATGATTTAGAGATTGCAGCGGTGATCTTTGCACTGCAAATCTGGAGACACTACTTGTATGGTGAGAAATTTGAGATCCTTACAGATCATCAAAGCTTGCAGTATGTGTTTTCACAAAAAGATTTGAATCTCCGACAGCGCAGATGGATGGAATATATGAAGACTATGATTTCACTCTCTCCTATCAGCCAGGTAAAATGAATGTAGTGGCTGATGCTCTGAGCAGGAAAGTGCAAATCAGTCATTTGCTCATTCGAGAATGGAAGTTGTGGGAACAGTTTCCTAGCGAGACATTCAGCATGAATATCCCTTCTGATCCGATGGTAGCTGTATGTAATAGTCTTGTGATGACTCTAGCTATTTATCAGCAGATCAAGGAAGCTCAGCAGGCAGATTCTGAATTGTCCCGCATTATAATGATGCACGATATTGAGTTTGATGATGAGTTAGTAGATAGCTTCCGAGGCAGGCTATATGTTCCATCCGATGATATGTTAAGAACTGCTATCTTGCGTGAAGGCCATGGATCCCGTTATGCAATTCACCCCAGCACTAGCAAGATGTATCAAAATCTAAAAAGGTAGTTCTGGCGGCCAGGAATGAAAAAGGATGTAGCTGAGTTTGTGTCAAAATGTTTGACATGCCAATAGGTTAAAGCCGAGCATCAAAAGCCTGGAGGGATGCTTCAACCTTTAGAAATTCCGATGTGGAAATGGGATCATGTCACGACAGATTTTGTTGTGGGTTTACCTCGGACTTCACAAGGCTTTGATGGTATATGGCTGTTAGTAGATAGATTAACTAAGACAGCGAGATTGTTACCGATCAAGGTGACGTGGAATGTTCAGAAATTGGTCGAGCTCTATATTGAAAAGATTGTGCTATTGCATGGAATTCCAATATCAATTGTGTTAGATCGCGACCCACGATTTACTTCTAGCTTCTGACGCAGCTTTCAAAAGGCGTTGGGCACGGAGTTAGCCTTTAGTTCAGCGTATCATCCGCAGTCAGATGGTCAGTCAGAGAGGACTATTCAGACTTTAGAAGATATGTTGAGATCGTGTAGCCTAGATTGGCAGGGTTCGTGGAGTCAATATTTGCCACTTGTGGAATTTTCTTATAATAACAGCTATCACTCCAGAATTGGCATGGCACCGTATGAGGCTTTAAATGGGCGTCCTTGCCGTACACCTTTAAACTAGTTTGAGGCCGGTGACAGATTGTTGATAGGACCTGATATGGTTCAGCAGTGTGCTGATGTGGTTCGCTTGATCAGGCAGAAAATGTTGACAATTCAGAGTCGATAGAAAAGTTATGCAGATCAACGTAGGAGACCATTGCAGTTTGAGCCTGGAGATATGGTGTTTGTAAAAATATCTATGATGAAAGGTGTGATGAGGTTTGGGAAGCGTGGAAAGCTTAGTCCCCGTTATGTTGGTCTATTTCCTATTCTGGAACGTGTGGGCCAAGTGGCTTATCGACTTCAGTTGCCAGCGACGATGCAAGCAATCCACGATGTGTTTCATGTTTCTCAGTTGAGAAAGTATATTCCTGATGCATCCCACGTGATGGATAATTCAGTGTGGCCTGAAGTGACAGTAGATCTATCCATGCCAGAGTATCCGATTCGAATTGATGATCGTCGTGAACAACGACTGAGAAATAAGGTAATCCCTCTAGTTAAGGTAGTTTGACAGCGTCATTCGGGTAATGAAGCTACTTGGGAACGTGAGGATGAAATGCATCAGCAATTTTCATTTTTATTTGAATAAGGTATAATTCTTTCAATTCGCACCTTGTTCTTCCTTCTAAATTTTGAGGATGAAATTTTTATTAGGAGGGAGGGACTGTAAGGCCCATTCTTTAACGGATCTTTATCGGTATTAAAATAATATATTTTTCCATGAATTTAGGTGATTTTTATGGAATTAATGGGCTTTTTCTAGCATTTAATCCAATTGGTTAAAGAATTTTAGAAATTAAATGGGCATAATTACAATTATGCTTTATTAAGGGTTTAAAGTGCAAAAGGAGGTTAAAAATCAAAAAAAATAATATCACGGTTTTTTTTTGTGAGAAAGATAACCGAAGGTTCTCTCTCTCTCCCTCACTCTCGTTCGCACCACCCGAA
Source organism: Amorphophallus konjac (assembly GCA_022559845.1). Lineage (NCBI taxonomy): Eukaryota > Viridiplantae > Streptophyta > Magnoliopsida > Alismatales > Araceae > Amorphophallus > Amorphophallus konjac. The sequence continues at coordinate 126,512,384 of CM040117.1, read as the reverse complement.
CCCCCGCGGCACTCGAACCTGCGGAACCCTCCCCCCTTTCTTCTTCTTGGCGCGCGACGACCCGAAGGCCACGGCGGAGGCGCCGATGGCTCTGCCAGCGGGCCTGCAAGGAGAGCAGCACGGCGGCGCCCGTGTCAGAGCCAGACCCCGACGCGGAGGCGTGATCCCACAGCGGTCGACGGCGCGGCCTCTCTCCCCCTTTCTCTCTTCGCAGTGCGGGGTGACCCGGAGGCACAACAAAGGGCGCCGGTGACCTCACCGGCGAGCTGGCAGGGTGAGGAACGTGGCGATATCCTCGTCGGAACCGGCCTGCGAGGCAGAGGTGCTATCCCACGGCGGAAGATGTGCGCCCTCTATCCCCTTCTCACGGCCTTCTTGCGGTGAAATCTCCGCCCTTGGCTCGAAATCCGGAGGGGGGCAGCCATCTACCTTGCTATGAGTGACGGGAGCTTCCCCGCGATGCGAGGAACGTGGAGATGTCAACCCGAGTCGAATCGCGGAGTGTAGTGACGGTCGGGAAAAGGTGAGCCGCGGCGTGACCCTCGGCTTGCTTGCGGTCGGAATAGGAGTTTTCATCGCGATTGAGGTAGGGGGATCGATACCCAAGCTCGTTAGATCGTTCCTAATGCCATGCCCATTGTCTTTATGTTTTAAATGGCATGCTCATCATCTTTATGTTTTTGAAGCATGCCCATCGCCTTTATGTTTTTGGAGCATGCCCATCGTTGCTGAGTTCATAGACGATGAATTGTCGCATTATGATGGTGGAATGGCAGGGAATATGTTAAAAGCTATGATTCCCGTCGATTTAGGTCGACCGGGAAGGGATTCCCATGGACTCGATTCTCCTGTAAGGACCATGTTTAAATTATTTCAGATTTTATAACGGTCAGCCATAAACCGTTTACTGACCCGAGCGGCTGACAATTCGACCGTGTAAATATTTTAAATTGCATGACGGTGGAAGCCTCGCGGCTAGACCGTGTAGCAGCACGCAGCGGTTCGTTATTCGACTGCCTAAAACTATAGCGGCCCTAGTTCGACCGCTTGTTCTGCAATTTATGCGTGTTCGTTTAATTACTGCATTTTATGCGTGTCCGTTTAATTACTATGCGTGTTTGTTTAATTATACATTTAATATTGCATCTTCGCCATGTTTAAATATTTTTACAAACTGGGCATATTTTTAGATCCCAATAGAATTGCTTTCTCTTTCCTTGTGATGGAGCCACTAGTCGTAGCCCGACGACCTCTAGGGTCGACCCACTAGGGAGAGGTGGCGGGGTAGTCTCGTTGTACAATTTTTAAGCTAGTTTCCTTGGGCCCCTGCTTAACAGTAGCGTCCTACTGGGGGGGAAAACTAGCTAGAGGTCTGGCTCTAGGCACGAGCTGATGTGTGCACACGTGGTCAAAGACTTGGACTGACACTGACGAGTGTTACTCTGACTAGTACTTGTTCCTGGTACTGTTACGCATCTTACTTGCCACGTTCCAGGCTTGTGTAGATGCTTGAGACGCAGTGTAAGCCATCAGTGGATGCATCTGGTTTCTCTTTCTGGTGGTCTTCCTCTCTCTCCTGTCACTTTGAAATGCTGAGATTCATTCTATTGGTAGATTTAGTCACTGATACTCGCGTTTAAATTATAATTTGCATATTTATTAGCTGTTCTTAAACTATGTAGTTGGTTTTGCCACTTCAGTTACATTATCAATTTTTATGCCAATGCATGCTTTACTGCTTTCCTTTAGTTAGTTGCAAGGTAGGGATCCGCGTGAACCCTATTGAGTCTCTGTTGTGAGACTCACCCCTTCCTTTTCAGGTGACACGGAGCAACAAGCTGCAGGATTCCCTCATGCTTTTGGCGAAAAGTCTTAGAGCCAACAGTGGTCGATCAGTGGTCTGTTAGTGGTCAGTACGTCTTCTTCCCTCTTTTGGCCAGGGTATGCCCCGTGTAGTTGTTTATTTTGCCCATTGTACAGTGTGGGACTTGTGATATATGGATCTGGACTACTTGTATAAATATACCACTTTGATATATATAAATTGCTTCCATTTAAAGTTATTTCTTTAAAATGCGCCTGTGATTGCAATTCATTATGCATCCCCTCGACAAAACCCTCCAACCCTTACGGGGCCTCATCAGCCTCTTGGGTGGCTTCCCCGAGTTCTTGGTATCGGTTTACCGGTATCTGGATCTCCGGGTTGTTACAATTTTAGCTTCAAATGGCAATTTTTAAGCCTCCACATCAAGTTATTAATGAATTATGGAATTAAGAAAGATGCCGTTATGCTGTCGAAATCCTTCCGTAGCAAAACATCCCATTAATTCATTCTTGACCTCTTATTTTTCAAGGTTCAAGTGCATTCTTACCTTGTTACTGTTGCCTTAAAAGCAAATATTGAATTTTATTTTCTTGGCCGAACTTATTGATATTCTTTTGGGAGTAGCTTGATTTTTAACTTGAAGATGCAAGGGCGGGCACAAACGGTGTCCAAGGGCTCTAGTCTAGCCCCCTCAGCAGATGGCCAGAAATATACTATTAACCATGGGGTATAATGATTACTGGCGTTGCATTACGCTGGGAGTACTTTTTTTATAAACTTGCAAAATCCACGAGGATAATTCATGAAATTATACATGCTTGATTGAAAGTACATTCTCGTTACATGCTTGTTATATGACTTTCTATTGCATAGCCTTCTCAAGATTATGAAATAGTACATTCTCGTTACATGATAGTACATTCTTGTGATTAAAAGGCCAACTTATATTCTTGCTCGATCTTGATCATATATTCTTGTAAATATCATGTCGTTCATTACATTCATATCTTGCTATTGGTTGTTACTTTGTTTTATTGCACTCTCATTATCTTACCTTCTAGAGCTAAAATATTAAACATGTAAACTATGCCGTTATGTTGACACAAAGATACTTACTAGGCGAGTGCGCTCATTCCTTACTTTCTCCAATCTTTTCAAAAAAGTCTAGTGGATCGGAGTCTGATTATTCAAGTGGCGATTCCGAGTGTGATTGATGATCGAGAGAAGCCCTAGAGTGTCTTGAGTCATTTATGTTAATTCAAGGACATGTCGATGTATTTTCTATTTTCTTGAGTCTAGTGAGTCATATTGTCAAAAGAGTCCTTGTCAGATGTAACTTTGATCATTATTCAATAAAGTGAAGATTTTTGTCATATGATATTGCATACATTGCTATGTTTGAATGTATGTGGTGCTCTGATTGTCTTGGTAGCTCGAGGCTTACTTTGCTGGCTGTTCATGTTCCGGACTTGTTTCTGCTGTATATATCTCGGGGTGTGACAATTAAGGTGGTATCAGAGCCTAGGCTTATTAAGTCCTAGGAAAATGTCAAGTCTTAGGATTTAAGTCTAAGGTTCTTAGGATTCCCAACCTATGAACTAGGGAAAAAAATATTTTCCCAACCTACATGAGATTGGGTAGAGCTCAGTTTAAAGATAGTTCTCTACTAAGAATTAACTTTTAAGTTCTAGAACTGAACTCAAAAATCACTACCCTAATAGTGAGGTAACCATATAAGGTCACAATCCTCCTACAAATCTCGTATGCCTAGACATGGAGGCTACAACATCCTGTTCTCATCTCATCTCTTCATGCCTGCAAGCTCATTTCGCAAGGTTGTGAAGCTTTCCTTGCTTCCATAGTTATCACTGAATCCAAAGAACTTGTTCTTGAGGAAATTCCCGTTGTAAAAGAATTTCCCGATGTCTTTCCTTTTGAACTACCTGGTTTACCGCCCGCAAGGGAAGTGAACTTTTCCATTGAATTAATCTCGAGTGCAGCACATGTTTCCAAATCTCCCTACAGGATGTCCCCCACTAAACTTAAGGAGTTGAAGAAGTAGCTACAAGAATTATTGGAGAAGGGTTTTATCAAGCCGAGCACATCCCCTTGGGGTGCGCCCATTCTCTTTGTAAGGAAGAAGGATGGATCTCTCAAGTTATGCATCGACTACCGTCAATTGAATCAATTAACAATCAAGAACAAATATCCATTGTCGCGTATTGATGAGATATTCGACTAAATCTCTGGAGTAGAGTATTTCTCAAAGATAGACCTAAGGTCTGATTATCATCAACTGAGGATCAAAAATGAAGACATCCATAAGACTACATTCAGAAGTCGATATGGGCATTATGAATTCGTTGTCATGCCATTTAGGTTAACCAACGCCCCTATTGCTTTTATGCAGTTAATGAATAACATCTTCAGGCCATATCTTGACCGATTTATAGTCGTATTTATAGATGACATTCTCATCTACTCCAAGACACAAGAGGAACATGAAGAACATCTAAGTATAGCTTTGCAAGTATTAAGAGAACACCAACTCTATGCGAAGCTTAACAAATGTGAATTCTGGCTAAAGAAAGTTTTGTTCCTTGGTCACATTATTTCAGAAGAAGGTATCATTATGGATCCTTCTAAGGTTGAAGCAGTCAAGAACTGGAGCAGACCAACGACCGTGACTGAAGTCAGGAGCTTTCTTGGTCTAGCTGGTTAGTATAAGCGGTTTATAAAAGACTTCTCAAAGATCGCCGTTCCTCTGACCAAGCTAACAAGGAAGGAGAATCCTTTTATTTGGTCAGCCGACTGTGAAGAGAGTTTTTTGACTCTCAAGGAATATCTCACTACTGCACCCATATTGGCACTGCATATTGAAGGTGGTGGTTTCGAGGTCTACACTGATGCATCAGACATAGGCCTCAGTTGTGTTCTAATGTAGCATTGTAGGGTAATATGCTATGCTTCTGGAGAAGTTGAAGCAATATGAGGAGAATTACTTGGTGCATGATTTAGAACTGGCTGTGGTTATTTTCACTTTGAAGATATGGAGACATTACCTCTACGGAGAAAAATTCACTATATTCTCATACCACAAAAGTCTGAAATATCTTTCTCCCGGAAGGAATTAAATATGAGGCAAAGAAGGTGGCAGGAATATCTTAAAGACTTTGGTTTCTCTATTCAATATCATCCAAGAAAGGTTAATGATGTACCAGATGCACTCAGTAGGAAACCTCTGGCAATTCTTTCTAGTCTCAGGTTGAGTATGACAAACCTCCTAGAAGACATTGCCCAGTTGAATCTGGATATAGACACAGAGAGTGAAAGGTGTATCATCGCCAACATATGGTCACAACCCACAGTAATAGAAGATTTAGTGAAGCTACAAGAAGATGACCCCACACTGGTTAAGATCAAAACCAACATTGATCAACGGCCAGATTTATCTTTCACGACTGACAGAAGACTATTATTCTGAGGTTGGATCTGTGTCCTAGATCATGCCAAGACAAAGAAGCTGATTATGGAGGAAGCCCATAGATCGCGATATGCGATTCACCATGGTGCTACCAAGATGTATCAAGACCTAAAGAGGAACTTATGGTGGCCCAATATGAAGAATGAAGTGGCGGATTTTGTTTCTCACTACTTAACTTACCAACAAGTCAAGGCGGAACACCAAAAGCCCGCCCAAAAATTGCATCCCTTGGAAATTCCTGAGTGGAAGTGGGAGAGCATAGGGATGGATTTCAACATGGGTTTGCCTAAAATAAGAGGTGGACATGACAGAATATGGATGATAATTGATCGACTGACAAAGTCTGCACATTTTCTGCCTATTAAGAGTCGATGGACAATGGATATAGTAGTAGCATTATATATCAAGGAGATTGTTAGACTACACGGAGTCCCTATCACGATAATATCTGACCGAGACCCACACTTTACATCACATTTCTGGAAATATTTACAACACTCCTTGGGAACAAGCCTTAATTTTAGCACAACTTTTCATCCCTAGACTGATGGCTAGACTGAAAGAATAAATCAAGTGGTAGAAGATATGCTCAGGGCTTGTACTATAGATTTTGGTAGAAGTTGGCACGGCCATTTGCCTAGTCGAGTTCGCCTACAACAATAGCTACCAAGCTAGCATTCAAATGGCACCGTTCGAGGCACTGTATAGAAGGAGTTACCATTCACCAATTTGCTGGAATGAAATTGGGAGAAACAACTTCTAGGCACAGAACTAGTCAGTGATACAACAGAGAAGGTGCAACTTATCAAAGAAAGACTCTAGATGGCACAAACAAGACAGAAGGCATATGCTAAAATAGAAGGGACCTAGAATTTCATGTTGGAGACCATGTGTTCCTTAAGGTTTCCCCAGGTCGTGGAATCAAAAGATTTGGCATCAAAGGCAAGCTTACTCCAAGATTTATTGGCCCTTTTGAAATTTTAGAAAGAGTTGGCGAAGTCGCCTATCGGATAGCTTTGCCACCTCGATTGTCTGGAGTACATGACGTGTTCCACGTCTCGGTGTTAAAAAGCTACGTTCATGACCCATATCAAATTATAAGTCATGAAGATCTTGTAATACAGAAGGACCTAACGTACGAACAAAAGTCGCATAAAATACTTGATCGTGGAGTACGTCAACTCAGAAACAAAACCATTCCCATGGTGAAGGTCTAGTGGAATTAATGTCTGGAGCAGGAAGCTACATGGAAAATATAAGAAGCAGTGCACAAAAGATTCCTTGAGCTATTTAACCATAAGTAAAACACACCTCCATAATCCAATGTATTTAAATTTGGGGACCAAATTCTTTTTAAGTGGGGGAGGGTGTAATACCCCTGGTAATTTTCTAGAATTTTTAGAAATTTAAATGAGTTTATTTAAGCATTTAATAGGCTTAAAGATTAAAATGGGTTAATTAACAGATTAATAGGTTAAAGCCTTTGATAAATAGGCCCACCTTTTAACTAAATAGTTCAGCCCACTTTACAAAGGCCTTAAAGCCTGAATTTGAGCCTTTTTGCCCAAGCCCAACCCTAGAGACGTATTAGGGGGAAGGTTCCTGAATTAGGATAAGGGGATAAAGGAGAATTAGAAGTTGACTTAGAATGAAACTCAATTTTTGGAGAAACGGAGTAGGTTGTAGCCTATCGCAGGATCGCTTCCCGAAGAAGGCGATCAAGACCAAACCGTGATATAATTTCAAAAACGGAAAGAGATAAATCATGAAAAACTCAAATTTTATCCATGAAATTGGTCATCAATCGATGCTATCTAAAGAGGAAACCTATCTAGGACTCTTAGGGGATTGATTTGACACCAACTAGGGATCTTAATTCGAAGCCAAACCCTAACCCTAGGTTATTCCCTATAAATAGAACCTACAACCTCCTATGTGAGCCCTAGGTTTTGGATCACGTGTAGCAGAGGTAAGACGTCATCGTTTAAAGTTATTACTTTAGAACTTTTTATTCCCCTTAGTGTCTTCTAACTCCCTTCCAATTTTTGGGTTAAGAGAACAAGCAGTCAAGGAGTTAGAGCTAGCGGAAGTTGTTGGTTCCACGCAGGATGCGCAGGAATGAGAGCTCCCTTTCTGCGAGAAATTCCAAGTCTAGTAGCAATCCCAGAGGAAGGTTGTCTCATGATCGGCATAAACACCATGTTAGGATTAAAAGTCCTCTGTTCCCTCTCGATTTCATGCATCATGCTCGTAGTATTTCACGTTTTACTTTGATCGCACAATAGGGTTTTATTTTCATGCTGTCCATGTAATGATAATGAAAAATAAAAGAACTTTGGTCAAATTCATGCCTTCTCATGCATTAGTCACATGCTATTATGCTTCATCTTTCAGTTTTATGTAGTTTTCATCTTTATTTGCCATAGAAAATAGCTCTGTAAGGCTAGGATTTGCTTCTGTCTGATGACGGATAGATATCGGTCCTACAAAAATCGCTACCTCCGGTTCTCGATCAACCGCAATCTGTATTATTCACACTAAACAGTGACCAAATCAAACCCTATGATTCCTTGTTAAATATATAGTAGTTTCTACATTATTTTGTGTTGTTATGTTCTCTGCTACATCAGGTTTAATGGGTTTTATGTTTTGTTGCCATATCATGTTTTAAAAAGTTATTTTCATTATATACTAGTTTCACAAATAGACCTTATAGTTTTGTACTTAAGGGATTTTAGTTTTGATGAACTTCCTACATGTCGATCTCTGTTTTTGCATGTTCACTCTCATCTTCTATCTTTCTTAGTTACTTGTACATAGCCCGTACTCTGGTACGTTGCTATTAGTCACTTGCACTTGATAGGAAAACCTTCTTGGATACTGAATGTCTCTTTGTTAGATATTCCTTCTGTTGGACTAGGAATTCATGTTTCAAGGCCTCCGTAAGTCTCCGGGAGCCTAGGATTCCCACTAGGACGCCGAGCTGGTTGTACCCTACAAGTCTAAAAGTCTAGAAGAGCACTTCGAGATTTTTCCTGCACTCTATCCTGATCGCGGCCAGAAAGCAACTGCTACTTACAGATAGCGGTTGGCTAATGACCACTTTTTTTCCAGAGTGTGGACAGTTCAATTAACTGATGTCCTTGTTCTCAGTCGACAGACTTCTGATAGCAGACGCCACTCTACCGCTACCTCTATATAGTAGTCCTTGTCCAACTGCATTCTGTCAAAATTTCCTCAGCCCGAGGTTTGACCAAAGGGTTGATTATATTCTATTCTCAGATGATCTTATGACTGTCTAGAACCTAAAACTTTATTTATCAATTTATTAATGAACTATGGAATTAAGAAAGATGTCATTATGCTGTCGAAATCCTTCCAGAGCATAACATCCCATTAATTCGTTCTTGACCTCTTATTTTCCAAGGTTCAAGTGCATTTTTACCTTGTTTACTATTACCTTAAAAGCAACTATTGAATTTTATTTTCTCGGCCGAACTTATTGATATTCTTGTGGGAGTAGCTTGATTTTTAACTTGAAGATGGAAGGGCGGGCACGGGCGGTGTCCAAGGGCTCCAGACTAGCCCCCTTGGCAGATGGCGAGAATATACCATTAACAATGAAGAATAATGATTACTGGCATCGCATTGCGCTGGGAGTACTTTTTTTATAAACTGGCGAAATCCACATGGGCAATTCATGAAATTATACATACTTGCTTGAAAATACATTCTCGTTACATGCTTGTTACATGACTTTCTCATGCATAGCCTTCTTAACGTTATGAAATAGTACATTCGCATTACATGATAGCATATTCTTGTGATTGAAAGGCCAACTTATATTCTTCCTTGATCTTGATCATATATTCTTGCAAATATCATGTCGTTCTTTACATTCATATCTTGCTACTGGTTGTTACTTTGGTTTTTGTCGCATGTTTTATCGCACTCTCATTATCTTACCTTCTAGAGATAAAATAGTAAACATGTAAACTATGTTGTTATGTTGACATGAAGATACCTACTAGGCGAGTGCACTCATTCCCTACTTTCTCCAATATTTTTAGGAAGCTCTAGTGGATCGGCGTCGGATTATTCAAGTGGCAATTTCGAGAGTGATTAATGATCGAGAGAAGCCCTAGAGTGTCTTGAGTCATTTATGTTAATTCAAGGACATGTCGATGTATTTTCTATTTTCTTGAGTCTAGTGAGTCATATTGTCAAAAGAGTCCTTGTAAGATGTAACTTTGATCATTATTCAATAAAGTGAAGATTTTTGTCATACGATATTATGTACATCACTATGTTTGAATGTATGTGGCACTCTAATTGTCTTGCTAGTTCGAGGCTTACTTTGTAGAATGTTCATGTTCCCGACTTGTTTCCGCTGTATATATCTCGGGGTGTGACATGATGCCTCGACGCACAAGAGCACTTGGGTCAACACATCTTGAAGACAACTATGGCTTGCCTTACTAGCTAGAAGGATGTCGCTGGCTGCTTGGATCAGCATTGTAGCAACCCTAGAAATTTTTTAGTAATTTTATGAGATTTTTAAGAAATTAAATAGAATTAATTAGACATTTAATAGGCTTAAAAGGTTTAAATGGACCAAATTATTGGTTTAGTAAGGGCCCAACTATTAATAGATAAAATTACCCATTTAAAATGGGCTTTGAACCCTTAATTAAGACTTTTGGGCCCAAGCCCAGCCCTAGAGTCGTAATAGGAATATTTCCCTAATTAGAAGGGATAAATAGGTATAATTAGGATTGAAATTTGAATTAAACTTAAATTTTGGCAGCCCAGCTAGGTTGTGGTCAGTCGTACGACCCCGTTCTGGAAGTCGCGGTCCTCCCCCAACCGCGTTCAGGTTCCGTAAACGGAAAGGTAGAAACACGGGGAAACTTGGATTTCTATCCCCCAATCCGCCATGATCCGATGTGATCTGGCATGGAAGCTTACCCAAGACTCTTAGGGGATCGAATTGACACCCCATAAGACTCCTAATTCGATCTGATCCCTCAGCCCTAGGCCAATCCCTATGAATAGGACTCAGTGTCAACCTGTGTGAACCGTAATTTAGGATCGCACGAGGCTAAGGTAAAACGTCATCTTCTCTAATTCATCATGTATAACTTTTTGTTCTCCTTAGTGTTGTCTAACTTCCTTCCGATTTTCATGTTAGGAGATCAAGCATCGAAAGAGTTAGAGGGATTGGAAGTCGTTGGTTCTACGCAGGACGCGCAGGAAAAAGGGTGTTCTTCCGGCAACAAATTCGCACTCTAGGAGCAAACCCAGCGGTAGGTTATCTCATGATTGGCTTAAATAACTTATTAGGAGTAAAAGCCCTCTAGCCTTGCACAAATCCATGCATTATACACGGAGTATTTCATGTTTTTTCATGACTGTGTAATTAGGTTTTCTCTGCATGATGTCCACATGATTTTAACTAAAAGATGGCAACTTCCATTGATCACCTATCCTTTTTATGCATTATTCACATGTTAACATGGTTTTCCTTCCAGTTCTACGTAGTTTTCATCTCTATTTGCCATAGGAATTGGCCTTGCAAGATGGAATTTTGCTTCTGTCTGGAAACGGACAGATAGCGATCCTGCAGAGACTACTACCTTAAAGTAGCGGTCCCCAATAAACCACTATCTGGGTTCTGTAACCAAATCAAACCTTGTTCATGCCTAATATATGTGATAGAAATCATAGTATATTTTTTTTATTTATGTTCCTGATCATGTCATGACACCATAGTTAGTGTAGCATGTGTTTTAAAGCTTAGTTTCCTTATATGTTAATTTCATGCCAAACCTTATATAGTTTGTACATAAAGGCATTTTCACATTGATTACACGAAGATTTATGTTTTAGTGCGTTCCCTTCTCATCTTATTTTCCATTTTCTTGTTACTTACACATAGCCCGTACTCTGGAACGACACTATTAGTTCACCGCACTTGATAGGAAACTTTTCTTGGCCTTGAGAGCCTCTCCATCAGACATTCCTTCTGTCGGACTAGGTGATCTTGTTTTAAGACCTCCGTAAGACTCTACGAGCCTGGGATTTCCACTAGGATGTTGAGCTAGTTATACCCTAAAAATCCAAGTCTAGAAAGCACTTCATGATTTCTACGTTTTCTGTGAACTGTCCTGATCGTGATCAGGAAGCGATCGCTACCTACAGATAGCGGCTGGCCCATGACCGCTTTCTTGTTTCAGCCACATAATTCTAGCTGAGTCGACCTTTTCCTTCTTCTACGTCGACTCCCCACCTAATAGCGGTTCCCCCTTGACCGCTACCTAAAGGTAGCGGCTATCTCTAAACCATGTTCTTCCAGCATGTTCATTGCGTCGACCAAATTTCCTTCTTGCGTCGAATCACCTTTTGTGCACTGCTAGATAGCAAACCCCATGCGACCGCTACTTCATAATAGCGGTCCTCATTGAACCACGTTCTGTCAGATTTTTGTCCAACCCGAGGTTTGGCCCAAGGGTTGAATATACTCAGTTTCAGATGGCCTTATGACTATCTAACGTCCAAAACCTTAATCAAGACACTAATGCATTATGGTAATTGATTAATGTATCGTTATGCTACCGGACTCCTCCCGTAACATGACATTCTCATTAATTCTTTCTTGACCTTGCACGTTCAGTTTGGTGCGTTCTTGCCTTGGTTTTGTTTGTTGAATATTGTGTTTTGATGATGACAAACACTATGACTCATATGTGTAAGATGTCATATGTGTTTGGACTATAGGAATTCTGTGCATTTAGTCTCCCACATTGTTTTGATGATTGGCAATATGATTGGCAACATGATAAGCACATGATAGGCAACATTTTTTTCTTATTTGTCAGCCTTTGATGCTTTTCACATACAATGTGTTTGTGCATATTGTGTCTCTCATGTATAGACTCTGTGCATCTTTCATTGATCAAGTTGATAATGTCTGTGCATGTTTATGCCTAATGCATATAGAGTCTGTGCATGTTTTGCTAGAACACACACAAAATCAGTGCAAGTCTACATTGTGCACATAGTTGGTGCAAGTCTGCATTGTGCACATAGTCGGTGCAAGTTCCTCTAGATTGCTCATGTCTGGTCTGTGCATGTTCTGCATCTCACATAAACAAGGTCTGTGCACATTCTGGTTTCAACGCCAGAAAGTCTCTGCACATCTCGATTTGGGCAAACCATGGTCCGTGCATGTTTTGCCTTGTGATAAACAAGGTCGGTGCACATTCTAGTTTGAACAATTGTAGTCTGTGCATGTTTGTCTGGCAGCATATGTAGGTCAGTGCACTTTGTGCCTTGTGCATATAGGTCTGTGCATTTGCATTTACTAAGGTCTGTGAACGATTTTAGTTAAGTCATGGTAGGTCTGTACACATGGTCTCGCATGCACATCAAGGTCTGTGCACAAGCTACGTAATGGTCTGTGCATGTTTTGACTATAAATCCATAGGTATGTGCATTCATTTCCATTTGCACATCAAGGTCTGTGCATTCCTTCTCATATGCATGTCAAGGTCTGTGCATTCCTTCACATATGCACTTCAAGGTCTGTGCATACCTTCCCGTGAGCACATCAAAGTCTGTGCATACTTGCTTCATGGCACATAAGGTTTGTGCATGTCTTTATGATTGTATTGCAATAAGGTTTGTGCATATTTACTCATGGTGCATATATCGGTTGGTGCACATCTTTGTATCATGCATATTGAAAACCAAGGTGGGAGCATAGTTTGCACATTTGCATCATAGGTATGTGCATGTTTTCAACAACGCTTTATAGGTGCATTATGCATTGCAAAGGTCTGTGCACTTCTGCATATGGCAAAGATCACATCTGTGCACATTTGTTAGCAATAGTAAACAAGTCTGTGCATGTTTTCTCCCTACAACGTCATCAAGTCTGTGCATAATTCATGTATGAACTAAGTCTATGCACATTACTTATCCACTCATTCTTACAAGCTATTTAACAAAATGCCACTTGACTGTTTGTGTTAATAGGAACTTAATGATAGAGCAAGCACATGGTTCTTAAGTGAGGCAGATGCTTGGCACGTGATCCAAGGTGGAGGACACTCTCCAGAAGCCTGACACGTGGATCACCATATCCACAGTCGTGACATGTGATCTCTCCAGAAGCGCGGGAATGTTCTCTCCACACGCCTGGTGCGTGAGCTCATGGGAACCCAGATCTGGCAGTCTATAAAAGCAGGCAAATATTGATTGAAGTAGCAACGTAGCAAGAAAGGAGCAAGCGAGAGAAATCAGGAGAGCCAGAGAAGAGGAGATCTAGAAAACTAAAGAGAGCTGGAGTGTGATAGGAGAAGCCAGAAGGAGAAGAAACAGAGAAGATCAAAAAGTAAAGCAGAGAGTGAGTGAGGAGGTAGTGAGCTTGCAAGGAAGGAAGAGTGAAGAAAAGAAAAGAGAGTGTCTGAGCCTAAGGTCGAGTAGAGAAGAAGAATTGAGTGAAGAAGTTCAGTTCTAGGATTAGATCCAGAACTGCTGTGCTCCTGCGTGAGCTAAATTTTTCATTGAGTCTTATTCGTCAGTTTATTTTTCCTTTTGTTACTTTCATCTTCCATTTTCTTTGTTCTTCCGATACTCAGTTTGTGTTCGGGGTCCCTCCTGGGTTTTAGGAGAAGGGAGAGTGTATATCTGGTTTGCCCTCTGTGGATTCAGAGGAAGAGAGACTTGAGTCTCTAGTTGCGAGTGATTTGTGGTCACTCATGGGTTCCCTCCTGTGGATTCAGGAGAACGGAGACATAGTCTCCAGTTGCGAGTAGTGGTGTGCTACTCGTGGGTTTCCCTCCGGTTTGGATGAAGGGAGGATTGGTTCTCCAATTTTGGTTATGTGGGTTATAGAACTTGGTTGAGGGATTTGATTCCCTCGGTTTATCAAGCTATTAGGCAGCGTCTTGTTTGTAGACTGAGTCTGCGTCTTGCATTTTGCAAGGGAAGCCTCACTTCGATTTGGAGTGAGGGGTGGACGTAGGTCTGGAGGACCGAACCACCTATAAAATCCTGTGAGCAGTGGTTTGCATTGGTGTGTTTGCTCCTTATCTCCTTTCTCCTTCACAAGTTTGGTTCACTATTCGTGTGGGCACCATTTACTCAATTCGATGTCCGCTTTGCTTGAGCCAGAATGTTGTGAATTACATCTTGTCGCTCGCTGATCCTGTGTTAGCATGATAAGTGTTTGCCCACTGGTCCAATAGAAGGCTTTATTTCTAGACGTCTTTGGTGGTGATATTTTCAATCTGTTCTTAGAGTGTGTTTATAGCTTTAATTGAGTGATATTTCCAAAAGATCCATTCACCCCCCCCCCTCTTGATATATTTTCGCGTACCACCTGTTCTATCAATTGGTATCAGAGCAGGTTCTGATTGCCCAAATCCAACGATCTGTAGTAGATCCTGCGTTTGTGTGGTACATCTCCAGTCGTCATTTTGTTTTGTCATCTTCTGCTGTTTAGATCCATGGCTCATCCACCGATTTTTTATGGTACTAATTTTGACTTATGGCTTAACAACTTGCACATGTTTGTCAAGTCTGTTAATCCTAGTCTATGGAAACTCATTACACACGGTCCACACAGATTACCAAAGAACAAGTCCAATTGGACTGACAGACATAGATCGATGTGTGATCAAAATCAAAAAGCTTTGGAGATGATAAAGGCAACTACTAACAGGGCATTCCATTCTTATTTTTATGATTGCAGATCTGCAAGAGAGATATTGGATAGATTGAAGACCGCCGACAAAGGAAATAAAGATGAATGTCTAATGGAGGAGAAAGGTAATCAAAGAAGCAGCCAAAATGAGGAAGAGGAAGATGATCAGGTAAACCCTTTCGAGAGTTATACTTTAGATGATTGGCAGAATGCATATGGTGAGCTATTAGAGTCACATGAGATGTTAAGAAAATAATATAAAATTTTGAAAAAGAAAATGGATCTGAATACTTTAGAGTCCTCATGCGAAAATTGCTTAAAACTAAAATAGTCCTATGATGCATGCTTGTCTGATGCCCAAATGCTTAAGAAACAAATTGAACTATGTAAAAATGAAAATCAAGAACTTGTGAATGAAATTTCTGAACTCAAAGAAAATCTTAGATCGATGAATGATAAACAGGCTCATAACACTAATCTAGTTCAGAATGAAAGATTATTGAAAGATCTTGATTGTGCTAACTCGGAACTGAATGCACTGAAATTTAAAAATGATTGCCTTAGGAAACAATGTGAGAAATTCCAAGCTGAATCTAACTGTTCTGGTAAATCAATTTGTAATGATTGTCCTTTTCTGAAAGAAATAAATGAAAATCTTCACTTAGATTTAGATTGACATAAGGACTTCATTGCTTCTCTCAAAGAACAAAATAAAAGTCTGTTAGAAGAAAAACTTGAATCTGAACAATGGGAGGAGAAATTGATTGAAAGACATGATGAGAAAATTAAGAAATAGATAAAAGAAAATGAAGAATTGAAACAGTTTAATGCTGCTATGTCGGAAAGACTTTTTATCTTAGAAAAAGGGAAATGCGTTCCTAATGAAAATCAAAATGAGCTCGAACTGAAACAAGAAGTTAAAACCCTTAAAAATCTGAATGATGCGATGCATCAACAAATTCTATCCTGTGAGGAAGATATAGCCAACTATGAACTTCAGATCTCTTTTCTTCAATCTGAAATAAATGATTTAAATAACTCCTTATCAAAATTTATGGAGGAAAAAGATAATCTGAACAAGCTTCTAGGAACAAAGGCTAATTATCAGAAGGAAGGGTTGGGCTATAACCCTACACATAAAAAGAGTTTTAAAGACAAGATTCAAACATTTTTTATCTCCAACTCCACTTCTCACGGCTCTCCAAACCCTTCAATTTTTCAATTCACCGCTCAGAAATCTTTGAAATCAACTAAAAAACAAAAGAACATAAAGGTTTCAGCCACCTCATTGCATGGTGTCCATAAATCATCCACACACACACGTGCACATAAGAAAATCATGGCATGTCATTACTGCCACAAGGCTGGTCACCAAATGCATGAATGTAGATTAATGGAACTAGATGACTTGAATGCTAGAAAAATGCATGCTAGGGACTCTCATGTTAAGAAATTTCCTGTCACTAAGAAAAAGAGTATCACATGCTTTAATTGTGATAAGTTAGGACATGTTGCTGCACAATGCTGGTTTGCAAATGGTAAGAAAAGCTCACAGCCATATCATGCTAAATTCCCTGCAAACCATCATGGTTTTAATAAGAACAAATCTGTTTCAGTGAACCAGCACATCACATGTTTCAATTGTAACAAGCATGGTCACAAGGCTTCTGAATGCTGGTTAGATTCTCATAGAAGAAACTCCTTTATTTGTTCTCATTGTGAAAAACATGGCCACACAGTCCAGGACTGTTGGCATAATCAGGGAAAGAAAATTAATTCTAAATTTGTTAAATTCCCTGTAAACAAAATTAATTTTGGTAGAAATAAATTTGTGTCTTAGAAAAAACACTTTGAATGCTTTGATTATGGAAAACATGTCCACCGAGCTTCTGAATACTGGTTGGCAGGTTATGGAAAACAAAACATCTAGGCAAATAACATAAATTTTCATGTTAATGCAGAAAGATTCCATGCTTATAATAATGTGCATAAAAATAATTTAAAATCTGTTATTTCATGTTATTATTGTGGTCAGTTAGGACATTCAATGTCTAACTGTTTTATGATGAAGTCTGATGACCTGTCTGCTCAGAAAATGTGGAAAGCACCCTCTAGAGGTGCCACTAACAATTTAGGACCCAAGAATTCTTGGGTTCCTAAATATGCAAAATAAGGAACTATTCTTGTAGGTGTGCCTTGGGGCTGAAAAATAAAAAGGGGTAAATAAACCAAGGCACCCAATTTGGTAAAACCCCATTCAGGTAAATTCTTCACATCTGTTCAACTGAATTTCTTAGGAACATATTTTAACTACATATCATGTTAAATCTGATTAGTCAAAAGTTTCATGCATACATGTTCCTTTATTTGTTTTGATACGTGCATTGAGCTACATGAGCTTATTTGTTCATACTTTGAGCTGTGTGTGCATATATTCAGTGAAGACATGTTGAATTCATTTTTCATCTACATACACTAATGTTTTGACATTTGATTGTGTACATAGAGAAGACTGTAAACTCATGAGCATAGTCTGCAATTTGGTACATATATGTGAATTGCATATGTCAATTGATTGCTTACACATCTGTTTGACATACAGTCATTGAAAATCTGATGCATTTGGGACTGTGTTGGTAGTGCATTGTCATGCATGACCACTATGGCATATCAAAGGGTAAGCTACTAAAGGGCAGATGAAATCTGTCTAGAGGTTCTTACTATGTGTGAGGTAGTCTTTTAGACCATGTCCTCTGCCTAGTATTATGGGTCATATTGTATATAGGGAAGTCTGAATGAGCATGAGTCATAAAATCATATGAGCAGCCTTCATTGCATAGATTGCATAAAGTCAGGGGGAGTCTGTCTAGCCTTTGCATGTCTTCATGCCATATGTGACTAAGTAATGCATTTAGCTAAAAAAAAAAGGGAGTCATTACATATGCATACATGTAGTTAATTGCATTGTGTGCCAATTATTTTTCAAAAAAATCTAAAAATGTGAGTCACTGCATATAGACAGGGGGAGCATTATAATCAGTCTGTCACTATTTAAAATTCTCAATGTCTACACTTTTTCAACTCATCTTGCTATATCTTGGTTCTAGTGATTCATATCATCAATTGACTGCTTCTAAACTATCCATCATCTGAGTTCCTATCTTTCTTGTATCTGAGAATTTGTCTGCTACTCCTCAATCTGCTGAAGGAGAGCTTCATTTGGTCTGACTGAAATTCAATCTCTGCTATTGGATTCTGAACTTCTGTTCTGTCTCATCTTCAGAATTCCTGCTCCTCATGAAATATCAGTCAACTTACTTGGATAACTGTGCTTATTGAAATTCTGATTGGTTTATCTTGATAAACTCTATAACAAGCATGGGTTTTGAATTCATCATTCTCTATGCATGCTTGTTCACACTTTTGCTGCTTGCTGCTGCTCTGAAAACAACTTAATTGAGATTTGGAGAAAACTTCAGCCTGTATACTGTTTCATAAATCTGAAATCACACTTAATGATGAATCTTCTATTATACAGGTTTATGAATATTTGTTGATTTGAATTTGTTTAAGTCTAATGTACTCTTCAGTTTTAACTTAAAGAATTTGAAAGAATGTGATTCAATCTTTTAATAAACCTTAACTGTATGTTTCATGTAAATTCGTGTAAGACTTCCTGAAATATGAAAAGTTGAAATCTTGATTTACTTTGGTTGAGATGCATAGTGTAAGTATTGTTCTTAAACAGTTGATTTGTCTGAAACTGTCTTAAAAGAGATATTGTGGACAGAGCAATGATTGTGGTCACTAAGAAACCTGTCCAAAGGACTGTGCCATGAAGTACTATAGTTAACTCTGTTTAAAAATCATTAAAAATACTGTGAAAATATGGCAGAGCAATGGCATAATGGTATTGAGTAACTGGAGATTCTGGCCTCTAACCAAGGTGTCTCCTTATGCCAAAGATACTTCTATTGCTACCTATGTTCTCTAAATAGAGAAGCAATACGGTTATCACACTGAGTAACTGGGTCATTTCACCTAAGACGTGTTGTGCCCCATGTAAAAAGGTGTTCATTAAACCAAAATTACTCATTGAAAATTAAATTGATGCTAAAAAAAAAGAATCAATATATATACATGTGCATCAGAAAATTTATGCAAGAAAAGTCAAAATTCAGATGTATTCATGAATGTTTAATCTCAATACTACCTTGTATCGCTCTCAAAGGAGTCATGAAATTAAACTGAGTAAGATGGAAGAAGGTTGAACTAGAATGTTATATGGACAAGTGGTTCATTTTTATTAAAAAATTATCTCAGATATGAGTATTGAATTTTATTAAAGAACTTGGTCTACATCATTCTTAAATCATGATTATCAATCAAAACCAATTCGTAACCCCCTATAATGGAAGACTTTGAAATATAAATATCTATTTATGAAATTGGTATCTCACGAAAAAATTCTTCAAATTATTGAAAAATTCACGGCTACATCTGTTCAAATTATTGCTCTCTATCACTGCCATCTTCTGTTCAATCACTGAACTGTCTCTCTGAATATCTGTGTTTTGATAAATCTCTGCTCAATAATTCGATTTCCCTCCTATACTCTCTCTAGACATATCACACATCTATTTTTTCTATCGAAAGCCTTGTTCCTTCTGTCACAAGGCTGCAATGCATTGATTTAAAGGGAAGAACAGATTCTTATCTAGACTGCATTCATTATCTTTCAAAGGGGGAGATTTATTTGTAAGGTCAATTAATATCTGTCAAAGGGGGAGAATTAGATTGGTTGGTATCAGTCAAAGGGGGGAGAATCATTTGAAGTTTCATATGTTTTTGACAAAGGGGGAGCACATGCTTGGTTGGTCTTTTTGTCACATTTACATGCACTGCATTCACTCCATATTTGTCAAAGGGGGAGAATATGTGAGTCATATGTTGCATATGTTGCATGTGTCTACCTAAGTTGCCTCTTGCATCTGCATTTGTTTTCTGAATAGCATCTGTGTTTAATAAATTGATTTCACTTATTTCCTTCCTTTTTGATGAGGTCAAAGGGGGAGAAATGAGTTTGAGTCATATGGAGCACATTATGTGGTCATATGGAGAAATGAGTTTGTCTAAGTGTTGTCATCTCATGATTGCATTCATATTTTATATATCTGGGAGAATGGTACATGCCTGTGTTTAGGGAGAATGAGTCTGTGCACATTAGAATTCCTTCACTATACTGGCATGCATAGTCTCATGAATAATTGAATATTTGGTCCATTCGACTTATTGCATTGTCCTGCAGAATCATAAGACTCATTGTGTTGCTATCATCAAAAAGGGGGAGAATGTTAGATATTGTGTTTTGATGATGACAAACACTATGACTCATATGTGTAAGATGTCATATGTGTTTGGACCATAGGAATTATGTGCATTTAGTCTCCCACGTTGTTTTGATGATTGGCAATATGATTGGCAACATGATAGGCTCTAGCTTCGGATTTTATCATCAGTAGGCTCAATCCAAGGCATATCCTCTTGCGGTTTGAATATGAAGAAGATTTTCTCAAGCTGTTGCTTCAGAAGAATCTCTGCATTAAAGGATTCCTCTTCAGGTTCTTTCGCTGGACCCTTGACTTTGATTTTGAGGCAGATCCTCCCACGGTACCTGTATGGATTGGCTTCCCCTCTTTATCAGTTAATCTATATCATGAAGATTGTATGAGATCTATAGCTGGGAATTTCAGGACTATGCTTCGTATTCATGAGAGGACTCTAGCGATGACAGATACTTCGGAGGCCGTGGCGTGCGTGGAAATGGACCTCTCTGCCCAGCGCAAGGACAAGCTATGGATAGATTTGGGAGGTTCTAGGTTTTGGCAGGCCGTTAACTATCACCGGGTTTCTAACCTTTGTTCTTTCTGTCATAAGCTTGGGCATGATGTTGATAGTTGCAAGAAGAAGAAGAGTAGGGATGCTCGCCATCCTATATTTCAGACTAAAAACCTGAGGTCTCTCAGGCAAGTCTATAAGCCCCATCTTGTACACCCCCAACCTGTTCGACAGAATGTAACTCAAGGGAATAGATTTGAGGACGCCGCGTGGACGCCCGCCGTTCCAAGACATCCGGACCCACATCGCTCAGTGATTCTAGTTCAAAGAGGACTTCTTCCTTAGCGCCATGGACAACTGCCATCTCCTCCTCCGTTCCAGAACAAAGATGACTATCTGCTAGTTCTGCTGAAAGAAACTCTACTTGTCAAGGGCAGGCCTTTCCACTTCTTCAAATGGACTATCAGATTCTCCACTGATGAAGACTCGCCTATCGTGTCAGTTTGGGTTGAGATGCCTAACCTCCCGGTGAACTTCTACAATGAGCCTATGTTGTTCTCCATCGCAGGGAACATTGGGACTCCTCTGAAGTTGACAAAAACTTGTTGGGGATGACTCGCTCATCCGCCACTTGTGTTTGCATCCAGATGGACTTGTCAAAGAAACCACCCTCCAGGGTTTGGATTAAGGCTGGGAGTTGGCATTTCTGGTAGCCACTGGTGTATCCTGGCACTCCCCGTTTCTACTCTGGTTGTAGACATCTGGGGCACCTAGCCCCTCAATGCAAGCGGCCACCTGCTGTTGGCCCTGCCTTGGCCCCTCAGGACCATTCGCCTACGTCTGCCCCTGCTCTCCAGCCGCCTCTCCATGGTGGCCCGAAGCCCCCCCTTGTGAGCTTGCCTCCCCTACAGGCAGCATCCACTGCTGAGGACGGCTTCGCGGCTGCCTGCCCGCCCCCCTCGTAATGGAGCGTGCGGTGGACGCTGCCGCTTTGGCCCTCGCCCCCCCGGGGGCTGCTTTTAGTCTCTTACCTCCCACCCCCCGCCAGCCTCTCTCTGCTGCGGGCCTTGGGGTGTTGCCTATCCCTCTTTGTTTGCAAGGCGCCCTTGCTCCTTTGCCAGCGGTTGCCTTGCATGATGCCCCCCCCTTGCTTGCTGTCTCCAGAGTTGCTTGCCCCTTGCCTCTGCGTGCCTCTCAGCCGCTGGGCGACATAGCACTGGACGACATTGCTCGGTCCTTATCTAGGGCCCCACCCTCCAGCTTGGTGGACTCCTCGCTTCAGCCTCCTGCTTTGGTCACTGGCTCCTAGCTGTATCCCCAAGGCGCGGTGTTACAGGACTACATTGGCCGCCCCCGTGCGACTGTGCTGCCTGCGCCTCTCCAGATCACCGTGGAGTCTCCTGCCTCAACTACCATGTCGCTCCCCATCGCTCTAGAGGCCCCTCACCTTCACTTTGGCGCTAGCATGGGCACTGCTGCCTCTGCTTCCGTTGGTGCAACATGCGCTTCTTCCTACTGCAATGAGCCTATCCCCACCACTTGTTCCAGTGCACCTCCCCCTAGGCACTCCGCCTGCTTCGGCGCAACCTCTTCCAAGGGTGATTCCAGCAGCTGTCCAGGACCGTTTGTAGTGCTTCTTCCCACTGCTCCTCTTGCCTCTATCTTTGGGGCGAGAGGTTTTTCATCTTCCTCTGCTACGTCCGTGGATGGGCCGAGCCTCCAGGCCCCTCCTCCTGCAGGATCTTCAACCGCGCCCCCGCCAGTGGTGCTTCATCCCTTGGACCTTACTGCTTCTGTGGATGGGGAAGGTGCTCCACCTCCGTGCCCAACCGCGTTGGAGGCTGGCCCCCGGCCGGCTGCCTTGTCTCCTCATGCCTGGGTGGCTTGTCGAGGTGTCGGTACTTCGCTGGTCCTCAACCCTGCGGCGCTGGATAATCAGCCCCTCGGCGGGCCCTCTCTGCCTCCTGCTGGTCTCAATGCCTCTGCTGTGGCCTGGTCCCCTAGGCCGCAGCCCTCCACGGAGCCAGGTTGGGATGCCTGCCCGGTGCCTCCATCCTCTACTTCAACGCCATCCCCCGGCCTCACCTTTGCCCAAGCTCTGAAGAAGAAAATTAACCGAGAACCGCCCGGGTCGGTCGTTGTCTCTGGGCCCCCCCCCCCCGATTCTGCTGCGTCCCGCGGATGCCTTGCCTCCCTCAACTCTTGGTACTAGTATCAAGCTACCTCAGCTTCTCCAAGTTCTCACCTTCCCCGGGCTTGAGCCTGCGTCGAGGTTCAGTGACTTTGCGGCGGCTCATGCGGCTCTCGTGGGAAACCCTGTCCTTGACTGTTCATTACTGGGGTCGAGGACCGAGGCCGGTCCGGCTCATCGTTCCTACCGGTGCTCCAACTCCACTTCCTCTTCTCGTGATCGGTTGTGCAGTTTTGACGAGGTTCCTCCTCCCCGTCGCTCACTTCGGCTCCAGTCGGCCCCGGCGGCGCCCCACTCGTCGGTCCACTCTGTCGTCTCCGAGGGCCTCGATTACGATGGTTCGGACCTTGACCCTCTTGATTGGCCAGGATCTCCGAAACGGCTGTGCGGAATCCGTTCTTTGCTCTCATCTGACTCTGAAGGGGTTTTCGATGAAGATTCTACCTTGTTTGGGCCGTGATCTTTACTTGTGCTGTGGGTCCCTAGGTTCTACGCCTTGCCCACGTCCTGGCCTCTCTTGGCCTCTTCCTTTTATGGGCCTTTTCGGCTTTGTACTCGTCTTGCCCCTCCTCGGGCGACGTTCCCCTCCCCTCCCCTGTTCCCCTTCTTTTACTGCTTTCCTTAATGAAAACGCTTGACTGGCGGCCGGGGTAGTGTGTTCATCTTCTTCCGAAATGAAGGGATGAACCCCCTCCCCTATCTACCACCTCGCAAGTATTAACCTGAGTTATAAAAAAAGGGAACAGATTTGAGGCCTTGTAGCATTTGGAGGAGGTTCCGCTACTGGATCAAGTATTGGACATGCAAAATGGTGTTGAGGGAACTGTTATAGTGACAACTGAAGAAGAATTTTCTGCCTCTTGCTCTCAGCCATCTGCTGGTGTAGAGATCCCTTCATTCCAAATTCTGACCATTATTGATGATGTTGAGCATCAGAAAGAGGTGATGCAGGAAATGGTTTCTTTTCCAAGTGTCCAGTAGGATAGCTCCGTTCTTCTTTTCTCCAGTAAGGGAGCTGTCCCTCTACCAAATCCTGCCAAGCTAACTAGTAGTAGGGACATTGTATACTGCCAGCCTGCTTCTAACATGGTGAAAGTAGCAACTCCTATGCCTGAGGCCATATAGATTAATGATATTATGCAACCACAAAAGTCTTTTATGGTCTTTCAGGGAGTGGCGGATAAGGCCCGTCAGGACAATGAGTGTATGCAGCTCAATCTGTTGGGCAGAGATGTCGACCCCTGGCAAAAGAAATATGAGGGGGGAGTAATTATTAGATCTCGCTCTAGATCGGTGGATATTACCAAGCGAGTTCTTCAATGATTATTTCCATTAGAGGTGTGGGGAACTCTGGTTCCCGTAGGTGTCTAAAGCGCCTTGTACAGAAGAATAAGGTGAATTTGATATCTATCTATGAACCTATGTTGCAGGTTAATAAAGCTTCTCAACTTAGCAGCTATCTTAAGTTTGAGAGGTATGTAGGGAATAATGGTGTGGATTCTAAAATTTGGGTGTTTTGGCATAATAATAGCAACCTGGATGTTATCTCAAACTCTTCTCATTTTATTACTCTTGGGCAGAAGATAGATAACAACTTTGGTGCTTTCTATTCGTTTGTATATGCTGCTTGTGATCCTCATCTTAGATAATATATTTTTAGTGACCTTTTAAATTTTGCTGGTTCTGTATCTGTACCGTGGATCGTGGGAGGGGATTTCAACTGTGTTTTACGACCCTTAGAGAAGGTTGGAGGTGGTCTTCCAGCTCTCACACCCATGTCAGATTTTAATGCTTTCCTCTGTGCAGCAGGGCTTATTGATGATGGTTTCTCTGGGCCAGCTATGACTTGGACTAATAATAGAGCAGGGTTTGCTAATATCCGTGCAAGACTAGATCGTGTTCTTCTTAACAGTCAAAGCTATCCTCACAATACTCATTATTTAGTTAAGCATTTACCTAGGGGCCCTTCGGACCATGCCCCATTATTGTTAACAGCTGAAAGTTTTCTTTCTAGGCCGGCTCGGTTTACATTTCAAAAGATGCGATGTTCTCACAGCTCTTTCTCTCAGCTGATATAGCAGGTCTGGCAGCAGACTTAGATTGTCCACCCCAATGCTCTTGTTAGATTGTCTGTTAAATTGAAAGCTGTCAAAACCTCCCTGCGCAAATGGAACAAGGAGGTGTTTGGGGATATTACCCTGAATGTTAAATTGGCTGAGGCTGAAGTGGAACACCTACAAGAGGTTTTTGATAATGATCCCACCCCTGCTAACAGAGAGAGGCTAAATGCAGCTAATGCTGCCCTTCGCTTACCTTTACACAGGGAGGAGGTCTTTTGGAATCAGAAGGCTCGTATTGATTGGATTGAGAGTGGTGATAGAAATACTTCCTTTTATCATGTTGTAGCTCAGTGCAATAGACGGAAAGGTTTTATTAGAAGACTTAAGGTTGGCAACTCGGATACCTGGTGCTCTGATCAAGATACCCTCTGTACTCAGTCAGAGGCTTATTTCAAGAATCTCTTCTCTACAAAAGAGCATTTGGTTGATGATTCCCTGTTAAATTGCATACCTCAGTTAATTACTGATGCTCAGAACTCAATTTTATGTGCTATCCCGGATGGTGAGGAGATCAGGAATGATGTTTGGTCTCTTAAGGGATCTAGTTCCCCAGGGCCAGACGGTTTCTCTGGTGACTTTTTTGTTGCCACTTGTGATATTGTTGGGCAGGATGTCATAGCAGCTATTCAGGCCTTCTTTCATGGCTTTCCTCTTCCTAAAGGTATATCCTCATCTCTCATTACTTTGGTGCCCAAGGTGCATGAGCCTCGGTCCTTTAATGACTTCAGACCGATTAGTCTATGCAACTTTTCTTACAAAATTATCTCTCTGCCTAGTATAATCTCAATGGAACAAGGTGCCTTTGTGAGGGACCGGTATATTCTGGATAATGTGGCCCTTGCTCGTCAACTTATAATGGACATTAATATAAAGGTCAGAGGCCATAATGTCATTTTTAAACTTGATATGGCTAAAGCCTATGATAGAATGGAATGGGACTTCATTTTAACTGTTTGAAGGAAATTTGGTTTTAGCACCAGGTTCACTTCATATATTGGGATGCTCTTATCGAATTGCTGGTTCTCTGTTAATTTCAATGGTATGATGGCTGGTTTTTTTAAATCCTCAAGAGGCATCAGACAGGGTGATCCCCTTGCACCGTATCTATTTATCATTACATCTGATGTATTGAGCAGGGGTCTATTGGCCTTGTTCCAGTCTGGGGCCTTAAGGAGTTATAGTGGGCCCAAGCAATCCTTAAGAATTTCTCATCTGTTATATGCGGATGATACTCTCATTTTATTGAATGCTAGCAGACAGAATATCATATCTTTCAAGAAGTTCATCAGCAAATACGAGCAGAGTTCTGGGCAAAGAATTAAGAATAACAAGAGTAGTTTTAATGTCTCTGCTAAAGCTCCCCCCTCCCTCAAGCAGTCCATTCTCTCACTCACAGGATACAAATATCAGTCTGAGGGTATGTGTTATCTGGGGATTTCGGTGAAGAAAGGGAGGTACATTAGTACAGAGTTTAGATTTCTCTTGGATAAAGTGCAGGTTAAGCTGGAAGGTTGGCAGTCCAAGCTTCTTTCTCAGGTTGGTAGAGTTGTTCTTATAAACTCAGTCCTTCGTAGTATGCCTATATACCTGGCCTCTGCCTGCTCTATTCCCAAGAGGATCATCCATGCTATTGATCGGATGTGTGCTAATTTTTTCTGGCAAGGTGATGAAGGAACCAAGCGTTGGCACTGGGTGGCTTGGTAGGAATTACAGAAGCCCCGGATGGAGGGAGGTCTGGGCATCAGAGACCTAGCTAGGGTCCAACTTTCTTTGGCTGTTAAGGCTCTGTGAATATAATTCACGGATCTTCCTTGTGGTCTATGTATGCTCGGAAGAGATTCATCAAAACACATTTTGCTGATTGTACTCGGCCATTTCCTGCAGGAATGCCAACTGTAGTCTTTAGACATGCCAAGGATATCATTTTAGAAAACAGTCGGTGGATTGTAGGTAATGGGGAAAACATAGATTTCTTCAGGGATAACTAGATGGGCAATGGCTCTATGTCAACTGGACTGCAGGTTTTTCCCTTGGCTTCAGTGAAGGAGGTTCTCTTGAATCCCCTACATGAAGCCTGGAGGTTGGTTCCTTCAGATTTTCATATTTCTCGTATCCAACTCAATAGGGAGATGGACACATGTGTTTGGACTGGTACTACTAAAGGCAATTTCACAGTCAAGTCGACTTGTACTATTCTTTGGCCTGGAGGGAATTTGAGGCTACCTTGGGCGAAGCTTTGGCACTCAGCCTTTGCTCCAAGGGCAGCTATTTTTGTTTGGAAATTGATTCACCGAGCTGTGCCTGTTGACAGTAGAGTGGCAGACTGCGGGATACCGATGGTCTCTAAGTGTTGCTATTGTAGTTCCCCAGCCCAGGAGGACCTCAATCACTTGTTCATCTCTGGTGAGTTAGCTTCTAAGTTGTGGAGATGGATGCTCCCTTTGATAAGCAACAAGGTCCACCTCATCGACCACATTACCATCCGATGCTGGAACCTGCTATCTGTAACCAATGTGAACTCGGACTTTACCTTCATTGGCTGTTATGTTGTTATCTTAATGCTTTGGGAGATTTGGAAATATAGATGTGCGGCTAGATTTGGAAGTGAAGTCCCTTTGATTTGCTGTATTAAGAGGAGAATTTTGGCCTCAATCTCCTTTGCCCTAGACAAGATAAAGTTTAACAGTCCATTATATACAGTACAGGCCAGCAAGTTGCTTGCTTACAATCTCCACCCTCGGGTGGAACTCAAGTGGTTGTATCCAATTTCATGCAGGTTGGCTTCTCACAATCTTTCTCTCCATGTTGATGGGGCCTAAAAAGGCAATCCAGGTAGGTGTGGTGGAGGGGGTTGTGCAAGAGATCCTTGTGGTAGGCTGGTTTTTGGCTTTGCATTCAATTATGGGTATGGCAGCAGCTTAGTGGCTGAAGCAAGAGCTCTTCATGATGGGCTATCTTTAGCTAAGCATGGAGGTTATAACTTGGCGGCTATTTTTCCTGATTGTGCTATTCTAGTTGAAGCTATTCGGATCCGAGTGGCCCCTAGCTGGACTATCCTTCCTTGGTGGAAGAGAATTTTAGATCTTCTTCAAGATAGCAATTGCATTGTTCAGCATGTATATAGAGAAGGTAACCAAGTGGCGGACTCCTTGGCGTCCTATGCTTGTGATGTTCAAGAAAACCAATTTTTTTCACATGTGAGTGACCTCCTGCAAATGTCTAAGGGGGCCTATATGATGGACCTAGCTGGATTGCCTTCTTTTCGATGTGTATAGCCGAGAGGGCAGTTGTTGAGGTTCAGTTTTTGGTTCTACAGATCATTTTATTTTCGGCCTATTCGCCGAGGTGTATTCTTTTTTTTGGTTATTCAGGGGTATGCCCCGCTGCTGATGTACATTTTCTCAATATTAATAAAATCCATGGCTGTAGTTTCAGTCTGGGGGAGTGAGCACACCAGTTCTCTTTGAGAAATGGTGCACTCGACCGGTTGCTATCTCTGGGTGGTCGATTTGCGGGG
This sequence comes from Amorphophallus konjac, assembly GCA_022559845.1. Classification (NCBI taxonomy): domain Eukaryota; kingdom Viridiplantae; phylum Streptophyta; class Magnoliopsida; order Alismatales; family Araceae; genus Amorphophallus; species Amorphophallus konjac. The sequence continues at coordinate 126,483,700 of CM040117.1, read as the reverse complement.
GAAAAAAGCAACATGATAGGCACATGATAGGCAACATTTTTTCCTTATTTGTCAGCCTTTGATGCTTTTCACATAAAATGTGTCTGTGCATATTTTGTCTCTCACGTATAGACTCTGTGCATCTTTCATTGATCAAGTTGATAATGTCTGTGCATGTTTATGCCTAATGCATATAGAGTATGTGCATGTTTTGCTAGAACACACACAACATCAGTGCAAGTCTGCATTGTGCACATAGTTGGTGCAAGTCTGCATTGTGCACATAGTCGGTGCAAGTTCCTTTAGATTACTCATGTCTAGTCTGTGCATGTTCTGCATCTCACATAAACAAGGTCTGTGCACATTTTGGTTTCAACGCCAGAAAGTCTGTGCACATCTCGCTTTGGGAAAACCATGATCTGTGCATGTTTTGCCTTATGATAAACAAGGTCGGTGCACATTCTAGTTTGAACAATTGTAGTATGTGCATGTTTGGCTGGCAGCATACGTAGGTCGGTGCACTTTGTGCCTTATGCATATAGGTCTGTGCATATGCATTTACTAAGGTCTGTGCACGATTTTACTTAAGTCATGGTAGGTCTGTACACATGGTCTCGCATGCACATCAAGGTCCATGCACAAGCTATGTAATGGTATGTGCATGTTTTGACTATAAATCCATAGGTCTGTGCATTCACTTCCATTTGCACATCAAGGTCTGTGCATTCCTTCTCATATGCACGTCAAGGTCTGTGCATTCCTTCACATATGCACTTCAAGGTCTGTGCATACCCTCCCATGAGCACATCAAAGTCTGTGCATACTTGCTTCATGGCACATAAGGTCTGTGCACGTCTTTATGATTGTATTGCAATAAGGTTTGTGCATATTTACTCATGGTGCATATACCGGTCGGTGCACATCTTTGTATCATGCATATTGAAAACCAAGGTCGGTGCATAGTTTGCACATTTGCATCATAGGTCTGTGCATGTTTTTGGCAACGCTTTATAGGTCGGTGTACATTTGCATTATGCATTGTAAAGGTATGTGCACTTCTGCATATGGCAGAGATCACATCTGTGCACATTTGTTAGCAACAGTAAACAAGTCTGTGCATGTTTTCTCCTTGCAACGTCATCAAGTCTGTGCATAATTCATGTATGAACTAAGTCTATGCACATTACTTATCCACTCATGCTTACAAGCTATTTGACAAAATGCCACTTGACTGTTTGTGTTAACAAGAACTTAATGATAGCGCAAGCACGTGGTTCTTAAGTGAGGCAGATGCTTGGCACGTGATCTAAGGTAGAGGACACTCTCCAGAAGTCTGACACGTGGATCCTCATATCCACAGTCGTGACACGTGATCTCTCCAGAAGCGCGGGAATGTTCTCTCCACACGCCTGGTGCGTGAGCTCGTGGGAACCCAGATCTGGCAGTCTATAAAAGTAGACAAATATTGATCGAAGCAGCAACGTAGCAAGAAAGGAGCAAGCGAGAGAAATCAGGAGAGCCAGAGTAGAGGAGAGCCAGAAAATTGAAGAGAGCTAGAGTGTGATAGGAGAAGCCAGAAGGACAAGAAACCGAGAAGATCAAAAAGTAAAGCAGAGAGTGAGTGAGGAGATAGTGAGCTCGCGAGGAAGGAAGAGTGAAGAAAAGAAAAGAGAGTGTTTGAGCCTGAGGTCGAGCAAAGAAGAAGAATCGAGTGAAGAAGTTCAGTTCTAGGATCAGATCCAGAACTGTTGTGCTCATGCGTGAGTTACATTTTTCATTGAGTTTTATTCGTCAATTTATTTTTCCTTTTGTTACTTTCATCTTCCATTTTCTTTGTTCTTCTGATACTCAGTTTGTGTTCGGGGTCCCTCTTGGGTTTTCAGGAGAAGGGAGAGTGTATCTTCGATTTGCCCTCTGTGGATTCAGAGGAAGAAAGACTTGAGTCTCTGGTTGCGAATGATTTGTGGTCACTTGTGGGTTCCCTCCTGTGGATTCAGGAGAAGGGAGACATTGTCTCCGGTTGTGAGTAGCGGTGTGCTACTCGTGGGTTTCCCTCCAGTTTGGAGGAAGGGAGGATTGGTTCTTCGATTCTAGTTCTATGGATTACAGAACTTGGTTGAGGGATTTATTTCCCTCGGTTTATCAAGCTGTTAGGCAGCGTCTTGTTTGCAGACTGAGTCTGCGTCTTGCATTTTACAAGGGAAGTCTCACTCCGGTTTGGAGTGAGGGGTGGACGTAGGTCTGGAGGACCGAGCCACCTAAAAAATCCTGTGAGCAGTGGTTTGCATTGGCACGTTTGTTCCTTATCTCCTTTCTCCTTCACAGGTTTTGTTCACTGTTCATGTGAGCGCCATTTACTTAATTCGATGTCCGCTTTGCTTGAGCCTGAATGCTGTGAATTACATCTTGTCGCTCGCTGATCCGGTGTTAGCATGATAAGTGTTTGCCCGCTGGTATAATAGAAGGCTTTATTTCTAGACGTCTTTGGTGGTGATATTTTCAGTCTATTCTTAGAGTGTGTTTATAGCTTTAATTGAGTGATGTTTCCAAAAGATCCATTCACCCCCCCTCTGGATTTATTTTCGCGTACCACCTGTTCAATCATTGTTGCCATGAAACTATTGTTTGAACTTGATGTTATTGGCCGACTTTGTTGTTATATCTCATGGAAGTAGCTTGATTTATAACTTGAAGATACAAGGGCGGGCACGGACGGTGTCCAAGGGCTCCAGTCTAGTCCCCTCAGCAGATGGCTGGAAACATACTATTAACCATGGTGTATGATGATTACTAGCGTCGCATCGCAGATGGCCAGAAACATACTAATGTGTGAAATCCACGAGGCAATCTCAAGAAATTATACTTGCTTGTTACATGACTTTCTAGTGCATAGCCTTTTCAAGGTTATGAAAAGTACATTCTCGTTACATGATAGTACATTCTCGTTATTGAAAGGTCATACTATACTCTTGCATGATCATGCTCTCATATTTACTTGAAATCTCATATCTCTACACTTATCTTGCTACTTGATATTTCTTTGGTTTTTATTTGCATGATTTATCGCACTTTCATTATTGCCCTTTTTATAGAGATAAAATGGTAATTACTTTAACATTGCCATCATGTTGATACGAAGATACCTACTGGGCATGTGCGCTCATTCCCTACTTTTTCAATCTTTTTTAGGAAACTCTAGCGGGTCGGAATTGGACTACTCAAGTGGTGATTCTGAGAGCGAGTGAAGTTCGAGAGAAGCCTTATAGAATTAAAGTTTCATGAGTCTGTTAGTTAAAAGTCATGTTGATGTATTTTTTACTTTATTGAGTCTAGTAAGTCATTGTGTCAACAAGAGTGAAGTGTCATTTGTAAACTTTGATCATTATTACTTAATAAAGTTGAAGTTTTGAGTATATGATATAGTGCATTCATTCTTCTATGTGGATCTGGTTAGCGCTATGATTGTCTTGCTATCTTGAGGCTTATTTGTCGGATGTTCACGTTCCTGACTTAATTCTGATGCATATCTCAGGGAGTGACAAGCATTCAGGTCGATTGATTTTCTAAACTTCAGTCGACTGACTTTTCACTAAGTCGGCTGAATTTTTCACTTCTTTTATCAATTCTTTCTTCACACTGCCCATCTTGATTGCATCACTTCAGAAGGCCTTAAGTACATTTCCCAACCTCTTTGACAAACATCTTCCAGCCCAAGCTTGATGTATTTGGAGTTGGCTTCTTCTGCTGACTGTTTGGCATATCTGCTAAGGTTGATATTCTTTGACCTGAACTTAAGGCATGTTGACATCATCAAATCTATAATAGACTTATCAATAAGTCATAGTCAATCATCATCAAAACCATGGACACAACAGTTCTCCCCCTTTTTGATGATGGCAACTATGAGTCATTGCATGCATTAAAATTAACATTCAATTTAGGCAAGTGAACATAAACATGATTCAACATGATAAACATGCACAAAATCAATGACTCCACATCTTCTATAATAGCAAATATCAATGACTCCACATCTTCTCCCCCTTTGACATTAGCAAAGAAGGCACAGTTTAAAGCGTAAAATTCAAATACCAATTGAAAATTTCAGGCAGAGTCAGACACAAAACCAGGCTAAATAAGATTAAAATTTTCATCAGATGGAGTAGCTCAGTACTCATTTTATCTCAGCAGACAAGGCAGTTAGGCAGCATAAAACACAACGTTGCATGAAAGCAACCAGGAGTTGTGTGAGAAGGCTTAGAGAATACTCTGACAGCCAATAGATGAAACCAATTGATGAAACAAGAGATACCAATTGATGAATTTAAGGGCAGAACCGATAGTAAAGAGGCTGGCAGACATAGCCATAAACTGAGTACATATTTTTTAGAACTTGCAGCAAAGAAATTAGCGAGGGAGATTGCAGATGTTTTAGAAGTGGCACTGAACATGAAGACATGAATACAAAACCACTTGAAGAGAGAGCAACCAGACATCAACAGGGAATTGCAGATTTTTCAGAAATTGTAAAAGAGACATTTCCAAGAATGGTTAGGAAAGGGAATTTTCAGTTTGAGATAGTCTCATAAATGCAAAGTTTCTGATTTTTAGAGTCTTCTGTTATAGAACTACTGATGATAAAGCCCTTATTTTACTGATTGGTTTAAGTCTGATGAATTTTGAGTTTATCAATTAGAAATATTGAAAATTTCTACATTCAGATTTAATAGAGATAAACCAATATTACATATTAGAATCCTGTTTGACCTCCCTCCACCTTACTCATTCAATTCCATTGACCCCTTTGGTAGTAACTACAATTAGTATTGAGGTTAAACACCTTGTGAGATTTCTGATTTTATCCATGGGGTGCTACCATTTTTTGATTTTTTTTTACCTTTTTGTTTTAAGAGAGCATTCAGGTGTAGCACACACTTTTTGACATGAGGATGCACGTTGATCAGATATCAGCATCCCCAGTTACTTAGTGTGACTCACCATTCTGCTTCATTTAGAATAGAGGTAGCAGTCACTTCATGACTCTGTCCACTCCACTTAATTGATGAAGGGGCTCGGTTTCTCAGTGAGTCTTTTGCCATTGCTCTATCTTAGAGCATTGATCTTTAGTGCACACCTTTTTTACGTGAGGATACATGTTTATCATATGTAAGTATCCCCACTTACTCGGTGTAACAGAAGTCATTGCTTTTATCATATGTTGCCCTTTAGGAATTTTTAGATTAGTTTGATGTTTAAAAATAATGATGAAATTGAAGTTCCTCAAACAAAGATGCCTTTTTACTTAAAAGAAACTTTCAGATTTAAGAAGGCATTATAGGATAGAACATGTAAAATTGGTTTAGGTCCATTAAAATTGAATACAGTCACTTTCAAGATATTCATCTTTAAGCTCATGAAATCATTAAACTTAAACCAGTAGTGTTTATGTCCTGGGAAATCACAGAGCACCATAATAGAATATTACTTTTCAAGATATACTCTAAAAAATGAACTTAGTAATCAGACCGAAAAACTCCTCAAGAATTCAAGTGTGTTCAAGGAAATTTGGGATAGGCAGTCTAGATTTAGAAATTAATCCACTTTAAAAAAAAGAATGTGGAGGAAAAGAAGAGGAAAGAAAAGAAAGGGAGCATGCGTCGATGCTAATATGGGGGTTATGATCGTCAGAGACTCATGGGCCTCAAAGGAATATAACAATAATAACAAAGGAGGGATCGCGAAGAATACCTTTGAATACGGGGAGATGTGAGTGTCACCTTCTCTTCCAATCGGCCGGCCGATGAAGAGAGTTTTTCTTGATTGATTACCCCTGCAAAACATAAATAAACACCAACAAAAGAATTGAATTATAATTCAAGGCGAGTGTAGCATCAAGTTCTTAGTAAGAATAAGCAATGAATCATGTAAAAGAAAAAACCTTATTGGTGTTAGCTTTAAAACCCCTACGCAAAAGCGTAAGAAAAGATGATGATATGATGAAAAAGGGAGGGTGCAAGTATTGCACAAAGGGAGATCTCAATGTTGAGATAAAAGAATAAATAAAAGAGGTAGAAGCATGATGCGTGCAATGCTAAAGTAAATGAAATATAAAGAAGAGAGAATTGAAAAGGCTTATTGGTTTATTTCTTCAAGAGGCTTCAATAATCTTCAATATGTTCAAAGGAAGGAGAGCTCCAACGTGGTGTGGCCTTGAGGTGCATGGGAGACTCCCACCCTGAGCCCTTGGTCTAGTAGCACCTCCCCTTGATCAATTGTTGCAGCCTTAAACACAAGGGAGAGGGGGTCATATTTATAGAGGTGAAATTCAGAGTTTAATTCCATAGAAAATAGGAAAACCAATTTTATTAGGATTTGGAAGGAGATATTCCATGGACATGTGTTGTAGCACCCCACCTTGTAATCCGGTTCAGTTCCCAACTCCCATCGGATTTAGGAGAAATGCCACAGTGGGAAAAACCCAACAGAATAGAAAACTGGTTGAAGAATTACATAAGTAAAGAGAACAATAATCAGCGGAAGAAAATTCAAGCCCATCAGTTAATTCCATTCCTCAAAATCTCAACAGCCCAAAAAAAAGTGGTTCATTATTACAAATTTCAAATTGTTCTAACAACTTATCACCTCAAAGAGGAAATAAAGATACAAATCTCTAAAGACTACACCAAATTTCACGTTCGGATTCACTACGCGCTAACTCCTCATCCTCGCCGAGGCAATCACCTGAAAATGGTTAACAAGTGTGAGTATAGGAATAGACTCAGCAAGTTACTAACTTTCAATTTGCTCCTTTATCCATGCCTAACTTACTACAAGGGTGAAATAATATTTTTAGAAATTTATAAGACATAGAATATCTGAAATCAGATTGACGATGACAGAAAACAAGTTTAATATAGAAACAATTGTTTATGTAACGATAGTCTTATTTTTGAAACTCTTATATATGCTCGGATTTTAAATTATAGAATAGAAATTTCAGAATTTACAGATGATTGAAAAGATTTCAGAGAATAGAATTTCAGAATTTCACAGTTCAGAAATCATCTGTATTTTCAGATTTCAGGTACAGAGATAGAATTTCATATAATATATGTGGCCAGACACAGTGCCCAAACCACCACTAGAAGGTCAGAACAGTCAGATACTCAGCCTCCTAGGCAATAGAGACGAGTCTTGGTTACTACGCAGAACAGGGGAAAACCCTTCCCACCTTAACTAGTGGAATTTATCCACCTCCATGATTTCACCTCGTGCCCTCGAGGCCAGAACAGATTGAGCCTCCCCATAGGGGCATTTCTATGGTTTGGCTCCAGGCCCTTCTATGGCAGCAGTGTCTATATAGCCAATATAACAGTTTAATTTTTTTCCACAGATTTCAGGAATACTATAGGTTTCAAAACAGAACAAGCTTATTTCTGAGCTACACATACGTCTAAAATAGTTCATAATTATAAGCACAGAATTTTAACAAAAATAAAATTTTTGCAGTAAGTTACCAACTTACATATTTATCATTTCCTAATTTTTCAGATTTTTCTGAAACAAAAATGGCTTACAAAACACTTTATTTTCAGGTTTTTGGAATTTAGAACACAGGTTTATATTTTTGGCCACCCATGCGAAGAAAATAATTCATAATTATGGGTACAGATTTTTGGTGAGCACAAAAATTTTACAGTGAGTACTTAACATGATTTTATATCATTTTCTAATTTTTCAGATTTTTCAGAATTAATTTACCCTTTCTAAATATTCTTTTTCTGAGGTTCTGAAATTTGGAGTAGTCAAGGCATGCACCGACCTTATTCTGTACAAAACATGCACCGACCCTGAATGTGCACCGACCTTATCTTTGCTGGAACAAAGTATGCACTAACCTTATCTTTGCTTGAACAAAACATGCACCAACCTTATCTAGGCTTGGACAAAATATGCACTGACCATATCTATGCTTGGACAAAGTATGCACCGACCTTATCTTTGCTTGAACAAGGTATGCACCGACCTTATCTTTGCTTGAACAAAGTATGCACCGACCGTGGACAAAATGTGCACCAACCTTATCTATGCTTGGACAAAATGTGTAGCAACCTTATTTAAGCTTGGACAAGGCATGCACCGACTTATATATGCACTGACCTTGGTCTAAGCTAACCAAAACATGCACTGACCTTTCTAAGCCATATTAAAACATGCACTGACCTTTCTATGCCATATTAAAACATGCAATGACCTTGGAAGGCAGAAATTGCCGTTTTGGTTTAAAAACCGACCAATCATCACATAAAATACGTAAATAGATGGAAAACCAAGACTTTTCATTTAACCTTATTTCTTAAGCTTTTCAAATTCTTTTTGACACAAACACCTAAGAAAAAAAAAGCAAATAATGACAAAAAAGATTCGGGTTTGGGACTTGCAAAATTATATTAACATATTGGGATTTTTGGCTACGTAAGAAGAATAAAATCTTAATAAAACTAAAACAGATATTTGGGCTCGTATAAAATAACCTCATGAGTAAATTAGAACATGCCAAAGGGACATTTTGAAGTTTAGAAACTTGCCTTATCAATGAAAAATCATAAATGAGAGACGCCTCCCTTCTATCTTCTTACTCCCAGCAACAAGGGCGCTGGCAACCCCTTCTCAATGCAAGGAGTGGCCTGCTACGGTGTAGAGAATAAATCCTCTGGACACACTCTTATAAAGCTAAAACCCTTTTTAGACTAGATCTAAATCCTAGCCATTGCTTCAGATCTACCCAAATAGATCTAAACCCTAGCCATTATTTCAGATCTACCCAAAAATAGTGGCAGGACATTGTTCTGCACACTCATGGCCTCCACTAGCCTTTGTTGGCCATTCCACAGTCAAACACGTGAAGACATACGGAGGACACTATTCATTATCTCTTAAAAAAATTAATATCTCACAAGGTAAAAATGATTAGATAAATCTAATTGTTACCCATTAACCACCTTGATTTACTCTACCAAGCAAAATTATCAAATAAATATTTGGCCTCAAAAATGAAATTGAGTGAATAGTAAAAAGTGTGAAAATGAATACGTTGGGTCATAGTCTATCCTAAACTATAGGAATTTGTGTTTATGCCCTTCTATGTTCTACTAGTGAATGGATATAACATAAGAAGGGCTTATGTTAACAATTATCTTATAAAATTTTAATTTTTCAAAATTATAAATCTATAATTATTGAAAATTTTATATTTAATACAGTATCTATTGTATTTATTTATTTAGTTGCGAATTTAACCAAACATGTACTAAACACCTATTTTATCAACTTAATTAGCATAAATGCTTAAAATTTTCTAGAAAATCTCGGGCACTACACCCTCTCCCCCTTAAGAGAAACTTCATCCTCGAAGTTTGCGGTAAGGCACATACCAAATAGATAGGGATATTTCTTCTTCATCTCGCTTTCAAGCTCCCATGATGCTTCCTCCTGAGAAAAATTTCTCCATAGAACCTTCACCAATGGGATAGTCTTCGATCTGAGAATCTGCTCCTTACGATCCAAGATCTTGACTGGTTGCTCCTCAAATGATAGATCCGGTTGGAAATCTAAATTTTCATAACTGATGATGTGTGACGGATCATGAACATACTTCCTGAGCATAGATACGTGAAACACCGGATGGATAGCTACCATTGATGGAGGTAGTGCCAACCGATATGCCACGTTACCCACTCGATCTGAAATCTCGAAAGGTCCGATAAATCTCGGATGCAACTTCCCTTGCTTGCCAAATCTAGCCACTCCCTTGGTAGGTGATACCTTAAGGAATACATGCTCACCAACCTCAAAGGCCAAGTCTTTTCTTCTGTCGTCCGCATAACTCTTCTGCCGATCTTGCGCTGCTTTCAGTCTCTGCTGGATTAGCTGAATTTTCTCGGACGTTTCTTGCACTACTTCAGGCCTGATCAACTGTCTATCACCAATCTCTTCCCAGCATAGAGGAGACCTGCACGGTCTTCCATACAAAGCTTCAAATGGAGCCATACCTATACTTGCGTGGAAGCTATTATTGTAAGCAAACTCTACTAAAGGTAGGTGGCGCTCCCAATCTCCCTTCCAATCCAGTATGCAAGTTCTCAACATATCCTCCAATGTCCGAATAGTTCTCTCGGACTGGCCATCTGTCTGGGGATGATATGCCGAGCTAAGCTTCAATTGAGACCCAAAGACATTCTGCAATCCTTGCCAAAGCCTTGCTGTAAAGCGAGGATCTCGATCAGAAATGATGGACTTCGGAACTCCATGTAATCTGACAATGTTTTCAACATACAAACGTGCCAGACTTCCCATGGATTGCTTCTTCTTCATGGCCAGAAAATGTGCGGTTTTTGAGAACCGATCCATAATTACCCAGATGGAATCATTGCCCTTGGAGGACCTGGGCAAACCTGTGACAAAGTCCATGGTGATATTCTCCCACTTCCACTGAGGTATTTCAATTCTTTACATCAGGCCAGAAAGTCTTTGATTCTCAGCCTTCACTTGTTGACAAATCAGACACTTGGACACAAACTCAGCCACATCTCTCTTCATACCCTGCCACCAAAAGGTTCGCTTCAAACCTTGATACATCTTGTTACTACCAGGATGCATGGAGAACTTTGACCTGTGAGCTTCTTCCAACACTTCATTTTTCAGTCCAACCACATTTGGCACACAGACCCTCTGCTGAAATCTGATAACACCTTCCTTATCATGAGCAATACCTGCCTTGCCAATCATTCCTTGCAATTGGGGATCATCTCGCTGAGCTTCTATGACACGATCCACAATTGTTGACCTGAGAGACAACTGAGCAACAAAAGCTTTGCAAAGCTGAGGCTCAATCGATGTCATGGAACACACAGCATCCTCGAGCATCTTCCAATCTTGCAGTAATAAAGTCCTCTTCCGACTAAGGGCATCGGCTACAACATTTGCCTTTCTAGGGTGATATAGCAGCTCAAAATCACAATCCTTCAGAAATTCGACCCATCGTCTCTGTCGCAAGTTTAGCTCCTTCTGAGAAAATAAATACTTGAGACTCTGGTGGTCTGTGAAGACTTCAAAATTAACTCCATACAAGTAGTGCCTCCAGATCTTTAGTGCATGAACCACCGTGGCCAATTCCAAGTCATGCGTAGGGTAATTCTTCTCATGCTCCTTCAATTGCCGAGAAGCATATGCCACAACCCTACCATTCTGCATTAGGACACAACCAGCTCTGATTCTTGAAGCATCTGTGTAGAGGGTGAACATGTCGATGCTATTTGGTAGGATCAAAAGTGGAGCTGATGTCAAACACTTCTTCAACTCTTGGAAGCCTTGCTCACATTCTTCAGTCAAGACGAACTTCACTTCCTTCCTTGTTAACTTAGTTAAAGGCGCAGAAATAGAAGCAAAACCCTTAATGAACTTCCTGTAATAACTGGCCAACCCTAAGAAACTCGAATTTCAGTGGGAGTCCTTGGAGCCTCCCATTCCAACACAGCTTGGACTTTTGTTGGGTCAACCGCTATGCCATTACCAGATATCACGTGGCCAAGAAATTGAACCTCCTTGAGCCAGAAGTCGCATTTGCTAAACTTTGCATATAGTTTGTGCGCTCGAAGAGTCTCCAAAGCAATCCTCAAATGCTCCATGTGAGACGCTTCATCTGGAGAATAGATCAACACATCATCAATAAACACAACCACAAAGCTATCCAAATAGGGCTTATACACCCGGTTCATTAGGTCCATAAATGCTGCAGGGGCATTCGTTAGACCAAAGGGTAAAACCAGGAATTCATAGTGCCCATATCTGGTTCGGAAAGCTATCTTCGAAGTATCCTCCTCTTTGATCCGCAGCTGATGATATCCTGAACGAAAATCAAACTTCGAGAACATAGTAGCACCTTGCAACTGATCAAAGAGATCATCTATGCGTGACAAAGGATAGCGGTTCTTCATAGTTACCTGATTGAGCTTTCGATAATCAATACAGAGTCGAAGTGACCCATCCTTCTTCTTCACAAACAAGACTGGGGCTCCCCAAGGTGAAACACTTGGTCGAATGAAACACTTATCCAACAATTCTTGTAATTGCTTCCTGAACTCTGCCATCTCTGCTGGTGCCATCCGATAAGGTGCTTTAAATATCGGTGTCGTGCCGGGTAAAAGATCAATAGAGAATTCGATCTCTCGGATCGGTGGCAATCCCGACAAATCCTTCGGAAAAACATCGGAGAAGTCTCGAACCACTTCAATCTTCTCAATTGATGGCGCTTGGTTGGCTTCAACTGAGGCCGCTACACAAGCGAAGAATGCACTACAACCCTTGTGCAAAGATATAACTGCCTTCATGGCTGAGATCACAAATTTTCTAGACCCAATCTTGGGCAAAGGGTAAAAAAACTTCTTCTTGTCGGGTAAGCGAAAAACAACATGCTTATTGCGGCAATCAATGAGAGCATAGTGCTTCTCAAGCCAATCAAGGCTGAGAATCGCATCATAGTCCTTCATCTTTAAAAGATAGAAGTGACCAGCTAATTCCCACCCTTCAACAAGAATAGGTAAGGAGGGATAACTCCTTGTAGTGGATAATATTCCGGCTGGGGTGTGCACTAGAAGAGGCACATCCAAGTCTATTGCTACTAGACCCAACTCATCATGCAACACCTTTGAAAACCTCTCGGACACAAACGAATTAGTAACCCCGGTGTTAAACAATATTTTAGCATGGAGACCAGATATTGAAAGTGTACCTTCAGTCACCTGATCCGCTTGCTCCGCATTTTCCTTAGCTAATGTAAACACTCGTGCTGGTGCTCTGTATCTTCCGGCTGGCTTTGCTGTTGCTGGCGCTGTTGTAGCTGCTACAGGGGCTTTACTAGGTGTAGTTAACTGAGCCTTCGGACAAACCTTGATCCTGTGATCCGGGCTTCCACATCTAAGACACCTGCCAGTAATCATCCAGCACTCCTTACCTCCATGCCATTTCCCGCAATGCTTGCATTCTGTCTTGTCACCTGACGATCCTCCCGATCTACCGGCTTGTGGTGAAACTACCTTTGTCGGTGCATAATTTGACAGTCGAGAGAAAGGCTTCTACTTCTTCATGTGGTCTTGACGTTGAAAAATCGACGATGACCTCTTCATCAATGCTTTCTTCTCTTCTTGATATAGGTCCATTTCACTTTCTTGATGACATGCCGCACTAAGAGCCTCTTCCATCGTCCGATGATTGAAGGCCACCAATCTCGTCCTCAATGACGGTCGAAGACCCATCATGAACTTCTTCACCTTCCTCCTCTCATCAGTCATAATATGAGGTGTGTATCTCGCAGACTCCGCAAAACGTGCCTCATATTCGAGCACCGTCATGGATCCTTGAGTCAGAGTAAGAAACTCCTGCTCCATTTTGTCTTGGATATGCTCAGGAATATACTTGGCCTTGAATAGACGTATGAATTCCTCCCATGTCACTTCTACCAGTCCGTCATCAAATTGGTTTCGAAGAACAGAGGACCACCACACGTCAGCACACTCCTGAAATCATATGATCCAATTTTGAATGAGCACAACGCTAACCAATCACTTTGCACCAAAATATGAAAGAGAAAAAAAACTTATTTTACCTCCATCATAAATGTTGCCAGATTGACTTTCTCATTCTCCTCACATCGAATGGTCCGAAACACCTTCTCCATGGCCCGCAACCAATGCTCCACAACTAGGGGTTGACTCTCCCCCTTAAAAGATGGCGGGTTCATTCGTCGGAACCGCTCCATAATCGATGGTCCGTCAATGCCCCTTTGAACTAACTCCGGTTGTGGTGGGGCCTAAACCATTCATAACATGGATAAGTCACAAAGTCCACTTAGCCTAAGGTGAAACTCCCATTGTTTACATCGTACCTGAGCTCAAGCTTGAACTTGGGCTTGTAATGCTGCATGTGCGTCCGCTTGAGTTTGCATCACCCACACTAATCCTTGCATAAATGCGACGTAGTCAACCAATGGTGGCGGTGGCGGTGGCGGCACAGGCAATCCTTGTTGACCTTCACCTCCATCTCTCCTCGGCTCCTCGCGAGCAGGGGCAGCAGCTCGGCGACCACGGGATGCCATAATCTTATTAACATAGTGGATTAATGAGGTTGAGTTGCTTTATTATTACGCCATTTCTTTTAACTTGTGATGCTATCTAGACTTTGGGATAGGAATCTGACTGATGGATAGTTTACTTATGTAAATTCTCAACCTTCTGCTCTGATACCACTTCCTGTAGCACCCCGCCTTGTAATCCGGTTCAGTTCCCAACTCCCATCGGATTTAGGAGAAATGTCACAGTGGGAAAAACCCAACAGAACAGAAAACTGTTTGAAGAATTACATAAGTAAAGAGAACAATAATTAGCAGAAGAAAATTCAAGCCCCTCAGTTAATTCCATTCCTCAAAATCTCAACAGCCCAAAAAAAAAGTGGTTCATTATTATAAATTTCAAATTCTTCTAACAACTAATCACCTCAAAGGGGAAATAAAGATACAAATCTCTAAAGACTACACCAAATTTTCACGTTCGGATTCACTACGCACTAACTCCTCATCCTCGCCGAGGGAATCACCTGAAAATGGTTAACAAGTGTGAGTCTAGGAATAGACTCAGCAAGTTACTAACTTTCAATTTGCTCCTTTATCCATGCCTAACTTACTGCAAGGGTTAAATAAAATTTTCAAAAATTTATAAGACATAGAATATCTGAAATCGAATTGACGATGACAGAAAACAAGTTTAATATAGAAACAATTATTTATGTGACGATAGTCTTATTTTCAGAACTCTTATATATGCTCGGATTTTAGATTACAGAATAGAAATTTCAGAATTTGTAGATGATTGAAAAGATTTCAGAGAATAGAATTTTAGAATTTCACAGTTCAGAAATCATCTGCATTTTCAGATTTCAGGTACAGAGACAGAATTTCATATAATATATGTGGCCAGACACAGTGCCCAAACCACCACTAGAAGGTTAGAACAGTCAGATACTCAGCCTCCTAGGCAATGGAGACGAGTCTTGGTTACTGCGCAGAACTGGAGAAAGCCCTTCCCACCTTAACTAGTGGAATTTATCCACCTCCAGGATTTCACCTCGTGCCCTCGAGGTCAGAACAGATTGAGCCTCCCCATAGGGGCATTTCTATGGTTTGGCTCCATGCCCTTCTATGGCAGCAGTGTCATATAGCCAATATAACAGTTTAATTTTTTTCCACAGATTTCAGGAATACTATAGGTTTCAGAACATAACAAGCTTATTTCTAAGCTACACATACGTATAAAACAGTTCATAATTATAAGCACATAATTTTAACAAAAATGAAATTTTTGCAGTAAGTTACCAATTTACACATTTATCATTTCCTAATTTTTCAGAGTTTTCTGAAACAAAAATGGCTTACAAAACACTTTATTTTCAAGTTTCTGGAATTTAGAACACAAGTTTATATTTTTGGCTTCCCATGCAAAGAAAATAATTCATAATTATGAGTACAGATTTTTGGTGAGCACAAAAATTTTACTGTGAGTACTTAACATGATTTTATATCATTTTTTAATTTTTCAGATTTTTCGGAATTAATTTGCCCTCTCAAAATATTCTTTTTCTGAGGTTCTGAAATTTGGAGTAGTCAAGCCATGCACCGACCTTATTCTATACAAAACATGCATCGACCCTGAATGTGCACCGACCTTATCTTTGCTTGAACAAAGTATGCACCGACCTTATCTTTGCTTGGACAAAATATGCACCGACCTTATCTATGCTTGGAAAAAGTATGCACCGACCTTATCTTTGCTTGAACAAAGTATGCACCGACCTTATCTATGCTTGGACAAAATGTGCACCAACCTTATCTATACTTGGATAAATTGTGCACCAACCTTATCTAAGCTTGGACATGGCATGCACCGACCTATATATACACTGGCCTTGGTCTAAGCCAACCAAAACATGCATTGACCTTTCTAAGCCATATTAAAACATGCACTGACCTTGGAAGGCAGAAATTGCCATTTTGGTTTAAAAATCGGCCGATCATCACGTAAAATACGTAAATAGATGGAAAACTCAGACTTTTCATAAAAACATTATTTCTTATGCTTTTAAAATTCTTTTTGACCCAAACACCTAAGAAAAAAATGCAAATAATGACAAAAAACATTCGGGTTTGGGACTTGCAAAATTATATTAACATATTTGGATTTTTGGCTACGTAAAAAGAATAAAATCTTAATAAAACTAAAATCGATATTTGGGCTCGTATAAAATAACCTCCTGAGTAAATTAGAACATGCCAAAGGGACATTTTGAAGTTTAGAAACTTGCCTTATCAATGAAAAATCATAAATGAGAGACGCCTCCCTTCTATCTTCTTACTCCGAGCAACAAGGGCGCTGGCAACCCCTTCTCAACGCAAGGAGTGGCCTGCTACGGTGCAGAGAATAAATCCTCTGGGCACACTCTTATAAAGCTAAAACCATTTTTAGATTAGATCTAAATCCTAGCCATTGCTTCAGATCTACCCAAATAGATCTAAATCCTAGCCATTGTTGCAGATCTACCCAAAAATAGTGGCAGGACATTGTTCTGCACACTCATGGCCTCCACTAGCCTTTGTTGGTCATTCCACAGTCAAACACGTTAAGACATACTCAGGACACTATTCATTGTCCTTTTAAAAAAATTAATATCTCACAAGGTAAAAAATGATTAGATAAATTTAATTGTTACCTATTAACCACTTTGATTTACTCTACCAAGAAAAATTATCAAATAAATATTTGGCTTCAAAACTGAAATTGAGTGAATAGTAAAAAGTGTGAAAATGAATACGTTGGGTCATAGTCTATCCTAAACTATAGGAATTTGTGTCTATGCCCTTCTATGTTCTACTAGTGAATGGATATAACATAAGAAGGGCTTATGTTAACAATTACCTTATAAAATTTTAATTGTTCAAAATTATAAATCTATAATTAATGAAAAAGTTATATTTAATATAGTATCTATTTTATTTATTTATTTAGTTGTGAATTTAACAAAGCATGTACTAAACACCTATTTTATCAACTTAATTAGCATAAATGCTTAAAGTTTTCTAGAAAATCTGGGGCACTACATCCAATCTTTAGAAAGCCATAGGGACCCTTTCCCAAGTGGAAAAGGAGCTCAAAACGGGAAAAGAAGGAGGTTCTGTGAAGTTTAGAATTCTGTAGGAATTGGCGTCTAGCATAGTGGTCGCCAATTAAAATACCGTCAACTCAAAGAGGCGCCAATTCTAAGCCATTTTTAGAAATATTAGAAATTACCAAAATTAGAATGAAATTTGCATCCACCATAGCCGACGCGAATTAGAGATGTTACAAATTTTGGTAGGATTTTGAATCTCAAAAAAGATAAGGAAATACGAGTCCGGGGTTCTGGACGCGTATTCAAATTGGCGTCAGGGGAAGAAGACACAATTTCTTGATTATTTTGGAATGTCGAATATTACCAAAAATTGGAAAAGGAAATCGTGTCCAAGAGGGAAGACGTGAATTAAGAAATTATGGGATTTTGGTAATTATTTAAAAGGCCAAAAAAGGCCAAAAATAGAAAGGCAATTAACGTCAAGCGGATGGACGCCAATTCAAGAATTGGTGACTTTGTGGAGAGGCGTTAATTCTTCAAAAGGACGAAGTTGGGTGATGAAACGTAACTTTCAATACGCGTCTTGGAGGTTGACGCGGATTAGGAAATTGGTGCCTTTTTGAAAAGGCATTAATTCAATAATTACAAGGAATATAGGAATACTCATCCCCCATCCCAAACGAGTTCAAGAATGGGCGACTTTCCAATAAGACGTTAATTCATGAAATAAATCAAGCCAAAATGGTGGGAAATGAATACGCGTCCGCCATGGTGGACGCAAATTTGTGAAGGTCGACTCCTCCCATACGGTGCGTCAACTCAAAAGAATTGGCGTCAATGTGAGTAGGGGTTGATTCTTTTAGAAAGGAATTAGCGTCCACTAGGCTGACGTAAATTCAGAACAGCCCCAAAAAATTGGAGAAAAACCCAAGAAAAATCAGAAGAAATAGAGAAAAATGGGGAAAACTGAGGAAAGCTGAATAATCAAGAAAAATAAGGAAAATCACTCAAATAAGTTGATTTGAGGGTCAAATTGGGGCATCGCAATGCGATAAGATATGTTCTCAAGGTGATGTCAATTTTGACAAGTCTACAGTTGCCCCGTCTTGGCATCTACTTTGTAAGGGAGGGACACGGAGTGGAGTGGAATGGAATTTAATAAAATGAAGTGTAATGGAGTGGAATGAAATGTAAAGTAGATGTCAAGGTGTGATGAGACACGTGATCAACACCACTTGATAAGAATTGATTCCAGAGATCGAAATAAAGCAATCTTGAAAAGGTTCAATGAAATCAACAGTGTTTGGGTAAGGGAGTGTGCACATGGGTAAGAAGGAGATAAAAGAAGGTGATCAACTTTCAGCACGGGGGAAGCACCCTGGGTCACACACCTATAGGTTTCACTATTGGAGAGTGGTTACAATAAATGTGGATGTGCTGCAACCAAGGTGGATCAAAGGGAAAGATTGAATAAGAGGATAGAAATCTAAACAAATGAGTTTTTAAGGAAACATCCTAAAATGGCAACAAGGCGAATTGAGGAGTTAATTCGGCATGGAATATCTCATATCTTGAAAATTAATGATCAATTGGCTCTCAAAATGAGTTTTAAAAGGGGTTTTCCATGGTTAATTTAAAGTCCTACATGAATGCATGCTGGGTTTAAAGGGAAAATTAAAATAAATTAAAATATAGGATAATCAAGGATAATATTGTTAAGCTGCCCAGACTGAGTCAAGACACCAATTCGTGAGCTAATACTAAGTCGAAGCCAGTTTATCCGCGTACCAATTCAAAAAAGGGAACCGCCGTCCCCGGTCTTGGATGGCTCAACGACCTATCCGTGCTACTAAGATGCATCTGAAATCATCATCATTTTTTATGAAGGGGAACTCAAATTCTATATTTATCAAAGCCACAAGGTCCTTGATATAATCTAATAGCGTAAATATCATATAGTAAAAATGCATACAAGGAAGTTGTTGAAGCAATAAGCGTTGGGAACAATGAGGTGCAGTCACCGTTAGATCAGAATGATGCCCGAACGGTGGGACCAAAAGCTTCTTCCTGCGCTCAAAAAGATTGTTAGCCAAGATCTCATGCAAGATATAGCAAGCAATGAAACAAGCATTTAAGCATAGCATGTATAGCATTTAATCAACTGCTTTGAATGTAAATCGTGAAAAGTGTAGTATTGAATAACATAGCATGAAAAGCATCAAGGAAGGCATGAATAGCATTAAAGCGTGGATCAAAGCATTCAAAACACTTCAGGCATGGGAGCATGAATATCATAGCATATCATAGCATCAAAGCGTAGATATAATCATAGCATAGATTAAAGCATTGAAAGCATCATGGTGAGCATAGTTTTGATAAACATCATGGAAAGCATTAAGCATGAATCAAAGCATTCAATCAAGCTTCAAAGAAAGACTTGCTCACTTGAGCTAATACTAAGCCGAAGCCCGTTTTCTTTATGAGGATGACAACCTTGGCATATCATGAGATTTGAATTTGAATGATCCAGTTTGCAGGATTAACTTCAGAAAGACTTGCTCTTGAATGATTAGAGTGATGCCTAGAGCGGCAGGAATAATCAGATAAAGTTGACATGAGTTACTTTAGAAATATGGAGAGATGATAATCAAAAGTGCCCAGAGCAGACAAATCATGTGAATAGTGATCATAGAGAAGAGTCAAAAGGTAGATAAAAGCGAAAGGAGAGAACTCATCCCGTGTCTTTGGTCCTTCTAGAGAGTTGTCCTTGTAAAAGCATCATCAGTTAATAAAGATACAATGCAATTTTTTGGATTTTTCAAATATGCAAATTTTTATGGGTTTTTGAAGATATTCAAATTTTTATGAGTTTTAGAAAATATTCAATTTTTATATTTTTTAAGAAATATTCAATTTTTTATATTTTTGTTTAGATATTGCTAATTGCAGCATCAAAGGATAATTTAAACCGCTGGCTAGGGGTCCTTGTTCATTCCTCTTTCGTTAAGAACTGCCCAAAGCAAGGTGTGCATAGGAGGTGACGCCCTATAGCCGGCTACCCTTGGTTAACGATGTCCCTACCAGGCCATACCCAAGAAACACTCAGCCTTGGAGGGAGAAGGAAGAAAATTGGGGATAAGCCTGATATGAGTTAAGAAGATATCGGGTTAGACTTCTGTCCATAGCACAACCCCTAGAGATTCGGTCTGTTGCGCTGGGGCTTTGTGTCATATCATCGAACCTTAATTCTCTTTTAGAACATGCATACGACCGAGCTCATGACGTCCCATGGGAAAACTGTACTGCCCTCTTGCCATGCCATATTCTTTAGATTTTTATTTGCTTTTCATTTTTTTGATTTATCATTTTGTTCTTGTATCCTTTGGACTTGAAAGATATTAAAATTGAGACTTGATATTCAAGAATAAGGTCATAATATACTGCCCCTATTTGAGACTTTCTCTTGTTGGGGTGTACTTAGGTTTGTTGTTTTGCCCAGAATACCTCTATCCTCATATTTTGGCCGAGTAGAGAAGAGAAAAAGACCTCGTGCCCTCGAGCATGGCCCAAGTAGCAACGGTGGTTACCAAAGGAGATGGCTAAGAACGTCGTGAAGTGTGTGTGGTGCTCAGCTCAAGGTTGCCCTTAATGAGTGGGGAGGGAATGCCAAACTCCTAGCGCGTAACCAAAAGATGCTACAAAAGCAAGCCTAAAGACTCTTTCTAGCATTGACTTTAAATTAAACAAAGACCTAAGACTAGGCCTAGACTTCCACTCTTAATCAAGTTAAGAAGCACTTCACGTTGAAAAACATGCGTGAAGACGAATGAGAATAATGACATCATAAAAATGCACACTTACGCAAATAGATTACCTTGCAATCTTGGTTGTAGAAGTAGCTGCCGAAGGTGATGTTGATAAACATGGGATTTGTAGTCATCATTTGGCAGATAAGAGTATAAGAGGCAAGGATTAGAAGTGGCTTAACAAGAGGGAGTAGTGTATAGACCAGACTCAGAAGAATAAGAAGAAAAGGAAAAGAGGTGAGGGCTAGAACTCCCTCACTAAGGGGTAGAGACCTTGATCTCATTGAAGGTCTACAGAATGAAAAAGGAGTTAAGATGGGGAGTGAGGACTAAAGTCTCGAAAGCAGTGGGAGAAGGGGCAGATGCCCAGAGCAGTTGAGGTGGAAGAAGTCGGGTCGGACAGGGGATCAGGAGGAATTAGAAGGAGAAATTGATAAATTGAAAGTAGTGGCTCCGGAGGGTCCGGAGGTAAGGGAGGAGAATCATGTGGGAGAGAATCTGGAGGTTCTGAAGGAAGAAAACGACAAGGGACGCGATGCCCTAGAAAAAGGTATGAAAAATGTAAATTAAAAGGAGGAAAAGCACAAAGGACGCGATATCCTAGAAGAGCAAAAGGATGAATCAAAAAAAAGGAAGGAGATCTGGGGGTTCCAGAGGAATAACATGTGGAGGGACACAATGCCCTAGGAGGATAGAAAAAGAATCTGGAGGTTTCGGAGGATGAGAGTAGAAAGGGTCACGATGCTCTGGTAAGTTCGAAGGTTTCGGAGGAAGAAAATAGGAGGGGACGCAATGTCCTGAGAGAAGAGATAGAGAATGAGAGGAGTAGTCCGGAGGTTCCGGAGGGATAGAATGAGTAGGGACGTGATCCCTTAGGTGAGGAGATAAAAAATCCGGAGGTTCCAGAGGGATAGAATGAGTAGGGACGCGATGTCTTGGGTGAGGAGATAGAAAATCCAGACGTTCCGGAGGAGGAGAGTATAAAGGGACGTGATGCCCTGGTAGAATGGAAAAATCTAGAGGTTGAGAAAGATAAGAAGGATAAAAAGGAGAGCGGTGCCCCGGGAGGAGGGATAGAGACTTTGGTGGGTCAAAAGAGACGGAATGAGGAGGATCTGGAGGATCCGAAAATCTGGGAAGATAAGGGTAAAGAGACCCGAGAGAGAAAAGTGAATGAATATGCAAATGCATGAACTGCGTGGGATGCATGGAATGCAAGAAATGCAAAGAATGCATGTAAGTAGAGGATGAGATCCTTTTTCTCACCCAAGGAGTGGCCCATAAGGAGAAATTAATGGTGAATGGGAGGGCGAATGAAATGGAGTAGGAAGTGAATGAATTGGTGGGAGGCCCTTTAACACAAGAATGCCTACCCCTCCATAGCAAGTAATGTGCCTGGCCAATCGGCTCAATTAGTGAAATCAAGGCCCAAAGGCTCTCATTTGATGAAGTATCAGAAATTGTGTAGCCATAAAATAAGTTTAGCTTCTTGAAAAGTGGCTCCCTTAGAAGGAGAGGAGAATCAATACGAGAGAGTTGGAATTTCAACATGGGAAGCTTCATAATGCTCAAGGATTGTAGAATATTTTCATGAATAGTGTTTGATAAAATGGGCATTTGCCCCTTGCATGGAAGTGTATAAGGAATAAGCTTGATATTGGAGGCTTCAAACAAGGGATGCCCTGCTCGGCCCTTAAGCATGGACTTCATCACCTCTTTAGCAACGAAATGTGTCATGACAAGATTGGAGGAGGACCCCTTCTCATGATTAGGAATTTGCACTATGATGGAGCAAGGGGTAATGAGAGCATCCAGAATATCGTTACCAATGAGCATCATGATTTTAACAATCTTGGCCTTTAGCCAACATGGCATCAACTCTTGAGAACTTTTCATGGTGAGCATTGGCGGAGACTCTTCAATAGTGCCTGAAACAAGAACATGGATCAGCATCCAGTAAATGAAGTCTTGAATCTTGAATGGCATAGCCAAAATTGACTTCTCCTTGCCCAGCTCGTGAACATCATCTTCGGCACATGCACTCATAGTTATACACCCACTTCAAGGGTAGGAGGAAGGTGAGATGGAGGCGGTGGGCTCAATGGATGGAGGCATTGTAATAAAAGGCATTGGAGAAGGGGTAAGTGTAAGCACAGGTTCAAACACAATGAGCTTCTCCCCTTGCTCAGAAGCGGATGGGATTGGCTTGGGTGTAAAAAGGGATCATCCATGCTCAGGATTAGCCACGGGTTTAGGTGAAGGGTTAAGTGGAGGATTGGTAATGGTTGGGTTCGGGGTTAAGAGGAGGGGGGAGGTCTTAGGTGGTGGCAATGGAAGGCTAGTTGGTTTGGAAATAGGAGAAGCGGCAAGCTCAGAAGGCTTAGTGGAGGGCTTGGGGGAAGGCTCGGTGGAGGCCGATGGTAAGGTTGTTAATGGTATGGTTGGGGTGTTAAAAGATTGGGGAAGAGGAGAAGACTCGGGAGGCTTGATGGAGGTCAATTGTGTAGCGGGAGGGGGTATAATGGTGGAAGGTTTGGTTCGGGTGAAACGTCAGATTTTAATGGGCTGTGAGATTTTAAGGATGGGGCTAGATCCATGGTGCATCGACGTGGGTGATTGGAGTATCGACTCATCATCGTAACACCAATTGGTTTCATAAATGGGGTTTGGGTTGGTGGCATCATCTAGAGTAGGGGAGTCTTCTTGTGGCAATGGAGGGAGAAGAAAATGAAGGAAGCTTAGAGTGGGTGTCTCTTGAAAATCATCAAAATTCTCGTCAAGTGTCGTCTCCAGTTCCTCATAATCCGGCTCATATTCTTCATAATCTGACTCAAGTGGATGCCGTGGTGAAGGCGTATTAATGGGTGGAAGTGTATAATGTTGTGGAGGACTTATGTGGATGCGGAGGCGGAGGGCCATATGAATGAGTGGGGTGAATGGGTGGAGGGCGGATGGTGTCCACTTGATTATTGAAGCTTGATAGAATATCTTACTCACTCATGTTGTTGATGCCATTATCATCTCTCCTTTCCTTCCAATCTCTCTCCATCTTGGTTATGTCCTTCATGAAAGCATGAAGGAGATTGATTTGAGGAGGAGGAGGAGGCGGCCGTGGGCTTCTGGCCCTCTTTAGTTGTTCCTCCATTGAAGAAATTTTATCAAGAAGAATTTGTTGGAGGGAAGTGACATGCGGAATAGAGGGTTGGCATGGTGGTTGGAGGGGCTGACCCACAAAAGGACTTGGATGGCCTCGGTTGCAAGAGACATAAGGGCCTTGGGGCCGTGAAGAGTGAGGATGGTTAGAAGGAGGCGGGTGATGGACCACCCGAGGAGGAGGATGAATAGAAGAGGGAGGTGGGTGAGGGGCAACCCGAGAGGGAGTGGAAGGAGGGCGTGAAGAAGATGCTAGGCCCTCAACAATGGCCTTAAGGGCTTGGGCCTGTTGAGGGGTGAGATGCAACTTTTGGGAGACCGCCCCGCTATGTGGAGGAGATGGCTCCAGGGGAATGGCAGCTCGCGATTGATGTAAGGATCCATAAGATTGAGAATTACCCATGGGACGGGCAAGATCTTGAGAATGAGGACGTGGTCCCTTAGAAAAATTATGGTGAGAATTATGAAATTGAGGATTATATGAAGTTCTAGGTTGTTCATCGTCATGAATGTAAAAATTATTAGACATGCTGACTTAGTTATTCAAGCGAAACATTATGCAAAGCAATCAAGATTCAATCAAAGCACAATTGCAAAGATATCAAATAATGTAGATGTTTACGTTTGATTTTTTTTAATTAGACCTTCATGTGAATTAAGTGATTTGAACAAAGTTTTGTATGAACTATGTTGATTTTCTCACCACGTATAGGCCAACTAATCCCAGGGAACTTCAAGGTACAACCAGTCCGGTTATCAAAGAGGGAATCCTTTGGTATCGGGGACTTACGGAGGCCTTGGTGGAGGAGATTCCGGTCTAATGAGAAGAATTCTCAATTGGAAGGTCCTTCCTTCACCAAGTGGGGGTAAAAATCTCCTAAAAAGTGTGTAGGGAGAGGAGGTTTCCCAAGCCCGAATACCCTAAATGCAAAACTAATGCAAAATGAACAAAAAAGGCATGTATGAACAATAGTAGGAAAGATATGGAAAACCAAAGAGACCAATAAAAGATCATGGTAAAACACTCACAAAAACACAATAATCCTAGCAATCACTTAACATGATATAAAGCATGACATGCTCAAGAAGATTTTTTTTTAGAAAGAAGATTTTTCCAAGATCTAACTAATTTACAATCACTTAGAGAGGGGGTTTGTACACGTGATGCACAAGGGATAAAAATAATAAAATGAAAGTGCTACGTGGAGCACAAAAGGGAGTTGCACCATGGGTGCAAAAGAGAAAGGGCACACGCGGGTACCAAAAGGGAAGGGTACTCAAAGAAAAATAAAAGGTGTTCCACCGTGATCGCCAATTTGTAGATTTTGAAATTAATCCACTTAAAAAATTATGGAGGAAAAGAAGAGGAAAGAAAAGGAAGGGAGCATGTATGGATGCTAATATGGGGGTTGTGATCACCAGAGACTCGCGGGCCTCAATGGAATATAACAATAATAACAAAGGAGGGATCGCGAAAAATAACTTTGAATGTGGGGGAGATGTGAGTGTCACCTTCTCTTCCAATCGGTCGATCGATGAAGAGAGTTTTCCTTGATTGTTTACCCTTGCAAAACACAAATAAACACCAACAAAAGAATTGAATTAGAATTCAAGGTGAGTGTAGCATCAAGTTCTTAGTAAGAATAAGCAATGAATCATGTAAAAGAACACACTTTGTTGGTGTTAGCTTTAAAACCCCTATGCAAAAGGGTAAGAAAAGATGATGATATGATGGAAAAGGGAGGGTGCAAGTGTTGCACAAAGAGAGATCTCAATGTTGAGATAAAAGAATAAATAGAAGAGGTAGAAGCATGATGCATGCAATGCTAAAGTAAATGAAATATAAAGAAGAGAGAATTGAGAAGGCTTATCGGTTTATTTCTCCGAGAGGCTTCAATAATCTTCAATATCTTCAAAGGAATGAGAGCTCCAAAGTGGTGTGGCCTTGAGGTGCGTGGGAGACTCCCTCCTTGAGCCCTTAGTCCAGCAACACCTCCCCTTGATCAATTGTTGCAGCCTTAAACACAAGGGAGAGGGGGGTCCTATTTATAGAGATGAAATTTAGAGTTTAATTCCCTATAAAATAGGAAAACTAATTCTATTAAGATTTAGAAGGATGTATTCCATGGACATGTGTCCTCCCATCCATAGAAAGCCATAGGGACCCTTTTTCAAGTGGAAAAGGAGCTCAAAACGGGGAAAGAAGGAGGTTCTATGAAGTTCAAAATTCTGTACGAATTGGCGTCCAGCACAGTGGTCGCCAATTAAAATAGCATCAGCTTAAACAGGTGCCAATTAAGCCATTTTTAGAAATATTAGAAATTATCAAAATTAGAATAAAATTTGCGTCCACCATAGCCGATGTGAATTAGAGATTTTACGGATTTTGGTAGGATTTAAAATCTCAATAAAGGCAAGGAAATACGCATCTAGGGTTTTAGACGCGTATTCAAATTGATGTCACGGGAAGAAGACGTCATTTCCTGATTATTTTGGAAAGTCAAATATTACCAAAAATTGAAAAAATAAATCACGTCCAGGAGGGAAGATGTGAATTAAGAAATTATGGGATTTTGGTAATTATTTAAGATGCCAAAAAGGAAAGGGAATTAACGTCAAGAGGATGGATGCCAATTCAACAATTGGTGACTTTGTGGGGAGGCGTTAATTCTTCAAGAAGATGAAGTTGGCACAAACTAGGAGAAGAGATGCATACGCGTCTAGGGTGACGGACGCGACTTTAAATACGCGTCTAGGAAGCTGACATGGATTAGGGAATTAGCACCTTTTCGAAAAGGTGCTAATTCAATAATTACAAGGAATAAAGGAATACACATCCACCATCCCAGACACGTTCAAGAATGGGTGACTTTCCTACAAGACGTTAGTTCATGAAATAAATAAGGCCAAAAATGATGAGAAATGAATACGCGTCTGCCATGGTGGACGCGAATTTGTGAAGGTCGACTCCTCCCGTGCGGTGCGTCGACTCAAAAGAATTGGTGTCAATGTGAGCATGCGTTGATTCTTTTAGAAGGGAATTGGCTTCCGCTAGGTTGACGCGAATTCAGAACAGTCCCGAAAAATTACGGAAAAACTCAAGAAAAATTAAAAAAATATAGAGAAACATGGAGGAAAGCTGAATAATCAAGAAAAATGAGAAAAACTACTTAAATAAGTTGATTTGAGGATCAAATTGAGGCATTGCAAGGTAATATGAGATGTACTCAAGAATGATGTCAATTTTGGCGTGTCTACAGGCAGCCAAGTATTGATCAAATAGAAGATGTTCCAAAGGTGTTCAAGCAGTTGGGAATAGATGGCAGATTTTCAGGAATAAAGAAGTTCATATCTCATGGAGCATCAGAGCCAAGATAAAAATCAGCAAAGTAATAGCATGATGCAACAAACTGATTTGTACATGGAATGCAATTGTGTAGATAATGAAGTCTCCCCTTGAGAAAGTGTAGTGAACTCAGATGTTATAAGAGGGAACAAGGAAATGATGCACATCTTATGAAATATACACACACAAATTGATTTATCATGATAGGGAGTGTAGTGTCTGACTACAGGAATGCATAGAAGGCAGACAACAAGTCAGGTCGACTCAAGAGGGTCAATAGGTTGACCTGTTCTATAGTCAGGAAGATTTTCAGAAGGTTTTCATATCCACATGGCAGAAGGTATTGCAAAATTTCAAAAACATTCAGGAAACTTTTTTTAAATATGAATCATGATAACTGAATTAATATTTGCACATCAAGAAGATAGATTCAA
The DNA here is from genome assembly GCA_022559845.1 of Amorphophallus konjac. NCBI lineage: Eukaryota > Viridiplantae > Streptophyta > Magnoliopsida > Alismatales > Araceae > Amorphophallus > Amorphophallus konjac. The sequence continues at coordinate 126,455,768 of CM040117.1, read as the reverse complement.
ACATGCTTTCAAATTTGCTCAAAAATTGAAACTCCTCCTTAAATTGAACCATTTTATTCAATAAGCATACAACGGAGGCACACAGTTCCGAAGGGAACAATTTATGTTAAATAGATCAAACTCTCCCTGATAAAATGCAATCACTTCAGATGTTGAGATGATGACTCTGAAACGTTAGAAGGGGCAGTATACAAACATGCAGACTGAACTCTTGTGCTGACTCCCCCTTAATATATGCATGAACTTCAAACAACCCTAGTGAAATTTGACAAGAAAGGTATACACTCTATGACATATATGAGCAGTTGACACATGATACTAGGTGGAGAACTTGATTCGAAGATCACCTCACGCATAGTGATAGTTTTCAGTTGGACCTAATCCAACCTTCCACAAATCACCATTCTATATACCAAAGGGTCATGACATGATGATGCATCAAACATATAGTGCATTGTAATATGAAGCACAAATTTTTTGAACTCCCCCTCAATGCAACACACATGACCACAAGGGCATATTGTTGATAGAGCAAGTGCTCATATAATTGATTGATTGGATTTTAATGCAGTCAAGATAGACATCATCAAGCAGTTGCTCATATGGTTGCTAAGGGTGGGAGAACAATAGGCTGAACCATTAGCCTTGCAAATCATTAGCAATAAACTCAATATCAGATCAGCATAACAAATTCTTCATAAACCAAACTTCTGAAATTTTTGATTTCTAGAACAAGATGGAGATATTGATCCGAAGATCTAACTCACGCAAAGTGTTGTCTTCCGGATAGGCTTAACCCATCATTCCAACAGACACCTTTTGATATACCAGAAAATTCATATCAGATATCAATAAAATAACCCAGTTCAGATTTTTAATTGCAACTGCAAGGGGGGTTTTAGCAATTCAGGAAGGAGATTTTTATCTTGAGTAGAATTCATTGTAAGCAGGAAAAAAAATCAACTACAACATTTAAAAGAGAACCTAACATGCACTATAACATGAATTAAAATTTTATTTTTAGACATGTGCCTTGAGCAGCCATTTCTTGCTATCCTTCATTCAGTCTCAAGACATCCCTGCAAACACAAGTTCTCATTTGGTATTCTTAAGTACTCAAGCTTTCTTGGGTCCTGGAGGGTTAGTGGCATTTCTGCTAAGCAAGTTCTTTCTCATTTTCATTGCCTTCAAATCATCAGTTTTCATGGAAAGGCAATCATCAATCACATGTCCAAATTTTTCACAGTAGAAATAGCAGAAGAAAGATTTCACGGTCTTATTCTTATGCACGGCATTACCAGATTTCTGTTGATGGCGAGAGGATTCTGCATGCCAGTTGTTTCTATTTTTCTTTCCCCAGCAGCTTGACACCTTGTGTCTAGGCTTTTCACAGTGATAGCAGCAGTGGGGGTGGTTTCTTTTGATTGAATTCTTTCTAACTGATTGAGGACTTTCAGATATGTTTCTGTCTTTTGAAAACCTTCTTGGTTTTTCAGAAACAATTTTGTATCTACATGTTTTCAACTCATCTTTTCTTATGACGTAGCAATCATGCATGACATGACCATGATGTCTGCAATAGAAACATGAAACTTTATTTTTTTTTTTTGAGACATGGTGTTTTGCATCAGATTTCCTAGCATGCACATGGGAACAAGCAAAATTATTTTTCTATTTTTGCTTAACGATTTTTTTCTGATTTTTATTTTGTTTCTGAGGTTTCTCAACATTAGACTATGTTGGGATGTTTTAGAAGCACTGGCTCTTTCTGAACTAGAGACAAATGAGGTATACAGTTTATTTTCAAAAGACTTTTTTTACTACAGCATAACCTAGCCCTTCTCTATGAAAATTAACTTTACTCCCCAAGAGTTTGTCTAAGTTCACTTTTCCTTGAATAAATTTTGACAGGGAGTTATTCAAATCAAGAACTTCTTGATCTAAGGAACAAACGTGTAATTCAGAACTAGCAAGTTCTTCTTCACATGCAGCAAGCTGTTCATTCAATATGGCATTTACAACTTTATAGTTCTCAAATTCTAGCTCTAACTCATTCAGTTTTTCTGGCCCGTCAACAGCCACACACTTCCCCTTTTCGTAAGCACTCAATTTTTCAATCAACGGATTATTTTGTTCTTTCAATTTTTCATTTTCTTCAACAAGATTCTTGTTTTCAATCAACTCATCAAGTAAGTGTCGATCATTAGACATATATTTAAGTTTCTCTTGAAGTTATCTTTCAATCTCTTCCATCTTAGAGATTTCAGCTTGCAGGGTTCCATTTCCATCTCTCAAACAACCAATATGTTCTTTATGTAAATCTATGTCAATCATAAGAGTTTCATTTAACTCCTCAAGAGCAGAACAATTTTTACAAAAGGAGTTATCATTAGAGTTGTTTTCAAATTTCTTTTTCAATTTTTTATTTTCATTTTGTAATTTCTTGTATTACTTTACCAACTCATCATATACATTCACAAGTTCTTCAAAAGTAAATCTTTAGAATCAGAACTTGCCTGAGAGGATGAGGGATCACTGGGCTGATCAGTGCTGTCGGCCATTAGGTAACCGTGCCTTTCTTCTTCTTTGTGGATTTTGACCAAGCCATCCCAAATTTCTTTGGCCATGCTGTAGGTAGAAACAAAAGGATATGACATGGAATCAACTACAGCCTTTAACAAGTTCAAAGCAGCAAGATTGTCAATACTTTTGGTCCTATGTTCAACAGACCATTCAGATTTATCTGAAGGCAGCTCATGAGGACCGTGAGATATGAGATTCCATAATCTTGAATCAAAGGAGTTAACAAACACACGCATCTTTCCTAGACATATGGTAAAATCAGAACCATCAAAAATTGACGGAGAAATCATGGAAATCTGTTTAGTGAAGGAACTCATGATAATATGAGCACCGGGATCTTCTCTGTAGATCTTTGGATCTGTGTATGGCAGAGACCCACTCTGATATCAATTGTTGGGTACGCAATAGGATCTAGACGGGGGTGAATAGATCCTTTAAAAAAATAATGCCCAATTTAAAAACTAATCCGGTCACTTAATGAACTGCGGAGTAATGGAACACTAAGGTTCCCTGACAAGATATGATGAACCAGACTTAGGCAGTCCTTCACAAAAGATGATCACAGTGCACCGTGTAGAAGATGGCTCATGCCAAGCTGTGTGTGTGATCGTAGTGCTGAAAATGTTGAGGCTGAAAGATTGTCCCCATACAGGGCCGCATGCAAGTGCTTGAGTGCGTATGAGCACCGAGCTAGTGAGAGTGTGTGTTTTTAGTGTGCAGATAAATCAAAATGTGTGAATTTGAGATAAGCAAGTCCCTGTAAATGGAGATAGAAAACAAGGATCAATCACACAATAACAAACCACTATACAGAAGGTTTTTAAGGTGGTTCAGTCTACAAACCCACAGACCTACATTCACCCCTCACCAAACCTGGTGAGGCTTAACCATGCTACAAATGCAGTAGCAGGGACAAGTCCCCTACAACCGCTGATACACAGCTTGATCGCTAATTCACAACTTCCACACGAGGACACAGTCCTCACCGCTGATTCACAGCTTCACCACTGATTCACAGCTTCCACACGGGGATGAGCCCCAACAAACACACACGGCTGCACTACAGCCAAAACCACTCCGGTCTCTAAAACAGAGCACTGGACAATGCTGTAAGCACAGCACTACACACGAAGATTCAGAGTTTCAAACAAGGAAACACAAAGAAAAATAAGAAAACAAATGTAGCTTCAGAACAAGTTCATGAAGCTGTATATGCAGATATGAACTTAGATCTGACTGTCTTCTCTTCAAGCTTAGGCCAGCTACAAGGCTATTCTCTCTCAAGGCTCAAGGCTCTTCTTCTCTTCTTCTTCTCAACACTGGACTAGGTCAGACCAGGTGCTAGGCTGCTCACTCTCTTCTTTTATTTTTCTTCCTCATATATTTTCTACTGAAAGGCTCAGGTACTCCTTGGTTTTTGCCGCTCTTATCTTCTCCAGGCCAGCAGTGGGTCTTCTTCAAAGGGAGGCACATATTTATAGAAGGAGGGTAGAAAATTTTCTTCCCAGATCTGCATTCTGATTGGTCTAGAATAAACTAAGATTCTTTTGACCAAGGACCTTTTCAGATATGTCCTCTGATTGGACAAGGATAAAAGGAGGATTTTTGTCTAGAACCTTTTTCGGATCTGCTTTTCTGTCAAGTACTTTGATAGAAGTAATCTGATTTGTCCACTAGAAAAAGGAGGGTGCCTTGTCCTTGAACGTTTTCAGAGATGAAATCTGATTGGTCTACTGAAAAAGGAAGACACCATGGAAGGTGACTTTTCCCAAATCTATTTTCTGATAGATCCTTCTCACAAAAAGGTATTCTAACTATCCCATGATGAAAAGGACATATCTCTATCCTAGAACCTTTTTGGACCTTGAAGCATGTGTCCTGGAGACTTGTGTTGTTGACCCAGAGTAAGTGATCACGTGACTTGGTGGCCTTGTTCGAAATCTTCCAGAGCAGAACATGGACAAAAAAGAGTTGACTCCCTAGGTCGACTCTTCTTTATGAAACGAGTGCTCTTATGCAGAGTCTGGGCAGAACAAACCCCCGACTGAAGGTGATCAACCCCATGGGTCGACTCCTCTGCCTGGCATAGCCTTGTGGCTTCGGTGCTGGATACTGCTGGCGCTACTAATGCTGTCGCTTATGCTGCTAGTTCTACTAGCTGCTGTTGTTGATGATGACTTTGCTAAAGCTGCTGACTGCTATTTCCCTATGCTATTGCTGCTGTTGTTGTTGAGTTTACAAATTCAGTTGACTTGTTCTTAGCAACATTTCGTCAAACACCTAATGTGTAGTGCTTGGTCGGCTGAATTTGTGTTCTATTGATGGCTAGATGCCTTGATGATCGTTCCTCTGAATTCTAGTGATTCTTCATCAGTTGTGTCGACTCCATGGCTTGATTGAGTTGACGCAGCCTTCATATAACCTTTGTTGTTACTGCTACTACTGGATGTTGCTTGCATACTGCTATTGTTGCGTCGACGCTAAGGCTTCATTGCTCAAGGGTGCGTCGTCTCCAAGACTATGTTGCATCGACACAAGCTTCACATGGCCATGTTGCATGCTATTGCTGGAATGCCGGTTGGGTTGACACACCTAGTGAGGTGAGTCGACGCATGCTTGTAAAGTGCTTTTTTAAGCTCTGCTGGGTTTAAGGGTGTGTCGACATAGTAAGGGACTTGTGTCAACGCAGCCTGAAGAGCATTGCCCGTATGACTAGTGTTGAATCTGAGGCTATGTTGATGCATTGAGGTGCTTGCGTTGACGTACTTGTTGATGTGCACTGAAGCCGCTTCTGGAGGTTGCCCTGAGTCGACACAGTGAAGAATATGAAGTGGCTGGAGTTGACGCAGCCTGAGAGGAATTCCTAGTAAGTGGTGTTCGAACTAAAGATTCCTCGACGCACAAGAGCACTTGGGTCGACGCATCCTGAAGACTACTCTGGCTTGCCTTGCTGGCTTGAAGGATGTTGCTGGCTACTTGGATCACCATTCAGGTCAATTGATTTTCTAAACTTCAGTCGACTAACTTTTCACTAAGTAGGCTGAATTTTACACTTCTTCTGTCATTTCTTTCTTCACACTGTGCATCTTGATTGCATCACTTCAGAAGGCCTTAAGTACATTTCCTAGCCTCTTTGACAAACATCTTCCAGCCCAAGCTTGATGTATTTTGAGTTGGCTTCTTCTGCTAACTTTTTGGCATATCTGGTAAGGTTGATATTCTTTGACCTGAACTTAAGACATGTTGACACCATCAAATCCATATTAGACTCATCAATGAGTCATAGTCAGACATCATCAAAATCTGGGACACAACATGTAAGACCTTCACTTTCTTCATCTGAGGCACAGAGCTCGGGAGTAGATAGAGGAGTCGAGTTTTCCTTGGCCGAGTTGTACCGTTGCCTGAGCTCGAATATCAGCTCTTTAGCAACTTGAGCTTGGGCTAGACGGGCAGCTCGATCGAATCCTTGAGCAAAGCCATTCTTCAACCCTGACCTAAAGCCCGGTCCGTAGAAGGTGAAGGCAGTGTTTTTCAGGGTCTCTCGGTACTCCTCTGAGGCGAGATAACGTTCCACTGCCTTCACCTCGGCCTCTACCACCCTCACCTCAGTCTCTAATAATTTTACCTCGGCCTCAGTTACTTTCATCGTGGCCTCCGCTCTCTCCTGCTCTACTGTCAGCTGGCACCCACGAAGCTCTTCCTGTTCAGCCCCCCACTGCCTTGAGCTCTCCTTGTGAGCCCGGCACTCGTCATCTAGGAGCACACTCTTGAGGTCGGCCATATAGCGGGCCTGGGACAGCTGATCATCCAAAGAGTGCAGTTTCTCCTGCTCCCCTCGGGAGTGAGAGCGGAGTGATTCGACCTCCTGATAGAGAGCCTCATGCTCGGAGGGGAGTCGGCCATAGTTCTGATCTAGCTTGGCCGGGCTTTTGCCTGCGCCGCCTCACCTCTCTCCGCCTGGCCCATACGGTCAATGGCCGTGGCCCCCAATTGAGCCAGAAAAAGACCTCCATCTATGACCCTCTCAAGTAGCGTCTAGGAGGAGCAACTTTGAGGCTTGGCTTAGACGGGGGCAGTCGCCTGTGATCAGCAACACTCATAGATGGAAACTCGCAAGGCAAACTGCCCCGATTAAGGGGTGGGACCACCCTCTAATTGTAGAAACATCAGAGGGGCCTCTTCGGAGCCTCTCGGGCTGATGTCGATGGCGCCGATTGGGTTGGAAGAGTTAGATCAATCTTCCCACCATGTGGAGGCGGCACCACACTTGGCTCAGCAGCAGTCCCCACGGCCGGAAGTTGGTCCGCCGAGGGGTCAATGGCTGGACCTTCGGCAGAGGCGAGAGTAGCAGGAGTGCTCAGCACTGGCTCCTCGGGCGGAGGGGTTGGCAGTGCCAGGGTTCGGGTGGAATTGCTTAGAGGGGCCCCTGCCAAACGAGGAACCTTCATCCTCTTTCGCCTGCTCTCCTTGGCGGCCATTGCTTTCAGAGAGGCCAGCATGAGTCCGTGCTTGGGGTCCTTACGTTTGGACGCCCACTGCTCCTCCCCAATGAGTGCCCGCTTACCCTCATCTCAGGTGGTCAACGAGCCCCCAATCTCCCTTACCTCCAGAGGGACCTCCCGAGCGTCAGTTGTTGTCTCCTCTGGGACTTCTTCCCCATCAGGTGTAGCCTCGGATGGGTCGCCCGGTCGGCCTTCCCCATCGCCAAGGTGAACATCTGCTGCCCGAACAGAAGCATCAGGATGAAGCAAAGAGCTATTCGACGAGAGTGGAATTCTTCAAATTCTTACCTCTGTGAAGCAGGGGAGCGCGAGTATAGCGCTAAAGATTGGCCTCAGAAAGAAGCTTAGCGGTTGATTGTTTATTATTTTGGAGGACTTTGACGCTATCCTCGACCTCTTGAGAAATGGTAGAGGGCTTCGCAGCAAGCAAGGGTTGGAAATTTGGCTGGGTCGAGAATGGCTAGTGGGAACCCATGGAAAAATTGACCCAGAAGTATTGGATCTTCCAACCCTTGTATGAGGAATCTCGAGGGGAGATGGTAACAGAACTCTTGCCTCTCCTTGCTTAAAGGAAAAGGAAACTTTTTCCGGCCTACGCGTGCTCTTTTAATTCATAGAAGACGTTAAAGAGGTCAAGGGACAGAGGAACTTTACATTTCCAGTAGAGGACGATGAACGAAAAAAATAAAGGTAAAGGAATTGGAGACTAGCTGGATGGGATCCAACTTGAAGTAGTTCAGCAACTCCACGATAAATAAATGGAGGGGGAGACGGAAGCCACACTTTCAGGCCAGGACATAACTATAGAAGGACGCTGGGTGGTTGCTCAGTCTTGACTCATGTAGTTTGGGAAGAGAGAAAGTGTACCGCCAATGTAGCCAATACCAGACTTTGAAGTCTCTCACCGCCTCCGCCATGAGCTCACTACGGAGATGGCGGCCACCGGAGCATAGCTCCCCGCCTTATGCTCAACTTTCTCGCCATGGACGCCCCCTTCTCCTTCCGCCATTGAAGATGATGAAGACCATAGAATGCTTGAATATGACGAACGAGTAGGGGGAGGGAGTGCAAGGACTACCTCTGCGGTGGTCGCTACAAGCTCTGCGAAGGCTCTAACGATATCCTGCTCCCTCTGGCTTTCCTCCTGGGACATGGACGATCTCCGTAAGAACTCACTGGTTTGGGGGGAGGGAAAAGCCTAACGATGGAGCTGGGAGAGGAGTACGAGAGGCATTTTTAGCCCCTGAGCAGCCACGGGCGAACCGCCGCGATGTCTTGAAGTGCCTTGGAAAGCTACATGCCCCGAGTCGATGCTTCGAACAAGCGCAAAATATGTCATCATTGCACTTGAGCCTGTTGGGTTCGGTGCAGTATTCAGAGGGGGGGGTGAATGAATATAACCCTTTTAAAAAACTTTCGCCCAGTTAAAATATGATGCTCACTAGAATTACTAGTTCGCAAACTAGATAAGCTTAAAAGCTAATAATCAGTTGCAGAACCAAACAAGCATACAGTGAGATCACTAGGATGCTAACTAGGCTGAATATGACAAGGAGTCGCTCAACTAGAATTTTGCTCTCTTGACAAATTAAAACATTCTAAGAAGACTAATTAACTCTTCTTCTCAACCCGAAGCCAAACGCATGGAGCGCCCCTATGCATTCATCTAGCGGAAGCAAATCATAAGCAATCAAATCACAATGCAAGAGGGGTTTTTAGGTGGTTCGGTCCTCCAGACCTACATCCACCCCACACTCAAACCGAGTGTGGCTTCCACTAGCTCACGCTAGAAACAATAGACTCAGTCTGCAACAGGTGCTGCCACACAGCTTGACCAGGGGAACAGCCTCCCCTCTTCCTCCCAACCGGAGGGAACCACTAGTGACACCAGTCACTAGCAAACCAGAGACACATGGTCTCTCTTCCTCCAGACCCGGAGGAAACCCCTGGACTTGAATCCACAAGCCCAGAACCGGAGATCAGATCTCCCTTCCTCCAAACCGGAGGGAACCCACAAGTAGCACCCAGCTACTTGCAACCGGAGATAGCAATCTCCCTTCTCCTGAACTAACAGGAGGAACCCCGACCTCACTACTGAGGATCGGAAGAACACAGATAACCAAATGAAACAGGAAAAATAAGAAAAGAAAAATACACAGCGATCAGAAAGCTGTAAAGACAAATAACACAAATGTGGCTCGCATGGAGCTGCCTGGCCTGGATTTGATCCACGGTCCAGTAGTCAGATCTTCAGGTAAGCTTCTTTCTTCTTCTCCACGAGCTCTCTCGTTCACTCTCTATCTCTCTTTCTCTTTCTTCTGCTCTCCTAATCTCTCACTCTCTGCTGCACTTCTTCTTCTTCACTCTTTCTTCTTTCTTCACACGAGCACTATCTCTCTCTCTTCTTCTCCTTCTGCTCTTCTTCTTTCTCTTTTCTTTTTCTCTGGATCGTGGCTCTCTATATGGACTTTTCTTCTCGCCAACTCGATCACCCTTCTTCTGTGGAAGAAGGCTCATATATATAGCAGCAGCAGCAGCTAGGGCGCGTGTGGCTTCCACAGCTCCCGCCCTAAGAATTCGGATCACGTGGCAGTCTCTCAGCAGACTTCATTCCAGCCTCGGATCACGTGCTGCCAGTCACTGGGGAATATTTCTTCCTCGGACCTGCAAGGAGATGAAAACCATTAAAACTGAGGGCCACAATAACTAAATCTGCACGAAGTATGTAGTAGCAATTCTAGATGCACTGAGAACGACACGAGATACACACTGTAACAGAGATAACACTACAAAGAGAACGACACGAAGAAGATGAAAACAACACGAGGTAATAAGAAGAACGACACGAGATACATACGATGACTACAGCACGAAGTAAAGAAAATGACACGACGTAATAAACAGCAAAGAGAACGGCACGAGAACAACATGGACTGGCAACAGAAACCGACACGAAGTGGTTGCAAACAAGCAAGACACGAGGTCTACGTAAAGCAACACGAAGTGTGGTCAAGGCGAGAAAGGCACGAAGTCTAAAGCGAAAAACCAACACGAAGTCAGAAGAGTGACACGGCTATCACGACACGTGATGAAGCAGTGACACTAAAACAAAAAGACTCGAGGAACAACAGTAAGTGACACGAAGTTAAACAAGCAGACATAAAAGATGACACGAGATGCAACTAGAAAACAGAGAGAAGCGACACGAGGTTCACACAGAAACGACACGAGGTGGCACAGAAAGCAACACGAGGTGCTGCAATGTTCTGCACGCAGTGGAACAAAAACGACACGAAGACACAGAAACAACAGTAACCGACACGAAGTAAGTACGACATGGAGACAGATGACAGAGACCGTCACGAGTTGAAAACAACACGAAGACGAAATTGACACGAAGTGAAAACGACACGAAGACGAAGTTGACACGAAGTGAAAACAACACGAAGTGAAAACAACACTAAGACGATGAGAACAGCACGAGGTGAAGCGACACGGGGTTCACTGGGAAACGACTCGAAGTTCATCAGAACAAATCGAGCTGCTACAGTAAACAACACGAAGACAATCAAACAAAAACAACACGAAGACAATGGATGCTACAGTGCAATGTCTAGACTTGAAGTTCAGTTGAGTGTACAGACTTCACCAATGAATCACTCACTGTACAGACTTACTATAGCAGTCTGATGTACAGACTTTGATGAACAGTCCAATGTATGGACTTGTACTGCAAACAACAATGTATAGACTTCATGTAAAAGCCCAATGTATTGGACATTGAAATCGAAGACCAATGTGCAGACTTGACAGTGAAGACTAGTGTGCAGACTTCAAGTTTAACTGTGGATGTACAGACTTGAAGAATAAGCCAGTGTATAGACTTGAAGATTGAGGGCGATGTACAGACTTTGATGACCAACACCAATGTATAGACTTAGGAGCATAAGACACGGCTGTACAGACTTCGCCTAAGACGCTGTACACACTTAGCCTAAGACAATGCATAGGCTTGAACGAGAGTCCAATGTATAGACTTGCATGATGCACAATTACACAGTCCAGTGTATAGACTTTGCTACCCAGACATGATATATGCAGAGACATGACATGATATATGCAGAGACATGATATCTGACAGAATGCAATGCACATATATAAAGAGCAAATGCCATCAATGCTAGACATCATCATTCATGTTGCTATCAATATGCAGAAGGCTCAAGAATAATAATGCATAGAAATGCACTTTGTTTATTGCAATCATCAAAACATAATAACATTGCTATCATCAAAATACAATATCAAATGCACTCAAATGCACTCACTGTCTTGCTATCATCAAAACCAAATAGCATTGCTATCATCAAGGCGACATAGCACATGCTTGTGCCTAAGAGGCACAACATTCTCCCCCTTTTTGATGATGGCAACACAATGTGACAGTGAGTCACACACAAGATTTTCTCCCCCTTTGACATGATCAAAAAGAGAAAAACAGTAAAAATATGAGTGCAAAGTGCAATATGCATGCAAATTCCTCTAGAACATTTTCCCCCTGAAAGTAAGACTCCCCTGAATTATTTCTCCCCCTAAATAGAAGCTCCCCCTTTGAGAAGGAATATGAACAGATAAGCAAGGTAGAGAAAGTAGGAGGGTCACTTGACAACAGCTGAATCATAGGTTCAGAAAGGAAGCATGATTATAAGCAACTGTTAAAGTTTAAAAATCAGCAACATACAATTTTGACAAAGATTCAGGTTTAACAGTGATAATTCTAGAGTAAAACACCTGACCCCTGAAAAAGAGTTTTAGATTCCATTTATAGCAATGAATCTAGGGCACATGGTATTAATAGATAAGTCAGACATAATACCCTTTTGTGATTAAACAAGGAAATTCAAGAGAGGCAACTTGAATATGTATTAATAAAAATAATTTCCACTCATAGACTTTTGATTTTCGAAGGGTTACAGCAGTTTGATTTTCATTTTTCAAATTCCAGAGCCTGAACTAAGTAAATAGATCAGTGGCATTTATGCTGTTGACATTAGGTGTACACCTTGATCAGAGGCAAGTACCCCTAGTTACTAGGCATAAACTACTAGATCTATTTCAGATCAAAATCCACAAAGAATAGTCTTCACTTTTGACATTAAGGGTACACCTTGATTAGAGGCCAGTACCCTCAGTTACTTGGTGAGGACTCCCCCTATAGATTTGACCCTATGAACAGAGATAGTCTAAAGCACTTCATGACATGTGAATTTTCCTACTTCTTTGGAGGAGTTCACAGTTTCTCAGTGCAATCAGCCATTGCTCTGTCACTATGTTCAGTTCTTAACATTAATGAACTTATTTACTGCTGCCCTTAATTCTTTTAGAGTGATTGTCTAAAAAATCAGTACACACTCTTATTAGCCTGTTCTAGACATATCCAGTTCAACACATTTAGGCATTACAAAAAACTTTTTCTATTTTAGCTATGAGACAAAGATTAAGAGCTATAAAAGTTTTCTTTTATCTCAAATTCTGAAGTGCAGACACTTAACTCTCCAATTTATAAAGGTTAAACCTTTAGTTCTTTTCAATTTGTAAATGTGATTCTTATAAGTGAACAGTTGCAATAATCACCATTCAATGTACTAAACCAGATGCAAAGCTGTTGTTTAGTGAAGAAATGGGGAAAGGATAGCAATAAGCATTATGATCCATAGCATCTGATGACAGTGAATATGAATGAGTTGAAAGGGGACAATGAGAAATACCAAGGATTCAATGAATTGAATAGAACTCTCAGCTCCCCCTGACACCATGATGCAAAAATATGCTATGCATTAGACTGTTCTACATGCAGACTATGCAACATTAGTCAAACTCCCCCTGACAAAGTGCATGAAATAGAATTAATGAACTGCTCATAATTTTAGAATATGCTCAAGAAGAATTCATGCTTTGTTCAATCAGAGAGAGAATTTATCAAATGCATCATCTTCCTTTTAAATTTTCAGATTTTTTCAACATATGATGCAGTACACTGTTCTTCATGAAAACTAGACCCATGGTACTAGGCGGAGGACCTGGTCTCAAAGACCATCTCACACATGGTAGGAACCTCCGGGCAGATTTCCCTGCCTTTTAGTAACATACCATTTGATATACCAGGGTTAACAAGGACAATGCAACATAAGGCAGTCCTTCATGCATTGAACAGCATCATTGACACATGCAATGACAGTCAGTCTATACACAATCAGTCCAAGTATGCATTCAATAACAAGCATGCAATGCATTAACACAAAACACATGCATGGACACAGAGTCTATATAGTGCATCAACTGTATACACTAGAGAAGCATTCAAATTCAGTTCAACATATAGCAAGAGAAGAGCATCAGATATGCAGAATTGAATTCAATAGCTGAGTCTGGAATGCAGACTGATCAGCTAGACATGAAGAGTTCATTAAAAAATCAACCAAGCAAATCAACATGAAACTCACAATTTTCATGCTCACAATTTCAGATAATGGAATTTAAAACAGATTTCAGAACTGACCTGAATTGAATCATGGGGTTTTCTTTTTGAGTGCCTTGGTTGACCCCTTTTATTTCTCCTTCCAAGGCACACCTGCAGCAAGTCAATCAAGTTGATCCTGCAGAGACCCAAGCAGTCTTGGGTCCTGCACTACCCCTATCAGGTGTTCTAAACAGTTTCTTAGCAACATGGTCATCAAATTTCATCAGAAAACAATTGTCCATAGAGTGACCAAGTTTACCACAATATCTACATGAAACAGCAGATTTTCTGGTCCTATGATGCATATCAACAGCAGCATGAGACCTATGATAATGAGCATGAATTGTTCTGTTGTAAGCATGAATTTTTGATTTACCATTACCTGCCCACCAGCATTCAGAAGCTCGGTGGCCAGGTTTTCCACATTCATAACAACCAAGAGTCTTTTCTTTAAGACCAGCTTTATTTCTGCCCAAGAAATTTTTGTTTGGAGGGAATCTTACAAATTTGGAATTAAAATGATTTCCCTGAACAAACCAGCAGTCCTTGACTGCATGCCCATACCTGCCACATTCAATGCACCTAGGGTGCTTACCTCTTGAGCCAGTAAATCCCCATGAAGGCCTAAACCAACACTCAACAGCTTTATGACCACGTCTGTTACAATTGTAACAAATGATATGTTGGTTTGAGGAAGACATGTTTCTTTTGGGGTGGTGATGATTATTTGGAAATGTTTTATCATGCATCATATCATCACTTATCATCACTCTGCAGTCATCCATATAATGACCATGCCTACCACAGTAGTAACAAGAGGCATCAGATTTCCTAGGAACATGGTTTCTATCATATGAGTTCCTAGATGTATGTGAATGAGTATAGGAAGCATGAACAGTGTGTACACCATCAGGCTCAACCGAGCTAGCAGCTTTCTGTTCGTGAGCAGGAATAGTCTTTACCTTCTTTATTTGACTCTTTCTTTTCAATTTCTGATTATCCTTAACAGGTTCTGTTTGTTTTTCTATTTTCTGGGCTCTGAACTGGAAAACAGGTTTTGAAGGTGACTTATGATTTTCATTTTGTTTTGGGGATTGCCTTGAGGTACCAGCTACATTAGAACTATGCACAAAGGTAGTATATAACTGGTTTCTGGTAGTTTCCTTAACATCAGGACTACAGCTTGTCCCCTTTCTTGGATTGCCATCCTTCATTTTCACAACAGTTTTTACTTTTCTTTCATTCTTAGCAGAATTGGATGCTGATTTTTCTAGATCCTGAATCTTATTCTCCAAAGATGTTATGTGAAGTTCATAACTGGCTATTTCCTGTTCACTGCAATTAACACATTCGCTTAGAACTTGGTTTGCAGTTTTATACTTCTCAATTTCTTGTTCTAGACTGTTCAAACTTTTTGAATTTTCATCATAAACAGCTTTTCCTTTTTCTGTGGTGAGAAGTCTTTCAGACAAGCCAGTGTTTAACCACTTCAGTTTTTCAACTTCAGCTTTTAATTCAGTGTTTTCTTCCTCAAGATCTCTAGTCTGAAATTCATTACCCTCACATCTCTCTCTTCCAGACATTAGCTCCAGTTTTTCAATTAATTCCTCTTCTCTTTCCTCCACTTTAATTTTCTCAGCGAGCAGATTTTTGTGATCATCTTTAAGTGAGGCTATTTGTTTATTTAGCCGTTCATTCTCACTAAAGAGATCTTCATTTCGTTCTCTTAAAGCAGAGCATATTTTACAATCTGATTTAGCAGAAGAGGACTGTGAAACCTCATTGATTTCATTCATTCTGATAATAAGAGTTTTATTCTTCTTTTGAAGATCCTCATTCTCCAATTTCATTTTGTCCAATTCAGAATTAACTTCAGTTAGTTCTTGCATGCCTTTTAGATGCTCATTTTTCTTATCATTCAGTTGATTCTGAAGTTCAGACATTTTATCTAAGCATGTTTGTTTTTCAATTTTTAGAGAATCATTTTGTTTCTTAAGATTCTGAACATCTAGCATGCATGCATCATAAGACTTTTTCATATTTGGACAGTTTTCACAGGAATCTTTCAGATTTATTCTATCACATTTCTTTTTCAACTTTTTGTTCTCAGATTTCAATTTCTTGGATACTTCTAACAAATTTTCATACATCTCTATTAATTCATCGAAAGAGTATCCTTCTGATTCAGAACTTACCTGAGATGAGATCTCATCTTCATCATCCCGGTTGGCCATCAAGCAGCTATCACCTTGCTGATTATGCGCAGAAACGACTCTGTCATATATTTCCTTTCCAGATGTGCACCTGAGAACAAAAGGATACATATCAGTATTAACTACAGCTCTCAAGATATTAAGAACTATGGTATTATCGCAATTCTTAGAGCTGTCCTCACTAGACCAATTGGTCTGATCTTTAGGTAAGCGGTGTGGGCCTTTAGATATAAGACTCCACAAATGTGGACCAATTGAGTCTATGTACACAGCTAGGCCTCCTAGCCAACTTTCAAAGTTAGAACCATCATAAATCGGAGGTCGAGCCATTAGAACAGATGGCAGACAAGTTCAGCGAAGTAAAACAAATGACACGAACTCCACTGAAACCAGATAATCAAAATAAGACACAAGTCAATGAAGCAAGACACGATTTCAAGAGACCCACTCTGAAATGCACCAAACAAATCGGCAGGATCCTCTGCAGATTGTTAGATCTGATAGATCAGAGACCCGCTCTGATACCAATTGTTGGGTTCGGTGCAGTATTCAGAGGGGGGGTGAATGAATATAACCCTTTAAAAAACTTTCGCCCAGTTAAAATATGATGCTCACTAGAATTACTAGTTCGCAAACTAGATAAGCTTAAAAGCTAATAATCAGTTGCAGAACCAAACAAGCATACAGTGAGATCACTAGGATGCTAACTAGGCTGAATTTGACAAGGAGTCGCTCAACTAGAATTTCGCTCTCTTGACAAATTAAAACATTCTAAGAAGACTAATTAACTCTTCTTCTCAACCCGAAGCCAAACGCATGGAGCGCCCCTATGCATTCATCTAGCGGAAGCAAATCATAAGCAATCAAACCACAATGCAAGAGGGGTTTTTAGGTGGTTCGGTCCTCCAGACCTACATCCACCCCACACTCAAACCGAGTGTGGCTTCCACTAGCTCACGCTAGAAACAGCAGACTCAGTCTGCAACAGGTGCTGCCACACAGCTTGACCAGGGGAACAGCCTCCCCTCTTCCTCCCAACCGGAGGGAACCACTAGTGACACCAGTCACTAGCAAACCAGAGACACACGGTCTCTCTTCCTCCAGACCCGGAGGGAACCCCTGGACTTGAATCCACAAGCCCAGAACCGGAGATCAGATCTCCCTTCCTCCAAACCGGAGGGAACCCACAAGTAGCACCCAGCTACTTGCAACCGGAGATAGCAATCTCCCTTCTCCTGAACTAACAGGAGGAACCCCGACCTCACTACTGAGGATCGGAAGAACACAGATAACCAAATGAAACAGGAAAAATAAGAAAAGAAAAATACACAGCGATCAGAAAGCTGTAAAGACAAATAACACAAATGTGGCTCGCATGGAGCTGCCTGGCCTGGATTTGATCCACGGTCCAGTAGTCAGATCTTCAGGTAAGCTTCTTTCTTCTTCTCCACGAGCTCTCTCGTTCACTCTCTATCTCTCTTTCTCTTTCTTCTGCTCTCCTAATCTCTCACTCTCTGCTGCACTTCTTCTTCTTCACTCTTTCTTCTTTCTTCACAAGAGCACTATCTCTCTCTCTTCTTCTCCTTCTGCTCTTCTTCTTTCTTTCTTCTTTCTCTGGATCGTGGCTCTCTATATGGACTTTTCTTCTCGCCAACTCGATCACCCTTCTTCTGTGGAAGAAGGCTCATATATATAGCAGCAGCAGCAGCTAGGGCGCGTGTGGCTTCCACAGCTCCCGCCCTAAGAATTCGGATCACGTGGCAGTCTCTCAGCAGACTTCATTCCAGCCTCGGATCACGTGCTGCCAGTCATGGGGAATATTTCTTCCTCGGACCTGCAAGGAGATGAAAACCATTAAAACTGAGGGCCACAATAACTAAATCTGCACGAAGTATGTAGTAGCAATTCTAGATGCACTGAGAACGACACGAGATACACACTGTAACAGAGATAACACTACAAAGAGAACGACACGAAGAAGATGAAAACAACACGAGGTAATAAGAAGAACGACACGAGATACATACGATGACTACAGCACGAAGTAAAGAAAACGACACGACGTAATAAACAGCAAAGAGAACGGCACGAGAACAACAT
The DNA here is from genome assembly GCA_022559845.1 of Amorphophallus konjac. Taxonomy (NCBI): domain Eukaryota; kingdom Viridiplantae; phylum Streptophyta; class Magnoliopsida; order Alismatales; family Araceae; genus Amorphophallus; species Amorphophallus konjac. Next base: position 126,437,847 of record CM040117.1, on the reverse strand, counting down.
GGACTGGCAACAGAAACCGACACGAAGTGGTTGCAAACAAGCAAGACACGAGGTCTACGTAAAGCAACACGAAGTGTGGTCAAGGCGAGAAAGGCACGAAGTCTAAAGCGAAAAACCAACACGAAGTCAGAAGAGTGACACGGCTATCACGACACGTGATGAAGCAGTGACACTAAAACAAAAGGACTCGAGAAACAACAGTAAGTGACACGAAGTTAAACAAGCAGACATAAAAGATGACACGAGATGCAACTAGAAAACAGAGAGAAGCGACACGAGGTTCACACAGAAACGACACGAGGTGGCACAGAAAGCAACACGAGGTGCTGTAATGTTCTGCACGCAGTGGAACAAAAACAACACGAAGACACAGAAACAACAGTAACCGACACGAAGTAAGTACGACATGGAGACAGATGACAGAGACCGTCACGAGTTGAAAACAACACGAAGACGAAAACAGAAGTTGACACGAAGTGAAAACAACACGAAGACGAAGTTGACACGAAGTGAAAACAACACGAAGTGAAAACGACACGAAGTGAAAACAACACTAAGACGATGAGAACAGCACGAGGTGAAGCGACACGGGGTTCACTGGGAAACGACTCGAAGTTCATCAGAACAAATCGAGCTGCTACAGTAAACAACACGAAGACAATCAAACAAAAACAACACGAAGACAATGGATGCTACAGTGCAATGTCTAGACTTGAAGTTCAGTTGAGTGTACAGACTTCACCAATGAATCACTCACTGTACAGACTTACTATAGCAGTCTGATGTACAGACTTTGATGAACAGTCCAATGTATGGACTTGTACTGCAAACAACAATGTATAGACTTCATGTAAAAGCCCAATGTATTGGACATTGAAATCGAAGACCAATGTGCAAACTTGACAGTGAAGACTAGTGTGCAGACTTCAAGTTTAACTGTGAATGTACAGACTTGAAGAATAGGCCAGTGTATAGACTTGAAGATTGAAGGCGATGTACAGACTTTGATGACCAACACCAATGTATAGACTTAGGAGCATAAGACACGGCTGTACAGACTTCGCCTAAGACGCTGTACACACTTAGCCTAAGACAATGCATAGGTTTGAACGAGAGTCCAATGTATAGACTTGCATGATGCACAATTACACAGTCCAGTGTGTAGACTTTGCTACCCAGATATGATATATGCAGAGACATGACATGATATCTGACAGAATGCAATGCACATATATAAAGAGCAAATGCCATCAATGCTAGACATCATCATTCATGTTGCTATCAATATGCAGAAGGCTCAAGAATAATAATGCATAGAAATGTACTTTGTTTATTGCAATCATCAAAACATAATAACATTGCTATCATCAAAATACAATATCAAATGCACTCAAATGCACTCACTGTCTTGCTATCATCAAAACCAAATAGCATTGCTATCATCAAGGCGACATAGCACATGCTTGTGCCTAAGAGGCACAACAGAGCCCCCATGCACTCGGGCAACCACATTTATGGACCCAATAATTACAGCAGGGATAGCTCATGCTAGCCGATTCCTACCCTTGCCGGGGGACCCAACATGAACTCTACTCTCCGAGCCCACTTTTGGCTCAGGAGTAGGGGAGGCAAGTGGAGAGTAGAAGATTTGCGGCCTAACACTTCACAGCCCAAAGGCCCATAAAGGCCTGCGTGGCCCAATAACTGACACCCATATTAGGGCCCGCTTGCTATAAGACCCAATATACAGGGTCCAACAAGGCCCACTGAGCCTTGGCTCAGCCGCCCGAGTGTAGGCCTCCCCAACGCTCGGGAAGAGCCCAGGTGTAGATTAGACCGAGCCAACCAAGGGTGGATAAGATGTTCCCTCAGGGATGCCCAAGGTCAGGACTCCTTGCCTAGACAGGAATATCCCTTATCTCCTGTGGATCAGCCCATCGCTGGGAGCCCCCAACGAGCCAAAGCGAATTCCTCATGGTCAGGCAATTATCCCTAATAACCATAAGCGAACGATATGGTGTCGTTTGAGAGTGAGAAGCCCTGAGGGTAAGGGGAGAGCAAGAGTCCCTGAACGGTAAGAATTCACGTCGTGAAAGTAACACCCTCTCGGACTCTCAAAATTTCCCTTACTCAGAAGAGGGAGCCCACAGCTATATAAACCTGGGGATCCCCTGCGGAAAGGTAAGCCAATCCTAGCCTCCTCAATCGATGAAGTGGAATCTCGTGCCCTACACCTCCAGGGCCTCCTTTCTCACCCCGCTCTTGCCCTTGCTGACTTAAGTATCAGAAGGTTTTCCCTGTGATAATAATCCTAGGCCCCCTGATCGCTTCTTTCCCTTTTCCAGAATTCCATTCTGAGGTGGCTTCTCACAAGTGATCTAAGACCCGCGTCGCCCTAGATCCGATGACCAACTACTTAGCACTAGATCTCGCTTCTTCGGATATGTAAGTCAAAATTTTCTTAACAGCATTTTTGTCTATTTTTTTAAAAATCATTTATAGGTTTTAGTTGGAATCACAATATATATATATATATATATATAAAATAAAAATTTACGTGGATAGTTTCCAAGATTTATATAAACTTACGTGGATAGTTTCCAAGATTTAGTACTTTCACCCCAAAAAATTATTGAGCTGAAATTATGTGAAAACCCAAAAGCTCTTCTCACTTCCCAAATATTATTTTAAATAGTTGTTCTAACAAATTAATATGTCATTAGCTCTGAGCTATCGGTTGGCGGCCATGCTACACAACGCTATCTAATTTGTCATTAAAATTAATACTCAAACCAGGCAGGGCATAAGATTTTGCTATCCCCACTCCATGGACAATATAATGGAATAATTTCTTCTTCCTTCCTTAATTTAAGCCAGCGGGAAAAAATGATCTTAGGAAATTGTAGCAGTTTCATCTTTAAATTAATTAGTTTCAACCGTGTGGGATTCATCACACACACACCCCTTAATCCGTTAATATGTTTACTTCGATAGACACTATCTTTCAGCTTAAGAGACTTATTAGAATTTGTATGACCCATTACCCAAAAAAGAATTGAAACAAGATATATATATATATATATATATATATATACATACATTGATCACGTACTGCAGTGTCCGTATACTTGACGAACTTTTAATTAAACACATCTTTGACTTCCCTCTCAACGCGAGAAATATAATCTAAGAATAGGTATAATTAGAAGTCAACTGTTTCTCTACATGCACTATGATTCACTCTCATGTGGCAGTTACAATGTGCGATATACACGTTAGAAATAGTTTCAGAATTGCATAAATATTTCATAGTTATATCATCGTTCCCTCGACATAATTGAGTCAAAACCTTAATAGCCTAAAATATTTTCGATCGGAAGTCACGCCAAGTTCGAATGTTCAACCTTGCATTATCTCTTCAAGTCTTGCGCTAATATCTCTTCCTTCTCTTTTCAAGAGAAATATGAGTCGTTGAAAATAATGTCCCTCTAGAATTTTTTTTTATTTTTGTAATTCAGAATCTAACACAGTTAGTCTTGAACTCAGTCGGTACATGTAACATTTTAAGTTCGAGATTTAATCTAACGGCCCATTTGGTAGGGCTTATGGTTGGGGAGATTATTTCACAATCCCTGACATTGTAATGTGCTGACCGGAGAGGGGAAGATCCGCGGCCCACTATGTACATGGCCCAATCGGTCTATCGAGACCCGCCAGGCCTAACAAGTGATAGCCCTTGCAAGGCCCACTTACTATTAGACCTTATTCGCTCAGGGCCAACACAGCCCGCTGACCCTTGGCTCGGTCGCCCGATCGACATGCCTCCCTAACACTCGGGGAAAGTCTACAGACGGTCAACTGAGCGAACATAAGGCGAGCAAATGCTAAACCTCGGCCCCTCGGCGCAGGCAAGGGATACCCCTTAACTTTTATTGATCAGCCCGCCATCAAGACTCTACGGTAAGCCAGAGCGAATTTCTCGCAACTGGGTGCTTATCCAAGCGGATGTCACTTTGTTTCCTACGAGTGGAAAGAGAGCGAGAGTCCTTGAACGGTAAGAGTCTCCCCTGTGGACCTAACGACCCCCAGGCCCTCACGCTTCCTTTACCTAGGGAAGGGAACCGACAGCTATATAGACCCAAGAAATCCCTCTAAAAAGGTAAGTCAATTCTTAGCCACTTCAACTCGTGGAGAGCCATCTCGTGTCCCTCACCTCTCCTACCCCCTTTTTACACCTCGCTCGTACCACTCGTTAACTTAAGTATCAGAAGGTTTTCTCCTGGTTTATAACCTCGAGCCCCCTGATCATTCTCTTCCCTTTTTGTAGAATCATGTTCTAAAATAACTGCGCCCCGTAAACACTCTAGATCTGCGACTCACAGCTTCGCACGAGATCTTATCTCGTCACTGACCACAATACATATTTGAAAAAAAAATTAGGTGACAATTTCATTTGTTTCACGTGAGCACATGGGCAAAAATAAATGATAGGAGAGAGAAAATGACGCATTTGGATGGACATGACATGTGAGAAAATGACAGCACATGGGCAAAAACTTACACAGAAGGAGGCAACTTTTGAGGATTATTCTTCCACCTCTTCTCTTATATCAACTTTTTCCCTACCAAATATGCCATGACATGAAAATCGATGGTCTCTTGTCACATTTGGATGGACATGTGAGAGTGTTTGAGATTTCGATCTTAGAATCTTAAAATCTCTTTTCATAAACCCTACCAAATAAGTTTTAAATGATGCACTATTTTTTTACAATTAACTAACGCGTCGCCAAACTATTTATTTATTATTATTATTTTCTTTCTTTCACCTTTCCCTTTCTTTCTTCTCCCCCGATTTTTCACTCCGGAATTTTTTTTTTTTTTGACTCAACTGACACTCTAAGAAAATTTGGATTTATAATTATCGCCGCTATGTTCCGATCATTATATTTATTAAGCTTGAAGCATACTCATGATGTTATGTTTTTGAATGATGCTCAACCAGCTGGAATGGTCGTCCAAAGGGAGGTGACCATATTTCGAATATTATAATATACCTTTCCTGGGATTCCTCTAGATTTGATCATTTGGATTCGAATGCTCCAGCAAAGTGAGGAATTGTTGCCAGTGTAAATTCCATGAATCATTTTTCTTTTTCCCTTCTTAATTTCATATATCATTTGCTATTTCTCACTTCCGGCTAGTGATCCCAGCTGTTTTTTAATTTAGGGCTGCCAGTTAATGACATCCGATATCCACTATTCCGATCCGTTTCTAAATTAAACAATGGACGTAGAAATCTAACGAATTCCACTGCGATGGCTTAATTATTGGGTGTAAAAAGTTGATACTCACTAACTATTGAGAAGGGTAAAATCAACTCGACTCATATAAGGCCCGTTTCCGTCAGATCCAATGAAGCAAACTTGTTGTCCAGAGAGAAAGCCTCGTCAAGCTTCGGCTGCCGTCCGAGGACTCTTATCGCCCAACGAGCACTCTCGAGCGCCCATTGACCACGGCGAGGACCTTCCTCGAAGGTAGTCCGCGTCTCCAGGCTTGCTACATGATCTCACAACTCTCTCTCTCTCTCTCACATTCTTCTTCCTTCTTCTCTGTCTCTCGAGTGCTGACTTAAGCATCGGAGGGTTGTATCTCAGGGTAACGCCTGGGGCTCCTTCTGACGCTCATTGTTTCTAGTACTTGCAGGCTTCCACAAGTTTCAGGTGGTCCTCCCCAGCAAATAAATAGAAAGTGTGGTACGAGGGTTAGAAAGTATTTTTCCACCTCTAGACTTTTTGGCGCCGTCGCTGTGAGAACTTGGATCGAAAAGTCAATGGCACCTCGTAGGAGCCATCGCAACGCCAACAATCGGGGTCAAGGCTTTCACCAGGGCCCCAGTTCCAGCCGGAAGTTACAGGGAGCCTCATCTTCCACCCGTCCACGTCGAGAGGTCACCGCTGACGATCTCGCCGAAATGCGTTAGCAGATCCAAGTCCTGATAGGCTTGTGTCAGGATCTCTTGAACAGACCCACAGGACCCCAACGTGTCCCATCGGATTAGCCTCAGAATGGGGGGCCTCCAACTGTGGCCGATTCCCACCGGGTGTGGGAACTTCTCACACCTCTACTGCATGCGCTCGGCAACCGCGTAGCTCTCATGCACCAAGGGAGCGCAGCCCACTGCACTCCAATCCGGAGATGGCCCAGCGCCTCCAACGTATCGATGAGATCGAGGACAAGGTCCGTTATTTGGATGATGTCCTTCTTGCCGCCAAGACTCGCGGCCTCATTGACGACGATCAGGACTTCCACGCTCCCTTTTCCAGGGAGATCATGGAAGCCCCCATCCCACCGAAGTTTCAGATGCCGTCGTTCACACCGTATGACGGCACCACTGACCCAGCCGACCATATGCACAGTTTTGAGTCCAACCTAGGGTTCCACCGGGCCTCGGATGCGGTGAAGTGCTTGGCGATCGTTACCACCCTCCGGGAGAACGCCTAAACGTGATTTGAGTCCCTGCCGACCGAGACTATATCCTCCTTCTAGCAGCTGAAGAAGCTGTTCAAGGAGAACTTCATTGGCTGCCGCAAGAAAGCCAAATCTGTGGTAAGTTTGATCACCATTAGGCAAGGATGCGAGGAGACTCTTTGGGACTACGTGTTCCTCTTCCGAGCGGAGGAACTCCGTATACCTCACCTGGATGTGAGCATCGCCACCACCGCCATCGCCCAGGGGACTCGAGACCCCATTCTCTGGCGATCGATTGGGGTCAAAGCCCCAATAACCCTGACGGACCTCCTCGCCTTGTCACAGAAGCACGCCAGGTGCGAGGAGAATACTGCGGCCCTTGGCCGCACGGCCGGGTCCAATCAGCCCGACAGCAAAAGATTAGCCAACTCACCTCAGGAAGGACGAGGCAAGCGAGAGCGACGAGACCGAGAACGTCACGACTGCACAGAGAATAAATAAAGGGGCAACTACCGCCACTACACGCCCCTCATGGCTCCACCCCGCCATATCCTTATTGAGATCCGTGAGGAACCTTACCTCAAGTGGCCCCCAAAGATGAAGTCCGACCCGAGGACTAGGAGCAAGAAGAGGTACTGCTGCTTTCACCGTGACCACAGCCACGACACTACTGACTACATCCAGCTTAAGGATGCTATCAAGGATCTCATCTGACAAGGACTCCTCGACAAATTCATTGCCAAGGCTGAGGAGAAGCGGCAGTGCGAGTGGTCCCCACCATCACTCGACAATCGACCCAATGGGAAGGAGATCATGATGATCTCCAGAGGGCCGGCCGCAGGAGGTGACAGCTCGAGGAGGCGCCGGTGGTATGCATCAGCAGTCAATACCGTGGAGCGAGGCGATAGTAGTCGTCAGGAAATTGCCGCCTGGGAACACCTCAAGGATGCCATCATCTTCTCAAACGAGGATCTGGAAGGTGAGGCCACTCCCCACTCTGATGCTTTGGTGGTCTCAGCCACCATTAATCAATGTACCGTCCAACGTATTCTAGTGGATATGTTATTTCGTACGATTGCCTGGTACTTATGGGCGTGGACTTATCATGAATAACACCACTGCACACTCCCTTGTACGGATTTTCTGGCACAACCGTCCTCCCAGAAGGACGTATATCGTTGCCCATCACGTTTGGCACCTCACCAAGGGACGTGACATTCCTAGCAGACTTCAGCATAGTCTACGGGATGACAGGCTACAACGCCATCATAGGGCGAGGTATCCTCGGCACCCATCATGGCGTCCCCTCCTCCTACCATCATAAGCTAAAGTTTCCCACTCCTCACAGGGTGGGGGAAGTACGAGGAGATTGTTATATTCTGTGTGTTTTGATGATGTCAATGAAATATGGTTCACTAGCTAACACAATAAGCCTTAATTGTAGGTGCCCAGGTTGCTGGAGCTATATCAAAGAAAGTGAGGAAGTTTTGAGAAATGTCAGAGTTCACCACTGCCTCGATGCAGTCACAACCACAGAAGTGATCTTTAGAGAGCTAAATCGACGCAACAAAGAGCTGCACCGATGCATCAAGAATAAGTTGTAATCTAGAGGCTGAAGCAGATATGATGGTGCCTCGACGCATCAAGCTACTGCATCGACGCATCTGCCAAGCATTTGAAACCAAATGGCGTTATGTCGAAGCAGCTGAGTACAACTTTTCAGAAAGTAGGACGAAGCACCATGCGATGCTTTGATGCTTTTGAAGTCCCGCAATCAATGGCACCCAAGAGGGGGGGTGAATTAGGTGATACAAAATATTAACAAAGCAATACTCAATTTTAAGATTATATGAGAAGACTATGGAACTAGTGCAAGATAAAATAGATCTATCAAAATCAATCACCACAACAACCCTTGGTACTAGGCGGAGTTGGCAAACTCGTGGATTCACTCAACGCAAACTGTTATTTTTTTGGCAAGAGTAACCTTGTCGGTCTGAATTCAGCATTTGATATACCGAGGATCTATTTGAAAGTGATCAATTAATCTAGATCTAATAGATGCAATTAATCTAATTCCACAAGCATGCGCAGAAGGGGGATAGGAGAAAAGGAACAAACCACAATGAGACAACGATTTAGGTGGTTCGGATGCCACAATGGCAACCTACGTCCACCCCTCACCAACTATGAGGATCCACACACTATCTTGTAAAGAGATACAAGATCGAATACACACACACACACAAAACAAATCAGACTTAACTGCACACACACACGGATCTACAAAGATCCACACACACACGGGATGGTTTTAGAATTACACAACAAGCACACTTGAAGCTTAGAAAGATTGAGAATGAAAACACAAAGGAAAAAGGCTTGATTGATGCTCCCCCTTAGTTGATGAAAAGTTTCTTGGATGCAGCTTGAACTCCACTTGGCTTGGGATTGATCTCCTTCAGATATGGCTTGATCTTCACTTGAGGATGGATGAAGAAGGATGAAGAACTTCCTCTCGGAGCACTGTTCACGTCTACAATGCTACCTCACTTCTCTCCCCTTTGGTAGCATCCTTAAACCCTCTTAGAGCATTAGGGTTTCTTACCCTAAAGAGATGATTTTATAACTCTTGAATGGTCAAGAGACAACCCAGGAACCAGATCCACAAAACCTGGAATGTTTGGTGGCTTTGGGATTAAACAATACCAAGAGGAGATGCTTCTTTCGAGATGGACAAAAGTCGACATTTTAGGCTTATCGGGGTTGGCGGTCGACCTACAGAGGCTGGCGGTCGACCGCCACTGAGAAACTGGCTGGAGGTCGGTCCTTGGCAAATCCGGTCGACCGGGATTGGATGGGCGGTCGACCGCCACTGAGACAGTCTGTAGAAAGATGCATTCTGTTATTTCAGGTCGACCGGGATCAGGCCGGTGATCGACCGGACTGTCATAAACTTGAAAAATGAAGAGTTTAGCCCAATAAAATATATCCACATGATTGAGGCATGAATTGAACATATGTGTAACGCCCGGTAATTTTAAGAATAGGAATAAAAAATATACATAATGATAAATACACACTCTTATAAGTATATAATAAAATTTATTCAAATAAATAAATGGTCAAGTAATATTTCTATAGGGTTGCTCAGATCGAACCTGCCTCTGATACCTAGGACAAGGACTAATAAAAGTTAAAGAAATTATGAGGAATAAAATCCCTATATACATACAAATTATTAATAGGTATATGAGGGTTAGAAAATAACAAATATGTTTATATATATATAACGCAATATAAATAAATATAATACAACGTGAATAATCAAGGCCAGACTCGGTACACGACCCCCCTGTCATCCTAAGAAATCTCACAAAAAGAACTCATGACTTTACCCTTATATTATAATTTTAAGAACAACATGTTATTTTTAAGTAAGGCATTCAATGCATGATACCATTTTATTTGAATTAAGAATCAATAAATCTCGAAGAAAACATCAATTTATATTTTTAAAAAATTTAATATTCACATTTATTACATTATACTTTTATTAGAAGGAAGAAATATACATTAATAGGATTTAAATGAATTAAGAAAAATTAAAAGAGAAAAGAATGGACATATATACGATATCGATTTTTTAGAGGCTAAGAAGAAAAGCAAAATTTTAATTGACGCCATCGGGGATGGGCGTCCATTTTATTAGAAACGACTTTGAGCAAGTCGTTACTTATAAATCAGAAAAATCAAATAAAGTATAAATAGCATAAGGAAGGATATAAACATAATTTTATTTCTTCCAAGAAATGTCAAAAGGAAAGTGACGACAATGGCATTGGGCGTGGGTTTCATAAAATATGACTTAAATTAAGTCGTGAATTCAAAATAAAGTGAATAGTGCCACTTTTTGATTTCAAGGAATTTTTAAAAACTAATTACATGGAAAAATCAAGAAAAATGGACAACTATTACCCATAAAATTTCATAACTAAACCTAATCAAATAAAAAAGATAAAAATCCTCAAATATAGTAACTAGCATAAGTTAACGTGAAATCGTGAATAACGCCCTACGGAAGGACGTTATTTCTTTAAAAATGACTAAATGCAAGGCGTCAATTTAAAATTCACGCCCTAGAATAAGGTGTTAATTCAGTTTTAGTTTCGTTCGAACACGGAGCTTATCCAGGGAAGTTTATGCTTATCCAGGGAAGGTTTCCAGATTAATACGTGTTCAATCGATTGGGAAAGGACTCTATCATGGAAACTAGAGTTCTAATCAACATCGAACCCTAATGGACTCGTTAAAACCCTATAAATACCCCTTAGTCGAACCCTAAAATCTATTTTGGACGAACAAGCATCTGCCTGTCGAACGTGAAGAACAGTAAGTTCTTCTTCTTCTTCTGTCTTCAACAGTGTATCGTGCAGACTGTTGATCTCCTTTTCTTCATCTTTTCTGCAGGTTGTTTGAAGAAGTTGCTGCCGAAGAACATAGCTTGTTCTTCATCATTCCTTCTTCAACTTACTGCAAGACTATTGTCTTCTTCTTCCATCATGTTGCTAAAGCCATCATCCGCCTCAACCCTTAGAGGCTGCCACTGCTAAGAGTTGCTGTCATATTAACAAAACCTGTTACTCTGTTCAAAATAGAGTATCATGGTTGGGTATCTTCTGCACCGTTCTTCGATCCATAAGGTAGGTTTTCTCAAAGAAACGTAGCCCAAACTATCATAGATTATATAATAACATCACCATGATCTCATGCATATAATTTTACTGTGTGTTTCAAGTGTTCTGAGGAATTTTAAAAAAAAGAAGCGACCATGTCTAGGTCGTTAATTCCTGATCTGATGACATGCACAGGAGTCGTCACTTTCACGTAATTAATAAATACTCATGTTTAAAACTTAATATCTATGAAACCATTAATCTAAATTAATGCAGGATCATATGTCTCTGATTCTCGTATTTTTCTCATCCTGATCATGTAATTGCTTTTCCTGAGATTTTATTATCTAGAAAATTTCACTGTTCATGTTAATATCTCGAAACTTGAAAATCCTGAATTAACGACCTGATGAAGGTCGTCTCTCTTAAAATTAACGCCCCTCTGTAAGGCGCGTCTCATGAAAATTCCAGAAATTGACAATTATGCTCAAAATTATAAATGAAATGGACGCCTGCAATTGTAGTCGTTAAATCTTGAATAAACGCCCCTGTGAAAGGCGTGAATTGTAAAATTAAAGACTTAGCTCAAGTCACTATTTTCCTGAGTTATTATTTTTACTGTTTCTCTGTTAACCGAGGGTTTGATATATTTAATGGGTATATATATATAAGTATGATATCGGCACTATATTTCCACTCCGTGAATATAGTCCCATGTTTCATGATGATTTATCGTTTACCCACTATCTCTCGGTGACATACAAGCTCTCCATTGGACATTCCGTTCCTTTGGACTAGCAAGTTAGTCATAGAGACCTCCGTAAGTCTCCTCGTAGCCTTGGATTCCCTCAAGGCCGATTGAGCGGGTTGTACCCTAAAAAAAAAACCTATTACACTATTTTGCCATGTCACTCTATAGAAACATGGTATACCGGCCCTCATGTTATGCTAAGTGGATATCATGAGAATATTCTAATGAGATGAGGACATCATGTTATTAACATGCTGTTCTTGTGGATCTCAATTCTATATAAAAAGAGTGACCATTTACATATGGGCACTTATTTGTCATGGTACCCGGTTAGGGAACCAATTCCACCCAGTTTATCGACATGTCATGGTTTATATGCTTTGCGTGGATTTTATCACCAGTATGTCCTTACTCAAGGGCCTTGCCCTTGAATTTCATGAAAAATCTTATCTTAGCATTCTATTAAAGCTTGTTCTTGAAACTCTTTATTGGCTATAAACTATCGTGGATGTCTAGATCTATCGTGAATGCTGTGCATATAGGGCCCGATCTGGTCCTGGGAGGAGCACCCGAAAGTACTAGTGCCCATGGGAGTTGTAATGATACCGATGTCTAGCATTGCACCGAAGTACTCTTTCTCTTGATCTATTGGCATTCCACACTCTCTCTTTCTTGCGTGCGTGACTTGACTTGCGTGACTTGACTAGCGTGGCCCGACACGGGCAAAGTTCTTGCGTGAAATAGCCAATAATCTATAAAGCCTCTCATGAATACTTCTTGATTAATACTCGCTTGGATGTTTTGCACGACGTGTTATTCTATTGATCAGTTTATTTCACTTGCTCAGTTATTTATACATGCATAGCCCTATTGCATAAACATGTGAAAACTTGTAATTACTTAAACCCATTGCTAGTTCTTGAGATATAATTCCTACTGAGCATTCGCTCACTCCGTTTTATTCCAACATTTTCAGGTAATCAGGTGGCTAGCAAGACCGAGACTCACACGGGCGGGACAAGTGTGCTAGCGAGCTTCGGAAACTAGTGAACCCGAGTCTTTTATCTTTCTTGAGTCTAGATAGTAATGTCTAGCTAAGTTAGTTATCGTCTCTCATTCAGTTGTCTTGTCTAAGTCTGTTAGTATGTCGTTTTCTTCCTTCCATTGTATTGGAGTCTTTAGGTTGGAGAGCAAGTTCTTGTAAGAGATTTCTATTAGAAATAAAAGTTCTAATTGTTGTTCAAATTTATATGGTCTCATGCTATTGCTCTTGATCGTTCACGACTGTTTAACTGCCACGTTCCGAGCAAACGACACGTTCCGCTGCTATCGGCCCGGGGCGTGACAGAGGTGGTATCAGAGCTTCGGCTTTCACATCCTCCAGTTGTTATATCCTCCAATTATTAAAGTCCCAAGGATAGGTCATCCTTGTCAGCCATTTCTGAGCTTCGGCTTTCTTATCCTCCAGTTATTAGGTTCCAATGACAGGTTAAGCATCCTTGTCAGTCATATCAGAGCTTCGACCTTCATATCCTCTAGTTATTAGGTTCCAATGATAGGTTAAGTATCCTTGTCGGTCATCCTATAGGAATTTCGTGAGAGATGGGTAGAACTTGGGGTTAAAGTTATAAAAGAAAGATAAAATATTTGCATAAATTCTCAAGTTAATAGACTATCTCCCCACTCATCTTCGTAGGAACTTAGATAAAATGGAAGCTTCTAAGCCAAGCTTTGTTCATGAAATGATCTTAGTGGACGTCCAAGCTTACGCGAGCCTTGTCAGGAGAGTTCAAGAACTAGAGAAAGTGGTGGAAGAAAAGGAAAGAGTTAAAGGGAAACATCAAACAGACAACTCTGAAGAGTTCACCGTTACCAAGAAAAGGGTAAGCGAGGGTGATATTTCACAAAGGTGTAAGAAATGTCAGAAGTGTAAGAAGTGTAATAAGAAGGAAACTTTGGCGGATCACTCGCAAGATAAGTGTAAATCTTGTGGAAGATGTGGTCACAAATCGAAGGAGTGTTGGTGGAGCTCGGGTGCATGTCTGCGTTGCGGGAACTTAAATCACAAGATAGCAGAATGTCCCAAGAAGCCTCCAAGAGGAGTTCAAGATTTAACCCTACTTGCCGAAGGGAAAGATGCGGAAGGTATCCCTCACCCGTAATCCTAAACTAGCCCTTTTTCATTCTGAAGATTTCTTCTACTCATAATAATTTATAGCTAGTTCTCTGTTAGGAATGGAAGATGATGTGAATTTGGGGACCAAATTCTTTTAAGTGAGGGAGGGTGTAACGCCCGGTAATTTTAAGAATAGGAATAAAAATATACATAATGATAAATACACACTCTTATAAGTATATAATAAAATTTATTCAAATAAATAAATGGTCAAGTAATATTTCTATAGGGTTGCTCAGATCGAACCTGCCTCTGATACCTAGGACAAGGACTAATAAAAGTTAAAGAAATTATGAGGAATAAAATCCCTATATACATATAAATTATTAATAGGTATATGAGGGTTAGAAAATAACAAATATGTTTATATATATATAACGTAATATAAATAAATATAATACAACGTGAATAATCAAGGCCAGACTCGGTACACGACCCCCCCTGTCATCCTAAGAAATCTCACAAAAAGAACTCATGACTTTACCCTTATATTATAATTTTAAGAACAACATGTTATTTTTAAGTAAGGCATTCAATGCATGATACCATTTTATTTGAATTAAGAATCAATAAATCTTGAAGAAAACATCAATTTATATTTTTAAAAAATTTAATATTCACATTTATTACATTATACTTTTATTAGAAGGAAGAAATATACATTAATAGGATTTAAATGAATTAAGAAAAATTAAAAGAGAAAAGAATGGACATATATACGATATCAATTTTTTAGAGGCTAAGAAGAAAAGCAAAATTTTAATTGACGCCATCGGGGATGGGCGTCCATTTTATTAGAAACGACTTTGAGCAAGTCGTTACTTATAAATCAGAAAAATCAAATAAAGTATAAATAGCATAAGGAATGATATAAACATAATTTTATTTCTTCCAAGAAATGTCAAAAGGAAAGTGACGACCATGGCATTGGGCGTGGCTTTCATAAAACATGACTTAAATTAAGTCGTGAATTCAAAATAAAGTGAATAGTGCCACTTTTTGATTTCAAGGAATTTTTAAAAACTAATTACATGGAAAAATCAAGAAAATGGAAAACTATTACCCATAAAATTTCATAACTAAACCTAATCAAATAAAAAAGATAAAAATCCTCAAATATAGTAACTAGCATAAGTTAACGTGAAATCGTGAATAACGCCCTACGGAAGGACGTTATTTCTTTAAAAATGACTAAATGCAAGGCGACAATTTAAAATTCACGCCCTAGAATAAGGCGTTAATTCAGTTTTAGTTTCGTTCGAACACGGAGCTTATCCAGGGAAGTTTATGCTTATCCAGGGAAGGTTTCCAGATTAATACGTGTTCAATCGATTGGGAAAGGACTCTATCATGGAAACTAGAGTTCTAATCAACATCGAACCCTAATGGACTCGTTAAAACCCTATAAATACCCCTTAGTCGAACCCTAAAATCTATTTTGGACGAACAAGCCTCTGCCTGTCGAACGTGAAGAACAGTAAGTTCTTCTTCTTCTTCTGTCTTCAACAGTGTATCGTGCAGACTGTTGATCTCCTTTTCTTCATCTTTTCTGCAGGTTGTTTGAAGAAGTTGCTGCCGAAGAACATAGCTTGTTCTTCATCATTCCTTCTTCAACTTACTGCAAGACTATTGTCTTCTTCTTCCATCATGTTGCTAAAGCCATCATCCGCCTCAACCCTTAGAGGCTGCCACTGCTAAGAGTTGCTGTCATATTAACAAAACTGTTACTCTGTTCGAAACAGAGTATCGTGGTTGGGTATCTTCTGCACCGTTCTTCGATCCATAAGGTAGGTTTTCTCAAAGAAACGTAGCCCAAACTATCATAGATTATATAATAACATCACCATGATCTCATGCATATAATTTTACTGTGTGTTTCAAGTGTTCTGAGGAATTTTAAAAAAAAGAAGCGACCATGTCTAGGTCGTTAATTCCTGATCTGACGACATGCACAGGAGTCGTCACTTTCACGTAATTAATAAATACTCATGTTTAAAACTTAATATCTATGAAACCATTAATCTAAATTAATGCAGGATCATATGTCTCTGATTCTCGTATTTTTCTCATCCTGATCATGTAATTGCTTTTCCTGAGATTTTATTATCTGGAAAATTTCCACTGTTCATGTTAATATCTCGAAACTTGAAAATCCTGAATTAACGACCTGATGAAGGTCGTCTCTCTTAAAATTAACGCCCCTCTGTAAGGCGCGTCTCATGAAAATTCCAGAAATTGACAATTATGCTCAAAATTATAAATGAAATGGACGCCTGCTATTGTAGTCGTTAAATCTTGAATAAACGCCCCTGTGAAAGGCTGTGAATTGTAAAATTAAAGACTTAGCTCAAGTCGCTATTTTCCTGAGTTATTATTTTTACTGTTTCTCTGTTAACCGAGGGTTTGATATATTTAATGGGTATATATATATAAGTATGATATCGGCACTATATTTCCACTCCGTGAATATAGTCCCATGTTTCATGATGATTTATCGTTTACCCACTATCTCTCGGTGACATACAAGCTCTCCATTGGACATTCCGTTCCTTTGGACTAGCAAGTTAGTCATAGAGACCTCCGTAAGTCTCCTCGTAGCCTTGGATTCCCTCAAGGCCGATTGAGCGGGTTGTACCCTAAAAAAAAAACCTATTACACTATTTTGCCATGTCACTCTATAGAAACATGGTATACCGGCCCTCATGTTATGCTAAGTGGATATCATGAGAATATTCTTAATGAGATGAGGACATCATGTTATTAACATGCTGTTCTTGTGGATCTCAATTCTATATAAAAAGAGTGACCATTTACATATGGGCACTTATTTGTCATGGTACCCGGTTAGGGAACCAATTCCACCCAGTTTATCGACATGTCATGGTTTATATGCTTTGCGTGGATTTTATCACCAGTATGTCCTTACTCAAGGGCCTTGCCCTTGAATTTCATGAAAAATCTTATCTTAGCATTCTATTAAAGCTTGTTCTTGAAACTCTTTATTGGCTATAAACTATCGTGGATGTCTAGATCTATCGTGAATGCTGTGCATATAGGGCCCGATCTGGTCCTGGGAGGAGCACCCGAAAGTACTAGTGCCCATGGGAGTTGTAATGATACCGGTGTCTAGCATTGCACCGAAGTACTCTTTCTCTTGATCTATTGGCATTCCACACTCTCTCTTTCTTGCGTGCGTGACTTGACTTGCGTGACTTGACTAGCGTGGCCCGACACGGGCAAAGTTCTTGCGTGAAATAGCCAATAATCTATAAAGCCTCTCATGAATACTTCTTGATTAATACTCGCTTGGATGTTTTGCACGACGTGTTATTCTATTGATCAGTTTATTTCACTTGCTCAGTTATTTATACATGCATAGCCCTATTGCATAAACATGTGAAAACTTGTAATTACTTAAACCCATTGCTAGTTCTTGAGATATAATTCCTACTGAGCATTCGCTCACTCCGTTTTATTCCAACATTTTCAGGTAATCAGGTGGCTAGCAAGACCGAGACTCACACGGGCGGGACAAGTGTGCAAGCGAGCTTCGGAAACTAGTGAACCCGAGTCTTTTATCTTTCTTGAGTCTAGATAGTAATGTCTAGCTAAGTTAGTTGTCGTCTCTCATTCAGCTGTCTTGTCTAAGTCTGTTAGTATGTCGTTTTCTTCCTTTCCATTGTATTGGAGTCTTTAGGTTGGAGAGCAAGTTCTTGTAAGAGATTTCTATTAGAAATAAAAGTTCTAATTGTTGTTCAAATTTATATGGTCTCATGCCATTGCTCTTGATCGTTCACGACTGTTTAACTGCCACGTTCCGAGCAAACGACACGTTCCGCTGCTATCGGCCCGAGGCATGACAATATGTTTATAATTTATTTCAAGTTCATTTGAGTTCTAGGGAATGCATTTGGAATGCTAAACACTTAAGTAAAATCCGTGAAAAAATCCGACCTTGAATGCTTATGAAAATCACTTAAGTTATTAGTTCCATGCACATATGTCCTTGGTTTTGTTGTCGTCAAAAGCAATGGGATATATACAACAATCTCCCCTTTTTTGATGATGACAAAACTCACATTCAAACCATTTTCGTTGTTTTCAGAAATTCAATTTGAACGCAAGGCTTGAAAGTCATTCAACACATTTGTTTGCCAAAATAGATTGCTAAATGAGACACAAATGCCAAACACCTAAAATCAAACACCAGTACATTCAATTCATCAATTCATTACAAAGTACATTAGTGCGAGAGTGAATGCACGACTCTAATACAACAGACTAAGGAAAGACACGACTGACATAAAGACCCTCACATGATCAACATGCAAGCAAGCAACACAACCACACATTGATATACATAAGTATATAAACCTGCCCTACTACTTCTCCCCCTTTGGCAACATCAAAAAGGGATAGGGTAGACGAAGGAGGGACTCAAGTGACATAAGACCAAAGGATAACATGCTAGAGGGGAAAGGAAAAAGAAATCTTCATGGAGCATCTTTTGGAGGTGGCTGATCTGCTGGAGGAGTAGGTGGAAGGCCAAGGTGCCGACGAATGTCGCCAAGATGGTGGTCATGAGTATGAAGAAGATCAAGAATATGGCCAATGGATTCGTCACGAGCCGCATCCTGGCGCTGCATGCCAAGAAGGGAGAGGTGCATGAGGCTGAAAGATGAGCCAGACTCAGCCAAACTCTCTCGGAAGGAAGCCATGTGGGTGGTGAGAGTGTCCATTTGAGTAGAGAGAGTGTCCAAGGTAGTAGAGAAGGTATCCATGCGCCCTGCTATGGTGTCAAACGTAGTGCCTATAGTGTCCCCAAGAGTAGAGAGAAGATCCCCAAAGGTATCCACACGAGACTCCAATCTGGTGAGCCGCCCGTCAAGAGCCTCGTAGTCTACCGAAGGGCGTTGTCCAGCCCCCTGAGTAGAAGACTCTCCATGGTGAAACTAAGGTGGAGGAGGCATCTCAAAATCCTGGTGATAAGGTGATGGTGGAGGAGGCTGCTCCTCAGTTGGAACTGAAGGGGGAATATCCCCTTCACCTTGCTGCGGTGCTGGCTCTTGCTCTTCCTCACTGCTCATTTCTTCCCCATAAACTGGAATGTCCCGTGTAACCTGACCGTCGGGACCATAGTAATAGCCAAAATCTAACAAAATTTTATGCTTGTTGTATATGTCATCCTGCCTGACCAATATAAACTGCTCATTCGCTACATCAATCCTGACATAGATGAAGACACCGGTCAACTGTGAAGCATATGGTAGAGAACGTCGGAGGTAGGTACGGCAAGTTCTAATCAGATCTGTCATGAGCCGACCCATATTAATTTGAATCCCATTTATGACATGATAGAATAAGAATCTCTGAACTTCTGTAACTTCATCTCTGCCGCCCACTTTGGGATAAATCAAGGATGTAAACATGTGATGCAAAACCCATTGCAGTAGAGGAAAGTGATTGGCATTCAGTTTAATCAAGTTACTCACACCATGCACATACTCACAGTTGGTCATGACAGCAAACGTGGCTGGAACTTCACCAAAACCATAAGCCCTATCTGCACCCATGGCGGATACTCCTAGGGCCCTCTGAAATAGATCCGGGGTAATATGAAGCTCAACACCTTCAACAGTGGTATATAACTGTTCATTTCTCACAACCAAGTGCCCGTAGAACTGTTGGACCATACGAGGATAATACCTATTGTACCGGGTAACAAAATCCATCCAACCCTCCTGAACCTCAAATAGAGTGCACAAATCCGGGAGAAGCTCATTCACCTCATTGAAGTCGACCAAGCGGGGGTCGATAATAGGACGTGGAGGTAGAGGTGCTCCAGGCAGGGGAGGAGCACGCTGAGGTTGAGGAGCCGGGGCCTCTTGCCGTTGATGGCTAGCTTCCCCTTGGGCAGAACGCCGATAACTCCGTCTGGGCGGCATCCCTAACTAGAAGAACCCACCGGGAAACCCTCGAACGATCGATCTCAACCCCGGGAACGAGGATGGAGCATAGGGGCACTACTAGGGCTTGGAACAACCTTTCCACAACATGGAAGCTGAGAGGAAACTCCACGAACTCACGAACGGCCGTAAGGAGGTTGTCCGGAAATGACGACAGGATTGCCGGATCGTGTGCGGGTGGAGGAAGAATGGGTTGTGGAGGCTTGGGTGGAGGGGAAAAGGAGTGCTAGGGTTAGTGCAAGGTGGTAGAGAGTGAATGGAGGTGATAGGAGAAGAGAATGGTGGAAGAGAGGCCCTTATTTAAAGGGTCGGCGGGCCTTTAGGCCGGCCGGTCTGCCACCTCCGGTCGACCGGCGTGACCCTGGCGGTCGACCGCCAGGACCGAAATTTCCATTTTTTGACAATTTTCCCTTTTTTTGTTGCTTCTTTTTCCTCTTTTTCTTTGTTTTTCATCCTTTTTTTTGTATATGGGAGATTATCAACCGACTGTCTGAGTGGGGCCATCACATGACATGGGAAGTTTGTAGAGATGAAGATGTGAATATAAGAGAGAATGTTTTGACTTCCCCTAGGTAGTACCTTTAGTTCCAACAACACTGAGTCCACAAATGTTTAACCAAGGAATATTTGGCCATAGAAATATTTTTCAAGGAGGGCTAAATATAAATAAGTACATTCAAGCATACAAGTATATGAGGACACACAAGGTATTTAAAGAAAACAAAAATAGTATGCATGTTTTCCTACCTTTGATGCACATGGGTTTCTACAAATGCAACCCTTTACCCTAAATGCAAACCTATGCATGTATGTTCTCACCCCCATACGCATGCATAGTCAGTGCATTGTCTGCTTTATGCATGTTAAGATCGATGCATTATGATGTCAGGGGGAGTTTAATCATTCTGGTTTGGGTGTAACCATTTCAAACTCTATCTTCACCCTCAGAAGTTCTCATCACATGGTATCAATTACATCAATTGACCTTGTTTGGAACTACTTCTATCACATTGTGTCATTGTCACTCTTCTTGATATTCCTTGTGAGCTACTTCTGTGCTTCAATGTCTATTCCCTTATTCTGATTGGATGACAGTCTTGTAATTGGTTCATTATTTTGAGCTATAATTATTACAAGTCTTCTATTATAAGAATCACATTTGCTCCTTGAATGAACTGATGGCTTATTTTTAATATACTGTAGAGTTTAAAGACTATTTTCAGATAATAAGGTGGTAGAAAACCTTTTATAGCTCTCAACCTTTCTTTCATAACTATGACAAATAAGATCTTCACAGTATCTGAAAATGACAGTCTTAATGAAGTCTAGGCTGAGAAAATCAGAAAGTGTATTGTCTTTAAACAAGTCACTTTGAAAATTAAAAAGGGCAGCAACAATAAAATTATCAGTAAAAGAAATGAATTAAGTGGCAGAGCAATGACTGAATTGCACTGAGAAACTAAACCCTCAATCAAAGAAGCGGAGAGGATTTCATGTTATGAAGTGCTTCATGCTACCTATGTTCATATGGTCAAATCTATAGGGCTGGTTTCACTGAGTAACTAGGGGTACTGGCGTCTGATAAACGTGTACTCTTAATGTCAAAGGTGTAAATCATCTGTGTAGTGTTTGATCAGAGACAGATATGGTAGTTTATGCTTAGTAAATGGAGTTACTAGCGTCTAACACACGTGTGCCCTTAATGTCAACGGTATAAATGACACTTGTTTGTTCACTGAGTTCAGATTCAAAATCAGAAGTGAAAAAGATTTGATTTAACCCTTGAAATTCAGATCTCCTAAGTGTCAATTGTTTAACCTCAATACATATTCAAGTCACTCTCCTTGATATTCATTGATTCTACAATCAATAGGATACAGTCTTGACCTAGTCTATCATGATTATGTGACTTACGTTCATTGCTATAAACTGATACTATAACCCTATTTCAGAAAGTCAGTGAATTCACTCTACCTTCTATAACTATTAAACCTGACATTTATCAAGATTGCACAATGATTGGTTCTTATATCTAAAGAATTGTCCAATAATTTGCTTATCTTCTGAACCATTGCATAAAGTGTTATTCTGTCTCCTACCTCTTCCTGCAGCCTTTCTTATCTTCCTCTGTCTCCCTCACTCCTTGTTTGCTAAAGGCAAAGGGGGAGAAAGTATTCAGGTTCCAGAGTATTCAGGCTCCTCCAGATCAGAGTATTCAGACTCCTCCAGAGTATACAGGCTCCTTCTCTATCCTTCTCTATTCTAGATCATAGGGGGAGAGATTGAGATTATAGGGGGAAAGACTATGCTTATAGGGGGAGAGATTTTGATGGCAAAAGGGGAGAGAAGGGAAGAGAAAGATTTCATGCTATTTTGATTAAGGGGGAGGAGTCACTCATTCAGGGGGAGTTTGGCTAATGCTAATATCTGACTGTGCTTAATGTCTTATCAAAATACATCATTTCTTTTGGATTTGTTTTGGGAGTTGCTTGCATTTTTTTGGGGTGTTGCCATCATCAAAAAGGGGGAGAATATTGGGCCTCCTCTAGGATTGATCAGCAGTGTGTGTGTTGCTTTTTTTGCTGAATGTGTTTTGATTGATTAGCAACAGTAAAGTTGACTTAGTTGATTGCAAAGTTGACTTTTGCAACTCCATCTTGATCATGATGATGATGTGTATTTTGATAGAATTACTGTATGTCAGATAATCATATAAATAATGTTGTTTGCATCTTTACATTGAAACAAGACACTCCATTAATCTGTATGTCAACATGTTCCTACAATAGAGTCGGTGCAAACCTAGTTTATTTTGTAATGAGTCAGTGCATATGTTGCACCGTAAGTAACCAAGGTTTGTGCATGTTGGTGTCTAAGGGACACACAGTCGGTGCATAAGATGCAGAACTGCGTCAAATAGAATACAAGGTCGGTGCAACCATTGTTGTTGCACGCACATAAGTCGGTGCAGGTTTTATCTTGCACTTTGGAAGGTATGTGCATGTCTTTCATACATGTGTGTAGGTTGCATAATAAGTCAGTGCAATTTACTGACTGTTGCACATAAAGTCTGTGCAATGTTGTTTCGTGCATAATCACATCGGTGCATACCTTCACATGGCCCGAGTGAAGTCAGTGCATATCTCTCTTGTGCACTATCAAAGTTTGTGCAATTCAATGTAGCACAGCTATGCAACTCAGTGCAATCCTTATTCCATGCACACGCAAGGTCTGTGCAGGATGGGTTATGGTATACTAGGTCAGTGCATCGTTTGCATCTTGCACACATGACGTCTGTGCACATCTCAGCACTACTGCCATAATGAGTCTGTGCAATTCTGCTCTGATGATTTATCAAGTCTGTGGAACTCTTTATTTTCTGTCTAACTGTCTTAAACTGACTAAGGGTCTGACATTTTGACAGGCAATTTATTCATGGAATTTAAGGAAGGCACGTGATCCAAGACTGAAGGCTGAGCTATGCTCGTGACACGTGGAAAGTTGTCAAGCTCAGATGCTGCCACATGGCCTTGGGATATTGGATCTGGACGAAAAGCTTGGGCGGGAAATGTGGTGACCACACGCCCATCTCTGCTGCCTGCCTATAAATAAGAAGATGTTCGCTCAAGAAAATGATGGATCATGGAAGAAGATTTGAGCATGAAATTGAGAGAAGAAGATAGATGTAGTGAGAGCAAAAGAAAGCACGATCCAGCCGAGGTAGAGCCACCAAGATCTGAGAGAGAATAGAGAGAGCTTTGAGAAGAGAAGTGGTGTGATTGTTGTCACGGTCTCTTGGTTAAGAACCAGAGCCGCTCCGCTCTTTGTCAAGAGCTACATTCTCATTGAGTTTCGATTTTATGTTTTCTTCGTTTGCTTTCAAACTCTGTTTCTCAAGCTGTGTGTCAGCGGCAGAGAAGGATTTCTCTGGACAGGTTAAGTTGTAAACCTCAACAGTAGAGGAGGATTCCTCTAGATAGCAGAAGTTGTAAGGCTCAGTGGTTTGTAGGGATTCATTCCCCGAAGCTGTGGATCAGTGGTCAAGCTGTGTGTCAGCAGTGAAGCCACAGTCGTTTAAGTGTGGGGTGGACGTAGACCTCTGGATAGAGGTTGAACCACCTAAAAATCCATTGCCTACCATGTGATTGTGCTGTGATTTGTGTTCATCCTTGTCTTCATTTCATCACTCATTAGATGGATGTTTAGGAACGTTTCAGTGTCGATCTACTTGAACTGTTCTATTCATGTTATGACTGAGTGTTTCTTGATCGTCCTACAGTAGTTTGTTTTAATTCCGCAGTAGTAGTTGTTGTAGAAAATTTTATTAGGTGATTGATCTATTCACCCCCCTCTAGATCACATATCAGGGGAGAATTGGTGGAGACACCAGAGCTAGCCACCGGTACCAGACGCGCAGCACGCCAACATCCTTGTGGTTGGGTGATAGTATGGAGCCTTCATCGGAGTTTTGATATTTTTCTGTATTTATTTTGAGTGTATTGGTATGTATAAGTATTTTAGTTTTAATATGAGTCTAGAATGTAATATGGGCTAAACTTCATGTAAGGGGTCCAATTGCCAAAATGGGCCTCAAGACCATTAGAAGCCCAATTGGACCTTCCCTCCCTGGTGGGCCTCCATTCATAGAGGGCCCAATATGGTGACCCATAGTCAAGGAGACCATGAGTTGCCAAGTTTGACCTTAGAGGGGGGCGCCCCCTTGTTTGTCCCCATGTGGGGAATGCTTATTATTTTTTATTCTCCCTTCCCCTTTATGCCCCTTTGACCAAGGGTATTAGAGGTCTTTTGTCCTAGCTCTAGGGTTTAGTATAAGATATCTCTTATGGCATTTTGTGAAAATTTAATGAAGAAATATATTATGAAGAGATGCCTTGGGCGCACCTCCCCCTCTCCCTCTCTTGCTAGTTCTTCTTCTTCCTCTCCCTTGCTACCTCAGATCTAGGGTTGAAACCCTATTATTTCTAAGTGATCTTCCTCTCCTTCTCTTCCTCTGTCTCTTGCAATCGATCACTGTCATCGTCGCCTCCGTTCGTGCTGCCATCAAGCCACCACAATCCGACTTCCACCTGCTATCCAGAATTTTGGGATTCCTAGACAGCAGCTCAGTAAAAAGGTTAGTACAGAAGATTTGACCGTTAGATCGTCCTCATCTTTTGAGGGCACTTTCCCTAGTTCATATTCATTTCCAGTTTAAATTTCACGCACATCAGACCCCGCTTGCCCCCCCTCCCAGCCATT
Source organism: Amorphophallus konjac (assembly GCA_022559845.1). NCBI lineage: Eukaryota > Viridiplantae > Streptophyta > Magnoliopsida > Alismatales > Araceae > Amorphophallus > Amorphophallus konjac. Next base: position 126,412,548 of record CM040117.1, on the reverse strand, counting down.
TATTTTTCCCTCTCACAGTCTGCCTGTGTGCAGACCTTCGGGATAGCCTATGGAGCCGATTTTTCCATCCACCCTAAACTTCTCCAAAATTTACAAAAAAAATTATATTCGTGTTCCCCGCTCTTCCCCCTATCACCAAAAAATTTCCCAAGCCCTGAAGCCATCCTTTCTATTTCGGTCAAACTTCAAGAAAAGGCATCAACAGATCTGCCCTGTCAGATCTGAGATCCGAGCCAGTAGAGATACTTGGGAATAGAAGTTTTTATTTCTGATCCAGCCGTTGGATGGATCTGAAATTCCTGTATGTTTAAGATCTCTGAGTCCTCTTTCCAACGGTGTTAACCTTGCCCCGATCCGACATCGGATCTGGTCGTATCGGTCATTCTTGTGGAGGCGCGCATTTCTGCTCCGAGGTAGGCCTACACCAGATAATTCTAGGAAAAATATGTCGAGATAGCTTCAGTGACCGCCGCTCCCGAGGGTCGACCAGGGACCCTTCGCCACCGTCCCGGTGCACCGCCACCTTCATAAGATCTCAGGAGACTGATGTCCCTTTGGACGCCCGTGTTTTTTGTCCTACCGGCCTAAAATTGCAGATCCGGAGCCGTAACCCGCAACCGCCTGACACGCCACCGACACGCTGCTCGTAAACCCTGGAACGGTGCTCCCGGACCACTGTTGTGGCCTTTTACCTCCCTACGTGGAGTGGGCCGTAATTTTCATACTGTAATTAATTTACTTATTGTACCGGGAGTGACGGTTCTCGGCCGGGAAAGTCTTCCCCACGTCCCGAGCGTGGAGGTACATTCGCCTCTCTACTCTGTCTTACTTGCTTAGCTAGTATAAGTTCTTACTGCCGCTGCATGTGAGTAGGTTATTTTCCTAGCTAGTTCATAATTAGTCACCACTGTGAGTTGTGAGTGCGAGACCCGTCCCGTGACTCGTTCCGAGCACGAGAGTGAGCCGAGCACCCGAGACTCAAAGCCAGTTTTCCAACCGTGCAGATCGTCACGTTTCCTTCACTGGGGATGACTATGAGTTTAGTGCTTCTTGTTTGGGGCATATCACCTCTTCTGGTGCTCTTTAGGTGCCGCATTGTTAGTGTTGTTGCTGGTCGCGTCGTCCTTTTTGTTACATCGTCACCTAGAGTCCAAGGTTCGCTCCTAGTCCGAGTCAAGTCCCATTGTCGTCCCGCATCAGGTTCCTTCTAGAAATCCAGAAGAAGCGAAGATTGTGTTCCTCGGGGGTGAAGCTGTGGTTGCAGCCATTGTCACAAACTGAGTCTGCCGTTTGCTTTGTTGAGCAAGGAACCCTCACTGCAAGGGAGTGAGGGGTGGATGTAGATTGCAGATAGCAATCGAACCACCTAAATATTGCCTATCTCATTTGTGATGTGTGTTCCTAATTGTCACTTGCAATTGTATACAACCAATAAGTATATCAAAAGACGTGGTGGGAAAGATAGGTTACACTATCCGGAACATCGCCCCTTGCGTGAGGAGATCATTTGATCAAACCTCTGCCTAGTACTGTCCCTGGCTTGTGATTTATTGGCATTTGCAGTTCTGATTGATTGTTAGGTTGAGTTTAGTTCTTCTGCTATCTTACTGCATCCTTTATTGCTTATGCGTATATGATGCTTTGCTTGGTTGCTTGAACTGATCGATGTGGTGAATGATACCTTCTTGAGTGCCAAATCTAAGTGTAGTACTTTAGAGTTTTTAATCCACGAAGTTTTTGGTAGTAGATATATCCATCCCCCCCTTCTAGATCTCATCTCTTTTCTCTATCAATTAGTATCAGAGCAGGTTTTTCACAATGTGGTCCAATGACCAGGGAAGACCTAGAACCAGCAATGCTCGCAGCTTCATAGCTAAAGGGAATTCAATAAATAGACCCCCATTCTTTGATGGTGCTAACTACTTGTATTGAAAGAACAAGATGGAGGTGTTCTTGCGAGCTCAGAGCCATGAGCGGTGGAGGGTTGTCACCAGCGGTCCATTTGAACTCCCTGAAGATGAAAGCGCATGGACCAAGGAACAGATTAGATTATCAACTGTCAACTGGACTAATCTCAACATCATGCAGTGCGATGTGCATCCAGACGAATATTCAAGGTTCTCACCTTGCAAATCTGCCAAGAAGATGTGGGACGAGCTAGAGCTGATCTATGAAGGAACGTCCCAAGTGAGAGCAACTAAGGTAAACATGGTCACCTTAGATTATGAATTGTTTAAGATGAAACCTAAAAAAAACATATCAAAGATGTATGCGAGGCTCTCACTGATCACTAATAGTCTTAAGGCACTAAAAAAATAATTTCAGGAAAGTGATCTAGTTAGGAAAATTCTTAGGTCTCTAACCCCAGCGTGGCACACGAAAGCCACGGTGATAGAGGAGTCTAGGGATATGTCCACTATGATAGTGACGGAGCTAATGGGGTCACTGATGATATATGAGATTAATCTCAAGAGGAGTGTGGAAGAAAACAAGAAAGGAAAAACTATAGTCCTCAAAGTGTCTCGGAGTAGTAGAGAAAGCAGTGAAGAGTATGAGAGTTTTTCAGATCTTGATGATGCCCAACAAGCCATGCTGACCCGACAATTCAAAAGGTTTCTGAGAACTAGAGGTAAGACCTTCAGGAAAAGAAGGCCACAGCAGGATGGTAAGAATTCTAACTTTAAATCTAATAAAAATAAAAATTCTGACAAAATTACTTGTTTCCATTGCAAAAAACCAGGTCACATGAAAGGAGAATGCCCCGAGTTGATGAGGAAGAACTTCAAGGCTCAGAAAAAGAAGCCTCAGGCCATGGTTTGAACATGGAGTGATGAAGAAGAAGACATTGAAAGTGGATCTTAAGAGGAAGAAGAACAAGGGCTATGTCTTATGGCCAACAGTGATGAACAGGTAAGCAATCCTTTCGAGAAATATTCAATTGATGATTTGGAAGATGTCTATGCAGATTTGTTAGATAAGTTCAATTGTCAAACCAAGGAATATAAAATGATGAAAAAAATTTAAATAATGTTATTCAGGATCATACAAATGTGAAAAAAGAGAATGAAAATCTCAAAAAGCAAATTGAAGAATTGAATTCACTAAGAATTGACAATGAGAATTTGAAAGCTAAAAATGAGGAGGCTAAGAAAAATCTGGATGAGTTTAAAATAAAATTTCAAGAAATCCAAAAAGAAAATGAACTCACCACTAAAAAATATGAAGCTATCAGGAATGCTAATTCTTCAAAAACTATTTGAAAAGTTTCAAAAGGATCTAAACGATAAACAAGTCATGTTGGAAAAATTTGTTCAGGGGAAGATAAACCTAGATACCATGCTAGGTGTGAAAATAAATTTCAACAAAGAAGGATTGGGTTATAATCCATCAAACAAAAAGCCAATTGAACTCAAAATTGTGGCCTTCTGTCAAGAGAAGGGTAAATAAAAATTGGACACCCCATCCAGTTCAAACCGTAATAGAATTGTCCAGGAACCCAAAATGAAAAGTTTCATAAAGGCTGGCTCAGCAAATCACTCTGGACAACAAACCAAAATTCAGGGCAAACCAACTATGAAAACAACCCTATACCGACCCATCCCAACTATTGAGTCAAGTCACTCTGTCACAGACAGAATTAACTCTTGCTATTAAACGGAGATGCGTTGACGCAACTCACACTCTAGGTCGATGCAGGTCACCCGGAACAGAAAAGCAAGGAAAAACAAAGACATGAACCAAAACAAAATATATTGGCCACATTTTGGTTATCTTCAAGAATCTTTCAATAATTATGTTTTTCCAAGACAAGATGGCTTCATGAGATATCCCAGAAACAATTATCGAAGCAATTGGAACAAACATTTTTCTAATAAAGCTCAAATAAGACCAAATTCAAAGCCTGCTGCCATCAAACCTTTCAATGCTGAAAACATGAGAATTAATCAGAAGAAAAGTATTAGATAGCTTTGGATTCCTAAAGACTTGCTGAAGGATTTGAATGATACTTTTGGACCCAACTTTTCTTGGGTTCTAAAATTTCCTACTTGATTTGTTTGCAGGTCAGCCTGAGAGTCATGCACAACAGATGGTACTTAGATAGTGGCTGTTCTAGGCATATGACAGGAGACCGAACCAAGTTCAGTGAGCTAGAACTGAAGGTAGGAGGTCTGGTTAAATTTGGAGGGAGGAATAAAGGTAAAATAATTGGGCACCATTGGTAAGTTCCCTCAAATATTGTTGAGAAAGTTTTACTTGTTGAAGGTCTTGAGAATAATTTGTTAAGTATTAGTCAATTATGTGACAAAGGTCACAAAGTTGTTTTTGATAACCATGCATGCAAGATTTTTGAAATAAATTTTGATAGAGTTAAATTTGTAGGGCATAGAGTCAATAATGTCTACATAGTAGACCAGAATGAAAATTCAACATCCAATTTGTGTTTGTCTGCCAACCAAGATAATAATGCTTTTAATTGACATAGGAGGTTAGGCCATGCTAGTTACAGCACTTTAAATAAACTAGTTAAGCATGATCTAGTTAGAGGTTTACCCAAAATTCAATTCAAAGCAAATTCAAAAATATGTGACGCATGCGCATTAGGCAAACAAACCAGAAAATCTTTTAAACTTAGAACAGAATCAGTCTTCCAGACCACTGGAATTTTTGCATATGGACCTATTTGGTCCCTCTAGAACTCAGAGTTTCAATGGTAAACGCTTTGGATATGTGATTGTGGTTGATCATACTAGATTTGCATATATATTTTTCTTGGCTCATAAAAATGATGCATTTCAGAAATTCAAACAATTCTTTAACAAAATAAAACAAGAAGGTAAGCACAAAATTTGCACAATCCAATCTGATCATGGGGGGGGGGATTTTAAAATTCAATGTTTTTAGATTTTTGTGGCCGTGAAGGACTGACTCATAAGTTTTCTTCTCCTGGGACCCTAGAGCAAAATGGAATAGTGGAGAGAAGAAACAGAACGATTGTGGAAATGGCAAGGACAATGCTCCTTGAAAGCCAATTACCACGAAGATTTTGGGCAGAAGTTGCAAATACTGTCTGTTATACAATTAACAGGGCCATGGTAAGACCCATTCATAAGAAAACCCCAGATGAGCTTCTGAAAGGTAAGAAACAAAACTTGGCTTATTTCAGAATTTTTGGTTCTAAGTGTTTCATTCAAAACAATGATAAAAAGGACATAGACAAATTTAAAGACAAGAGTAGCCCAGGGATTTTCTTAGGATATTCTAAAGTATCAAGGGCATATAGGGTCTTTAACATTTCTGACCAAACAGTAGAGGAGTCCCCTCATGTTATATTTGATGAAACATTCAACTCTATTAACATGGATCATGATGACAGAAAATCAAGAGATGGTGGAGAATTTCTAGAGGACAAGCTGAATGAAGAATCACAGGAACCTGCTACACAAAATGACCCAGTTCATGGTGAGTCAACTGAGCAAGGTGAGTCCTCAAGCAATCTTAGATTTCTGAAAGATCACCCTGCACACAACATCATCGGTAATTTACATGATCCTCCTAGGACTAGATCTTATCATCAGGAAGTCAATAATCAGGATCTAGTAGCACTTGTGTCCCAAATTGAACGCGAAACCATAGAAGAGGCCTTAAAAGATGAATCTTGGATAAATGTCATGAATGAAGAATTGGGTCAATTTGAAAGAAATAAAGTTTGGAATCTAGTTCTTAGACCTGAAAATGTGTCTGCCATAGGAACTAAGTGGGTCTTTAGGAATAAGAGAAATGAAGATGTAATAATTTCTAGAAATAAAGCCAGGTTGGTAGCCAAGGGCTACTGTCAGGAATTTGGGGTGAATTTTGATGAATCCTATGCACCAGTTGCTAGGATGGAAGCAATTAGAATATTCCTAGCATTTACTTGCTCAAATTAACATTAAACTTCATTAAATGGATGTAAAAAGTGCTTTCTTAAATGGGTTCATAAAAGAGGAAGTTTTTGTTGAGCAACCCCCCGGCTTTGAGTTATCTGTGCTACCTAACCATGTCTTCGAGTTAAATAAAGCCATGTGTGGACTGAAACAGGCCCTACTGATGTAGCACAGCCCAAGGGTGATAAAGGAAGACTTAATGAACCTAAGACATAGACCCACAAGCATACAAGCACATTCAACGATCTTACGCTAGCGGCTCACTCGCACAACGCACACGATCTCCCGATGGTGACCGGGAGATGATGGCGAGGGTCCGAGGCGGGACCCAATCATTTCTAAAGACCTAGCTGGCTTAGGCTGACCCCTAAGGGCCTGGGATTCCCAACTTCGTGGGCGACCGGCACGCCGGGGCGTGGGTTGGGAGGCACTCACTCACGGTCCGCGGTGGGCACACTTATGGTGGTGTGCGAGTCCGGGCTCTCGTCTCACCGAACGACGGCAAGTAAAGACTATACTAAATAAGCAAAGGTTGCAACCAGCCAAGGAGATATCAGATGCTCACCTGACCGGTGTGAAAACACCGATCCCGACCGGAGACGCGGGCTTGCCGGGAAGCGTGGGCATACGCCCGCACGCTGCGGCGATGGCGCTTGACCTGAAAACAAGTGGGTTACAACACTACACCTCTCGCGGGAGGGGGATCTCGGGGTGGGGGTTACGAGATTTACAACTAAACACTACCTCCACGTAGGGAGGGGATGTAAGCCATCCAGGCGGGAGTGGGAGTGAAGCGAGAAAATCATTGTATCGAGCTCCATCGGTGTTGTCCGCTTCTGGAACCACCGGAAAGATGGTCTAAGATGATGCCGCCACGGTCTCTGCCAAGCTCAGAAACAGTCGAAACTGGTGCCAAATTTTTCTGACTTGACCAAGGGTGACGTCTGAATTTTCGTTGAATTTTTCATGATGTTGCTAGTTAGGGCAGGGCCGGGAACATGGCTGGACTGCTCTAGTTCGGTTGCTCCCAGGGTGATGCTGCTGGAAGACAGGGGCGCCACGAACAGTCCCGTGCTTTGTTGAAGGAGAGACTAGAGCCGTTGCGATCGTGGTCGAGTCTTATTTCCGTAGGGACCAACGCCGCCGTCGGAAGATGTCGGAGCTGATCGTGGAGGCCCAAACAGTAGGGGGTGTCGGTTTAGGCTTAGAGAAACTGACCTGACACACCTTGGAGAGAAATTTTGGAACTTTTGATGCCGAAGTCCTAAATTCGCTCTGCTTGTTGGAGATGATAGAGGACTTGTATGGGAAGCTCTCAGCCAAGTGGCACTCCAAGAATTAGAGGAATCAGACCATGGGAGCCTCTACAAGCCATCTCTGGTTGTCTACCTAGGAGGAACTACGTAGGTCACCAAGATTGGCTCTCCCGGACAGCTCCAAGCTTAGAGGATGGCAGGGCTAGACTCGTTGTGAAGCTAACAGGACGATGAATGTAACAGTATATGGTGCGCCTCCGGAAGCCTCTTGATGACACCGTGGCAGTCTCTGCAAGCTTTGGAATTTCTGCTACCTGTGACCTGAACCAGGACCGCTACTGGTGGGGGCTATGGAGGGGGAGGGAATGGGTGAGGGAAGGCAAGGGAGCGGGGTTGATGGCTGGGGACGAGGGAGGGACGTTGTTGGAGGTCTCTTGGGGCTGAGGGGTAGAGATGGAGGGGGGATGATGAAATTCCAATTTGGATTGGGAATGGGAAAGGGAGTGAATGGGTGTCTAGGGAAAGGTGGGTTTGAAATTTGAATCTGAATTGGGGATGGGATGGGGAATTAATGAAGGGCCTAGGGAAGAGTGGGGGATGTCTTGGGAAGAGGGAGGGGTGTCTTGGGAAGTAGGAATGGAGGGAGATATGAATTTGAATTAGTCTTGGGAGAGGTGATGGTGGGTAAAGAAGGGCCTAGGGAAGGGTGGGGGATGCCTTGGGAAGAGGGAAAGGTGTCTTGGGAAGTGGGAGTGGAGGGAGATTCGAATTTGAATTAATCTTGGGGGATGTGATGGGGAGTAAAGATGGGCCTAGGGAAGGGTGGGGGATGCCTTCTTGGGAAGAGGGAAAGGTGTCTTGGGAAGTGGGAGTGGAGGGAGATTCGAATTCGAATTAGTCTTTGGAGAGGTGAGTAGAGAGGGAGAGAGAGAGAGAGAGAGAGAGAGAGAGAGAGGGAGAAGGAGAAGGAGAGTCACACTCTAACTAGAGGGGGAGCGATAATTCACTCAAAAGTAGATCTTAATTCTCAAGCATCAAGTCTTACAAATGGGAGGGGGTTGGGTCCTATTTATAGGCACCCAACTCTTTACATGGCCGAAATGCCCTTAGCATGTACACAAAAGACCAAAGCTATCCTAAACAACCAGCATGGGCCCAAACTAGGATACAGAAGTCCAATTAATACAAACAAGGGAAATTGGACTCATGACCACATGACTCAATAAAGAAAATACATAAATAAGACTTCAAAGAAATAAAGATAACATGCGATCATCATAGCCGGTTCTCCTCAAAGTGATGCAGGCGATCCGAGCCAAAGAGAGCGTTGTGAGATGCCCTCATCAAATCCCCTGGGTGGGGAGAACTCGACCCCGTCGAGTATGAGTCCGCCTGGTTGTGGTAGTGCTCTAAAATATCTGGGTCAATGCGCAGCAGGTCCTCCCGGCTCACCCAAGTATCCTCTATTGGGGGACGGTTCTTCCACCTCACCAGGTAGCACTGGTACACCCTGTGCCTGGTAATGGTACTTTGCTCATCCAATATTACCTCCACCTGCTCACGTCAGCCTCTCAAGCTAGGAGGTAGAGTCCCACCGTGGGTGTCTCTCTCAAGGGAGGGTAAAGGCTCAAGCTCCTCACTGGGTCCCACCGCGGGGCCCTTGTAGGGTATCAGGTCTGCCACGTTGAAGGTAGGGTGTACCCCAAAACCCTCAGGTAGGTCCAGCTCATAAGCGTTACTACCAAGTCATCTCAGAACTTGAAAGGGTCCCAAACCTCGTGCCCTCAATTTGGAGGCGGGCCCTGGGAGGAGCCGCTCCATCCTCACTATCACCAAGTCTCCCACTTGGAACTCGCAGTGGCATCGTCGAGCATCTGCCAGCCTTTTATAAGCCTCATTGCTTTTCCTTATATGCTTGTGGATATCATTATGCAACTCTTTGATATGTTGTGCAAAGGACTCAGCTGAGACTGACACTCTAGCATGTGGGGGAAGGGGAATAAGATCTGAAGACTTTTTAGGCCTATAACCATGCACGACCTCAAATGGGCTCTTGCCTATGGACCTATTAACAGAATCATTGTAGGAAAACTCGGCCTGAGGTAAGAGGAGATCCCAATTCCCAGGGTGGTCCCCGACTAGGCAACGGAGCAAGTTCCCAAGGCTTCGATTGACGACCTCAGTTTGGCCATCGGTTTGAGGGTGATAAGCAGTAGAGAATTTGAGGAGGGTTCCCATCAGATGCCAGAGAGTTTTCCAAAAGTAACTGGTGAATTTCACATCCCGGTCGGACACAATGGTCTTAGGTAATCCATGGAGTCGGACTACCTCATCAAAGAATAAACGGGCGACCCTAGAAGCATCCGAAGTCTTGGAGCATGGGATAAAGTGGGCCATCTTAGAGAACCTGTCAACAACTACAAAGATTGAATCATGTTTGCGCAAGGTCCTAGGCAGGCCAAGGATAAAGTCCATGCTCAAGTCCTCCCAAGGTCGGTCTGGGATGGGAAGGGGTGTGTAAAGCCCAGTGTTTTGCCTCACTTGCTTGGCCGAGGCACAAATGCGACACTGTCCTATAATGTTGGCCACATCCTTCTTGAGACTGGGCCAATGGAATTTCCTCTCAACTAGCTCTATGGTCTTTTGGACCCCAAAGTGAACAGCTAGGCCACCACTATGCAACTCCCAAACTAAGAAGTCCCGAAGTGAAGTTCGGGATATGCATAGCCTAGCTCCCTTGAAAAGATACCCCTCTTGGAGTATGAATCCCGCATGTTCCCTGTGGGGTTGAGTGGAGGGGGTGCTATAGTGAGTCCCAAAGTCGGGGCAATTTGGATATTCCCCTTTGATTCTCTCAAACCCCGTGACTTCCACCTCGATAGTGGAAAGCAAAGCTACCCGCCTACTCAGCGCATCGCGACGCAATTCTCACTACCCATCTTGTACTTGAGGACAAAGGTATAGGCCTGAATGTATTCTACCCAACGGGCATGACGGGCATTGAGCTTTTGTTGGGTGTTGAGGTACTTCAAGGCCTCGTGGTCCGAGAAGATCACAAACTCCTTGGGTAGGAGATAGTGCCTCCAATGCCGAAGGGATTGAACCACGGCATAAAGCTCTTTGTCATATGTGGAGTACCTAGTCCTAGCCTCACAAAGTTTCTCACTAAAATAGGCTATTGGGTGACCCTCTTGGCTAAGAATTCCTCCAATTCCTACCCCGGATGCATCACAAGTGACCTCGAAGACTTTAGAGAAGTCGGGTAGGCAAAGGACCGGGGCTTGGGTCATCTTTTCCTTGAGCTCTAGGAATGCTTTGGAGGCTGCCCTAGTCCAAACAAAGGTGCCCTTCTTGAGGCAATCCGTGATAGGAGCGGTGATAGTGCTAAACCCACGAATGAATCTCCTATAGAAGGTGGCTAGCCCGTGAAAGCTTCGGGCCTCATGGAGGGTCTTGGGTTCGGGCCACTCAAGAATGGCTTGGACCTTCTCGGGGTCCATGGACACCCCTTGGGTTGAGACAATAAATCCTAGGAAGGCTAGTTGGTTGGTCAAGAAGTGACACTTCCCGGGGTTGGCAAAGAGGCTCTCCTTCCTAAGAACGGTGCACACTTGCTTGAGGTGATCGAGGTGGGCTTCCTTGGACTGGCTATATATGAGAATGTCATCGAAGTAGACGACAAGGAAGATGCCAATGAAGGGCCGGAGGACCTCGGTCATGAGGCGCATGAAGGTACTTGGTGCATTGGAAAGGCCAAAGGGCATGACAAGCCATTCATAGAGACCGTCCTTGTTTTAAAGGCGGTCTTCCACTCGTCCCTGGGCCTAATGCGAACTTGGTGATAGCCACTCTTGAGGTCGATCTTGGAGAAGATGGTGGCTCCGGCAAGCATGTCTAGCATGTCATCTAGCGAGGGATGGGAAACCTATACTTGACCGTTATCTTGTTGATGGCCCGGCTATCCACACACATGCGCCAAGTTCCGTCCTTTTTGGGTGTGAGAAGAGCCAGGACGGCACATGGGCTTTGCTAATGCGGAGGAAGCCCTTCTTGATGAGCTCCTCAATTTGCCTCCTAAGTTCAGCATGCTCGGTGGGGTTAAGGCGGTAGTGGGGGAGGTTGGGTAAGGTAGCTCCAGGCACAAAGTCGATGGCATGTTGCACATCGCGCATGGGTGGTAGCTTATCCGGAAGCTCATCGGGGAACACATCATGGAAGTCCTCAAGGAGTTGTTGGATTTCTATTGGGTGTGGGTCGGTTGGGGTGGATTCCCCAAGGCAAATGACAATGGCACACACTTGTCCCCCTTGGTTGACTTCTTCCTCAAGTTCTTTCCTAGTGATGAGGTGTAGGCTCCTAGTAGTCCCAATGGTCAAACTAGGGCTAGGATTTGATGGGGTGGGGTGTGGGGTAGAGGGAGGGGTTGAGGATTCCTCTAGGGGAGGAGGTGTCTTCTTGGGGAGGGAGCGGGGCGGTGAAGGGTTGAGTTGGATTCTCTTTCCCTCATGGGTGAAAATGCAAGTGTTCGCCCTCCCGAGGAAGGTGGCATCTACATCATAGATCCAAGGCCGCCCTAGGAGTATGCTCCCTACTTCTATTGGTAGAATGTCACACCAAACTTGACCTTGGTAGGACTGAAATTTGATGGGGACAAGGCAGCGAGTGCTAACAGGTATGGATGTAGCCTCAATCCAAGCTACCCGATAAGGTTTTGGGTGTGAGGAAATGGTGAGGCCTAGAAGTTTGACGGTGTCGGGGGACACCACATTCACACTACTCCCATTGTCCAAGATGACCTTCCTAGCATGACTCCCTATCCAGATGTAGGTATGGAAGATGGTGTTTCTTCTCCAATCATGTTCTTGGGCTTGAGTGAGGCTACACCTAACCACTCCAAGGTGAGGGTCGGTGGGTGGAGGAGGTTGTTCTTGATTGGCCTCTATGTAGTGGGTCTCATATTCTTCCTCCCAGTCGGGAGAGGCCTCATACACCTCAACCTCTTCTTCAACTTCTGCTTGGGGTAGGACATTAGCCTCCTCAATGAGCAAGCTAGGTGCTCCCTTGGTGGGGCATTGATTGGCGAAGTGTCCATACCCAAGGCACCTAAAGCATTGTTACCCGCTTTGGTGGTTGGGGTTGGCCCTAGTGTGAGGGGGGTGGGTCCCGGATTGGGTCTATTGGGAGTGGGGTTGGGAGGACCATTTGTGGGGCGATGGGGAAGGGTGCCACTAGGAGGGGCTGCCCGGGTGGGAGGAGCTCCCATGGGGTTGGGAAGGAGACCTCGTTGAGGAGGTGGGGTGTTGGTCCGAGGTGCCAAGGATTTGGGATCCATCCCCCGACGGGGAACCATTCAGGTATATCGAGAGAATTTCTCGCATCCGGGCTATTTGGTAGGCTTGCTCTAGGGTGGTCACTTGACGCATGAAGAGCTCCTTCTTTATGTGGAATTGAAGCCCATTCCTAAAGCGGGACAGTGTGACCGTGGGATCCTCTTGGACTCCACACTTAAGAAGGTAGTAATCAAATTTTTCAATGTACTCCATCACGGTCTTCCCTTCTTGGGTTAGGGCTTGCCACTCATCTAGAGGTTTTGATGGTAGGAGGGAGGGACATATTTGAGTTTGAGTTGTTCTTTCATGTCCCCCCATGTGGTGATGGGAGGTTTCCTCCTAACTATCATCAATCCCTCAACGTTCAACCAATGGGTCTTTGCTAACTTAGTAAGTTGCATTTTGGCAAGTCAGACTTTCCTATCCTCGGTAATAGGGTACCAATCAAAATATTGGTCCATAGCCGCTTCCCAATCTAAGTAGATGCTCGGGTGATGGGACCCATCAAAGGTGGGGGCATCAACTTTCACAAGCCTTACAAGGTGTTCATCCGGATTATCCCGGGGGGGTCTGTCATCTCTCCTTGGGGGTGGGTCCCTTTCCGGCTCGGGTGGGTGGTCACGGTTGAGCTCTCTTATGGCTGGTCCCTCACGTGGAGGAGGTGCCCTTCTATCATCCACCCTTGGGGCGGGCCTATTCTCCTCAAGTTGCTCAAGCCGGGCCATTATGTCATCAAGCCGCCCAAAGATACTAGCCATACCCTCCACAAGGAATCTCATGTGATCGGAAAGCTCATGCTCGTTGGGGGCAGGATTCCCTTGGGGATTGGGATTCATTGGGGAACTGGAAGAGGATGGATTGGATTGATAATGAGATCCACTACGAGTGGTCATGCAAAGTTTGGTGGGCTATGCACGGGTGTGCGTGGGCACCTATGAATGACCTAGTGTGAAGACGCCCCAAGACTAGACTTGTAAGAATAAGCCTATGACCGCTCTGATACCACTTGATGTAGCACAGCCCAAGGGTGATAAAGGAAGACTTAATGAACCTAAGACCTAGACCCACAAGCATACAAGCACATTCAACGATCTTATGCTAGCGGCTTACTCGCACGGCGCACACGATCCCCCAATGGTGATCGGGAGATGACGGCGAGGGTTCGAGGTGGGACCCAATCATTTCTAAAGACCCAGCTGGCTTAGGCTGACCCCTAAGGGCCTAGTATTCCAAACTTCATGGTCGGCTGGCACGTCGGGGCGTGGGTTGGGAGGCACTCACTCACGGTCCGCGGTGGGCACACTTATGGTGGTGTGCGAGTCCGGGCTCTCGTCTCACCGACCGACGGCAAGTAAAGACTATACTAAATAAGCAAAGGTTGCAACCAGCCAAGGAGGTATCAGATGCTCACCTGACTGGTGTGAAAACACCGATCCTGATCGGAGACGCCGGCGTACCGGGAAGCGTGGGCATACGCCCGCACGCTGCGGCGATGGCGCTTGACCTGAAAATAAGTGGGTTACAACACTACACCTCTCGCAGGAGGGAGATCTTGGGATTGGGGTTAAGAGATTTACAACTAAACACTGCCTCCACGCAGGGAGGGGCTGTAAGCCGGCCAGGCGGGAGTAGGAGTGAAGCGAGAAAACCGTTGTGCTGAGCTCCGCCGGTGCTGTCCGCTTCTGGAACAACCGGATAGATGGTCGAAGATGATGCCGCCACGGTCTCTGCTGAGCTTAGAAATAGTAGAAACTAGTGTGAATTCTTTCTGACTTGACCAAGGATGACGCTTGAATTTTCAGTGAATTTCCTGATTATGTCTCTGGTTGGGGTAGGGCCGGGAACATGGCTGGACTGCTCTGGTTCGATTGCTCCTAGGGGATGCTTCTGGAAGATAGGGGTTCCACGAACAGTCCCGTGCTTTGTTGAAGGTGAGACTAGAGCCGTTGCGATTGCGGTCGAGTCTTCTTTCCGTCGGGACCAACGGCGTCATCAGCAGATGTCGGAGCTGATCGTGGAGGCCCAAATAGTAGGGGTGTCAGTTCAGGCTTAGAGAAACTGACCTGACGCACCTTGGAGAGAAAATTTGGAACTTTTGATGCCGATGTCCTAAATTCACTCTCTTTATTGGAGATGACAGAAAACTTGTAGGGGAAGCTCTCAGCCAAGTGGCGCTCCAAGAATCACAGGAATCAGACCGTGGAAGCCTCTGCAATCCTTCTCTGGTTGTCTGCCTGGGAAGAGCTCCATAGGTCGCCGAGATTTGCTCCTCCGAGCAGCTCCGAGGTCGGACGGTGGTGGGGCTGCTCTCATTGCAAAGCTGACTGGACGTGATTCCAACGGTGTATGATGCGCTTCCTGAAGCCCCCGGATGTCGCCGTGGCACCCTCTGCAAACTGAGGGTTCTCTACTGGCTACGACCTGAACCAGGGCTACTAGTGGTGGGGGCTATGGAGGGGGAGGGAATGGGTGAGGGGAGGCTAGGGATTGAGGGAGTGATGGTTGGGGAAGAGGGAGGGACGTTGTAGGAGGTCTCTTAGGGTTGAGGGGCAGAGATAGAGGGGGGGAGATGAAATTCCAATTTGGATTGGAGATGGGAAAGGGAGTGAATGGGTGTCTAGGGAAGGGTGGGTTTGAAATTCGAATCTGAATTGCGGATGGGATGGGGAATTAATGAAGGGCCTAGGGAAGAGTGGGGGATGTCTTGGGAAGAGGGAGGGGTGTCTTAGGAAGTGGGAATGGAGGGAGATACGAATTCGAATTAGTATTGGGAGAGGTGATGGTGGGTAAAGAAGGGCCTAGGGAAGGGTGGGGGATGTCTTGGGAAGAGGGAAAGGTGTCTTGGGAAGTGGGAGTGGAGGGAGATTCGAATTTGAATTAGTCTTGGGGGATGTGATTGAGAGTAAAGATGGGCCTAGGGAAGGGTGGGGGATGCCTTGGGAAGAGGGAAAGGTGTCTTGGGAAGTGGGAGTGGAGGGCGATTCGAATTCGAATTAGTCTTGGGAGAGGTGAGTAGAGAGAGAGAGAGAGAAGGAGAGTCACACTCCAACTACAGGGGGAGGGAGAATTCACTCAAAAGTGGATCTTAATTCTCAAGCATCAAGTGTTACAAATGGGAGGGGGTTGGATCCTATTTATAGGCACCCAACTCTTTACATGACCGAAATGCCCTTAGCATTTACACAAATGACCAAAGCTATCCTAAACAACCAACATGGGCCCAAACTAGGATACAAAAGTCCAATTAATACAAACAAGGGAAATTGGACTCATGACCACATGACTCAATAAGAAAATACATAAATAAGACTTCAAAGAAATGAAGATAACATGCGATCATCATAGTCGGTTCTCCTCAAAGTGATGCAGGCGATCCGAGTCAAAGAGAGCAATGTGAGATGCCCTCATCACCTACAGGCTTGGTATAACAGACTAACAGAATTTCTGCTCAGCAAGGGTTACTGCAGAGGTAAGGTGGACCAGACTCTTTTTACAAAAAATTTGAATAACCATCTTATCATAGTTTAGGTATACGTGGATGGCATTGTTTTTGGTTCAACTTGCACTAAACTATGTGATGAATTTACAAACTTGTTGTCTAGTGAGTTCGAAATGAGCTTGGTTGGAGAATTGAAATATTTTTTTGGCTTATAGGTTCAGCAGATGAAGGATGGCTGCTTCATCAGTCAAACAAAGTACACATTGGAAATCCTTAAGAAGTTTGGTATGGACAAAGTGAAGCATATAGCTACTCTAATGGGTACAAATACCTCCTTAGATGTTGATGAGTCAGGTAAAGAAGTAGATGCAAATTTATACCGAGGTGTGATTGGCTCCCTACTATACTTAACTGCCTCAAGACCTGACATTCAATTTAGTGTGTGTATGTGTGCTAGATTTCAGTCTAGACCTACTGAATTACATCTTGTTGTTGTTAAAAGAATTTTCAAATATGTTTCAGGCACACATAATCTAGGATTGTTGTTTCCTGCATCACACACACTAAATTTAATTTCTTACACTGATGCAGACTATGTTGGCTGCAAATTAGATAGGAAGAGCACAAGTGGTTTCTATCAATTCTTAGGTAGGTGTTTAGTTTCTTGGACTTCCAAGAAACAGCATTTTGTTGCCCTCTCCACTACAGAGGCAGAGTATGTTGCTACAGGGAGTTGTGGTACACAGGTCATCTGGATAAAACACCAGCTCCAGGACTACAAAGTAGACCTAGGTTGCACACCAATTTACTGTGACAGCACTAGTGCAATAAACCTGTCTAAGAACCTTGTTCTGCACTCACGCACCAAGCATATAGATCAGGTATCACTTCATAAGAGATGAAGTTTCTAAGGGTAACTTTGAATTAATCCATGTAGGCACAACACATCAAATTGTAAATATATTTACTAAGCCTTTGGATAATGAGAAGTTCTCTACCTTGAGGAGAGAGTTGGGCATTTTCAGATCATTCTAATTACTAAATTCCATCACCTTTCAGTCTGTGTATTTTGTGTGTCCATAGCCTTCCTCGACGCACTTAAGTCTCTGCCTCGACCTATCAGTTCAAATTCTTCACATCTACAATCCTGTGAATAGTCTCTACATTGATGCAGCCTGATCCCAGGTCGACGCATCTGTGCATTTCAGTGTTTTTCATCCTTTACTATTTTTGTTCAACCATCCTTGGTATATAAAATGGTGTTAGGAGAAGAACAGATTATGTCTATATGGAAACTTGCACTATGCTTGAGGTGGTCTTTGACCTACGTTCTCAGCCAAGTACCAAGGCTAATTGACTCATGTAGTCAGGGGGTGATTTCCTTTTGGTCTGGTTAAGCATTTTTCTACCGTCCATGCAGTCAAGTTCATCGGGGAAGTATGTCCTTCTTATGGAATCTGTTAGTGTTCATTGTGATTATTGAGAACTTATATAGTTCTTTCATAAATCTTGAGACTCAGCATTCTCTTAATGAAATTAAGTATGTTAACTAAAATCTCAGCTAAGAAGTTTAAGCTTCATGGTCTTGTACTAACAAACATAAAGACTTCTGAAGAATATCTTCCTATAAGACTAATGAGTGAAGAACAATGTTGAAATATCATGCACTGAATTCTTCTAAAAGCTAGAACATTAAACACAAGAAGACAACTCTAGTTGAAAAATCTACACATTCAAGTATTATTCTCAAACATTCTACTTCACTAAAATCAAAAGGGGGTAAAATTGTTTCAGAGCAATGATCTGGTTTACTGAGAAACCTACTCTTTCACCATGAAGTGGAGTTAAGTTGAGTCATGAAGTGCTAGATTATCTCTGGTTAAAAAGGCTATGCCTATGAAACCATGGCAGAGCAATGGCATAGAATGTTGAGTAACTGGGTCACTTCACCTAAGACATGTTGTGCCTCACGTAAAAAGACATCTCTATTGCTAACTGTGTTATCAAAAGAGAGGCATCCAGGTTACCACACTGAGTAAATGGGGATTCTTGCATCTAACCAATGTGTCTTCTCATGTAAAAAGTTGTAGGTTAACCCACATTGCTCAATAACAAAAAGATACTCATTCAGAAACAATGATGAAAGTATTCACAGTGCCAATGCAAAATATGGTGTGGTATGTTTGTTCACAATGCTGCTGGAAAATTTTCACTTTAGAAGTCTTTGAAAATTTAACTAGTAAAGCATTTAGACAGCTCATTCAAGGCATCTATATGACAATTTGCTCGCCTTCCTTATTCCTGTATGGAGATAATTTTCATACACTCCTACTCTTTGTCTCTCTAGATTATCAAATTGAAACATCTAAGCAACTTTTGGTTACCACACTTAAATCCTTAAGAGATGGTCCTGAAACTTTCTGAATCTGTGAACTTACTGTATCTGGTCTCTCTTGCACTTACAAAATGTTCTTCTCTGCCCATCTTTTTTGATGATGTCAAAGGGGGAGAATAAGAGGGAAGGGGGAGAGTAAGTTGAGTAAGCTGAGTAAGTTGTGGAGGAGGAGAGTAAGTAGAGTAAGTTGGGAGAGTATATTGGTTTTTTTTTGGAGTCCTCTCATCATAAAAAAGTCTTATCTATCAGTTTTTGTCCTGATTGGTATCATGTCTATCGTTTTGGTAACTCAAATAAACCTTCCTTCTGTATTTCAGTCTATTCCTTTCAAATCTCTGAATGTTCAACTATTTCTCAAGGAAGATGAATTTATTTTTGTGCGCTAATAAGAATCAATAACTCATATTGTTGCCATCATCAAAAAGGGGAAGAATGTTGTATTCTGTGTGTTTTAATGATGTCAATGAAATATGATTCACAAGCTAACACAATAAGTCTTAATTGTAGGTGCCCAAGTTGCTGGAGCCATATCAAAGAAAGTGAGGAAGTTCTGCGAAATGTCAGAGTTCACCACTACCTTGATGCAGTCATAACCACAGAAGTGATCTTTAGATAGCTGCATCGACACAACAAAGAGCTACATCGACGCATCAAGAACAAGTTTCAATCTAGAGGTCAAAGCAGATCTGACGGTGCCTCGACGCATCAAGCTACTGCATCGATGCATCTGCCCAGCATTAGAAACCGAATGGCGTTACATCGAAGCAGCTGAGTACAACTTTTTAGAAAGTAGGTCAAAGCACCATGCGATGCTTTGATGCTTTCAAGCATGATATCATTAAGGAAGGTCGAAGCAGCAAATTGATGATCTGACGCATCAGCTTATGAGCGATATGTCGTTACACTCTGCCACGACTTGGCGACGCTATGCATTGACGCACCAAGATAAAAGCTAGCAGTCAAAGCTCTTTTGTCTAAAAGGTTGTATCTTCACACTGCACCGACGCAGTAAAGAAGTGCATCGACGCACTCAACTTAGGACCAACAATCGGAAGCCAATAATGTCGAAGCATCAAAGAGCTACATCGACGCACCAAAGACCAATGCAATTAGGTCAAAGCTATTTCAAGGCTGCATAGACCTCCTGAAAGCATCTTCTTATGCTGTTTATTTCGGTCGACTGAAATAGGTTGAATGGTCGACCGATTCTAGCAAAATCCTTTCTAATCTTCTCAGAAGTACGGGAGACGGACTTGAGTGGATTAAGGCATAATGGATAAATTAAGGACGAGAATCAGACTGCTTTGCTTGAGAAATAGATCCAAAAGTATGAAGATGCCTAAGCTCGTGATGAACCCAGGCGAATCACGTGACAGCGCTCATGGAACTTTTGGTGCATAAATTATAACCCACGTGGCAGATTTCAGGATAATTCATATCATCAGAATATTCCTTTTCCATGTGGACCAATGGATCATACTGGCTGGTGATCGGATGGAAGACGATGCTCTGCTCTCTATATATATCAGTCGCTCTGTTGAAGGGAAGCATGCTAAAGTTGTTGCCTTTGTTGCCATTGCAAATTCAGAAAGAGCTCTTCCAGAAGAAAAAGAAAGAGAGAACCACCTAGAGAGGAAGAGATAATTGAGTGCTGCCAGCCCATCTCCTTAGGAGATTGCTTCAATTTGAAGCTATAGTTCTTCTTGTGTTTTCTTATCTAATCGAATTCCTACATTTCTACTATTTTTCTTTCTGTTCTTCGTTTCGAACTTGTTTGTGGTTCCCTCTGAGTACTATCAGAGGAAGAGATAGTATTCTCTGGAGTCCCCTCTGTGCATCAGAGGAAGAGAGGCTCAAACCTTAGCTAGTTGCATGAGCTGCAGGGTGCAGTTCACGGGGTTCCCTCTACGGTCGCAGAGGAAGGGAGGTTGTTCCTTCGGGTTCCTTCTGGAAATCCAGAAGAAGCTAGGAGTGTGTTCCTCGAGGGTGAAGCTATGGTTACATACATTGTCTCAGACTGAGTCTGTTGTTTGCTTTGTTGAGCAAGGAAGCCTAACTCCAAGGGAGTGAGGGGTGGATGTAGATTGCGGATAGCAATCAAACAACCTAAATATCGTCTGTCTTATTTGTGATGTGTGTTCTTAATTGTCACCTGCAATTGTATACAACCAGGAAGTATATCAAAAGACGTGGTGGGAAAGATAGGTTACGCCTATCCGGAACATCGCCCCTTGCATGAGGAGATCCTTCGATCAAACCTCTACCTAGTATTGTCCCTGGCTTGTGATTTATTGGCATTTGCAGTTCTGATTGATTGTTAAGTTTAGTTTAGTTCTTATGCTATCTTACTGCATCCTTTATTGCTTATGTGTATATGTTGCTTGCTTGGTTGCCTAAACTAATCGATGTGGTGAATGATACCTTCTTGAGTGCCAGATCTAAGTGCAGTACTTGAGAGTTTTTAATCCGCGAAGTTTTTAGTAGTAGATCTATTCATCCCCCCCTTCTAGATCTCATCTCTTTTCTCTATCAGAGATCAGAGGGAATCAAGGTGATGTTGCCTAATCTCGACACACGACCAACAAGCCAAGGAGGCCCTGCCCGTGAAGAAAGTAAGGGCCGAAGACCTGGGTCTAAGCACGAGCACCCCCTCAGAGGATTTGTACCTTATCCAGGTGGGGGAGGACTCGAGCAGAAAGCTCTGGATCTGGGCTACATTATTCGAGCAAGAGAAAGAGGCGTACACAAGCTTCCTAGATGCAAACCAAGACGTGTTCGCCTGGTCCGAGGATGAACTCCCCGGAATCCCGCCAGAATTCATCACCCACCAGCTGAAGCTGGACCTGAGCTGTCGCCGAGTTCAGCAGCGCAGGAGGCGCTGCAACCCCGAGCGACAAGCCATAATCAGGGAGCAAGTGAGCAAGAAGTTGTGCTCGGGATTACTGTGACCCACCCAGTACCCCAACTGGAAGGCGAACATAGTCCTGGTTCCCAAGAGCAATGGGAAATGACGGATGTGCGTAGACTACACCGACCTCAACAAAGCTATGCCCAAGGATAATTTCCATGTGCCACGAATCAACCAACTGGTCGATGCCATGGTCGGGCATGGAATGCTAAGCTTTCTGGATGCCTACTTAGGGTACCACCAGGTTAGCATGCACAAGCCCGACCAAGATAAAATGGCGTTCAGCACCGACCATGTCACGTCCCGAGCACGGAAGATACCCGGGTGCGCGACATGTCTATATCGATCATGTCATTCACGTAAAGACAAAGTGCACATAATACTCGATAATTTACCACTAACTTAAATTTGAACATAATCACTGACTTAATTTTGAACATAATACTCATAGTCCAAGATGACAGTTATCTACTTAACCAAGTGACAATGTCCCAGAATTATTCATAAGGCTACAAGTGTGACAAGTTCCAACTAACTAGATCATAACTGACCCAATTAAATTATACAAGTCATTAACAATAACTAAAAATACAATGTAGGACCTAAGAATATGAAAGACATGACTGACTGACGGTACACCAATCAGGGATTCTAGCACTCGTCACTCGGTATCGGTCCCATCCGGGTGGGGGTCGCTATCCAAGTTTCCTGAAAAATGTTAGAATGAACTGGATGAGCGAATCGCTCAGTAGGAATTACATCTCAAGTTCAAGCAATCCTTCAGTAATTACAAGTTACGTGTAATGGAAGTATAACAATACGTGATGATTAAGTAAGAAAATCAGGTATATATGTATAACTATGCATGATGAACAAGTAAGAGGTCAAGAACTGTATAGAAAGGATAATTGCATGATTTCAAGTATTTGGCAAGCAAGATATCAAGAACTTATAGATGTCGATATAATTTTTCAGGCAAGCAAGAATTCGTGTTCAAGCAAGTAAGAGTCGTGTTCAAGCAAGTAAAACTCATGTTCAAGCAAGTAATATCAAGTATGTGTTCTGGAATTGGCTATTTTAATTAAGCAAGTACTTTGCCCTTTTTCGGGCCACGCAAGTCAAGTATTGCCCATTCTGGGCCCACAAGTCAAGTCAAGCAAGTCACGAGAGAGTAAGTGTGGAGTGTCTCAAGTCAAGTAAGTACTTCGGTGTAATGCTTAAACACCGTGCTCATTCAACTCCCATGGGTACAAGTACTTTCGGACACTCCTCCCAGGACCAGATCGGGTCCTATATGCACAGCATTTCATGTATTTCTTTTGACATCCACTCTCATTTATAGCCAATATGAAATTTCAAGGGTTTGACCATTGTAGGATATACATAAGGTAGATTTGGAATGGGGTTCAAGGATACATTTTATGCAGGAAATGAAGTAGGTTATATCAGTATGAATCACGAGACTAGTCAGGAATCAGGGCACATGCTGCCAAAGACTCTGAATTGGCACCCTGGGGTTATCCAGTCTTTCAAGAATTGCTGGAATTGGCACCCAGGGGTTGAGCATTCTTTTCAAGGAATTGGCGCCCGGGGGATAGGCAGTCTTTTAGTAAATGGCGCCTGGGGGATATGCAGTCTTTCAGGTCAAGAAAATGCAATTGGCACCCAGGGGTTGGGCACCCTTTCAGGGAATTGGCGCCCACTAGAAGGGGCGCCCATTCCTATTTTCTATTTTTTTTAACCTAAAGGAATTGGCGCCCCCTCAGAGGGTTTTCATTTAAATGACGACCCTCTGGAGGGTCACTAATTGATGAATTGGCGCCCCAGGCCACGGCGCCATTTCCTGTGGTGTATTTGCACCAGGTAGGTGCATTTCAAGACACATAACACTAGTCATATTGTCCAAGTTTTACGGAATCAGGAAACAGGGATATGGATAGACAGAGAAAATTATCAGAATCTCATAAACATGTTCACACAGAATTGTTAGGTTTTAGTTTCATAGATATTAATTTTCTAAACGTGGTGTTTATAATTTTTTTTTTTGGAAAAGGAATTAGCACCCCTCTGCAATGTCTTCATTTAAATGAAGACTCTGTAGTGTGTCTTCAATTCTTTCTCCAGTTCTTGTAATTGGCGCCCCTCTGCAGTGTCTTCATTTAAATGAAGACTCTGCAGAGAGTCTTCAATTCTTGTGAATGGCTCTTGTAAATGGCGCCCCTCTATAGGGTCTTCATTTAAATGAAGACTCTGCAGAGAGTCTTCAATTGATGTAATTGGTCCCCTGGTCAGGGGCGCCCTTCAGTTGGGCTCATGCTTCGCACCAGACAAATACATTTGAGATATAAGTTACTGTTCATGTTTTCAAAGTTTCCCGAAATCAGGAATTAAGGACATGAATAGGTAGAGTAAAATTTCAGGACGTCAGAATCCTACTCATGCATAAATTTTATGGTTTAGTTCCATAGATATTAATTTTCTAAGCGTGAGTGATTATTAATTATAAAACTAACTACTACGAGAGACAGATATATCAGGGCTATATAATATGCAAGATGGAAAAACTACTGTAAAAACCAGTATACGGGAACTATATAATATAGAAAATGGAACTAAACTACTGCTAATCATGCTTTTTGACCCTATTTAAGCTACTGGTTAGACCAGATCTTGAGAAAACCTACCTTTTTGATGTGATTCCAATGTATAGAATAATAAGGAAAGCCACTGGGATTGTAGCAGGATGTAGACTACGGGAAGAAGATGCTCCTTCACGTCTTCCAAGGCAAGGAATAGGTGATATTCCCTTCTACAGTAATGAAATAACGGCTGCCTATCTACGAGGGGTTTAGTTTATATGGAAATTTAGTTGACAACACAAAAGCCAGTGACTTATTGCTTGCGAGTCCGTTGCCAACGAAATGAGGTTGTGATTGTTGCAGAGACTTCTAGAAGAACAACTGGAAAGCACCAAGGAATTGGTGCCGAGGTATAGGGGCACCATTTAATACATGCCCTCGTACGTGGGCGTCACTCAATGGAATTGGCGCCCTAGGGAGGGGCGCCAATTTCTTCGGTTGACCGGTCAAAGGTCATTTGGCGCCCTAGTAGAGGGGTGCCTCTTACATGGTTGACTGGGTCAAACTGGTAAATGGCGCCCTGGTAAAGGGCACCTATTACCTTAGTGTCAAAAACATTATAGCTTTTTGTAGTGTTGTGTATGGGTTGGTCTATTGGACTTTAAGTGAGGTTGAACCTCTTAAATACAGGCGCATATGTACAGTGACCCTTAACAAGGGTAGGGCTATGGTATTTGGATTTATTAATCTAGGAAAAATTAGTTTCTTGATTCTGTTTATCTGGGGTGCTACACCCTCCCTCACTTAAAAGAATTTGGTCTCCAAATTCAACTGTATGTAGGGTGACAAGGAGAGTGTAGGTTGCTTATAGTCTAAAAGAACTCCAAAAATCTCCTTCTCAAAGACTCCTCAGTTTCCCATGTAGCTTCTTGTTCTGAGCATTGATTCCATTAGATTTTTACCATAGGGATCGTCTTGTTCTTCAGAACTCGGAGTTCTCGATCGAGGATCTTCATCGGCCTTTGCTCGTAGGTAAGGTCCTTTTGTATCATAAGTCATTGTGGTCGATGACGTGGAAAGGATCGTGCACATACTTCTTCAGCACAGAAACATGGAATACGTTGTGCACTTCTGATAGTTGTGGAGGCAAGGAAATACGGTAAGCCACCTCGCCCACTCTTTCCAGCACTTCAAATGGACCGATAAACCTTGGTGTAAGCTTGCCCTTAACACCAAATCTTCTAATACCTCAGCCAGGAGATACCTTGAGAAATACATGGTCTCCAACTAGAAATTTTACATCCCTTCTTCTATTGTCAGCACATACTTTTTGCCTGGACTGTGCTATCTGGAGTCTTTCTTGGATGATGTGTATCTTCTTGGTGGTTTCTCTAACCATATCCGGGCCTAATAGTTACTTTTCGCCAATTTCCTCCCAGCATACAGCTGATCAGAAACTCCTTCCGTATAATGCTTCGAAAGGTGCCATTTGTATACTTGCCTGGTAGCTGTTATTATATGCGAATTTGGCCAGGGGTAAGTGGTCATGCCAACTTCCACTGAAATCCATAATACACGCCCTTAACATATCTTCAACAATTTGATTTGTCCTCTCTGTCTGGCCATATGTCTGAGGATGGAAAGTAGTGCTAAAGCTAAGTTTCGTCCCCAGAGAGTGTTGTAAACTCTTCCAGAAAGGAGAAGTAAAGCGTGTGTCTTGGTCAGATACAATAGTCACAGGAACTCCATGCAACCTAACCATTTCCTTGATATACAAGGCAGCACGAACATCAACCGACCATCGGCTTTTGATAGGCAAGAAATGGGCCGATTTGGTTAGACGGTCTATGATTACCCATATTACATCATGTCCGCCCATTGATTTGGGCAAGCCCGTGATAAAGTCCATGCCGATGTCTTCCCACTTCCACTTGGGAATATCTAGCTGATGCAATTTTTCAGAGGGTTTCAAATGTTTCGCCTTTACTTGTTGGCAAGTCAGGCAGCGAGATACGAAGTCCACTACCTCCCTTTTCATATTAGGCCACCAGAAAGTTCTTTTCAAATCTTGATACATCTTGGTGGCTCCAGGGTGAATTGTGTATCTTGACCTATGAGCTTCTTCAAGAATCTTCTTCTTCAGCTCAGGACAATCTGGTACACATATTCGTTCATGGAATAGCAATCTACCATCGGGTACCAGCTTAAAGTCGAGTCTCTCATCCAGCTTGTCTTTTGTTTCCACTAGCACAGGATCTTCTTCTTGTAGTTTCTTAATTTCAGATAGCAAATCCATATTTAAACTCATGTGGGATAGAATAATACACCTGTTCTTCTCATCTGTGCTTATGTTGAGTTCAGAAAATTTCTCCAGTAACTTCCACTCTTGAATCATGCAACAGGCCAATGTTGCTCTCGACTTTTGACTAAGGGCATCTTCTACTTAGTTACCCTTACCAGGATGGTATTGTATAGTAAGGTCGAAATCCTTGAGATATTCGAGCCATCGACGTTGTATCATATTTAGCTCTTTTTGGGAAAATAGATACTTGAGGCTTTTGTGGACGGAGTATACAGTAAATTGTTCTCCGTAGAGATAGTGCCTCCAGATCTTCAAGGCGAATACTACTGCGGCCAACTCTAAGTCATGCACCATGTAGTTCTCTTCATGTTGCTTCAATTGTCGGGAAGAGTATACAACGACTCTTCCATTTTGCATCAATACACACCTGAGGCCAATACCAGAAGCATCGATATATACCTCGTACTTCACTCCTTCAATTGGCAATGATAAGACTGGAGCAGTGGTTAAGAGATCCTTCAAAGCTTGGAAACTCTTCTCACAATCTTCATTCCACTCGTAAGGTATTTCCTTGCGAGTCAACCTGGTGAGAGGAACAGCAATCTTGGAGAAGTCCTTGATGAAACGTCAGTAGTAACCAGCTAATCCCAAGAAACTTCGGATCTTCGTTGCACTTGTTGGTTGTTCTCAATTTTTCACGGCTTCAACTTTGGCAGGATCAACAGAAATATCATCCTTCGAGATTACATGGCCTAAGAATGATACTTCCTCGAGCCAAAACTTGCACTTGCTGAATTTGGCATACAATTTATTTTTCCTTAATATTTGTAATGCCTTCTTCAGATGTTCTTCATGATCCTCTTCGATCTTTGAATAGATCATAATATCATCAATGAAGACCATAATAAATTGGTCTAAGTAAGGTCTAAATATGTTGTTCATTAACTGTATAAAAGCTGCAGGGACATTCGTTAGTTCGAAAGGCATAACAGTAAATTCGTAATGCCCATACCTGCTTCGAAATGTAGTTTTATAAATGTCTTCTTCATTGATCCTCAATTGGTGGTAACCAAATCGAATATCAATCTTGGAGAAATATTTAGGTTCAGATAATTGATCGAACAGCTCATCAATTCTCAGCAACGGGTACTTGTTCTTGATTGTAAGGTGGTTCAATTGCCGATAATCGATGCAAAGTCTCATTGTTCCATCCTTCTTCTTGACAAATAGCACAAGTGCTCCCCATGGGGAACTACTCGGCCTGATGAAATCCTTTTTCAATAATTCCATTAGCTGCCCTTTCAGTTCTTTCAACTCAGTAGGGGACATTCTATATGGTGCCTTAGAAACCAGACCTGCACCAGGGACAAGGTCGGTGGTGAAGGCCACTTCCCTTTGTGGGGGTATTCCTGGAAATTCTTCTGGAAATACATCGAGAAACTCCCAAACTACACGGATGTCTTCTATCTTGGATTCCTTGGTCTCTTTTATGGGGATGAAAGCAAGGAAGGATACACACCTTTCTTTATTAGCTTACTAGCTTGAAGAGTCGAAATAGTGGGTGACTTGCATCGACCCTTAGGGCTGGTGTAGACAAGTTCTGGGAATTCCTTAAAAGTCACCTTGCCACTCCGGCAATCTACAACTACCTTGTAGGTGGACAACCAGTCGGCTCCCAGTATGACATCATAATTTTTCATGTCGAAGCATATTAAGTTAGCAGGTAGATTCTCCCCTTTCACCATCACTTCACAATTCATATAATGGTGTGTGATTTTGGATTCATTCCCGAGGGGTGTAGAGATGACCAGATCTAACAATTCAGGTTCCTTAGAAAATGAAGCGACAAATTCCTCAGAAATAAAAGAATGTGTTGCTCCAATATCAAATAAAACTTGAGTAGTTTTAGAACAAACAGCTAAGGTACCTTCCACAATTCCGCCTTCTATTGGTTATGTCCCTAGGATAGCTTGCAGGTGGCCTTGTTTCCTCGCCGGACGCTTCTCCTCCTTGGTAGCTTGCTCATTCATCAATGGACAATCAGGGATCTAGTGATCTCGGCTCCCACATCAGAGACATGCTCCCAATTTCCTTAAGCATTTCTCGGCCTTATGGCATGTCTTGTCGCAGTATTTGCAAACCTCCTTAGAAGGTGTGGTGGTAGAGAATGGCTTGTCATTCTTCTGGATTTTCCTTTCCCTAGAGAACTCCCCTCCATTGTAGAACCGCTTTTTGTTAAATGACAGCGTGAAACTTCCTGGGCCTGTGACTGGTTTCTTCTTGTGTCTCCCTCGGATCTTGTCCGATAATTCAGTGCATCCTCTAGTAACTGGGCACGCCGGACCATTTCTTAGTAGACTTGAATGTCCATCGGTGCTAGTTGAGTGATATATTGGGGCTGAAGCCCATTGAGGAATCTTCTTACCTTCATCTTTTCCGTAAACACCAAGTGGGGTGCATACCTAGACAGTCTTGAAAACTGGGCCTCATACTCGGCCACTTTCAAAGTCCGTTGTTTTAGTGCGGAAAATTTCGCGGCCTTCTTTTCCTGGATGTGGTCGGAGAAGTACTTGTTGAAATGCTCAACAAATTCATCCCATGTGACATGGTCATCGGGCAATGTTGTTTCTATGGATTCCCATCAACATCGAGCGTCCCACTCCAGTTGGAATATAGCCAATAGAACCTTTTTCTCGTCCGTGCATTACATCACACGAAAAATCCTTTCGATTTCTTTTAACCAGTTCTCGGCATCTTCGGGGTCAGATGAGCCCGTGAACCTTGGTGGGTTCATGTTGCGGAAACCCCTATGGAGATCACCAGCTCCACGGTTAGCTCTGCCCTGCACCACTTACTGTAGCGCCTGCGTAAGACCTTGCACAGTGCGCTGCATCTCGCGCCATTGTGCTCTATCAGCGACCATAATCCTATAAAAAAAATTAGACATAATAAATATCCGGTTTAATTATAAGGTAAAGTGTCATTATAGAACTTAACCCATGGCTCTATCCATCTCACCAGGTATAAGGTGTAAACTATCCTTGGACTTGGGTGTTTCTAGGAAATGGAAATCCTAGACTCTGATACCACGAAGACTGTCACGTCCCGAGCGCAGAAGATACCCGGGTGTGCAACACGTCTATATCGATCGTGTCATTCACGTAAAGATAGAGTTCGCATAATACTCGATAATTTACCACTAACTTAAATTTGAACATAATCACTTACTTAAATTTGAACATAATACTCATAGTCTAAGATGATAGTTATCAACTTAACTAACTGACAATGTCCCAGAATTATTCATAAGGCTACAAGTTTGACAAGTTCCAACTAACTAGATCATAACTGACCCAATTAAATTATACAAGCCCTTAACAATAATTGAAAATACAATGTAGGACCTAAGAATACGAAATGATGGGGTGTAAAGCCCGGATTCAGAGGGAGAGTGAATGAATTCCCGTTCAAAAACTATTGCGAAATAAAACTTTGCCTCGATTCAAGGTAGTCTCATGGGACTACTAAGCTTTCTCACTCAGAAATCCAACAGCTTAGCTCTCAAAAGCACTTGCCATGAGAAACACTAAGAAGAAAATGCCTCTGCTGAACGTTTTGTTATACACTTGTCAGTTAAAACGAATCTAAGCGGAAATCACATATACTGATATGGAGTGCCCAAGCAACCTGAGAAGTGGGGAAAGAAGATATGGAATATGTACGCAAAGCACACCACAAAACACCATGGTTTTAGGTGGTTCGGTCCACAGACCTACGTCCACCCCACACTCTAACCAGAGTGTGGCTTACTACTGCCAAACAGCTTGAAACCGCTGGGTGTCACAGCTTGCCTACAAATGCTGCCTAACAGCTTGAACCAGAGGAACACACTCCCCTCTTCTTCCAACCCGGAAGGAACCACTAGTGACACCCAGTCACTAGCAACCAGAGACCCAAGTCTCTCTTCTCCTGAGTTCACAGGAGGAACCCCGACCTCAAACCAGAGAATCAGAAAACACAGTTGAAAAAGGAAAAACAAGTATGAGAAAATTCAGCTACTGAAAGCTGGAAATAAAGCATAAGAATGTATCTCTCGTAGGAGCAAATTGGTCTGGATCTGATCCAGAAGCCAACAGATAGCAGATCTTCAATTTGCTTCAGCAGCTTCACTATCTCTCTTCTCTCTCGAACTCTCTCTTTCTCAGCATTCTAACACTACTACATTCTATTCTTCTCTTCTCTGTTCGTCTCACACTTTTCTTCTGCTCTTTTCTTCTTTTTCTTCTCTTATCACACACTAGCTCTCTCTTCTCTTTTCTTCTCCTTCTTCTTCTTTTTTCTTTCTCAGATATCTCATGTTCGTGCTCTTCTCTTCTCTGCTGCTCACTCTCTAATTCTGCCATATTTTTCTTCTTCTTTCTCTTTCTCACGAACTCACTTCTCTTAGCTCTACTCTCTCTTTTTCTCTCAAAATTCCTCTGATGCCTTCTTCTATTTTCTCATCGTCTCGATCTTTATTGATCGCATAAGGGACCTTCTTATAGAGCTTTAGACTTGGGTCCCACAAGCTCTCGCTTCAGGAGTGTGGAGAGCTTGTTCCCGCCATGAGGCTTCTGATAGACACTCAGCCACGTGTCCAGATCTGGATTCAACTACTTTCCACGTGGCACTATCCTGGCACCTCCTCTATTATTGGATCACGTGCCCTCCTGGGATCATGTGCTTGACTTAAGTTCCTGTCAGAAGTGAAGAAGGCAATTCATCAAACACATAGTGGGTGAAACTGAGCACAGACCTCATAAGCTATGCAACATAAAGTCTCCAGAGTTATCTTGCACAGACTCTGCACGTGCAAGAGGCAAGAGTTGCACATACATATAATGCAGCGTGCCTTAACTACACAGACTCGAGACCCATAAATCTCTTATGCACAGACTTGCCAAAGTAATGTGCACAGACTTAATGTGCGTGGTGTGAGAGTTGCACCGTGTCACGCCCCGACGCGGAAAATCGGCGCGTACAGTCAGATACGAGCTAGCACTAACAATAAATTCTAAGCTAAACAATTAGACAAATTATAAAGTGAGAAACACTTCCATTAATCAAAATAATTCCAACTTTATTACAATAACCAACATGCTAAGACTCGATCAAACATGTCTTCCAAATGAAATTCTAATACAACACTGACGTAAAATCAAACTGGAAGTAAAAACTAATCTGACTCAATAACTAGGTAGAAAAGCACTCAAGGATCACTCCTGACCCTCCCCATCGGTAAGCGCGTCACTTGAAAAGCCTGAAAAGGGGGGAACACAACTATGAGCTGACGCTCAGTAGGAAATAACGGCATATTTACGTAGTTAACATCTTAATTACCAGTTGTATGTAACAGAGAACAAGGAATTGAATAAAGAGATCAAGAACAATGTAGAAGGTCTTGCAAAGTTAAGAATTGAATAAATTCCAATGATCAATAATATCATGTACAAGAAATTCACTAAGAGCAATTGAAACAATAATAATTGGCCAACAAGCAAGTATTTCAATAATTCATAATCAAGTAAAAGGAATAACAATAGATCAAATGTCGTAGACACACACTAGTCAAGTACTCGGTGCAAATGCCACACCTTGTCATTAACATCCCATAGGCTCACTAATTTTTGGGCGCTCTCCCCAGGACCAGACCGGGCCCTTATGATGCGATGGCATTGGTTCTACAGATCGATGATCCCAATTGTCTAGACATTTCTTGTATAAATATGGCCAATGAATTTCAAGGAATAAGTTAAAATGTAACAAGTACAGATCTAGCAAAAATCAGAATAACAAGAAAATGAAAGATTAAACTTTGGCATAATGTTTAACGACAATTAAGTCGTGGAATCCAAGAATGAAAGGATAAGTAGGAAAAATACAATCTTTGGAATACATTCAATTCCATAAATTAACATTTTATTCTGTTGGTTTAACAAGTTTTATCATACTAGAAATGCCTTAAATTAATTGTATGCAAAAAGCCAAAGAAATGATTTATTTAGTATTATTAGAGTAAGTTACTAAGAATTCCACTTAATTCATAGAAATAAATCCTATCATGGTGAAAATCTCCCTAAAATTTTCAAGTAACTCCAGCACATGATTCCTCTGGAAAATGACAGTAAATATCTATTTTTATTACTGGAATGGAATTTTTACACATTAAAAATACCTTTTTAAACACAAAAAAACCCATATTTGGTGTGCTATAAAAAGTTCCTTATGAAATTTTTGGATGGGTTATTAAGAATAATCATCTTACTGGTTGTTCATTTTTCATGATACCCATAGTATTTTTAGCATACTGAAATTAATTTTTCTACATTATTCTACCATTTATGCTATTTATTGAATGGAAGAAATACATTAAAAATTTGTTTAATTATAAAAGTTTCTCTATAACTTGCTGTTATCATTCTAACATGCTGGAAAATTTTTTTTTATGCTGTAAGAACTTTTATCATGCTGTAAGGGTTATTTTTAACAAGTTAATATAATTTTCATGCATTTATTCTCTATTATATGGAGAGTAAATGAATTCTATTTGGTAAAACTATCAAATTTTCACAGAAAATTATCTCTCACATGATAATTATATCAGAGTATAATATTCATGAATTTTCATACCTTTGAGATCTTTTTAACATACCACATATAATTTATAAGCATTTTCTTTCATTTTATAGAAGAAATATAGATTTTTATAAGATAAAATATTCTAAATCCACAAGAATTTAACTTCTCACATGCTGCTACTATAAGACAACATTTTCCATACATTTTAGTTATTTAATAATAATTTTTGCATGCTGGACATAATTTCTTATACATTTATATTCTATTAATTATAGGAAAAATAGGTTTATATGCATAACAATAGATTAAAATACTTTCCAATAGCAGAAAAATAACTTTTAAATCTCCTGGTAGCAGAAGAATATGTTTTACAGAGATTCAGGATTTTTAATTATTCATTTAATAACTCCGGATCGCGTTTAGGGCGGAGGTCGGTCACCCGGCCCCTTTTATTGGGATGTGTATGAGATCTAGGGATTAAAAAGCCTATATCTTCCTCAATTCTTAATGGAATTAAGCATATGATATATCAATGGAAAGCTAAGACAGAGTACTATCATTTGGTAAGGTCAATTTCAGATTTAGGTTCTGTAATTAAGTTCTGTATTGACAGGAAAAAGAAAAAACCCTAATTAGGACAGTGTGTTACTAAAACATCAAATTCTCTACGTATACATGATAACTTTTAGGGCTTTTTATATCACTAGAAAGCTAACAGAGAAGGCTTTCCAACCATGTATCACACATGCTATGAATTTTAACATTTATGTTTCGAATTCATGGATTAATCAGGTTCCAAGTATATGAAATCACCATATGGACAAGCTCATGTTCAAACCTCAAATTCTCTAAATAGAATTGATGGATCAAAGGGCTTTTTACGCCAAAAGAGAGATAACATGCTAAGCTTCAATTTGATATACAATAATTAACATTTGGCCAGTTATAACCTACCTCAATTGAAGACTTAAACCACGAGATAGATTAGACCCACGAACTATAAGAATCCTCTTCAAAGATCTCCTGATTCCTCCCTCAATACCCTATAAAAATTAGGGCTTTTAGTCTCAGATGATAGATCTCGTCGAGCTGATCAAAAACCCCTACTCATATGCCTATTTTGGTTGAGGTACTAACATGATTTGATGAACCAAAACTTGGAGATAGAAAAACGACGGGGAGCAGACCACCTTCCACAAAATCGCCAAGATCTCCCCAGATCTAACTCCTCTGCCGACACCACAGCAACCAAATGAAACTAGGCTCGAAGAGCTTTCTATCTATAGCTCATACACCTTCTGGATCCTTCCAGGAAGGGAGAATTTCGACCTTGAAGAGGCGTGTTGTTTACGCCGCCGAAATAATTGACCTACACTAAACTCGTCTAATCACTCTTATCCTAGTTAATCTTACACGAAATTTGTTGGGGGCTATTAATCTACAAGTCACTAGCTTTCATTTGCCCCTAACCTCATCGCATTTGGTTAAGAAATGGGCTCTCATTTAATGTTCTAAGATTGGGTGAATAGTGAACACGAATTTTGGGTTAGGTGGGTTGTAAGTCAGGCTTAACCCACTGATTAGGCCTAGATAATGATTTTATTGGGCTTAGTCCAAGAAGCCAAAGTGTTAGTCGATGCATCTATTATTTAATTACTATTTTTATGAATTTTTTTATGGTAGATAAAATTTCCACTTCTACTATTCCGTAAATAGTTAAATATTAAGTTCGGAAGACTTAATCCACTAATTCGGCCTAATAAATGATTTTATTAGGCTTAGCCCTAGAAGACAAACTTGCTAATCGCATGGTCTTCTAACTAATTATTATTTTTTGGGATTTTAATACCGTTAACAATTTCTCACTATTCATTTAATAATAAAATATTAAATTCGAAATTCAAATTTCAAATTCCCTCTTTTCATTTCAGTTTCATTCCAACTCAATTGCATTTGTGTTTCATTTCACCTAAACCCTATTTTCATTTGGGTTACATTTCATTTTCATTTCATTTCAATTTAATTTAAATTTTTAAAGGTTTAATTCAATTTCTATCCAATTATTAATTCAACTAAATTCAAATGAATTCCTAAAAATTTTAATTTGACAAGGAAAAATTAAATAAAATTATTATTTAAATACGGGGTATTACCCCCTCCCCTACTTAAAGGAATTTGGTCCGCCAAATTCACTACATTACGATACGAAAATAAAGGATAATAATTTCAAGGGACAACTAGCTCACCTAGAAAAGGTCGGGATACCGCTTTCGCATAACATCTTCGGATTCCCAGGTGGCTTCTTCAGCTCCACGCCGACTCCACTGGACCTTGACCATAGGTATAGATCGACTCCGGAGTTGTTGCTGCTTCCGGTCCAAAATCTTTATCGGTCTTTTCTCATAGGTCAAATCCTCCTTCAGTTCGAAGTCCACATGCTGAATAACGTGAGTGGGGTCGTACACATACTTCCGCAACATAGAAATATGGAAGACGTTGTGCACGCCAGATAACTGAGGCGGTAACGCCAATCGATAAGCCACTTCTCCCACTCTATTTAAAATCTCGAACGGGCCAATGTACCTCGGACTTAGCTTGCCATGAATACCAAATCTGCGAATCCCTATCGTAGGAGAGACCTTTAGAAACACATGATCACCTACTTGGAATTCCAATGCTCTTCTTCTGTTATCGGCATAACTCTTCTGTCTTGACTGAGCCACTTGTAACCGATCTCGGATAATACGGATATTCTGTGACGATTCCAAGATAAGATCTGGTCCAAGCCATTGTCTCTCACCTACCTCATCCCAACACAACGGGGATCGACAGCTTCTCCCATACAAGACTTCAAATGGAGCCATCTGAATACTAGACTGATAGTTGTTATTGTAGGCGAATTCAATTAATGCCAAGTGTTCATTCCAATTACCACCAAAGTCAATCATACATGCTCGAAGCATATCCTCTACTATCTGGTTGGTCCTTTCAGTCTGTCCATCTGTCTGTGGATGAAATGCCGTGCTGAAATTTAGACGAGTACCCAAAGACTCTTGCAGTCCCTTCCAGAAAGGAGAAGTGAATCTAGGGTCTCGATCAGATACTATATTCACTGGAATACCGTGCAATCTCACCACTTCCTTCATATACAGAGCTGCTAGAACATCAACTGTCCATTTAGATTTAATGGACAAGAAATGGGCTGACTTTGTCAGTCTGTCGACGATCACCCAAATTGCATCGAAACCGCTACGAGTTCTAGGTAGACCCATGATGAAATCCATGCCAATACTCTCCCATTTCCATTGGGGTATGTTGAGTGGCTTCAATTTCCCTGCCGGTCTGAAGTGCTCGGCCTTAACTTGCTGACATACCAGGCATCTACTCACAAAATCTTCAACATCTCTTTTCATATTCGGCCACCAAAAGGATCTTTTCAAATCCTTAAACATTTTAGTGCCTCCAGGATGAATCGTGTATTTAGATCTATGAGCTTCATCAAGAATCTTGTTCTTGATTTCAGCTACGTCAGGTACACACGTTCGTCCTTGGAATAGAAGTCTTCCATCATCAGAAATCATGAAATCCGATCTGCTGCTCAAACTTCCCTTGATCTCTACCAGTTCGGGATCATTATCTTGCAAGGACTTGATCTCCATCAGTAATTCAGGTTTAAGTTGCATTTGTGCAATAATGACCCGATCATTATTGATATTCAAATCCAGACTAGCCATCTGCTCCAATAACTTCCATTCTTGCATCATAAGACTGGATAACTTTGCTATCGGCTTCCGGCTCAAAGCATCTGCCACCACATTACCTTTTCCAGGATGATACTCAATAGAAAAGTCGAAGTCCTTCAAATACTCCAACCATCTGCGCTGCCGCATATTGAGTTCCTTTTGAGAGAATAAATACTTCAAACTCTTGTGATCTGAAAATACCGTGAAAGATTCTCCATACAGGTAATGCCTCCAAATCTTTAAAGCAAAGATGACGGCTGCCAATTCCAAATCATGAACAGGATAGTTCTCTTCATGCTTCCTCAACTGCCTGGAAGAATAAGCAATTACCTTCCCATGCTGCATAAGCACACAGCCTAACCCAATACCTGATCCATCGGTGTAGACCACAAAGCCTCCTTCACCAGAAGGTAAAGCTAACACAGGTGCTGAAGTTAAGCATTCCTTCAATGTCTGGAAGCTTTTCTGACAAGCTTCCGACCATTCAAACTTATTCTCCTTGTGGGTCAATCTGGTAAGGGGTACCGCGATCTTGGAGAAGTCTTGAATGAATCTACGATAATAACCTGCCAGGCCTAAGAAACTTATGATCTCAGTCACACTGGTGGGCTGTTCCCAATTCTTCACTGCTTCCACCTTCGAAGGATCAACAGAAATACCATCTTTGGTAATAACGTGTCCTAGAAAGGACACCTCTCCAATCCAAAAATCACACTTACTGAACTTGGCGTACAGTTGATGATCTCTTAATATCTGCAGTGCCATTCTCAGATGTTCGGCATGCTCTTATTCACTCTTAGAATAAATCAAGATATCGTCAATGAAGACCACGACCCATCGATCAAGATAGGGCCGAAAAATGCTATTCATCAACTGCATGAAAGCCGCTGGTGCATTCGTTAAACCAAAAGGCATAACGACAAATTTGAAATGATCATACCTGCTGCGGAAAGCCGTTTTATGAATATCTTCTTCCTTAATCCGTAACTGATGATATCCAGATCGAAGATCGATCTTAGAAAAGAATTGAGCTCCTGCTATCTGGTCAAATAACTCATCAATCCTCGGCAATGGGTACTTGTTCTTGACAGTTATCTGATTCAGTTGCCGATAATCGATGCACAGCCTCAACGAACCATCCTTCTTCTGGATAAATAATACAGGGGCTCCCCAAGGGGAAGTACTAGGGCGAATGAAACCCTTCTCAAGTAACTCCATCAATTGCTATTTTAATTCCCTTAACTCTGCAGAAGACATACGGTACGGAGCTTTAGAGATAGGAGAAGAACCAGGAATAACATCAATAGATAAGATAACTTCCTGCTCAGGCGGAAGTCCCGGTAGATCCTCAGGAAATATATCAAGAAATTCACGGACAACAGGGATGTCCTTAATCTCCACTTGCTGCTCGGGAGTAGCATAGACAAAGGCTAGAAATGCCTCGCAACCTCGCCTCATCAGTTTATCAGCACGAAGGGCCGAAATAAGTGAGATAGAGTGATGGTATCTAGCTCCCAAAAATGAAAGTCCTGGATGCCTATTAAAAGACACCGAGCTAGAACTGCAGTGAACATTGGCCTCATACTTGGCCAACCAGTCAGCTCCTAGGATTACATCATAATCCTTCATGTCCATGCAGACTAAATCAGCCGGTAAATTCTGCTCATTAACCATAACCTTGCTAGAAGGATAATAATGTTGAACTGCCGATCTAGAACCAATAGGTGTACATATCGCTAACGAAGAACTCATCAAAGCAGGTTCCACAGCTATAGACTTAGCAAATCTCCGAGAAATGAAAGAATGTGTTGCACCAGTATCAAAAAGAACAAAGGCTGGCTTGTCGAGTATAAAGAGAGTACCTTCGACGAGTCCACCTTCTTCGGCTGTTTCTGCTTCATCAACCTGAAGTGCTTGGAGCTTGCCTTGCGGCTTCTTGAAGACCTGAGGCTTTGTCGGTGTAGCTTGCTCCGATAATAATGGACAATCCGGGATACGGTGCTCCCTACTTCCACAATGTAGACAGGCGCCCAACTTGCGCCAACACTCTTCCATCTTGTAGCCAGGACGGTCACAATATCTGCACACGCCCTTAAAGGGTACAACAGGGACAGGCTTCTTTTCCTCCTGCTTCGGCATCTTTCCCTTCCATGAGCCTGCTCCGGTCCACGAACTCGACCCACTCGTGGGCCTCTTCTTGATAAAGCTAGGTCCGATCTTGCTTTTCTTGAACTCCTTCGGTTGCTCTTTCTTCATGCCTTTGCCACATATTCTTTTCGTCATCTCAAGAGTGTCCTCCAGAACTTGCGCCTTCCTTACCATCTCAGAATAAGTTGATATCTCCATAGGTGCCAATTGGTTGATATAATGAAGCTTCAAACCATTAAGAAAGCGCTTCGCCTTCATCTTTTCAGTAGAAATGAGATGAGTAGCATATCGAGATAGTCTGGAGAATTGTGCTTCATACTCTGCTACAGATAAGCTCCATTGCTTTTGAGCGGCGAACTCAGCTGCCTTCTTCTCTTGAACTCGGTCAGAAAAGTACTTGTTGTTGAAGAATTCCTCGGACTCTTCCCACGTAACCTGACGGTCACCGAGAGTCGCCTTGATAGAATCCCACCACGTACGTGCATCACGTTCTAATTGGAAGGTAGATAAAAGAACATGTTCTTGGTCGGTGCATTGCATGACTTCAAAAATCCTTCCCATATCATCAAGCCAGTGCTCGGCTTCATCAGGGTGGGTCGAACCAGCGAATCTAGGCGGATTCATCCCGCGGAAGTTCCGATATAAATCACTGGTGCCATGCTGTGCCGCTCCTGTCTGAGCCACTTGCTGTAGGGCCTGAGTAAGGCCTTGAACAGTGCGCTGCAGGTTTCTCCATTCAGCACGATTAGCTGCCATTGCAAAAGCCTACACGAGGAACAAGATTACTTAGGTCCAATAAGATAGGTAATATCGCGATTAAGATACGGACTTAACCCAAGTTTCTACCCAATCTTCCCAGGTCAGGTCCTAGACTTTTACAAGGTTAAGGTTCTAATGCACCTAGACACGACCAAAAACTCGGTACCTGGCGGAGATAATCGGTCCGAAGGCCACTCGCGTAAGTGTGTGACCTTCCCGATAGGCGT
Organism: Amorphophallus konjac; assembly: GCA_022559845.1. NCBI lineage: Eukaryota > Viridiplantae > Streptophyta > Magnoliopsida > Alismatales > Araceae > Amorphophallus > Amorphophallus konjac. The sequence goes on along the minus strand of CM040117.1, from coordinate 126,372,920 downwards.
AGCCTAACGTTCGGACAACACCTTTCGATATACCGGGTTATTGGACGCAATGAGAAACATAAAACTTAGGGGAACCTAGGAATATGAAACCTAGGCTCTGATACCAACTAAACTGTCACGCCCCGACGCGAAAAATCGGCGCGTACAGTCAGATACGAGCTAGCACTAACAATAAATTCTAAGCTAAACAATTAGACAAATTATAAAGTGAGAAACACTTCCATTAATCAAAATAATTCCAACTTTATTACAATAACCAACATGCTAAGACTCGATCAAACATGTCTTCCAAATGAAATTCTAATACAACACTGACGTAAAATCAAACTGGAAGTAAAAACTAATCTGACTCAATAACTAGGTACAAAAGCACTCAAGGATCACTCCTGACCCTCCCCATCGGTAAGTGCGTCACTTGAAAAGCCTGAAAAGGGGGGAACACAACTATGAGCTGACTCTTAGTAGGAAATAACGGCATATTTACGTAGTTAACATCTTAATTACCAGTTGTATGTAACAGAGAACAAGGAATTGAATAAAGAGATCAAGAACAATGTAGAAGGTCTTGCAAAGTCAAGAATTGAATAAATTCTAATGATCAATAATATCATGTACAAGAAATTCACTAAGAGCAATTGAAACAATAATAATTTGCCAACAAGCAAGTATTTCAATAATTCATAATCAAGTAAAAGGAATAACAATAGAGCAAATGTCATAGACACACACTAGTCAAGTACTCGGTGCAAATGCCACACCTTTTCATTAACATCCCATGGGCTCACTAATTTTCGGGCGCTCTCCCCAGGACCAGACCGGGCCCTTATGATGCGATGGCATTGGTTTTACGGATCGATGATCCCAATTGTCTAGACATTTCTTGTATAAATATGGCCAATGAATTTCAAGGAATAAGCTAAAATGTAACAAATACAGATCTAGCAAAAATCAGAATAACAAGAAAATGAAAGATTAAACTTTGGCATAATGTTTAACGACAATTAAGTCGTGGAATCCAAGAATGAAAGGATAAGTAGGAAAAATACAATCTTTAGAATACATTCAATTCCATAAATTAACATTTTATTCTGTTGGTTTAACAAGTTTTATCATACTGGAAATGTCTTAAATTAATTGGATGCAAAAAGCCAAAGAAATGATTTATTTAGTATTATTAGAGTAAGTTACTAAGAATTCCACTTAATTCATAGAAATAAATCCTATCATGGTGAAAATCTCCCTAAAATTTTCAAGTAACTCCAGCACATGATTCCTCTGGAAAATGACAGTAAATATCCATTTTTATTACTGGAATGGAATTTTTACACATTAAAAATACCTTTTTAAACACAAAAAACCCCATATTTGGTGTGCTATAAAAAGTTCCTTATGAAATTTTTGGATGGGTTATTAAGAATAATCATCTTACTGGTTGTTCATTTTTCATGATACCCATAGTATTTTTAGCATACTGAAGTTAATTTTTCTACATTATTCTACCATTTATGCTATTTATTGAATGGAAGAAATACATTAAAAATTTGTTTAAGTATAAAAATTTCTCTATAACTTGCTGTTATCATTCTAACATGCTGGAAAATTTTTTGTTATACTGTAAGAACTTTTATCATGCTGTAAGGGTTATTGTTAACAAAGTTAATATAATTTTCATGCATTTATTCTCTATTATATGGAGAGTAAATGAATTCTATTTGGTAAAAATATCACATTTTCACAGAAAATTGTCTCTCACATGATAATTATATCAGAGTATAATATTCATGAATTTTCATACCTTTGAGATCTTTTTAACATACCACATATAATTTATAAGCATTTTCTTTCATTTTATAGAAGAAATATAGATTTTTATAAGATAAAATATTCTAAATCCACAAGAATTTAACTTATCACATGCTGCTACTATAAGACAACATTTTTCATACATTTTAGTTATTTAATAATAATTTTTGCATGCTGGACATAATTTCTTATACATTTATATTCTATTAATTATAGGAAAAATAGGTTTATATGCATAAAATAGATTAAAATACTTTCCAGTAGCAGAAAAATAACTTTTAAATCTCCTGGTAGTAGAAGAATATGTTTTACAGGGATTTAGGGTTTTTAATTATTCATTTAATAACTCCGGATCGCGTTTAGGGCGGAGGTCGGTCACCCGGCCCCTTTTATTGGGATGTGTGTGAGATCCAGGGATTAAAAAGCCTATATCTTCCTCAATTCTTAATGGAATTAAGCATATGATATATCAATGGAAAGCTAAGACAGAGTACTATCATTTGGTAAGGTCAATTTCAGATTTAGGTTCTGTAATTAAGTTCTGTATTGACAGGAAAAAGAAAAAACCCTAATTAGGATAGTGTGTTACTAAAACATCAAATTCTCTACGTATACATGATAACTTTTAGGACTTTTTATATCACTGGAAAGCTAACAGAGAGGGCTTTCCAACCATGTATCACACATGCTATGAATTTTAACATTTATGTTTCGAATTCATGGATTAATCAGGTTCCAAGTATATGAAATCACCATATGGACAAGCTCATGTTCAAACCTCAAATTCTCTAAATATAATTGATGGATCAAAGGGCTTTTTACGCCAAAAGAGAGATAACATGCTAAGATTCAATTTGATATACAATAATTAACATTTGTCCAGTTATAACCTACCTCAATTGAAGACTTAAACCACGAGATAGATTAGACCCACGAACTATAAGAATTCCCTTCAAAGATCTCATGATTCCTCCCTCAATACCCTATAAAAATTAAGGCTTTTAGTCTAAGATGATAGATCTCGTCGAGCTGATCAAAAACCCCTACTCATATGCCTATTTTGGTTGAGGTACTAACCTGATTTGATGAACCAAAACTTGGAGATAGAAAAACGACGGGGAGCAGACCACCTTCCACAAAATCGCCAAAATCTCCTCAGATCTAACTCCTCTGCCGACACCACAGCAACCAAATGAAACTAGGCTCGAAGAGCTTTCTATCTATAGCTCATACATCTTCTGGATCCTTCTAGGAAGGGAGAATTTCGACCTTGAAGAGGCGTGTTGTTTACGCCGTCGAAATAATTGACCTAGACTAAACTCGTCTAATCACTCTTATCCTAGTTAATCTTACACAAAATTTGTTGGGGGCTATTAATCTAAAAGTCACTAGCTTTCATTTGCCCCTAATCTCATCGCAGTTGGTTAAGAAATGGGCTCTAATTTAATGTTCTAAGATTGGGTAAATAGTGAACACGAATTTTGGGTTAGGTGGGTTGTAAGTCGGGCTTAACCCACTGATTAGGCCTAGATAGTGATTTTATTAGGCTTAGTCCAAGAAGACAAAAGTGTTAGTCGATGCATCTATTATTTAATTACTATTTTTATGAATTGTTTTATGGTAGATAAAATTTTCACTTCTACTATTCCGTAAATAGTTAAATATTAAGTTCGGAAGACTTAATCCACTAATTCGGCCTAATAAATGATTTTATTAGGCTTAGCCCTAGAAGATAAACTTGCTAATCGCATGGTCTTCTAATTAATTATTATTTTTTGAGATTTTAATACCGTTAACAATTTCTCACAATTCATTTAATAATAAAATATTAAATTCAAAATTCAAATTTCAAATTCCCTCTTTTCATTTCAGTTTCATTCCAACTCAATTGCATTTGTGTTTCATTTCACCTAAACCTTATTTTCATTTGGGTTACATTTCATTTTCATTTCATTTCAATTTAATTTAAATTTTTAAAGGTTTAATTCTATTTCTATCCAATTATTAATTCAACTAAATTCAAATAAATTCCTAAAAATTTTAATTTGACAAGGAAAAATTAAATAAAATTATTATTTAAATACGGGGTATTACACACCGACTCGAATGCGTGCGACAACACTTGTTGCACCCACTAGATCTATGCAAAGACAAAATCTGCACCGACTATGAAATGCACGAGAGACCGGATATGCACCGATGTTGATCATGCGTGAGAGACACTTGCACCGACCGTGCTAAAACAAAACATTGCACCAACCTGAGTTGAGCTAAGGCACATTGTGCACCGACCCATTCTACGCAGAATGCAAACCTGCACCGACTCTAGTATGCATGAAATCAAGACTAGCATCAACGTTGAACAATGAACTGTATCGACCTAGGTAGATTAGCAGTGACCTTGAGTTTTGCCTTAGAGAATTAACCTTGCACTGACTTAAGCAATGCACAGACCTCTCCAGAGTGATGCATGCACAAGCATACTCATGAAATGATCATCAAACTCATGATGCATACAGGTATTCAATGGAATTCATTTTTATCATGAGAGGTTCCAACAAGAACAAAAATCATTTCTATCATGCACAAGTAGTGTGACAGCATCAAAACCACAGGGGTACAATAATCTCCCCCTTTTTGATGATGGCAACACTATTAGTGAACACTATGACTCAATTTATGTCAATGTAATCAAAATTGAGTGATCAAGCAGTGAACTCACATATTTTCTCCCCCTTTGACAACATCAAAAAGAAGGGATCAAATGTAAGAGCAGTGATCAATGGAGTTCCAAAACAAATGAGATGAATGATAAGTAGTGTGGAATGACATAAAACTCCACATAAGCAAGAAGTCTGAAATTATTCAAGGGGGTGCAAAAGATGAATTCCATAAAATCTCCCCCAAAGCTTATTCTAGAAAGGAGGGACCTACATTACAGACAATGTGGAAACTGAGATAGTCAGTAGAGAAATACACACACATGCATGAATTGTTCTCCCCCTTTGACTTCGATTAAGTTGACACTGTTAGAGAGAGCAACGCATGAATTATTACTCGGATAGGGGAATGATAGAAGGCAGCCTAGACAAAATTCAAACTGAGCAAGGGGAAATCATATTAATCTCCCCCTTAATACCAGAAAGATGCTGATGATTCAAGCTTCCCCATTTGAGAAAATAGAGGAATTTGAGTGGAAAGAAGTCATCAGTCATACAGAGTTAAGCCTATCCTGTCAGAACTGAATTATTGCTAAACAATGTGATACCAATTGTTGAGAAGTGTGATATCAACAAAAACACAGGGGTGCAGACATAGATAATATTAGGTCAAGCCCCAAAGGACATCAAGAATAGTGAGTACAATTCATTTTGAAATTAGCAGTGAGAGGAAACTGAGCACACGATTTTGACTGGATTGTCAATGAATAGATAAGACAAAAGGATTTTCAATAGGATACCAAAACCATAAATCTTGATAAGCGAATTTCAGATTCTTTTATTATAAGAGATTATGAATGAGTCTAAACTTACCAGCATGATTTAAGAATAATGTATACAAAGTTTATCAGAAAAATTCAATACACATATCTGAAACATCTTTTAATAGAGATGAACCAATTGCTCATATGACATACATGTTTGACCTCCCTCTATCTTACTCAATCAAATTCAATGACTCCTTTGGAAGTTACACTAGATAGTATTGAGATTAAACAAATATGAGGGTATCTGAATTTTCTTGAATTACACTTATTTTTCAGAATTTTTCTATTGAACAACATTTATTTTTCATGAGCAAGTTTGGTTAAATCAACACCTTTTTATGTGAGACACAACACGTCTTAGGTGAGGTGACCCAGTTACTTAGTGTGACAACCATATTACCTCTCACTAAGAGAACAGAGTTAACAATTTGGAGTGTCTTTTTACATGAGGAGACACCTTGATCAGAGGCCAGAATCCCCAGTTACTCGACACTTACCATGCCATTACTCTGTCAGATTTTTAATCATTTTTATAAGAGAGGTAACTGTGGCACTTCATGACATGGGCTTACTCTATTTCTTTGATAGAGGACCCAGTTTCTCTGTGACTAAAGTCATTGCTCTGCCTTTAGATTTTTCAGACAATGCTCAAAACACTGAAATGTTTAAGAACAATACTTTCTACACGTATCTTAACCAAAGAAGGTCATGTTTTTAAAATTTCAGATTTCAGAAGGTTTTGCATGAAGTTACATGAGACAATTGGTTAAGATTTATTAAACATAATGATTCAGATATTTTCAAGACTTTTAAATCAATACTTAATGAATACATTAGACTTAAATAAATTTGATTCATCAGACATTCTTAAACCAGTATAATAGAAGATTCTTCTTTTTGAAATATGTCGGATTTATGATTAGGGTACACAGATTTAAGTCTCTTCGATTTCAAATGGATCAACAATGACAGTGCAGCCAATCAATAGAAGCAACAAGAAATTTTTGTTAAGAGAGCATGAGACTTAATGTCAAGTCTGACCAAGGTGATTCAGCATATGAAGTTACGGACAGTTCAGTGCCACAAAATACTTTCAAGTGAAGCTTCCTACCAGCAACAATAGGAGTAGTAATTAAAGGGTTTCGGTCTCAAGTAGAGCATCAATTCAAGTGAACTCAGAACTGGTAGGAAGACCAAAGATGGCAGAATGAGTGAAGATGTGGTTAGACAAATGAGATATCAGCTGACTGAATGAATATTTTAGGTCTACTGAAATGGATGGTGGGTAAATAAATGAATAGCCAACATTTTAGAATCGAGATAAATGCTCCCCCTGACCAAATGCGTGACTTATGTGAATCATGATTGCACATGTGCTCCCCCTGAATAAATGCACTCAAACATTCTTTTTGGTGTTTTCAAAAATTAATTAAATGCAAACAACTCATGAGTGACATGAAGACCGTGTAGGGAAATTGGCTAGATAAGACATGTCCAATGACAGAATGTAGAGATTTTGAAAAATTATGCATCATGACATACACAATCATTCATCATAGCAATTGATATATCAAATATCAGTCACATGTAGTTCAGGTTATCAGAAAATGACATTCAATTCACTCTCAACTTAAAGGATACATAGATAATTCACAACATGTATTTGAGGACCTATGAAGGACAAGTAAAATCCAGATGTGAGCATGTATGCATGAAATACAATTGATTGAAAGAAATTATCTAAGGTTAGAAGATCGAACATGTCAAGCACAAAGAAGGGGTTTTACCAACGTTAGGTGCCTTGGTTTATTAACCCCATTTTTATTCTTCAACTTCCAAGGCACACCTGCAAGTTAGCACATTATTTGGCATGTGTAGGTACCCAAACAGTCTTGGGTCCTGCATGATTAATAGCACCTTTGATGGGTGCTTTCCACAGTCCTTGGGCTTTTGAGTCATCAAATATCATTAAACGACAGTCATTCATGGAGTGCCCAAATTGCCCACAATAATGACAGGAAACAACATGCTTTGATTTCTTGTTATGCACATAATTATTAGCATGGAATTTTTATGCAGGTGCATACTGGTTTCTATTTTTATCATGGAAGTTGTTCCTGTTAATCTTACCAAACATGTTTTCCTTAGTAGGATGTCTAGTATATTTGAAATTTTCTCGCCTATCTTGAAGATGCCAACAGTCCTTGACTGTATGGCCATGCTTTCCACATTTAGAGTAGCTAATAGGAATTCTTCTGAAAGAGCCCGACCAGCATTCGGTGGCCTTGTAACCAGATTTGTTACAGTTATAGCAAGTGATGTGCTGGTTTACAGGAACATATTTGTTCTTATTGAAACCATGTTGGTTTGCAGGGAATTTAGCATGATATGACTGTGATTTTTTCTTATCTCTTGCAAACCAGCATTGTGTAATCGTGTGTCCTAATTTTTCACAGTGAATACATTCAATTTTCTTTTTCTGAAATGAATGAAGTTTCTTATCATGCATTATTTTAGCATTCAGATCATCCTTTTCCATCAATTTACACTCATGCATTAAGTGACCAAATCTATGACAGTAATGGCATGACATTTTCTTTTTTGTGTGCATGTGTATGTGTGTGCGTGGATGATTTTTTAACATCATGCAGTGAAGTGGCAGGAACCTTTTTGTTCTTATGTGGGTCAGTTGGTTGTATAGATCTCTGAGCCGTAAACTGAAAAATAGGAGGGTTCTGAGAAATGTGAGAGGCAGAGCTAGAAACAAAAGATGTTTGAATTTTATTTTCAAAATTCTTTTTATTTACAGGGTTATAGCCCAACCCTTCATTCTAAAAGTTGACCTTTGTTCCCAGTAGTTTGTTTAGATTATCTTGCCCACTAACAAATTTAGACAGGGAATTTTTTAAATCTTGGACTTCATTCTCTAGAGTGGCAATCAACGATTCAGAATTTTTGTTTTGTTTATTGCTTTCAGCCAGTCCTTCATTCAACAAAGCATTGGTCGTTTTGAGGTTTTCAATTTCAGTTTTAAGATTGACCAACTCATCGGAACTGTCAGTCAACACACACTTGCTCTTTTCAAAAATCAGCAATCTGTCCGACAGAGTGGTGTTTAAATATTTCAACTTCTCAATTTCTTCCTTAAGCTTATCATTTTGCAATAATTCATTTATTAAAACATGATCTTCTGAATTGACCTCTTTCTTCTTTCTGATTTCAGATTCTTTTAGATCTCTCTGCTATTTTTCCACATTTTTCTGTAATTCCATGTTCACGATCTTGACCATATCAAATTTTTCTGCAAACAAATTCTTCTCTTATTCAAGTTTCCTAAATTTTTCTTCATTTTCTATAACTGATATTCTAAGGGAATTGTTTTTAGATTTCAGCCTTTTTAGTTCTAAATTGACACATTCAAGTTCTTCCAACAATTTTTCATTCTGAACAGAATTATTGATGAGACTTATCATCATTGGTTGTGTTAAGCTTTACACCTAGTTCAGAAATTTCATTAGCAAGTTCTTGATTTTTATTTTTCAGCAACCCAATCTGCTTTTTATGCATATGGATATCAGACAAACAGGCATCATGATATTGCTTCAGATTTGAACAATTTTCACATGGAGAACTTGAACTATCCTGATCAATTTTTTTTTTCAAATTTTTGTATTATTTTCTTAACCTCTCATGTGACTCTAATAAATTAGCATATGCATCCTCCCGGTCATTTAGAGAGTAATTTTCAAAGGGGTTTACCTGATCGTCATCCTCTTCTTCATTTTGGCTACTACTATGAATACAGCCTTTAGCCATCATACAGCTGTCCTCCCCTCTCTTGTAGGCTAGCTTCAGCTTGTCCAAAATGTCCTTAGCAGACCTACAATCATGAAAACATGAGTGTAAGGCCTTGTTAGTTGCAGCGTTCATTAAATCAAAGGCTTCCTGATTTTCTCCATACTTTGGACTTTTTCTTTGGTAATCTATGAGGACCGTGTGAAATTAACTTCTACAGATCAGTATCAACAGATATAACAAAGCTACGCAGACTGCTAAGCCACGAATCAATCTATGCCATTGAAAATCGGTGGATGAGCCATTAATACAAATCAGCAAACAGTTCAATGCACCGAAATATGTATGCTTATAAATGCACCAAAAAAGCTACAGGATCTACTACGGATCGTTGGATCCGATAACACAGCAACCAGCTCTGATACCACTTGATGGGGTGTAAAGCCCAGATTCAGAGGGGGGGTGAATGAATCCTCGTTCAAAAACTATTGCGAAATAAAACTTTCCCTCGATTCAAGGTAGTCTCATAGGACTACTAAACTTTCTCACTCAGAAATCCGACAGCTTAGCTCTCAAAAGCACTTGCCACGAGAAACACTAAGAAGCAAATGCCTCTGCTAAACATTTTGTCATACACTTGTCAGTTAAAATGAATCCAAGCAGAAATCACATATACTGATATGGAGTGCCCAAGCAACCTGAGAAGTGGGGAAAGAAGATATGGAATATGTACGTAAAGCACACCACAAAACACCAGGGTTTTAGGTGGTTCGGTCCACTGACCTACGTCTACCCCACACTCTAACCAGAGTGTGGCTTACTGCTGCCAAACAGCTTGAAACCGCTGGGCGTCACAGCTTGCCTACAAACGCTGCCTAACAGCTTGAACCAGAGGAACACACTCCTCTCTTCTTCCAACCCGGAAGGAACCACCAGTGACACCCAGTCACTAGCAACAAGAGACCCAAGTCTCTCTTCTCCTGAGTCCACAGGAGGAACCCCGACCTCAAACCAGAGAATCAGAAAACACAGTTGAAAAAGAAAAAACAAGTATGAGAAAATTCAGCTACTGAAAGCTGGAAATAAAGCATAAGAATGTATCTCTCGCAGGAGCAAATTGGTCTGGATCTGATCCAGAAGTCAACAGATAGCAGATCTTCAATTTTCTTTAGCAGCTTCACTCTCTCTCTTCTCTCTCAAACTCTCTCTTTCTCAGCATTCTAACACTACTACATTCTATTCTTCTCTTCTCTGTTCGTCTCACACTTCTCTTTTGCTCTTTTCTTCTTCTTCTTCTCTTATCACACACTAGCTCTCTCTTCTCTTTTCTTCTCCTTCTTCTTCTTTTTTCTTTCTCAGATATCTCTTGTTCATGCTCTTCTCTTCTCTGCTACTCACTCTCTAATTCTGCCGTCTTTTTCTTCTTCTTTCTCTTTCTCACGAACTCACTTCTCTTAGCTCTGCTCTCTCTCTCTTTTTCCCTCAGAATTCCTCTGATGCCTTCTTTTGTTTTCTCATCGTCTTGATCTTTATTGATCGCAAGAGGGACCTTCTTATAGAGCTTGAGACTTGGGTCCCACAAGCTCTCGCTTCAGGCATGTGGAGAGCTTGTTCCCGCCATGAGGTTTATGGTAGACACTCAGCCACGTGTCCAGATCTGGACTCAACTGCTTTCCACGTGGCACTATCATGGCACCTCCTCCATTATTCAATCACGTGCCCTTCTGGGATCATGTGCTTGACTTAAGATCATGTCAGAAGTGAAGAAGGCAATTCGTCAAACACATAGTGGGTGAAACTGAGCACATACCTCATAAGCTATGCAACATAAAGTCTCCAGAGTTATCTTGCACAGACTCTACGCATGTAAGAGGCAAGAGTTGCACAGACAAATAATGCAGCGCGCCTTAACTACACAGACTCGAGACCCATAAATCTCTTATGCATAGACTTGCCAAAGTAATGTGCATAGACTTAATGTGCGTGGTGTGAGAGTTGCACCGACTCGAATGCGTGCAACAACACTTGTTGCACCGACTAGATCTATGCAAATACAAAATCTGCACCGACTGTGAAATGCACAAGAGACCGGATATGCACTGATGTTGATCATGTGTGAGAGACACTTGCACCGACCGTGCTAAAACAAAACATTGCACCAACCTGAGTTGAGCTAAGGCATAGAGTGCACCGACCCATTCTACGTAGAATGCAAACCTGCACCGACTCTAGTATGCATGAAAGCAAGACTAGCTTCGACGTTGAACAATGAACTGTATCGACCTAGGTAGATTAGCAGCGACCTTGAGTTTTTCCTTAGAGACTAAACCTTGCACTGACTTAAGCAATGCACAGACCTCTCCAGAGTGATGCATGGACAAGCATACTCCTGAAATGCTCATCAAACTCATGATGCATACAGCAAGTATTCAATGGAATTCACTTTTATCATGAGAGGTTCGAACAAGAACAAAAATCATTTCTATCATGCACAAATAGTGTGACATCATCAAAGCCATAGTGGTTGGCATCATCAAAACCACAGGGGTACAACACAAAAGACACGACTGAGTGACGGTACACCAATCAGGGATTCTAGCACTCGTCACTCGGTATCAGTCCCATTCGGGTGGGGGTCGCTATCCAAGTTTCCTGAAAAATGTTAGAATGAACTGGATGAGTGAATCGCTCAGTAGGAATTACATCTCAAGTTCAAGCAATCTTTAAATAATTACAAATTACGTGTAATGCAAGCATAATAATACATGATGATTAAGTAAGAAAATCAGGTATATAGGTATAACTATGCATGCTGAACGAGTAAGAGGTCAAGAACTGTATAGAAAAGAAGAGCGAGCTGAAGAGAGTGGTAGAGCGAGCGCAATAAGCAGAGGAGAAGAAGTCTTCGAAGCTGAAGAGAGCAAAAGGCTTAGAGGAGAAGCTAGAAGGAGAGAAGAGCATTGTAAGTTTGAGATTGAAGAAAGTTTAAGAGGATTGGGACTTGTAATTGACTCGTGGATCAAATCCAGAGTCAATCTGCTCCTAGAGGGCTACATTGTTATCCCGTTTTCTTCTTTCATTTTTATTTCTGAATTCTATCAAACTGTAAGTCAGCGACCGAGGGTGAGTCCTCAGACATCGAAGCTGTAAATCTCAGCGGTAGCAAGCTGTAATGCTCAGCGGCTTGGGATCATTTCCATAAAGTTGTGGATCAGCTGTTTGTAGGGATCTAATCCCTGAAGCTGTGGATCAACAGATCGAAGCTTTGAATCAGCAGTAATCCACACTCAGTCTGTGTGTGGGGTGGATGTAGGTGAAAGCTGAACCACCTAAAATCCCTGGTGTCTCTATGTGACTACTTTTACTTCAGTTGCCCTTGTGTGTATTCTGTTTGTTCATATCTCGCTTATATGAATGCCTAGGATCGCCGAGTGAGATTAACTTTGTTTGATAGTATATTGCCTAATCTGCTTGCTTAGATGTTTTTACTCCATCTCTAGATCTGCTACTGTCTAAATCTAGTCATAGATTCTTTCATCTGTGATTAGTGCATCTGATAGTTTCATTGCAGAACCTTCAATTTCACTGTTAATCTTTATTCGTGTTTTTAAGGGGTAGATCTATTCACCCCCTCTAGATCTTAGTGTCCATCCGACCCAACACGTGGTATCAGAGCCTAACTCTCCCTTAGGGCCTCACATCCCAGATAGATTAGATATGGATGCTAAAGGTTTGATCGCTGAGGGCCACTCAACTAGCAAGCCACCATTCTTTATTGGTAGCAATTATGCCTACACTACATTTCACAACTCTTATGATCATAATCCTGGAATGGGAGGTCTAGGTAGTTTTTACATGTGGCCAATGCATCATCACTTTCAGAATTCATACTCTACTCAAAGGCATCAGCCTCGGCCTTGGAATTCTTATATGACTGGGCACAATAATTTTAGAAGTCAGAATTCCTATAGCTTTGTCAACTCCATGCCAAGTAAGTCTAGGATCTATAGTGCACTTACTACTCCCAATGCCTGGTGGACTAATCCCTGGCAAAGAGACTTTCAGAGTGATTTCAAAAAGAAGAAACAAGCCACACCAAAGAAACAATCCTCAAAGAATAAAAATGGCAAGAAAAAGCAGACAAAACTGAATGATAGCAGATCCACAACTGCTATGAAGAAGCATAATCAAATGTGGATACCAAAACATCTAATTTCTAGTCTGCATGAGATAAATGCTTTTATGGGACCCAAGAAGTTCTGGGTTCCAAATCATTTCACTTGATTCCCTAGCAAGTATGCCTGGCAGCCAATCACAACAAGTGGTATCTGGATAGTGGCTGTTCCAGGCACATGACCAGAGATAAAGCAAAATTATGCATGTTGGTGAAGAAAGATGCTAGCCATGTTACTTTCGGAGGTAATACTAAGGGAAAACTCATTGGCTCAGGAAAAGTAGGTAAGTGCTCTTCTTGTTTTATTGGGGAAGTTCTATTAGTGGAAGGTTTAGCTTATAATCTTCTTATTATTAGTCAATTATGTGACAGAGGCCATAAAGTTGTTTTTGATTCTCTTGCATGCACCATCTATGAACCCAATTCTGATTCGGTTAAATTTATGGGTAAGAGAATCAATAACATCTATATGGTAGATTTAGATGATATAGCACACTCTAATCTCTGTCTTAGTGTTAATAAAGATGACCTAGCCTACCTGTGGCATCGTAGATTAGGTCATACTAGTTACAGTGTGCTTCATAAATTGCATAAGCATAGCATGGTTAAAGGGCTCCCTGAAATTTCTTTCAAAGATGATAATAAAATCTGTGAGGCATGCACCCAATGTAAACAGACCAGAAAATCATTTAAATCTAGAACTAAAAATCTGTCTTCAAAACCCTATGAGCTAATTCATATAGATTTATTTGGACCCACTAGGTCGGTTAGCTTGTCTGGGAAAAGATATGATTTTATACTTATTGATGACTTCTCTAGATTCACATGGGTCTTTTACTTGTCTCAGAAAAATGAAGCCTTTGAAGAATTTTAGGAGTTCTTTTACAAAATAAAACAGACTAATGAGCATGATATTTTAAACATCTTGTCTGATCATGGTGGTGAGTTTGTCAACTCACAATTTGATGACTTTTGTAGGAAGAATGGAATCACTCACAGATTCTCCTCACCAAGAACTCCATAGCAGAATGGAGTGGTGGAAAGGTGAAACCAAACCTTTGTTGAGATGGGTCGGACTATGCTGGTAGAGGGTGACTTCTGTCTTTCTTGAATCTGTCAGATATACTATCCGTTTATCTAATCTATCCTCATCCTTGGCTTCAGTATCTGAACATTTCTTGGAATCATTTTCTGAATCTGATCAAATGACAAACTGATAGACATGTTCATTAATCTAAGCTGTTGAAGTTAGAAAGCTTCTCTCATAAGAGATAATAATGAACCCTGAATGAATTGTTGGTTTAAACTTAATGATCTTTAGAGACTAAAAACCAAACTCAATGAAGAAGGACTGTGGAATGCCTTTTAATTATTATTAACCATTTCGTGCATGTCATGTCTAATTGAGTCTTTCAAAATCTGAATTTATCGAGATTCGGGCTAAATTGGATGAGAAAACCTGAAAATATATATTGTTCTTAAACAACATCTTCTGAAAATCAAATGGACAGCTGTGTCAAAATGATAAATCATATACTCTGAAGGCAGAGCAATGATTGAATGCACTGAGAAATTGGGAACTTCATCAATGAATTGGAGAAAAACCCATGTCAAGAACTGCTTCAATTTATCTCTGTTCAGAAAATAAAAGGTTAGTTCCACTGAGTAACTAGGGGTACTGGCGTCTGATAAACGTGTACCCTTACACAAAAAGGTGGAAACTATACCTGAGACATAATAGTGGATCTTGCCAAGTAACTAGGGATATTGGCGTCTGATAAACGTGTACTCTTATGTAAAAAGGCTAGATTGTACTTGACTGTTCTAAAGAAGTAAAGAAAAGAAATGTCTGAAACTGTCAATGCTCTTCTGAGGATTAATTCAAAATTGGGAGTTTGTTTAATCTCAATACAAGTTCCAGTCAATCCTGATGATGCCCTGAGGCTTAGATAAACAAGATAGCATAAGACAAAAGCTGACATGTCCCATGTGCTCCTGGTTCATTACTATTAAGAGCTTATACAGAGTGGTTCTCACAGAGTGGAGTGGATAGTCTCTCACTTTTATACTCTTTAAACCACATAAGTTCAGGAATGCAATATCTGCACTCTTATACTAGAACAATCTGTGCTTTACTGCTTGGTTGCTGAAAAGCCTGACTAGTTTGTCACATCAGATTTCCTCTTCAATGTAGTACTCTTCTTTTCATCCTTTCTGCTAATGGCAAAGGGGGAGAGATTTTGATGTTGATATTCTGATGTTGATATGTTTTGTGGTATTGATGGGGAGAGAGTTTGATAAGGAAAGTGTTTTGCATATAGGGGAGCCTTTGCATCTGCATCTCTTGATTTTTACTGTGTGCATATTGCTGACATCAAAATGTAAATGTGTTGCCATCATGAAAAAGGGAGAGAATATTATGGGAGCTATTGTAGAATAATATATTTCATGTCTCCTTCGACTTAATTATCTGAATTTAAGTTCCTATTGTGTTTTAATGATTGACAACAATACATATTATTTTTCAGCCTTTGGATTTTGATAAATGACTTTCAAAACTGTTAGCATTTCATAGCTTCATATACATGCACTTCATACTAAGGTCGGTGCATGTTAGATTTTGCTCATAATAGAGGTCGATGCATATTACATGGTAAGCTGATCTAAGGTTGGTGCACATCGGTCTTAGTCATGGATAGGGTCTGTGCACATCAGCCTTGTATTTGCGTATAGTCGGTGCAGGTTTTGCATTGAGCATATAAAGTCAGTGCAGGTTGTGCCTTGAGCTAAACAAGGTCAGTGCACATCCTTCGTTAGGCAGAACAAAGTCGGTGCATACTGACATTTGCATAGACTCAGGTCAGTGCACAGTTGTATCTTGCTCATATACGGTCGGTGCATGTTCATGTAGCCTGTTCATAAAGATCGGTGCAAGGTTTGTAGTGTGCATGTATAGTCGGTGCAGGTTCTGACCTGTGCATGTAAGGGTCACTCAGGTCATGCTTTATGCATATATCGGTCAGTGCTCATTTACCTTGTGCCTATACAAGGTCGGTGCAAACTTGCATTAAGCATACACAAGGTCCATGCATATTCATACCTGATGTTGAACCAAGTCGGTGCACATTTCCTTTACTACATATCTAGGTCAGTGCTCATCTTTGCTTAAGTCGGTACACATGTTCTGGCTATAGCACATAAGGTCGGTGCAACTTTGCTAGCCATATCAGATCCCTTGCGCATAGGGTTTGATCGTATGTGCACACGTCTGGTTAAGCTATCTTATGGCATTGATACTAAGTCTTCTGTCACATAATTACAAAGTGTGTGATGAAATATCTTTTACTCTACTGACAGGGACTTTACCATAGAAAAGGCCAAGGGAACCAGGATACGATGCTCGTGAGACTTAAGTGAGGCACATGGTTCCAGATCTTCTGTGCCTATGATTGAGCACGTGATCCAAGGTAGATACGTCTAGAGAATTCTGCCACATGGATCTGCCCACTTATCTGCACCTGACGCGTGTCATCTCTAATAAGGCGGGAACGTGCTCTCCACATGCCCAATGCATGAGCTTGTGGGTCCCGAAGACTGAAGCCATATAAAAACCCCTTCTGAAGATCTGATCTAAGTGGGGGGGAGAGTAAGAAGATTTTGATCGAGCAAGGAAGAGCGAGCTAAAGAGAGTGGTAGAGCGAGTACAAGAAGCACAGGAGAAGAAGTCTTCGAAGCTGAAGAGAGTCGAAGGCTGAGAGGAGAAGCTAGAAGGAGAGAAGAGTATCGTAAGTTTGAGATTGAAGAGAGTTTAAGAGGATTGGTACTTGTAATTGACTCGTGGATCAAATCCAGAGTCAATCTGCTCCTAGAGAGCTACATTATTATCTCATTTTCTTCTTTCATCTTTATTTTTGAACTCTGTCAACCTGTAAGTCAGCGTGCGAGGGTGAGTCCTCGGACAGCAAAGCTGTAAAGCTCAGCGGTAGCAAGCTGTGAGGCTCAGCGGTCTGGGATCATTTCCCCAAAGCTGTGGATCAGCTGTTTGTAGGGATCTAATCCCCGAAGTTGTAGATCAATAGATCGAAGCTGTGAATCAGCAGTAATCCACACTCAGTCTGAGTGTGGGGTGGATGTAGGTGAAATCCGAACCACCTAAAATCCCTGGTGTCTCTGTGTGACTACTTTTGCTTCAGTTGCTATTATGCGCATTCTGTTTGTTCATATCTCGCTTAGATGAATGCCTAGGATCGCCGAGTGAGATTAAGTCTGTCTGATTATATATTGCCTAATCTGCTTGCTTAGATGTTTTTACTTCATCTCTAGATCTGCTACTATCTTAATCTAGTCATAGATTCTTTCATCTGTGATTAGTGCATCTGATAGTTTCGAAGCAGAACCTTTAATTCCGCTGTTAATTTTTATTCATGTTTTTAAGGCGTAGATCTATTCACCCCCCTCTAGATCTTAGCATCCATCCGACCCAACACGTGGTATCAGAGCCTAACTCTCCCTTAGGGCCTCACATCCCAGAGAGATTAGATATGGATGCTAAAGGTTTGATCGTTGAGGGACACTCAACTAGCAAGCCACCATTCTTTAATGGTAGCAATCATGCCTACTGGAAGAATAGGATGCAGGTTTTTCTCCATGCTAAAGACTATGATATCTGGAAGGTTGTTAGTAAAGGTCCATTTGATTTACCTCCAGATGAAGAATTATGGACTAAGGAGCATATCCGGAAGTCCACTTTGAATTGGGGTGCCATTAATGATATATAATGTGCACTCCATCTCACCGAATTCTCCAGAGTTTCCTCGTGTACCACCGCTAAGGAGATGTGGGATAAGTTAGAGATCATCTATGAAGGGACATCTCAGGTTAGAGAGACTAAGGCAAATATGTTAGTCTCTGAGTATGAGACTTTCAAAATGAAGCCTGAAGAGTCCATATCAGAGATGTATGCTCGGTTGAATGTGATTACTAACAGCTTGAGAAGTCTAGGAAAGATCTACAGTGACCATGAGATGGTTAGAAAGATTCTAAGGTCCCCGACACCTATATGGCACACGAAGGCCACTGTAGTTGAGGAGTCTAGGGACCTAGCTAAAACTACTGTAGATGAGCTCATTGGTTCTCTCATGACATATAAGTTGAACCTTAAGAAGATTGATGAATCTGAGAAGAGAAGGAAACCCTTAGCCCTTAAGGCAAATTCTAGCAAAGGGCCATCCAGTGAATATAGCTGTACCAGTTCTGAGGAGGATAAGGATGAGTTTGCTATGATCACTAGGAAGTTCAAGAAATTCCTCAGAAAATAAGGGAAAGGGCTGAGAAGAAAATACTTCTCTGGAAAAAGACAGTCCAAACACAAATCTGAAACTGCAAAGAAAATTGATGCCATTTTGTGTTACAATTGTAGGAAGGCGGAACATCTTAGGGCAGACTATCCTGAGCTCAAGGATAAGCAGCCCAGGTGGAAGAACAAAAAGGGAAAAGCCATGATTAGCACCTGGAGCGACGAAGAAGAAGAAAGTCGGAGCAGGTCCTCAAACAGTAAGAAAGAACAAAGAATCTACCTGATGGCGAAAAGCAATGATGAGGTAACTTCCGCTTTTGATAAATTTACACAGAATGAATGGGAAGATGCGTATGCTGAAATACTTGAGGAATATGAAGACATGCATAGGGAGAATAGACATCTGAAAAAGAAAGTGAATTCATTAGTTAATGACACTTCGTTGTCTGATAAAATTGCATGTTTACAAATTGAAAATTCAAAACTGAAAAACTCCCTTGATGAAGCTGAATGTAGTAAAAGCATGTTAGTTGATTTGAAAAAGGAAAATGGGAGTTTGTTGAACTCCATTGATGAACTTAAAATGAGAATACATGAATTTAAGGAAGAAACTAGAACAGTAACTAAAAAATATGAAGCTATCAATGGTGTAAATGCTGAACTCAAAAAGGTCATTGAAAATCTAGAAAAAGAAAACAAGGATAAGTAAAACTCCTTTGAAGGCATGACACAAGGAACAGAAAATCTAAATGCCCTCTTGGGAACAAAAACAAACTTTAGAAAGGAAGGCTTGGGTTTTGGAGAGGGGGATTTCCGCAGCCCACCACAAAGGCAGCCCAACAAGACCCACAAGGTCCAACCAGGCGAGCCCACCCGAGTGATAGCCCACCGGGCCCACTTAGGGAAGAAAAGCCCAATAAATAAGACTCGAGGAACTAACTCTCCCCGGCGGCCTTCTAGGCTCGGAGGGCCCGAGACAACGGTCAGGTCCCAAGGAAGGTCCGGCCTAAAGCCCTCTCCCCGTCCGAGAGAGATAGGCTCCAGCCGACCTATCCGACCCCACCTTCGCCGGGCCATGCCTATCGCTCGGGCAAGAGCTAGCATCCCCGAAGCTCGGTAAGGCCGGTTGATTAATCCGCAGGTGCAGCCGTTCAGAGTCCTCCGCCAGCGGGAGAGTCAGGGGAGCCGCCGGACTCCAAGGGGATAACGTTCCCACGATCAGGCCATGAAAGCCCCCGTTAAAGACGTAACTCCCGCCGGGAACCCCTCAGCTTACAGGACTCCTGAAGGCGGCGCACTATTTAAGCAAGGGATACCCTCCGGAAGAAGGTAAGATGAACAAGGCATTCATACACCCTAAGCTCCTGAGCACGACTCGCTTCACCCTTTGGTGGAGAGGATTCTCGCGCATCAGCTCTCTCCTCCCCCCATTATCGCTTCCACCATAGCTCCACTGACTTAGCCATCGGAGGGTTTTGCCCCAGGGAGATCCCCTGGGCCCTCTGATACGTTTCCCTCTCTTGCAGATTCATCTTCTGGTGATCCACAGCCCGCTCAGGATCCAGCGCGAGATCTTACCTCTTCATCTGGCGCCGTCTGTGGGAAACGCACGAAGAGCCGAGATGGTGAGAAGAAGCTCAGGGAGGAGATCCGCCGGTGGGGCAGGTAAGGCTGTGGCGGCGGCGGGAGGCGCCCCCTCTAGGGTCTCACAGAGCCCCCCCTCCAACGCCAGCATCCCCACCAACAGGCCACCACCCCCCCCCCCCCCCGGCGGAGACAGGGGCACCCCTCGACGGTGGCGCCAACGCCTTCCAGGCCCTCAACGAAAAGATGGACGTCCTCGTGGAGCTCATGAGGGCCCAGGCGGCTAGGGACGCAAGGTCCCGCGCCCCGTCAGGAAGTCCCCCTCGAAGGAGTGCGACGCAGCACACCGCCGGAGGCCGCTTCACCCTCTGCGGCCGACAGCTCCTCCGCAACGACGTCGGAGGACCCTCGCATGCTCCGCCTGCGGAGCAAGAGGCTTCCTCCACGCCGAGGAAAGGGAAACAGGGGGCGAGGCCGCCGCGCCCAGGCACTAGTGCCCCGGGAGACCGCCAAGACGCCCCCCCCAGCCCCACGATGCGACTGTAGCCAGAGCTGTCCCTCCGACTGCGAGATTTCGAGAGACGGTTCGCAGAGCAAGAGCGCGCCCTCCGCGCCCTGCAGAAGACCTCTCTCCCGGAGGACGAGGAGAAATCCTCTTTCTCCGAGTACATCTTGAAGGCAGAGGTCTCTCCCAGAGCCTCCATTTCGACCTTCAAGCTCTACGACGGCCAGGGCGACCCAGCCGACCACTACGATAGCTTCGACGCCCTAGTGACCCTTCGTGGAACGTCGGATCCCATCAAATGCCGAGCCTTCGCGGCCACCCTGGTCCAAGGTGCTCAGGCATGGTTCCAGGCCCTCGCCCCTGGGTCCATCCGAGACTTCAGGCAATTTGGGCGAATTTTCAAGGAGAGTTTCGCCGGTAGCGCCCCCCCAAGGTCAGTAGCGGGGCTCCTGACTCTCAAACAGGCGCAAGGGGAGAGGCTCCGGACTTACGTCCACCGATTTAAATCGGAAGCCCTCAGGATCCCCCGCCTGGATGTGGCCTCAGCCACAACCGCACTGACCGGGGGCACCCGGGACGAGAATCTCCGCCACGAGCTTGTCCTCCACCCTCCCTCGACCCTTGCCGAGCTAGTGACTCTGGCACTGCGCCACGCCGAGTGCAAAGAAGTACTCAGCGCCTGCCGAGACGCAACCGGCTCGGGTCGGGAGGGGGACAAGAAGCGGACCTCCGAGCCAAACCCTGGCTCGGGTAAGAAGCGCGATCGAGAGGGAGAGCGCAAGAGAAAGTACGAGCGGTACACCCCCTTGACCGCGCCAGTCTACGAGATCTATGAAGACATCAAAGACTCGGGACTTCTCCGCCAGCCCGAGCCAATGAGGTCGAAAAACCGCAAGCGGGACAAGCATTGCCTGTTCCACGGCGACCACGGGCACCACACCGGAGATTGCCATCAGCTCTAGGACGAGATCGAGCGCCTCATCCGTCTGGGGCACCTAGCCCGGTTCACGATCGGGCACAAAGAAGACCGAGATGCCGCAGAGGAGATCGACAACGCCCCCCGAGGGGTTCACATCAACGTCATCTCCGGAGGAGCGACATCGGGCGGCGACACCAGCCGAGGGAGGAAACGTCATACCGAGCGAGCCAGCCGAGCCTTAGAGCCCCCCAGAGGCCCGCCGATGGAGCCCCAGGTCATAGTCTTCTCCGACCAAGACCTGGAAGGGCTGAGCACCCCGCATGACGATGCCCTCGTTATCTCGGCCATGATAAATCACTGTAATGTAGACAGGATTTTGGTTGATAACGGGAGCACCCCCGATGTATTATCTTATGACTGTTTTCTCAAGATGGGGGAAGACCCATCCAAGCTCCGCCCGATCCGAACGCCCCTTTGCGGGTTTAATGGCCTGGCCACCTACCCCGAGGGAGCCCTAAGCCTGCCGGTCACTATCGACACCCCACCCAAAACCGTTACGGTCATAGTGGACTTCATAGTGATTAAAGGTATGATAGCGTACAACGCCATTTTCGGCCGAAAAATTCTCAGCCGAATAAAGGCCGTACCATCTACCTATCACCAAAGAATGAAGTTTCCCACCAAAAACGGGTTAGGGGAAGTCCGAGGTAACCAGGCCACGGCTAGAAGGTGCTACAATATCTCGGTAGAAGCCTCAAGGCCGGACGGGAAGGATAAGGGCCCCAGGGGAGTCGAAGGAAAAGCCGTGACCACCGAGCCCGGTGGCGAGTTATTAACGGTATTCCTGAACGACGACCCGGACCTAGGAGTAAGGATCGGCGCCGACCTACCACCAAAGGAACAGCAGCAATACAAGGAGTTTCTTTCTGAGTACGTTCGGGTCTTTGCTTGGTCCGATGATCAACTCCCTGGTATACCAGAGGAGACTGTGACGCACAAGCTCAACCTCGATACCACCGTGAGACCCGTACAGCAGCGGAGAAGGAAGCATGCGCCCGAGAAACAGGCGATCATCAAGACGCAGGTCACCAAGGGACAAGAAACTGGTCTTTTCAGACCGGTCCTGTACCCAACGTGGCTAGCCAACGTCGTCCTGGTGCCGAAGACTACAGGCAAGTGGCGAATATGCGTAGACTTCACCGATCTGAATAAGGCCACCCCCAAGGACTACTATCCGCTACCGAGCATCGACCAATTGGTTGACTCAACCTCGGGCAACGAGATACTCAGTTTCCTGGATGCCTATTCGGGTTATCATCAGATCTGAATGAACCCTGAAGATGTCGAGAGGACCGCCTTCATCACCGACTACGGCGTGTACTGCTACACCCGGATGCCCTTCGGATTGAAGAATGCTGGAGCCACATACCAGCGACTGGTCAACCATATGTTCAAGGGACAGTTAGGTCGGAACGTCGAGGCCTACATCGACGACATGCTCGTCAAGACCCCGAGGGCCCAAGACCACTTCACCGACCTCGCCGAGACTTTCGGCACCCTCCTGAAGTACTGCATGAAGCTCAACCCCGCCAAGTGCGCCTTTGGAGTAAGATCTGGGAAGTTCCTGCGTTTCCTGGTCACTCAGTGAGGGATCGAAGCCAACCCCGACAAGGTCCAGGCCATCCTGGACATGCGCCCGCCCACGTGCATTAAAGACGTCCAGCGTCTGACGGGGTGTGTCGCTGCTCTCAGTCGTTTCCTATCCCGTGCGGCCGAACGATGCCTGCCCTTCTTCAAACTGATGAGGGGGCCCAAGATAGCATCTGCTACATTCGCATGGGATGGGGAATGCCAGACAGCGTTTGCCGAGCTCAAAGAGTTCCTGGCTTCACCCCCGGTGCTTTCCAAGCCCGTCCCGGGCGAGGTCTTGTTGCTCTATCTCTCGGCAACGCCATCAACGGTCAGCTCGGTCCTAGTCAGGAATGACTCGGGAATCGAGAGGCCGGTCTACTACACCAGCAAGGTGCTCAACGAGGCCGAGCGGAGGTACCCCGCAACCGAGAAACTCATGCTAGCGTTGGTTACCTCCGCAAAGCGGCTCCGACCCTACTTCCAGGGGCATCCCATCACCGTGCTAACCGGCGACCCACTGAAGAAGATTCTGGCCCATCCCGAAGCCTCGGGGCGACTCGTCAAATGGGCCATCATGCTCGGGGCCTACGACATCTCGTACCGGCCGCGATCAGCTATCAAAGGACAAGCGCTCGCCGACTTCATCGTCAAGAGCACCGTTCCGGTCGAGGACAGGCCTCCGACAGCAACCGGGCCAACCTGGGAGCTGTTCGTCGATGGATCATCCAACTCGATCGGCAGCGGCGCAGGGATCCTCCTAAAGTCCCCCGAAGGAATAGAGTTGCAATCATCCAACAATGCGTCTGAGTACGAGGCCCTTATCTCAGGAGCCCGCATGGCCCGACGGTTGGGGGCCGAGCGAGTCAGGATCCACACCGACTCCCAGCTAGTTGCAAGCCAGGTCAATGGCGAGTACGAAGCTCGGGAGGTACCTATGATCAAATACCTACAGTTGGTCCGGAGCCTAGCCCAGCAGTTCGAGGAGTTCGAGGTAGTCCGAATAGCTCGGGAGCAAAACTCTCGGGCGGACGCCCTCTCCCGACTGGCCTCCTCCCTAGACCCGGAAGGTACACGATCGGTCCTCCTAGAAGAGCTAGAGTGCCCGAGCATAGACTCGGAGCTCCTCGCCATTGACTCGGCCACTCCCGGCGATTGGCGCTCCCCCTACCTGTCCTGGCTACGGGACTCCCGGGAGCCCTCCGACCCTCGGGAAGCCCGCCGAATGAAGTACCAAGCTCGGCGCTTCATCATCCTCGACAACGCTCTCTACCGAAAATCGTTCTCCGGGCCCCTTCTGAAGTGTCTCGGTCCCGACGAAGCAAGCCAAGCTGTTGAAGAGATTCATCAAGGCCTGTGCGGAGCACATTCAGGAGGTCGGTCGCTGGCCAGAATCCTGCTAAGGCAGGGGTACTGGTAGCCGACCCTACAGCGCGACTGCACGGCTTACGCACAACATTGCCACCGTTGCCAGCGGTTCGACCATTTGGTCCATCAGCCGGCCACGGAACTTATCACCCTTACCGAGCCCTACCCTTTCGCTTGGTGGGGGATCGACATCCTTGGGCCATTCCCAACGGCTCAATCCCAGAAGAAGTTCATCATCATCGCCATCGACTACTTCACCAAGTGGATCGAGGCTGAAGCAACAGCAAGGATCACCGAGACAGTCGTCTGGGGTTTCGTATGGAAATCGATCATATGTCGCTTTGGCATCCCCGAGTGATAGTGAGCGATAACGGGCGGCAATTCGACTCTCGGTACTTCCGAGACAGATGCGCCGACCTAAATATCCGCAACCACTTCACTTCGGTCGCCCACCCTCAGGCCAATGGGCTAGTTGAAAATGCCAACAAGACCATCTTGAAGGGCATAAAAACCAGACTCGGCAAGGCTAAGGGTAGCTGGCTCGAGGAACTGCCTAGCGTACTATGGTCGCACCGAACGACCCCCGGGACGGCAACCGGTGAGACCCCTTTTCAGCGGGTATATGGCATCGAAGCTGTCGTTCCGTTAGAGATCACCAGTCCGTCTCTCCGAGTGATCAGCTTTTCGCCCGAGGCAAATGAGCAGAAGTTACTCGAGAACCTCGACCTGGCAGACGAACTCCGAGAGATCGCGAACGTCCGAGCTACGGAATACCAGCGCCGCCTCACTCGGTACTACAACACCAAGGTTCGAGGCAGACAATTCCGACCAGGGGACTTCGTCCTCAGGAAGACCGAAGCATCTCGACCACTGGAGGCGGCGGGCAAGCTATCCCCCAACTGGGAAGGCCCCTACCGAGTGATCGAGACGCTCGGGAAAGGTGCGTATAGGTTAGCCACAATGGAAGGGGAACCCATTCCCCGGACATGGAACGCAACCACACTATGCAGATTTTATTTTTGAAAACTGTATCAACAAATCGGGTAAAATAAACCCCCTTTTTACATTTATTCAAGATAATTGTTGGCACATCGGAAAGGCAACTGCCAATACATTACATAGTGAAAAGCAAAAATCCCTCTAGCACCACGGCAAACGGCCATCGCCCGGCCAACCCGGTCTTGACCTCCTCGCATCCAGCCACTGACTCTGCCTCGCGTAGAAACTGGCTCGGACAAGAGATGGTCGACCCAGTTGGCTCGGGTGGATCGTGACAAGGGTGACAGAGGGACGACAAGGAGAAGGCCACCTTTCACGTGAGGAAGGCTACCTTCCAAGTTGGCAACAACCTGGAAAAAGGAGTGCCGTGAAGGTCTCCCCTCTGCCAATCCACCAACCCCTCGGAGGCGAACAGAAAGCAAGCAGCCCCCGAAGAGTGAAAGAAATGAAGAACAAAAGAGAGAGAAAGAGGCTGCGGACAGGGGTGAGGAGGGAGCTTGCGCCGCCTCCTCCCCTCCCACGGAGGGGAATGGCGGCCGGCATCCCTAACTCCCCCATCCGCCCTCCATCTCGACGTCCGCCCGGAAGCCTCGCCGGAGCCAAGAGGAGGCAAACAGCGTGCCCCCGCACGTCGAAGCCCTCTCCAGATCCGTGCGGCGACCGTCGGACCCGTCTCATGAACGCGCGGCGACCGTGGGACCCGACCGATACTCCAGGACAGTTGGAACCGGCCGCTCCCCGTCGTCTGCGGCGTCATCTTCTGAAGGGCCCTCCATGCTCCGATCACGGCGGCACAATGCAGAGCGAGGACGAGGAAATAAGAGCAGACCGCCGACGAGAGTCCTAAGTGTTAAGAGGGAAGGAGCACCCTTCGGTCCTTTTTATAGGCCAAGGGAGGCCACGCGCCTTAAATGACTCCCCCCTCGAAAACACGCTATAGGACCTCCCTTGGAAGGTCACCTCCAACTCCTCGGTCCCCCGCCCTAGCGGGATTCGCGAAGCGCCTCGACTTCCAGGGCATGGTGGAACGAAAGGACGGCCCGCCAGAAGCCTCCCGAATCGGCATGCGAAAACGGCGCAAAGAATATCGGCACTTTCCAACTGCCCCCGATACGCCAGCCAAATCACGGCAAAGATAGCGATCAAATAAAGTAAGTCCTTTATTGCCTCCCATAAAGAAGTCCTCTTACAGAAGGAAAAATAGACAAAAAGGGGAAGGGGCAAAATAAAGCAAAATACATCAGGCCTCGGGCCCACTTTGAAGCCCAGGAACAGCAGTAGGGGACGCGTCACCCCCGGTACCTTCGGTGACGGCCGGCCCGGACACTGACCTCGCCTGTGCGAGAACTGTCCCGGTCGTGAGCCCTCCCGGAGCCTCCGGAGTTGGTGACCCCACTGGAGGTGACTCCTCCGGTTCTTCCCCGGCCGAAGATGAGGAGCTGGAAACTGACTCGTCCGAGTCATAACTCTGGCCATAAGGAAAATCACCCCCGGCAAGGTGCTCATTGGCATAGCTCATCGCCCGGCGATAGCCCTGCCTGAATCCCTTTCGAGCACCCCGGCGGAGCGCTACCTCGTAGTAGGGTAGGGCAGCTTCAATCAGGTCGGCCGAGTAAGCTTCCGAGCCTTTGTAGCGCTCGATCGCCTCCGCCTCGACCTGCCCGTCCCGAGCCCGCTCCGCCTAGACCGCACGCTCTTCCGCCCTCGCCAGACGCTCCTCTAGCTCGGTCATCCTCCGCTCGGCTTCGATCGTCCGACCCTCTGCCCGGGCTCGGTCCGCCTCAGCCTCAGCGCGAAGGCGCTCCGCGTCCTCCGCCCGATCCTGTAGCTCGGCACGCTCACGCTCCTAGAGGCCATCCAGCTCAATGTGACGTTGACGCTCGTCTTCTAGACGTTTGCTCTTCCTCTCGAGCGATTCTTGGGCCCTTGCTAGCTGCTCGGCCAGCGCCTCGGCTTCCCGTCGGCTCGACCGCGCCAACTCCCTGAATGCGAGGAACTCCCGACGGAGCCCCTCATGCTCCCCCTCGAGCCGGGCCAGTTTTCCCTCGCATCCACCAAGGGTCCAAGCGAGCCTCGACCGTTCCGCCTCCGTCCGGGCGTGCGCCTCCGCCATCACGGCCGCTGTCCGAGCTATGACCAGGCCGCCCTCCATCAGGACATCAAGGACCCCGGCAGGAGTATTGCGCCTTTCTCCCCCCCTCGTCCTCTCGGCGATCGACCGGCAGAGCCTGTACAAGTCGCCCGAGATACCGAGCCTGACCAGAGGTTCCGGCAAAGGGGACTGCTCCACCCTAGGCACCCCGCCAGAAGACCCTGCTCGGGCAGCAGAGCTGACCGCCCTGCGCGCCACGGTCGGTTGGGGTTGCAACGCCTCCCCGGGCGAACCCCCACCCTCGACCGGCGCCGCGGGATCAACTGCACTAGAAACTGCCGGCACTTGGGGTTGCGACGCCCTCGCGGGCGAACCCCCATCTGCGCCGACCAATCCCTCGGTCCCAGCGCCGGCAACACCGGCACCGGCCCCCTCTGCCCCCACAGAGGGGAGAGCCGACCCATCACCTCCCTCTGCGGGGCCCCTGGTCTCCTTGGCCCCCTCTCGCCCGGCGGATGGGAGAGCCAGCCCGGAGGGGTCGGCCCCATCCTGCCCCCGAGGGGGGAGCACCACTGAGCCAGAATTGCCCCCGACGGTGGTAGGAAAGCCGGCTTTCTTGGCCCTTTTCCTGGCCTTCGCGGCCTCCCGCAACTTCCCCGCCAGGGGATCCTTGCGCTTCAGGCCGGTCGATCGAGAAGTCCCCTCGGGGGCCGCCCCCTTGCCCTTATCTCGGGCATTGACGCGACCCACCGAGGCATCAGGCTCATCGGCTGTCGAGTCATCTCCCAGATCGATGACCTCAGCCGTCTCCTCCAGAGGTTCCCGCCTCACGTCTGCAACAAGAAGAAGCCCCGGTCAGGAGGAGGAAAAGAGCTACCACCCCTGAAAAAGAGCCTCAAGAGCTGTACCTGTCGACGTCAACCGCGAGAGAAGACACCGTTCGATGTTCTCCGGCGTCACCAGCTCCTCGGTCGATTGACGGTTCTCCAGCAGATGGGCAGCCTGCTGCTCCACGTGGGGAGGGAACTCCTCCTGGCGAGGGGGCAGATTCGGGTGAAAGTTGGGCGAGGTCCGACATCTCCAGATCTCATCCGTCGCCACCGCCTTCACCCAAAAGAATTGGGTCTTCCACCCCTTGTGCAAGGAGTCCTTCGCCGCAAGCGAGATGCAGCTCCTATTCCTCCGCGCCTGGATGAAGTAGAAGCCTTTCCCCGCCGACGGGTGTGCTTTCAACTCAAAAAAGAAGTGGAAGAGGTCCAAAGAAGGAAAAATGTCGTGCTGACGACAAAGAATCCCGAAGGCCGAAAGAAGAAGATATGAGTTGGCCACCAACTGAACAGGCGCCAACCGGAAAAAATTAAGAAGCTGCAGCACAGAAGGATCGAAAGGAAGATGAAATCCACTCTTCCAAGCCAGAAGGAAGGTGCAAATGTGCTCATCGCGATCATCCAGACTCGTCTCGTACGGAGTGGCGGCAGCAAAGCTATATCTGAGAGGCAGGCGGAAACGATGCTCCAGCCTCCGCACCTCCGCTTCCCCCAACTCACTACAGTTGGGGACGGGTTCCCGCCTCACCGGCACAAGCTCCAGGCTCTGATCCGCCATCAAGTCAAGAGAAGATCCCTCGTACGAGCTTGAAGACTCCGGGGGAGAGGGAAGTTGCCAGACCTCCTCTGCGGTTATCCTCGCTAACTCCTCGAACGCCGCCGCAAGGCTCCGCGTCTCCGTCGTGCTCTCACGACGCATCAAGAAGCAAGGAAAGCCTAAAACCCTGGAAGCCTAGAACGATGAACAGCGCCCCCTAAAAACCCCTGAGGGTGGCGGCACGCCATTCCGTGCTCTGAGAAAAAGGGGGCCCCTTCGCTTCGAATCCGTCAGGATCATCATTACGGGCCTCGGCGACCGCTATAAGCGGCTCCATAACGCCAACGGAATTCCACCCACCTGAGCCACGCCGGTCCAAAGCCTCGAAAAACTGCTCATCCGAGCCTCCTTGGCTCGGGAGTAGGAGGGGGACAAGTGGAGAGGGGGATTTCCGCAGCCCACCACAAAGGCAGCCCAACAAGACCCACAAGGTCCAACCAGGCGAGCCCACCCGAGTGATAGCCCACCGGGCCCACTTAGGGAAGAAAAGCCCAATAAATAAGACTCGAGGAACTAACTCTCCCCGGCGGCCTTCTAGGCTCGGAGGGCCCGAGACAACGGTCAGGTCCCAAGGAAGGTCCGGCCTAAAGCCCTCTCCCCGTCCGAGAGAGGTAGGCTCCAGCCGACCTATCCGACCCCACCTTCGCCGGGCCATGCCTATCGCTCGGGCAAGAGCTAGCATCCCCGAAGCTCGGTAAGGCTGGTTGATTAATCCGCAGGTGCAGCCATTCAGAGTCCTCCACCAGCGGGAGAGTCAGGGGAGCCGCCGGACTCCAAGGGGATAACGTTCCCACGATCAGGCCATGAAAGCCCCCGTTAAAGACGTAACTCCCGCCGGGAACCCCTCAGTTTACAGGACTCCTGAAGACGGCACACTATTTAAAGCAAGGGACACCCTCCGGAAGAAGGTAAGATGAACTAGGCATTCATACACCCTAAGCTCCTGAGCACGACTCGCTTCACCCTTTGGTGGAGAGGATTCTCGCGCATCAGCTCTCTCCTCCCCCCATTATCGCTTCCACCATAGCTCCACTGACTTAGCCATCAGAGGGTTTTACCCCAGGGAGATCCCCTGGGCCCTCTGATACGTTTCCCTCTCTTGCAGATTCATCTTATGGTGATCCACAGCCCGCTCAGGATCCAGCGCGAGATCTTGCCTCTTCAGGTTTTAACCCAACTAATCAGAAAAGGTTTGATGTAAGGATAATTTCTTTTGTAGCTGAAAAGGGAACATCAAAGCCTTTGATTCAAATGACTTCTGGTGAAAATCTAAAACTAGCTGATAAAGTCAAGCCCAATGCCAAAGACAAAGACAAAGGGAAGGTAGAGGTGTATGGGGAATCATGCTCATATACTCCCCTACTGCAGATCAAAAGACATGCTAGGGGTCAGTTTTCTAGAGCTACACTTCAAGGAAGCTCCAAGACCAAGATAGACCAATCTCCACATATGAGTTCCTTTACTTCATCTGGGCATAAGTTCTCAAGGAATCAAGGGCCCAGTAGAAGAACCTCAGGTCAAGGCTATTACAATACAGTTCCCACCTACCCTACATTTCACAGCTCTTATCATCATAATCCTGGAAAGGGAGGTCTAGGCAGTTTTTACATGAGGCCAATGCATCATCATTTTCAGAATTCATACTCTACTCAAAGGCATCAGCCTCGTCCTTGGAATTCCTATATGACTGGGCACAATAATTTCAGAAGTTAGAATTCCTATAGCTTTGTCAACTCCATGCCAAGTAAGTCTAGGATCTATAGTGCACCTACTACTCCCAATGCCTGGTGGACTAATCACTGGCAAAGAGACTTTCAGAGTGATTTCAAAAAGAAGAAACAAGCCACACCAAATAAACAATCCTCAAAGAATAAAAATGGCAAGAAAAAGCAGACAAAACTGAATGACAGCAGATCCACAACTACTATGAAGAAGCCTAATCGAATGTGGATACCAAAACATCTAATTTCTAGTCTATGTGAGATAAATACTTTTATGGGACCTTAGAAGTTCTGGGTTTCAAATCATTTCACTTGATTCCCTTGCAAGTATGTCTGGCAGCCAATCACAACAAGTGGTATCTAGATAGTGGCTGTTCCAGGCACATGACCAGAGATAAAGCAAAATTTTGCATGTTGGTGAAGAAAGATGCTGGTCATGTTACTTTCGGAGGTAATACCAAGGGAAAAATCAATGGCTCAGGAAAAGTGGGTAAGTGCTCTTCTTGTTTTATTGAGGAAGTTCTATTAGTGGAAGGTTTAGCTTATAATCATCTTAGTATTAGTCAATTATGTGACAGAGGCCATAAAGCTATTTTTGATACTCTTGCATGCACCATCTATGAACCCAATTCTGATTCGGTTAAATTTGTTGGTAAGAGAATCAATAGCATCTATATGGTTGATTTAGATGATGTAGCACACTCTAATCTCTATCTTAGTGTTAATAAAGATGACTTAGCCTACCTGTGGCATCGTAGATTAGGTCATGCTAGTTACAGTGTGCTTCATAAATTGCATAAGCATAGCATGGTTAAAGGGCTCCCTGAAATTTCTTCCAAAGATGATAATAAAATCTGTGAGGTATGCACCCAATGTAAACAGACCAGAAAATCATTTAAATCTAGAACTGAAAAGCTATCTTCAAAACCCTATGAGCTAATTCATATGGATTTATTTGGACCCACTAGGTCGGTTAGCTTATCTGGGAAAAGATATGGTTTTGTACTTGTTGATGACTTCTCTAAATTCACATGGGTTTTTTACTTGTCTCATAAAAATGAAGCCTTTGAATAATTTCAGGAGTTCTTTTACAAAATAAAACATACTAATGAGCATGTTATTTTAAACATCTTGTCTGATCATGGTAGTGAGTTTGTCAACTCACAATTTGATGACTTTTGTAGGAAGAATGGAATCACTCACAGATTCTCCTCACCAAGAACTCAAGAGCAGAATGGAGTGGTGGAAAGGAGAAATCGAACCTTAGTTGAGATGGCTCAGACTATGCTGGTAGAGGGTGATTTACCTAGAAAGTTTTGGGCAGAGGCTGTTAACACTTTATGCTATATAATTAATATAGCCCTGGTAAGACCCAAAACTCAAATGACTCCCTATGAGATTCTTAAAGGTAAGAAACCTTCTCTAACTCATTTCAAGGTCTTTGGCTGCAAATACTTTATTCACATTAATTCAACACGAGACCTTGATAAATTTGAACCAAAAAGTGAACCTATAATATTTCTAAGTTACTTTGACCACTCTAGATCTTATAGGATTTTTAATCTCAACTCAAAACTTGTTGAAGAATCTCCTCATGTTGTTTTTGATGAGTCTGCAACTAAAACTGAAATTGATTTATGCAGGGACAAAACTGATGGAGAAATTCTAAAGACCAATGAAGATCACAATGAAGATTCTACTGAGGAAGCTGAAGCAGGACCAAAAGCTCAGGGGGAGGTAAGTGGGAATCCAGGTAATCAGGTGACTAACCTTAAATTTCTTAGAGACCATCCCCTTGAAAATATAATTCGTAATTTGAATGAACCTACTAGAACTAGAGCACACTTAAGAATTGAAAATTAATTGAACTCTTTTGCTTTAGTATCTCAGATAGAACCCAAGAACATAGAAAGTGCCCTTCAAGATGAACATTGGATTAATGCCATACATGAAGAACTTAGTCAATTTGATAGGAACAAGGTCTGGCACTTAGTTCCCAAACCCTCGCATGGCAACATAATAGGCACTAAATGGGTCTTTCGGAATAAAACTGATGAGCAGGGTAACATTGTTAGAAATAAGTCTAGGCTAGTTGCTCAGGGGTACAACCAAGAGTTTGGTATTAACTTTGAAGAGTCTTTTGCCCCTGTAGTGAGGCTAGAAGCCATTAGGATTCTTTTGGCTACTGCATACAGTCTAGGAATAACTTTACAGCAGATGGATGTCAAATCTACTTTTCTAAATGGTGAAATAAAAGAGGATATTTTTGTCAAACAACCCCCTGGATTTGAATGTCTTGAATTTTCTGATCATGTTTATAAACTTGACAAGGCTCTCTATCGGTTAAAGCAAGCTCCCCGAGCATGGTATGACAGACTGAGTAAGTTCCTCTCCGAAAAGGGATTTTCCAGAGGTAAGGTTGACCAGACTCTATTCACAAAGGTATGTGAAAAAGAAAGTCTGATCATTCAAATTTACGTAGATGATATAGTGTTTGGGTCAACCAACTTATCCATGTGTGAGGAATTCTCAGCCTTAATGACTAGTGAGTTTGAAATGAGCTCATTGGGAGAGCTAAATTTCTTTCTTGGACTGTAGCTCTGTCAAACCAAAGAAGGAACCTTCATAACCCAGGAGAAGTACATCAATGATTTATTGAAGAAATTCAAGATGGAAAACCTCAAAGCAATAATAGCACCAATGGGGACATCTACCAGTCTTGATTCTGATCCAACATGTAAAATGGTAGACCCTAAACTCTACAGAGGTATGATCGGATCCTTGCTCTACCTTACTGCATCTTGCCCTGATATTCAATTTTTAGTATGTTTGTGCGCTAGATTTCAAGCATGTGTTAAGGAATCACATTTAATAGCTGTGAAATAGATTTTTAGGTATCTATCTGGCACCCTAGACTTAGGCTTATGGTATCCTGCTAAGTGTGAGCAGGAACTTATAGCTTACATTGATGCAGACTATGCCGGGTGTAGGATAGATAGGAAAAGTACTAGTGGATACTGTCAATTTCTTGGTGGGTGTCTAGTATCTTGGGCATCTAAGAAACAGCATACTGTAGCCATATCCACTGCTGAGGTAGAGTATGTGGCTATAGGAAACTGTGCTGCCCAAGTCCTCTGGATAAAACACTAGTTAATTGACTATCTTATCAACCTTGGTTGCATTACAATCTTTTGTGATAACACTAGTGCTATCTCCTTAACTAAAAATCATATTCACCACTCTAGGACTAAACACATTAAAATCAAACCTCACTTTCTTAGAGATGAAGTCAGTAAAAAGGAAATTGAGCTTGAATTCATAGATTCTGAAAGACAAATTGCTGACATTTTCACCAAGCTTCTTGGTAATGAAAGATTTAAATTTCTAAGAAGAGAACTTGGTCTTTGCAAATTTTCAGCATGAGCTATTGATCATATCTGTTACTAAACTTAGAATTCTTGATTGTTCCATTTGTGATAACTGTCACTGAATTTTCTGAATGTTTGTCTGTTGCATGTCTTACCCATGGATCAACATTGCATACATTGAGGGGGAGTTTGTGCAGTCTCTTGTTATCCCTATAATTCCATCTCATGCATCTTAATTTCATTTCATACATTTTGATAGTGGGAGTTCAGAATAACTCTGTCGTGTTTGAATAGATCATTGCTCAATAATGTCGACTTTCAATGTCGATTTTCAGTGTCAATTCCTTTGAAAACTCATTATGTCTTTCTGGAATCTGTCAGATACACTCTCTGTTTATCTGATCTATCCTCATCCTTGGCTTCAGTATCTGAACATTTCTTAAAATCATTTTCTGAATCTGATCAAATGACAAACTGATAGACATGTTCATTAATCTAAGCTGCTGAAGTCAAAAAGCTTCTCTCATAAGAGACAGTAATGAACCCTGAATGAATTGTTGGTTTAAACTTAATGGTCTTTAGAGACTAAAAACCAAACTCAATGAAGAAGGGCTGTGGAATGAGTGTTAATAGTTCTTAACCATTTCGTGCATGTCATGTCTAATTGAATCTTTCAAAATCTGAATTTATCTAGACTCGGGCTAAATTGGTTGAGAAAACCTGAAAATATGTATTGTTCTTAAACAACATCTTCTAAAAATCAAATGGACAGCTGTGTCAAAATGATAAATCATATACTCTAAAGGCATACCAATGATTGAATGCACTAAGAAATTGGGAACTTCATCAATGAATTGGAGAAAAACCCATGTCATGAACTGCTTCAATTTATCTATGTTCAGAAAATAAAAGGTTAGTTCCACTGAGTAACTAGGGATACTGGCGTCTGAAAATGTGTACCCTTACGTAAAAAGGTGGAAACTATACCTGAGATAGAATAGTGGATCTTACCAAGTAACTAGAGATACTGACATCTGATAAACATGTACTCTTATGTAAAAAGGCTAGATTATACTTGATTGTTCTAAAGAAGTAAAGAAAAGAAATGTCTGAAACTGTCAATGCTCCTCTGAGGATTAATTCAGAACTGGGAGTTTGTTTAATCTCAATACAAGTTTCGGCCAATCCTGATGATGCCTTGAGGCTTAGATAAACAAGATAGCGTAAGACAAAAGCTGACATGTCCCATGTGCTCCTGGTTCATTACTATTAAGAGCTTATACAGACTGGTTCTTACAGAGTGGAGTGCATAGTCTCTCACTTTCATACTCTTTAAAACACATAAGTTCAGGAATGCAATATCTGCACTCTTATAATAGAAGAATATGTGCTTTACCGCTTGGTTGTTGAAAAGCCTAACTAGTTTGTCACATCAGATTTCCTCTTCAATGTGGTACTCTTCTTTTCATCCTTTCTGCTAATGGCAAAGGGGGAGAGATTTTGATGTTGATACGAGAGATTCTGATGTTGATATTCTGATGTTGATATGTTTTGTGGTGTTGATGGGGAGAGAGTTTGATGGGGAAAGTGTTTTGCATAAAGGGGATCCTTTGCATCTGCATCTCTTGATTTTTACTGTGTGCATATTGCTGACATCAAAATGTAAATGTGTTGCCATCATCAAAAAGGGGGAGAATGTTGTGGGAGCTCATGTGGAATAATATATTTCATGTCTCCTTTGACTTAATTATCTGAATTTAAGTTCCTATTGTGTTTTGATGATTGGCAACAATACATTTTGTTTTTCATCCTTTGGATTTTGATAAATGACTTTCAAAACTGTTAGCATTTCATAGCTTCGTATACATGCACTTCATACTAAGGTCAGTGCATGTTAGATTTTGCTCATAATAGAGGTCGATCCATATTACATGGTAAGCTGATCTAAGGTCGGTGCACATCGGTCTTAGTCATGGATAGGGTCTGTGCACGTCTGCCTTGTATTTACGTATAGTCGGTGCAGGTTTTGCATTGAGCATATAAAGTCAGTTCAGGTTGTGCCTTGAGCTAAACAAGGTCAGTGCACATCCTTTGTTAGGCAAAACAAAGTCGGTGCATATTGACATTTGAATAGACTCAGGTCAGTGCACAATTGTATCTTGATCATATACGGTCGGTGTATGTTCCTGTAGCATGTTCATAAAGATCGGTGCAAGGTTTGTAGTGTGCATGTATAGTCAGTGCAGGTTCTGACCTGTGCATGTAAGGGTCACTCAGGTCGTGCTTTATGCATATATCAGTCAGTGCTCAGTTACCCTGTGCCTATACAAGGTCGGTGTAAACTTGCATTAAGCATACACATGGTCAGTGCATATTCATACCTGATGTTGAACCAAGTCAGTGCACATTTCCTTTACTACATATCTAGGTCAGTGCTCATCTTTGCTTAAGTCGGTACACATGTTCTGGCTATAGCACATAAGGTCAGTGCAACTTTGCTGGCCATATCAGATCCCTTGCGCATAGGGTCTGAACGTCTGTGCACACGTCTGGTTAAGCTATCTTATGGCATTGATACTAAGTCTTCTATCACATAATTACAAAGTGTGTGATGAAATATCTTTTACTCTATTGATAGGGACTTTACCATAGAAAAGGCCAAGGGAACCCGGATACGATGCTCGTGAGACTTAAGTAAGGCACGTGGTTCCAGATCTTCTGCGCCTATGATTGAGCACGTGATCCAAGGAAGATACATCCAGAGGATTCTACCACATGGATCTGCCCACTTATCTGCACCTGACGCGTGTCATCTCCAATAAGGCGGGAACGAGCTCTCCACACGCCCAATGTGTGAGCTCGTGGGTCCCGAAGACTGAAGCCATATAAAAACCCCTTCTGAAGATCTGATCTAAGTGGGGGGGAGAGTAAGAAGATTTTGATCGAGCAAGGAACAGTGAGCTGAAGAGAGTGGTTGAGCGAGCGCAAGAAGCAGAGGAGAAGAAGTCTTCGAAGCTGAAGAGAGCCGAAGGCTGGGAGGAGAAGCTAGAAGGAGAGAAGAGTATCGTAAGTTTGAGATTGAAGAGAGTTTGAGAGGGTTGGTACTTGTAATTGACTCGTGGATCAAATCCAGAGTCAATCTGCTCCTAGAGAGCTACATTGTTATCTCGTTTTCTTCTTTCATGTTTATTTTTGAATTCTGTCAAGCTATAATTCAGCGAGCGAGGGTGAGTCCTCGGATAGCGAAGCTGTAAAGCTCAGCGGTAGCAAGAGGCTCAGCGGTCTGGGATCGTTTCCCCAAAGCTGTGGATCAGTTGTTTGTAGGGATCTAATCCCCGAAGCTATGGATCAGTAGATCGAAGCTGTGAATCAGTAGTAATCCATACTCAATCTGAGTGTGGGGTGGATGTAGGTGAAAGCCGAACCACCTAAAATCCCCGGTATCTCTGTGTGACTGCTTTTACTTCAGTTGCTCTTGTGCGCATTCTGTTTGTTCATATCTCACTTAGATGAATGCCTAGGAT
Source organism: Amorphophallus konjac (assembly GCA_022559845.1). Lineage (NCBI taxonomy): Eukaryota > Viridiplantae > Streptophyta > Magnoliopsida > Alismatales > Araceae > Amorphophallus > Amorphophallus konjac. The sequence continues at coordinate 126,335,012 of CM040117.1, read as the reverse complement.
CGCCGAGTGAGATTAAGTATATCTAATTATATATTGCTTAATCTGCTTGCTTAGATGTTTTTACTTCATCTCTAGATCTGCTACTGTCTGAATCTAGTCATAGATTCTTTCATCTATGATTTGTGCATCTGATAGTTTCATAGCAGAACCTTTAATTCTGCTGTTAATTTTTATTCATGTTTTTAAGGGGTAGACCTATTCACCCCCCCTCTTGATCTTAGCGTCCATCCGACTCAACACATCCCTCCTGGCAAGTCGGAAGGGGTGGAGGATCAAGTTCCCCGATTTGTGAGCTGGAAGCTATTGCGGTCTGCCTCTGACCGTTCCCTCTGGAAAGTGGTCTATCTCAGACCGTCTCTCTGGTAGAAACAGTTTGACTCCAGTGCCTGCCTCTTCCTGCGTACTATTCCAACGCTAGAAGCGGCCTATCGACCGACCGTCTTCATTTTTCAATAGTCGTATCCAGACTGTCTTCATCCTATACTGGCGCTGAATTGTCTTGGCGAGTGTCTTCTGTTGTGCCCCTGTGGTTTTGATGATGGTTTTGATGATTGGTTGTTGATGTGAGTTAATCAAATGTTCAGTCATCTTGCTGCTCAGTTTAGATTAACATATTTGATGTTCAGTCTTGTTACATGTTAAACTGATGCATAAAGCATTCATTCATTGATGTGGTTTTGATGATTGATATTGTATTTTGATGATAGCAATGATATAGTGTTTTCATGACATTGTGCCTTGATGATTGCATCATGACTGTGACTGGTACAACTGATATATTGTTTATGTTAGACTTATGTTATGTGCATAGTCTATACAGTGCTTCGTGGGGTTATGCCCTAAGTCTATTCACTGCACAGCAAGCTCAAAGTCGATACATTGAGCGTCTCATGCATCATTCGTCTAAGTCCATACATTGGACTGTAGTGTGCATTTGGCGAACACATCGCAAGTCTAGACATTGCACTGTAGCATGCATTTCCTTAAAGTCTATACATAGGACTGGTTTGTATTGGCTAAGTATATACAACGTCAACTCATGCCTTGTCTTAGACAAAGTCTATACAATGGCTTTGGGTCTCTAAGTCTATACAGCCTTTTGCTTCGCCAAAGTCTGTACATTGGTCTGCATAGGCTAAGTGTCTACATCGTCTGCTGTGAGGACAGCAAGTCTGTACACTGGCCTTCTTTCATGATAAACTACAAGTCTACACATTCATCACTGGTCTTCCAAGTCTGTACAGCGTGAAGTCTATACTTTGGACTGTTCTTCAAAGTCTGTACATCAGATTGTACATCATCTTCGTGCTGTTTCTGTACTTGAGTTTTCGTGTTGTTTCCCCTCACTAACATGAAAAGATCTCGTGTCGTATGAGCTTACAACACTTCGTGTTGATTTCCATGCGTGATAGGAAAGCTTGTATGAGGTTAGACTTCGTGTCGTTTCCCTTGTCTTCATCTTCGTGTTGTTTTAGTGTCTACGTCTCCGTGTTATTTTTATGTTTCTGTCATCGTATTGGTCTTACGTAATCAAGTCGAGTCTGTTTGTGTTGTCCGCGTGTCGTTCTTAGTTCGTGTCATTTACTGTTGCTCTTCGAATCATTTTTCATCCTGGTCTCACTGTTTCACTTCGTGTTGTTCTTTCTACACTTCGAGTCGCTCGTATGTTGAAACCACACCTCGTGTTGGTTTCTGTTTTGTCTCCATGTCGCTCTGACTTCGTGTCATTTTTCCCTCTCAGGTCTTCGTGTCGTGTTTTCCACACCGCGTGTCATTGTCGCTTTAGTAACCTCACCTCGTGTCGGTTACTGTTGTCTCCATGTCTACGTGTCGTTTTCGTGTCATGTTTCCACACTTCGTGTCGTTCATGTTTCGTAACCACACTTCATGTTGGTTACTGTCGTTCTTGTGACTTTGTGTCGTGTCTCCCAGACTTCGTGTCGTTTTCACTCCGTGTCAACTTCGTCTTAAGTGTTGTTTTCGTCTTCGTGTCATTTTTCACTCCGGGTCGTTTTTGTTCCACTGCGTGCAGAACATTGCAGCACTTCGTGTTGCTTTCTGTGCCACCACCTTGTGTCGTTCTCTGTGTAGTGTGTGTTTTTGTCACCACTATACTTCGTGTCGTTGTTCTTCACTTCGTGCTGTTTTCACCGTCTTCGTGCTGGTCTTTCTCATTAGACCTCGTGTCGTTCTCGCTTTGACCACACTTCGTGTTGCTTTACGTAGACCTTGTGTCTTACTTGTTTGTAACCACTTCGTGTCGGTTTCTGCTGTCAGCCCGTGTTGTCCTCGTGTTGTTTTTCACCTCGCGTCGGTTATTGTTTTCATCTTCTGCGTGTAGTTCTCTTTGTAGTGTTATCTCTGTTACAAGTTGCATCTCGTGTTATCGTTTATGTCTGTATGGTTTTACTTCGTGTTACTTACTGTTGTACATCGAGTCTTTACTGACTTCGTATCGTTTTCCCTATTGTGTCCTCGTGTTGTCTCCGTGTCGTTGCTATTTGTTACTTCGTGTTGTTTCGTTTTAACCTCGTTCAGGTTTTTTCTAAAGTGTTGTTCTTCTGATAATCTATACAGAGTTGTTCTTTAAATTGATGACTTATCCGATACTCTGTTTTACAGGTGCTTTGATCGTGAAGCTTAAGGCAGCACGTGATCCGAGGCTGGAATGAAGTCTGCTGAGAGACTGCCACGTGATCCGAATTTTTAGGGCGGGAGCTGTGGAAGCCACACGCGCCCTAGCTGCTGCTGCTGCTATATATATGAGCCTTCTTCCATAGAAGAAGGGTGATCGAGTTGGCAAGAAGAAAAGCTCATACAGAGAGCCACGATCCAGATAGAAAAAGAAAAGAGAAAGAAGTAGAGCAGAAGGAGAAGAAAAGAGAGAGAGAGATAGAAGAGTGAGCCGAAGAGAATAGAAGAGCAGAGATTGAGAGAGTGAAAGAGAAGAAGAAGAAGAGAAGAGAAGAGGAAGAAAAGCTTACCTGAAGATCCGTCTACTGGACCGTGGATCAAATCCAGGCCAGTCAGCTCCGTTGAGAGCCACATTGTGTATTTCGTGTTTCAGCTTTTGTGTGCTGAAGTTATTTTCGTTTATTGCTTTTTCCTTTGTGTTCTGGCTTGCTGTGCTTTCCGATACTCTGTAGAGAGGTCGGGGTTCCTCCTGTGGATCAGGAGAAGGGAGATCTGATCTCCGGTTGCAAGTAGCTGGGAGCTACTTGTGGGTTCCCTCCGGTTTGGAGGAAGGGAGACTTGTCTCCAGTTCTGGGCTTGTGGATTCAAGTCCAGGGGTTCCCTCCAGGTCTGGAGGAAGAGAGACCGTGTGTCTCTGGTTTGCTAGTGACTGGTGTCACTAGTGGTTCCCTCCGGTTGGGAGGAAGAGGGGAGGTTGTTCCCCTGGTCAAGCTGTGTGGCAGCACTTGTTGCAGACTGAGTCTGCGGTTTCTAGCGTGAGCTAGTGGAAGCCACACTCGGATTGAGTGTGGGGTGGATGTAGGTCTGGAGGACCGAACCACCTAAAAACCCCTCTTGCATTGTGGTTTGATTGCTTATGTTTTGCTTCCGCTAGATGAATGCATAGGGGCGCTCCATGTGTTTGGCTTCGGATTGAGAAGAAGAGTTAATTAGTCTTCTTAGAATGTGTTGATTTGTCAAGAGAGCGAAATTCTAGTTGAGCGTCTCCTTGTCATTTTCAGCCTAGTTAGCATCCTAGTGATCTCACTGTATGCATGTTTAGTTCTGCAACTAACTGTTAGCTTTTAAGCTTATCTAGTTTGCGAACTAGTACTTCTAGTGAGCATCATATTTTAACTGGGCGAAAGGTTTTTTAAAGGGTTATATTCATTCACCCCCCCCCCTCTGAATACTGCACCGAACCTAACAATTGGTATCAGAGCAGGTCTCTGATCTATCTGATCTAACAATCTGCAGAGGATCCTGCTGGTTTGTTTGGTGTTTTTCAGAGTGTGCTTTCTGTGTTCGTAGCTTTGATTCTCCGTCTTAGTGCATTGTCTTGCTTATTTGGTTTAGGTGCTTTAGTTTGTCCTGAACTTTCAGATTGTTTGCAATGGAGCCAATCGTGATGACAGCTAGCTCCAGCAAAGCAAACAGATCCAGCCACAGTGGATCATCAAGCGAGAAAAGCAGCCTCTCGCGGTCTGAAAGTGATGGAGACCACATGGCAATGGCAATTAGTGAATTCAGGAAATTCCTAAGAAAAAGAAAAGGAAAGAATGGTGATGACAGAAAGCAAATAAGGTATACCTCTAATCCTGCCAAGATTATTGACTCTAATGTTTGCTACAAATGCAGGAAGGTTGGTCACACAAAGGATGATTGTCCAGAGGTATTGAAACTCAAACAGAATACCTCGGACATTGATAGAGAAGGAAGAAGGTCAATATGTTTAATGGCCAACCGGGATGATGAAGATGAGATCTCATCTCAGGTAAGCTCCGAATCAGATGGATACTCCTTTGATGAACTGAAAGTGATGTATGAAGATTTGTTCAAAGCATCCAAGAAATTAAAATCTAAGAATAGAAAGCTGAAAAAGAAATGTGATCATATTAATTCGAATGCTCATTGTGAAAAATGTCAAGATCTGAGAAAATCTCATGAAATGTGCTTAGCGAATCTGAATGTGAGTAAGGAACAAAGTTCTGTTTTGGAAAACAAAAATCATGAACTCACTGCTAAGATTTCTGAACTTGAAGATAAGCTGAATTCATTAGGAAATGATCAAATCTTAACTAATGAACTAGTTCAGAATGAACAAACTAGAAAGGAGAATGAAGAACTGAAGCTGCTTAATTTTGTTATGTCTGAGAGACTCTTAATCCTTGAAAGAGGGAAAAGTTCAATTGAAAATGAATGTGAGAGAGTGACTACATTAATAGAAGAGATTGATAGCTACAAAGCCATTAATGTCTTACTTAATGAAAAGATCACAGATTCTGAAATTCTCATTTCCTCTCTCAAAAATGAAATCATTGAAGTGAACAACTCTCTGTCTGAGTCTTTTAAAAACAAAGGAAATTCAAAGGCTGCTTCTAAGAAGAAAGTCTCTGATGGAGGCAGTAAACAGGAAGAGAGAAAAAGAATGTATACAACCTTTGTGCGTAGCTCTGAGTTAGCTAGCACTTCAGCTTCTCCTTCATGTCTGCCTACTAATCAGATAGAGAAACAAAAGAAAACAAAAAGGAATAAAATTTTGTATGCTGAAATTTCTCAGGCCAATCTGTCTCAGATTAAAAGGAAGAATGTGAAATGTTTCTACTGTGGTAAATCTGGCCATGAGATGGATGTTTGCCTTGTCATGAGAGAGGATGAACTGAAATCAGATAGAATTCATGCTAGGAATTCTAAATTGAAGAAACCTTCTGATGATCAAAATAAGAGAATTCAATCCTTTTACTGTCATAGAATTGGCCACTTTATGCATGATTGTAGATTAAAGAAGCAAGATGATTTGAATACTAAAGAGCTTCATGATAGGAATCATGCATATCTGAAAAAGAAATTTCATTGCTTTCATTGTAACAAATTGGGCCATTTTGCTGAAAATTGTTGGCATGCTAAGGGAAGAACAATTAACTCTGAAATTGTTATAATCCCTATAAAAAGACATGCATTCTATAAGAATCTTGACAGAATGAATTCTTCATGTTTTAATTGTGGAAAACCTGGCCACAAAGCCTCTGAGTGCTGGGTGACAGAGTTCAGAAAACAAAATGCCCATGTACACAACAGAAATTTTGATGTTCATGCACATGAATTTAATGCTTACAATAAGGTGCATAAAAGGAACTCAAATTCTGTTAGTTATAATGGTAAGTCTGGTCAATTTGATTATTCCTTGTCCAGCTATAAGTTGATGGGCTATGTTGATAATTCTGTTAAGAGATCAGTCAGAACACCTGTTAGGGCTCATACAGGACCCAAGGCAGCTTGGGTTCCTGCAGGATCAATTTGATTTTATCCTTGCAGGTGTGCCTTGGAAATGAAAGGGGTTAACCAAGGCACTCAAAAAGGGAGCCCCAGGATTCAATTCCTCAGGTTAGTTCTGAACTTTGTTTAAATTGCCTTGAGTTGCATTGTCTTGCATAACCCTGGTATATCAAATGGTAAGTTACTAAAAGGCAAGGAAATCTACCTGAAGGTTCTTACTATGTGTGAGATGGTCCATGAGACCAGGTTCTCTGCCAAGTACCAAGGGTCTTGTCTTCATGTAGACCAGTGTACTGCATCATATGTTGAAAAATCTGAAAAAGGATAAAAATGCATAAACCTGAATTGATTGCATACCAGTCTAATGTATCCTTGGTGCATAGCCTGCATGTAAAACATTTTAATGCATTGCATGTTTTCAGGGGGAGTAAGTTGCATATCCTTGCATAGCATTCAATGGTTGAGTCTTTGCATGTCTCTGCATACATTTGTCAGAATTCATAGCATATCATTTCTCATTGATTTTGTTGACAAACCCTGATCATATTCTGAAAACCCTGTGCTTCAAAATCTCCCTTAACAATTGATAATTCTCCTATCAATTGGTATCATTTGGCTTCAGAATTCTATCAGTCTTTCATGAAGATTTCAATGGGCTATCTCGATCATAAATCTGAAAATCTTGAACTAGAAATCTTCTATTATACGTTTTTATGAATGACTGAAATAACTCATGTGGTTTAAGTTTAATGTATTCAATGAGTTTGGCTTTAAAATCTCTTAAAAATATCTGAAGCATGTTTAATAAACCTTAACCATCTGTTTCATGCTATGTCTTGTGACAAACTCCTGAAATCTGCACTTTTGAATACATAACTTTAATTGGTTAAGTACATGAGATTAATATTGTTTTGAAGCAAATGAATGTTTCTGAAATGTCTAAAGGGTAATATCTGTCAGAGCAATGACATTGGTCACTGAGAAACACAAGTCCAAAGGACTGTGTCATGAGGTGCCTTAGTTAACTCTGTAAAATGAGAATTCATTGAAAATCAGGCAGAGCAATGGCATGCACACTGAGAAATACAATTCACTCATTAAAAATTGAGCTGTAGTGTGTCATGATGTGTAAATGCTAACTCTGTTTACATAAGGCATGACAGTTAGTCACACTAAGGGCTTAGGGATATTGGCCTCTGATCAAGGTATATCCTCTAGTTACAAGGTGTGTACTGAACTAGAAAGCACGTAAAATTTGTAGCAAGGAAAATTGTTGAATAAATTGAAATATCTGAATATTGATGCCAAAATCAAATTGTTACAACCCTAGACAAAATCATATGACTTCATAATTGCTTGATTTCAATACTAGTACATGTAATTCTGAAAGAAGTCAATAGATTTGATTGTGTAAGACAAAGGGAGGATAATCAAGATAAATATGAGGGCTTGGTTCATTTTTATTAAACCATGGTTTTAGATATCATTACAGAATTTTATTGATAAACTCTGCATACATCATGTTTAAACCATGATGTTCAATAAATGTCATTCATAAGCCCTTATGATAGAAGACTTTGAAAACTTATGCTTTAGATTTATGAGATTGATATCTCTTTGAAGATCTGGCAGAATTTCTTATGTTTGGAGCATCCTTGAAAAAATCTGTTAACTGAATTTCTTCTGCTCATGTCCTTGGCTCAATGACCTGAACTTCTCCTATCTCATAAGATTCCACTGATTGAGGGGGAGCTTCCATGTCATGCATCACTTGCATATCAATTGACATCTCTTCAGGGGGAGCATTCCTTGTCATGCTGAATCATGTTCATTTTCCTTCTCAAAGGGGGAGCTTTTATTTAGGGGGAGAACTTGACTGAACTCTTATACATGCTATAATTTCTCAAATTATTTTTCTTTTTGATGAAGTCAAAGGGGGAGAATAATTTGAGTCTTCAGAATGCCTCAGAATGCCTCACATCATCAGAATGACTCAATGTATTGAAAGTGTTGCCATCATCAAAAAGGGGGAGATTGTTGTGCCCCTGTGGTTTTGATGATGGTTTTGATGATTGGTTGTTGATGTGAGTTAATCAAATGTTCAGTCATCTTGTTGCTCAGTTTAGATTAACATATTTGATGTTCAGTCTTGTTACATGTTAAACTGATGCATAAAGCATTCATTCATTGCTGTGGTTTTGATGATTGATATTGTATTTTGATGAGTCTTGTTACATGTTAAACTGATGCATAAAGCATTCATTCATTGCTGTGGTTTTGATGATTGATATTGTATTTTGATGATAGCAATGATATAGTGTTTTCATGACATTGTGCCTTGATGATTGCATCATGACTGTGACTGGTACAACTGATATATTGTTTATGTTAGACTTATGTTATGTGCATAGTCTATACAGTGCTTCGTGGGGTTATGCCCTAAGTCTATTCACTCTACAGCAAGCTCAAAGTCGATACATTGAGCGTCTCATGCATCATTCGTCTAAGTCCATACATTGGACTGTAGTGTGCATTTGGCGAACACATCGCAAGTCTAGACATTGCACTGTAGCATGCATTTCCTTAAAGTCTATACATAGGACTGGTTTGTATTGGCTAAGTATATACAACGTCAGCTCATGCCTTGTCTTAGACAAAGTCTATACAATGGCTTTGGGTCTCTAAGTCTATACAGCCTTTTGCTTCGCCAAAGTCTGTACATTGGTCTGCATAGGCTAAGTGTCTACATCGTCTGCTGTGAGGACAGCAAGTCTGTACACTGGCCTTCTTTCATGATAAACTACAAGTCTACACATTCATCACTGGTCTTCCAAGTCTGTACAGCGTGAAGTCTATACTTTGGACTGTTCTTCAAAGTCTGTACATCAGATTGTACATCATCTCCGTGCTGTTTATGTACTTGAGTTTTCGTGTTGTTTCCCCTCACTAACACGAAAAGATCTCGTGTCGTATGAGCTTACAACACTTCGTGTTGATTTCCATGCGTGATAGGAAAGCTTGTATGAGGTTAGACTTCGTGTCGTTTTCCTTGTCTTCATCTTCGTGTTGTTTTAGTGTCTACGTCTCCGTGTTATTTTTATGTTTCTGTCATCGTATTGGTCTTACGTAATCAAGTTGAGTCTGTTTGTGTTGTCCGCGTGTCGTTCTTAGTTCGTGTCATTTACTGTTGCTCTTCGAATCATTTTTCATCCTGGTCTCACTGTTTCACTTCGTGTTGTTCTTTCTACACTTCGAGTCGCTCGTATGTTGAAACCACACCTAGTGTTGGTTTCTGTTTTGTCTCCATGTCGCTCTGACTTCGTGTCGTTTTTCCCTCTCAGGTCTTCGTGTCGTGTTTTCCACACAGCGTGTCATTGTCGCTTTAGTAACCTCACCTCGTGTCGGTTACTGTTGTCTCCATGTCTACGTGTCGTTTTCGTGTCATGTTTCCACACTTCGTGTCGTTCATGTTTCGTAACCACACTTCATGTTGGTTACTGTCGTTCTTGTGACTTTGTGTCGTGTCTCCCAGACTTCGTGTCGTTTTCACTCCGTGTCAACTTCATCTTAAGTGTTGTTTTCGTCTTCGTGTCATTTTTCACTCCGGGTCGATTTTGTTCCACTGTGTGCAGAACATTGCAGCACTTCGTGTTGCTTTCTGTGCCACCACCTTGTGTCGTTCTCTGTGTAGTGTGTGTTTTTGTCACCACTATACTTCGTGTCGTTGTTCTTCACTTCGTGCTGTTTTCACCGTCTTCGTGCTGGTCTTTCTCATTAGACCTCGTGTCGTTCTCGCTTTGACCACACTTCGTGTTGCTTTACGTAGACCTTGTGTCTTACTTGTTTGCAACCACTTCGTGTCGGTTTCTGCTGTCAGCCCGTGTTGTCCTCGTGTTGTTTTTCACCTCGCGTCGGTTATTGTTTTCATCTTCTGCGTGTAGTTCTCTTTGTAGTGTTATCTCTGTTACAAGTTGCATCTCGTGTTATCGTTTATGTCTGTATGGTTTTACTTCGTGTTACTTACTGTTGTACATCAAGTCTTTACTGACTTCGTATCGTTTTCCCTATTGTGTCCTCGTGTTGTCTCCGTGTCGTTGCTATTTGTTACTTCATGTTGTTTCGTTTTAACCTCGTTCAGGTTTTTTCTAAAGTGTTGTTCTTCTGATAATCTATACAGAGTTGTTCTTTAAATTGATGACTTATCCGATACTCTGTTTTACAGGTGCTTTGATCGTGAAGCTTAAGGCAGCATGTGATCCGAGGCTGGAATGAAGTCTGCTGAGAGACTGCCACGTGATCCGAATTTTTAGGGCGGGAGCTGTGGAAGCCACACGCGCCCTAGCTGCTGCTGCTGTTATATATATGAGCCTTCTTCCATAGAAGAAGGGTGATCGAGTTGGCAAGAAGAAAAGCTCATACAGAGAGCCACGATCCAGATAGAAAAGAAAAGAGAAAGAAGTAGAGCAGAAGGAGAAGAAAAGAGAGAGAGAGATAGAAGAGTGAGCCGAAGAGAATAGAAGAGTAGAGATTGAGAGAGTGAAAGAGAAGAAGAAGAAGAGAAGAGAAGAGGAAGAAAAGCTTACCTGAAGATCCGTCTACTGGACCGTGGATCAAATCCAGGCCAGTCAGCTCCGTTGAGAGCCACATTGTGTATTTCGTGTTTCAGCTTTTGTGTGCTGAAGTTATTTTCGTTTATTGCTTTTTCCTTTGTGTTCTGGCTTGCTGTGCTTTCCGATACTCTGTAGAGAGGTCGGGGTTCCTCCTGTGGATCAGGAGAAGGGAGATCTGATCTCTGGTTGCAAGTAGCTGGGAGCTACTTGTGGGTTCCCTCCGGTTTGGAGGAAGGGAGACTTGTCTCCAGTTCTGGGCTTGTGGATTCAAGTCCAGGGGTTCCCTCCAGGTCTGGAGGAAGAGAGACCGTGTGTCTCTGGTTTGCTAGTGACTGGTGTCACTAGTGGTTCCCTCCGGTTGGGAGGAAGAGGGGAGGTTGTTCCCCTGGTCAAGCTGTGTGGCAGCACTTGTTGCAGACTGAGTCTGCGGTTTCTAGCGTGAGCTTGTGGAAGCCACACTCGGATTGAGTGTGGGGTGGATGTAGGTCTGGAGGACCGAACCACCTAAAAACCCCTCTTGCATTGTGGTTTGATTGCTTATGTTTTGCTTCCGCTAGATGAATGCATAGGGGCGCTCCAAGTGTTTGGCTTCGGATTGAGAAGAAGAGTTAATTAGTCTTCTTAGAATGTGTTGATTTGTCAAGAGAGCGAAATTCTAGTTGAGCGTCTTCTTGTCATTTTCAGCCTAGTTAGCATCCTAGTGATCTCACTGTATGCATGTTTAGTTCTGCAACTAACTGTTAGCTTTTAAGCTTATCTAGTTTGCGAACTAGTACTTCTAGTGAGCATCATATTTTAACTGGGCGAAAGGTTTTTTAAAGGGTTATATTCATTCACCCCCCCCTCTGAATACTGCACCGAACCTAACATCTTCATCTTCTTTCTTTTACAAGGTGCGTAGTGCATCCTCCTTTGAACTATACACCTTGGTGGCGATCACAACTTGGTAGCATGTGTCGCTGTTTGTTTCCATTGCTTTTGGGTCCTTATATGTTTAGTTTCATGCCATATTAGCCACATCCACACACATGCGCACTCCGCTCTTTTCTTTTCTTTAGACTTTGAAAGTGAAAAACCTATCTACAAGGGCTTGATATATTCTAATCCGGCATGAGGAAGCGTAGGGGAAAGTCTTAACCAGTGCGGGGAAGTGTTGGAGTAGGTTTAAAATGGCGCGGGGTGCCAAAATGGCTCAAATGGCAAGGGGGGTAAGGAGCACGCCGAATCAGGCCGCGTCGAGTGGTTGAGTTTGAGGAGTTGGTGGTTTTGAGTGTGGGGATAATTCGGCGCGGTGGGGGTGGACGTCGGAATAGGGTGCACCGGTTAAGTGGCTTTGCCAATTCTTGAGGATTTTCTGAGTTTTAAGCCCATTTGAGTTAGGTTTCAACTTAGCTCATTTACTAGTCCTTTCATTGGTCATTAGTGTTTATTATTGAGTGAATTTAGGTCCTAGTTGTCCTGCAAGCATAATGGATCAAGACTTGTGCGAGGTTCATACTCAAGCACAGTCCATTCTCATTTTGAAGTGTGTTCACGGTAATCATAATTTGGGTTTCAGCAGAACTTAGTTGAATTCGATCAGACTAAATTTGGGCAGCATCTCCCCATACCCAGAGGGTCACGGGGGAGAAGTGGAGACATACCCACAGAAACTGTGGTAAGCTCCTGAATGTCGGGAGGCAAAGATGATGACCGGCGGACCCAAACAGATGAAACCCCGAGGGCTAGCCTACGAGGGGCACCAACACTTCGTGGGCCTGTAATTTGTTCAATGGGATGGCCTGAATGGGAGGAGACCCCGAGGGCTAGCCTATAAGGAGTTCCTTGACCCATGGCCACCACAATCCCCCAGAGGAATATAGATTTAGTGTTGGATCAAGAGATCCATCTATGTTCACCCTTAGTGGCTCATAAAGCTCCACGCTATAGGAGGATGGGACCCTATGGTCTTCTGGTGATTTAAAGAGAAATGGACAGCCTGAATGCTTGATGGGGAATGTCCCCCTCCCCGACTAGCGGATTGGTACTATTGAGAGAAATGTGACGTTCGTAATGGCATCTTGATATCACCCGTATAATCAGGAAGGGGGATAGGCCACAGTGGATAGGCCCACACCCCATCCTTCTCGGGGTAAAAGAAAATGTAGTGCTCAGTCATTCAACCATTAAATCGTCAACGGTATGTTAGGTATAAGGGGGGGTTAGTTGGTTAGCATCTGAAGGTTAGCCATAAGCATATGAGCTACGGAGCTCACAGAGGGGGATGGCATGCAAATGGTTGTAAGAAGCAAAAGCTCGAGCAGTTAGCGGGTAGCAAACAGGTAGATAATTATGCCAAAAGACATATCGCACCCAGGTTGTAGAGACAGTAACTTTCCTCTCCAGTCCATAGTTGTAGAAGGAGGAGCAAGGAGGGAGATAGTCCTGGGGATGGTCGGAGATACACATACACATATGTCTCCAACGATGAAACCCACAGTAAATACATGGGGTACTCGATATAACCAATCCATTAAAAGGGCCCTAGGGAGGGATGGCATTAATATAGCCCTTGGGTAGCCCAGGGCGTGTTTGGCATCGATGGAGGAAATCAAACAACGGTCATATAAATAGATTAATCTACTCCGCCCTCAAACTATGTAAACATAAACATGCATATGTAAAATAATGGGAAGCAAAGGGGCGATGAAGAAAAAGAAATGAACCATGATCGCCACCCAAGGAATATCAGTAGGAAATAGATGTTATAATGAATGGAAATCTACCGCGTACCTTGGGAAATGAGGAAGAAGATGCGGCCCAAAGGGAAGTCGCTACCACGTGAGATCGCGCTTGAAAGGATGCGAAAAATCAATTGTGGGTGCACCTACTCACCTCCTAGCCGGCTAGAAAGCAAGGGCCTCACGTTCTATCAATAGTCTCATGCAAAACAAAGCCACACAAAAGAGAGAAAACCCATTAGAATGTGAAGTGTAGCATATGTCCCAAAATGATAAAGTAGCATGAAAGAAAGGGGGAGAACGCACCGGGGGAGGGTTTTTAACCCCTATAAATGGGTGCAAAAGGAAGGTGGGAGTGTTGTGTATCCATAGGATTTGAAATCACGAGAAATGATGAAGAGAGTAGAGAGAAAAGTGTTGTGCAAAATGGAGAAAAATACAGAAACGTGCAGAAGCAGTGCGATTTGTGGTGATTTTAAAAAAGTAGATGAGAACTAAGGATTGAAGTAATGAAACTGAGCCCAAAGAGATGGAAATTAAAGCTGATACTCCCCTCTTTGCAGTGGGGTCGAAGGTGTGAGTCGACGATCCGGCATGGCTTCGCCCCGAGTCGAAGAAGAGCCCCCCGTCGCGCAGGGGAACTTGGCACTTATTTATAGAAAAGTGGTGATATCCCCAACTTTCTCCCACGATTCCCAAGGATAGAGACCACCATATCTCAACATCTATGAATCAATCTCGAGATAATAGATAGGATAAGAGCTAGGAACAAACGAGACTCTTTTTGGTAGAAGGATCTAGAAGATATTCCCGCCGCAAGAAGGGCCCGGAGCTTAATCTGGAAGAGTTTGTGGTGCACAAAAATGCATAAAACCTGATATTGCGGCCAAGATTCCAGAAGATATGGTCAATTAAAAATTGTGCTCCATATATCAAATCTAAGATAATACAAAGGGGAAGACACAGAAATAAACGGGGCTCAATTTCGTGGAGTATTCTAGAAGATCGAGCCCTAACAAGGAGGCCCCGTTACACTGGTTCGACCTTAGAATCCGGCGGTGAAGAAGACGGAGTTCAGGACCTTTTGGACTCTTTAATATATAGAAGGTCTATCGCGCGACCGTTTATTGAATGGGGCGGTCTAGCAGTAGACCGCTCAGACCTGGGGTGACCGGGAGACTTTTGGCACAAAAACTGACTAAACGGTCATCCACAGACCATTTTTTGAATTAGGTGGTCCTAAGAAGACCGTTTTATGACATTTTAAAAATAAGAAAATAAAAATAAAAATTTTTTAAAAGTTACTGTTCATAAACGGTCAACTTTTGACCATTTTATTCATGGGGCGGTCATCTTGTGACCGTTTATTCATGGGACGGTCAACTGTTGACCATTTTGCTACCAAGCTCGCGTGACTTTGAAAATTGGAGCATATCTTGAAAACGGTGCAAAAATAGCAAAAGTGGTAGAAGATAAAATTATAGATAACTAAAAAATGAACAACTTTCATGAAGAGAGTAAGATGAAAAGATGATCAGAAGAGAGATAAAATGAGGCAATAATAGAGAGGGAAATTTTTGGGACATAGGTGAACAGTGTAGTCTGCCAGAAAAATGTGAATAACTTGAAATTGGTATGAAACTGGCCAATGACATAGAAGAGGAAGTTGTAGATATCAAAAAATAGAATAACTTTGGTGAAGGGCACATTTTGAATAGGGGAATATAAGGGGGTGAAAAGGACCATTTGCAAGACTGCACAGTGAAAGGGGGCTGAATGCTTGAGGAAAGCCGGCTTAAATGGGCCGTAAGTTGACTTGGAAGGCTGACAGGTGATAAGATAAACTCTAGGGCTCTAAGAAATCATGATCTCCAAGGCTCAACGAGAATGGAACAATGAAATGGGCCCGAAATCCATCCAAGGAAGGCTCCAAAATAGTGGGTAATTCGGGACATCAAAAATGATGAATAAGAGAAATGACTCGACTTGTGGGCTAAAAACGAGTGTCAACAGATGTCCCTCCTTGATCTCCACTTTGCAAGGGAACGAGCGAAAGTGACACGGAGCTAAAATGGAAAGGAGATGGAGTGAAAGTGACAGCGACGTTAAATTGAGATGACGCGGAGATGAAGCGAAGAGAACTGATAAGCGGATATCAAGGCAAAAGACACCCGTTTTAACCAACAAGCGACAGGAATTCTCTCGAAAATGCCGAACTACCCACCCGGAATTGCTAACGCGGATGAGACATGTCTAGAGAACTAAACTAAATGAAAATGAAAACACATGATCAACCTCGTGGGGGACACAATCCCTCGAACCAATGAGGAGATCGGAATAAGCAGTAACAAAAATAAAAGGAGACAGACTAAGCTCCAGACAGGAATCACGTTGGCCAACCAGACCAAGCGGGAAGATCAGAGAAATCGTTCAAACTCAGAGTGGAATCGGGATCTCTTATCCAAGAGGACTGTAGTGTAGTTAACCATTACTAAGGAACAACCTTGAATGGATCACGAGACGTGAGTGCTCAAAATGACATGATGCATGCTGGGCTAAAATAAAGAAATCATCAAAATGAATGCAAAGAAAGTTAAAATAGAAAAGTACGCGAGAATAGTATTGCTAAACCGGAACAATCAGGGTCAAGACACTATCCGCAACCACGGCGTGCGTGATAGAACCATCGTTCCTTACTTTTCCCAACCTAATGGCCTATCCGATGATTAAACATGTGCACCTAGATCATCATCATTTTTGTTAGAGGGGAACGTCAGATCCTGGAACACATGAATGACCAGCCGGTTCTCAAGATAATATAAAAATATAGATACCACATAGTAATGCAACAATGATTAGGGATAGAGAGCCATACCTGACTTACCTGTGCAGGCAAAACGGCATTTTTGGATTTTCATTTCTAATTTCTTTAGATTTTTCTCATAAGAAAACCAACAACATGAATAAACAAGCATAAACAAAATAAAAACATAACGACCAAATGAACAGAACAACATAACATAATGAAGAATGAACGAGCAAGCAACACATGCAAAACACCACATAAACAAACAATAAGCATGGGAATAAAGAAAATGGTGGGGCATGGCAACACACGGGGGGACAACATACTATGCAGAATGGAGCCACATGTAGTGGGACAGAAATACGTAGGACAAGGACGTCTAAGACAACCACAGGGGAGATGACATAACACATGTGAAACAACCACATGGGACAAGGACACATGCAACACATGACGGAACGAGACAACACGTGGAACTAGAATATGCATGAGATGACCATAGATGGGACAAGGACACCTCGACGACGACCACAGGGGGGCAACACGGGAAATGACAAAAATATGTTCTTCAATCAAGCCTAAGATCTGACGAAGCAGAACCGCCAGGTTCACGATCGTAAGGCAAAACCCTCTCTCGCAAAGATATGATCGAAAGCTAAGCGGAGCAAAGCATGAGAAGGATAGGAGCTTCAGAACAGATCGAGGGACAAGTTTGAAGAAGAGAACAGATCAAAAGATGAGTGTGAACAGGAGACAGAGCGAAAGATAAAGAGCGAGGAAACTTCAATACCTGCAACCTGCACACTGAGCAAACAGATTACGTACATGTCATCAAGATAAAATGCATGAGAAATAAAAGACATATATTTTTAGATTTTTACAATTTTTTAATTTTTTTTTTGAAATATTTGATTTTTTTTGGAATTTTTGCAATATCTATATTCTTTTTGAATTTTTGATAATATCTATTTATTATATTTTTTTTTTGAATTTTTGACATCTTTGATTTTTTTTGAAATTTTTGAACAATATTTAATTTTTTTAGATTTTGACAAAACCTCATTTTTTTGGATTTTTGAAATAGCAATCTGCATCACCTAAGACGGGCTCAAACTACTGACCAGGGGTAATCATCCTACCCTTCTCATTAAAGAGCTCCCTTGAGCAGGGCGTGCATGTGAGGGTGGCTTACCACAACCAACCGCTTCTAAAGAACGGTGCCCCTACTAAGGCCATACCCGGGATACAACCCAGCCTAAGAGGGAGAAGCAGAAGAAAAATTGGAGACAAGCTTCGTGCAGGATGGGAGATATCAAGGCTCGAATTCCTTCCAGGGCACTACCCCTCAAAGAGATAGTCTGTTGCGCCGGGGCTTTGTATCTTTAATTTTGAGACCCATATTTATCGGCACGCATGCGACCGGGCTCATGACGTCCCGTGGGGAACTGTACTGCCACTCTTGCCATGCCTTTGATTCATAATTTTACATTGATTCATTTTCTCATTTTGGTAGCCCTTATTGGCTAGATATAGCATGAAATCTCACTTTTGAGGGTCAAGACTGCCCCTATTTGAGACCTCTCTCATATTAGGGAGCGCCTAGGTTAGTCATCTTATCCATCAATCTATTGCCCATGCACTTGGCCCAGCAGAGAAGAGAAAAGGCCTTCGTGCATACCTAAAGTATGGCCAAAGCAGCAACGGTGTGCCTTAGAGAGATAGGCTATGGCTCGCCATGTAGTGTGTGAAAAATTCATACTCAAAGGTCACCCTCAACAATTAGGGAAAGAAACTAGACTCCTAACACGGAGTTATCACCAGCCTAAGGATGCTGCAGAAGCAACTCGACTTGAACTAACCAAACTTAATGAACTAAAGCCGCTCAAAATGTGTTGAGGAAACCACATTATAACCATGCGCAGGAGAAATAGAAATGATAGCAATAATAGCATGTTCTTGCACAAAATAAAGATACCTTGCGAATCCATGGAATGGAAAAGCGGCGTCCTGAAGCGATCTTGATCATCGAGCTTTGATCAGCACGAGCTTTGTATTCCTCGCTTGTCAGGGTAAAAGGGAGAGGATAACAAGGACTTGAAGATTCCTCTAGATGGAGGAGCGACAGACACCAAACTGGACGAAGAAGAATAAAAGGAAGAGAGACGAGGGCTAGAACTCCCTCGTTAAGGCACAGAGGCCCTGGTAACAAGGAATCGAATACAGAATGAACAGAGATTAACTGAGATCAAGGCGGACTAAAGCCTCGAAAATAGCATGAAAAATGATAATGACCCCGAAATGGTGAGACAGACAGAATAGACGAACCATAAGAATATTGCGGCAAAGATAAGGGGGAAGAGGAGTGATCATCCGACGTGGTCAGAGAAAAGGAATTAGAATCACCCGACAGGGTCGGGGAAGGAGAATGAGAATCACCCGCCACCGACGGGGAAAGAAAATGATAGACACCCGATAGGGTTGGGGAAGAAGAATGATGGTCACCCGACAGGGTCAGGGAAAGAAAAGGGTAATCACCCGACATGGTGGGGGAAGGATCAGAAGTAGAGCCCGGGGATACTAGAAGAGAAGGATCAGAAGAAGTCCCGAAAGTGGGATGAAAGGATGACATAGGCCGAGGCCTAAAATCATGAGAGAACGGAGGATCTGGAGACTCCGGATGAGTGGAGAAAGAAGAATGGGGGTTTGTGGACCTGAAAAGAGAGGAGAAGATCATATGAACTGGATTAGAGGAAGGGAGGTACACCACCCAGGGGTGGGAGCTGAGTAGAAGAAAGGATGATTGGAGAGGAGGGGAAGATGGAGAAGTGGCCCCTCGAGTGCACAACACGCCACTTTTGTACTTGGGCTGCCGCCTCTTCTTAGCAGAAACTTTTTGAACCCGAACCCGCCTGGTGCGGACTTGGACCTTCGACCTTCTTGATCTATAATGTCTTCTTAAATAACGAGCCCATCTGACAGATGGCCTGGCCCGGTCATGAGCATGAATTCTCATCGGGGCGGTTGCCCCTAGACACCCGGTGCTAACAATAGGCGGACATTCTTGAACATATAACTCCTCAAATGAATGAATATCAAAAAACCAAGGAGTTTTGTCACTTGGCACTAGCAGCATGAGATTTGGCAACTCCACTCGGCAATCGGGCATGAAGCGTAACTCCCTTACCATAAGAGCAGGACAAAACTGGGGGAGAGTAATGTGCGACGTTGACATGGCCGACTTACCAATAAACCAAGGGAGATTGCATAACAAGTGTCGAATGTTCTTGAAAAATGTAGAAGATATGGTGAATTGCCCCTTGAATAGGGAATCCATCAAGCTCTTGGTAGCCGTATGTGTTAGCAAAATCTGAGTAGAGAACCCTTCCTGACTAGTAATCTGAATGGCAATCGAGCGAGAGGTAATAACAACATTAATAATTGAACCTCCGACAAGCAATGAGATTGCCACCGGCCGCGCTTGTGAAGAAACTGGCACTAGTGCAAGGGAGCTCTTCTTAGCAACCGTCTCCATAGAAAACATAGGCTCATTATCCCAAAGATGATCGGGGACCAGGACTCGGACTAGCATGCGGCAAATGAAATTTTGAATCTTATAGTGCAGAACCGGCACTGAACTATCCTGACTCGGCTTGTCATTTTCCTGGGGACCAGACCCGAGGGGCACCAAAGGTAGCGCACACCCGCTCCGTGGGGTGGAAATGGATAGGGAAGAAATGGAAGTAATAGGTTTGGAAGACGGAGGCGAAGGTTTAGAAGGCGTAAGTGGGCGTAAGGGCAATGCGAGTGGTGGAGGGATAGCGGCAATGACAGGCTCAAGTGGAGGTAAGGGCAAAGGTGGAGGCATAGGAGGGGGTAAAGGTGAAGGTGGAGGTGTAGGTATAGCTTGCTCAGGCTCGGGCAACAATGGCGAAGGGGATGGCACATGCGGTGGAGATGGTGGAAGTGATGGAATAGGAGTCTTCGGGGGAGGAGGCGATGAAGGCAGTGGTGATGGCGGTAGGGGTAGTGGAGATTGTGATGCGGGCAATGAAGGTAATGGAGGTGGAGATGGAGAGGGTGAGGAAGGAGGGAAAGGGGAAATGAAAGGCTGTGGGACCCAACGTTGACGTATGGACACGACACGTCGAGCGGCATTGGGGGTAGGAGTAGTGGCGGTGGAAGTGGCAGAAGTGGAGGCACTAACCTGAGCAAGGGACAAGGTAGGCGGAGTTTCTGGAGATGGGGTAGGAGATGGAGAAGGTGATATAGATAACGGAACAGGTGACGGAGCAGGTGCATCGCTAGATGAGGGATCGCAGGGGTGCCCCTGGTCTTGTAGTAGAGACGGCTGCTTGGGCGGCGACTACTGCTGCTGCTTGCTACGGAGATTTAGAATAGCTTCATGCATGGCGGCCCAATCGATCCTCTTATTATCTTCCAGGCCATAAACATACTCTCAGAATTCGGGGCAGTCCTCAACCAAATGCCCCTGCTGGCGATGGTAATCACAAAATTGAAGCATATCCCCGACTGCGGGTCGACATGGCACAACTGGAGGGGGCGGCAACACATGAGTAGCCATCAAAGCCCTGAAAATATCTGAAAAACACTCTCGCAATGGAGGACGATGAGGATCCTACTTCGGGCAAGGTGGATGCCGAGGGGTATGGGAAGGTAATGGAGATGGAAGTGGAGAAGGAAGTGGGGGTTGCGAAGGCAAAGGCACATGGCAACTAGTGGAATGACTCGGTGGAGGCATATGTGGAGCGGAAAGGGAGGTGGGAGGTATGTGGACGGCATCTACCAACTCGGGGTGTGATGTTCCCTTGACCGGAGGGGAAGACACAGGCGGAGACACATATGTGGGGGTGGAGGGTTGACTGTGGATGGCAACATGTTGACTCATGGAGGGTTGACACGTGGAGGCATATGGGTATGTGGGAGCGGAAGGCTGACTGGCGGAAGAATATGCCGTGGATGGCTGACTCATGGAAGGCGATGGATAGGAGGCGTATGTGGGCGTAGAAGGTGGAGGAGACTCGGGGTCAAGGGAACCTAGGAGTTGTTGGCAGATGAAGCGGGCTCTGCTATAAAGTTGTTGCCAGGAAGTGATATCAGTCAAGGCTAAGATAAAGCGGTACTCGGGTGTTGCATTAGAAATGATCATTTTGATTTGTTCTCCCTCTGGAATATGCCCCGGGACTTGCGCGACCAGGCGACGCCAGCGGTCAGCGAAGGTAGAGAATTCCTCGTCGGGATTCATCTTCTCATGGGCCAGATCAACCATAGAATACTTGGGCCCAACCTGGTCTTGATACTGTTGAAGAAATCTCTCTTGGACGACTTGAAAATCCACAACTTGCTCTTGCGGAAGAGAAAAGAACCAATCCCGAGCCGGGCCTTCCAACGACAGACCAAATAAATAGGACATCAAGCGTGGGTCATGTCGGAATTGGGCCGACTCATAAATGTACTCCTTCAAGTGCACATAGGGGTTACCAACTCCATCAAAGCGATGATAAGTAGGAATTTGTGAACGCGGTGGAAGCTGAAGACCTTGGAATGTAAACGAGACACTCAAACAAGATTGGGGATCAATTCGACGTTGAAGTTCATCAAGCTGGCGTTGGGCTTGAGCAATCATCTCCTCAATGGGGAGAGATCGGGAAGGATGCAAGCCAGCCTGAGCAAGAGATTGTGGATTTGGACCAGGGTTATGATATTGGGCCTCATAAAGAGATCCGGACTGAGAAGAAGGAAAGCCAATTCTAGGAGTGGAAGGATATGTGGGCCTGGAAGGATCATGAATGTGGGAATAAGGACTGATTGGGCTAGCAGCAACATGGGTAGAAGGAGCGGGCCTATTAAGAGAAGTAGGCCCATTAAGGGAATAAGAATGCCCGCTAAAGGAAGGGGGCCCATTAAGAGAGCGAGGCCCATTGAAGGAATAAGGTCCACTAAAAGAATGGGACCCATTAAGGGGAGATGGGCCACTCAAGGAAGGCGGCCCATTAAAAGAGCGAGGCGCATTAGATGAATGAGGCCCATTATGAGAATGAGGCCCATTAAGATGATTAGCAATGACTTTCTGGGCTTGGATCGGGTCCATTTGGCCAACAATAGGTGATGAGTGGGCCATGAGATTTGCTTGCGGGTCGGAAGGGCCACGAGGAGATGGGCCCGCGTGGGAAGAGGAATCCACGCGGGAATAGGAAGATGGGGAAGAAGAAGGGTAATATACAAGAGAAAAATGGCGCTCCATGAGGGCAAATGGAGACTTTATACAGGGATATCAAGGAGAATACAAGTGGGGAAGTAATGACTTAATGGGCTTGAGGACAAGAGGGGACTGACCAACTAATGCAAAGACCAATGGACAACGGACCACGGGACAATGGACTAGACAATAAACACACAAATGGACTGACTTAAGTTGGCCTAACAACAACAAAACATGTGGATGATGAAAGAATGCGACACAAAAACCACTAATGGGCTTGGATAAGCCCAAACAACACAAACGATGTGAGAGTTTTCACCCAAGTCACACAAGTTGATATGATGGGAAATATTTTAGGGGTTTTAATAGACCTTTTAATGATTTGAATTAATAATAATTCCCTCAAGATAGGAATCCTATGGGAATAAGGTCCAAACTTTGGGTTGACTAAGATTAACTCCCTCACACTTATGCAAATGCAAGCCTAAGGGGTGGAAAGGTACAACCGGCCCGGTGTCCGTGTGGGAATCCACGGCTCACGGGGACTTATGGAGGTCTCGGATAAGATCACCTAGCCGACTCCAAGGAATATGGAGGCGAGAGGATCACTTACCAAGGTAGGAAATACAACTAATATATGCAATGCATGACCTTATGTGCACCGGAGTGCATGCAATTTCTAGCCTAAGTCTAACAAATCAAGATAATCATGAAATCATGCCAACATCACAAAAATGCATGAAAAATGTAAAACAATATAAATAACAATGATGCAAGGCCTAAAATAGGGACAACTAGGTACTAAAAGATAAGAAAAATCATCAAAGGACAACGTACCTTTGTGTTTGCCCCCGGTCCTACAAGTGAGTTTTATGCATAAAATGCAAAAATGAAGGCAACATTTAAGTAGGCAAATGAAGTCCAATGCTTGCAAATAATATATGGATGTGAAGATAATACAAAATATTACCTAATGGAACAAAAAAATAGCTAATACAGACCCTGAAAGGTAATTTAAATCAGCAAGCAAAACGCCCCTGTGAATTTGTCCCGAATCTGCCCACAAACTAGATGCAAAAATGCAAAAATGGAGGTAATTTTTAAATATGCAAATGATGTCCAAATGATGCAAATGACCTATGGCTGGAAAGATAATACAAAAGTCTACACAATGGACCCAAGAACAAGGCAATCCGACCTTAGGAGGCCACTCAAATCGTCCAAGAAAGATGCCCCCGTAAATCTGTGCGCAGACCGCATGCAAACTAAATGTATAAAATGCAAAAATAGAGACACTTTTTAAATATGCAAATGATGCCCGATTATGCAAACTTTATAGGTATGAAAATACAATACAAAGGATAACTCAATGCAAACGAATCAGCCCAATACGATGTCGGGAGACAAAGTTATGCCTAAATGAATAAGGCCCCTGTGAATAGAAATCATGCCCGGCCAGAACCACTAAAAGGTCCCTGGATGACCGTTTTGACCCACTAAGTGGTCTCCTGGATGACTGCCCAAGTTCTGGACGGTCCAGGGAGGACCGTTTAAAACATCAGCGGCTTTGGGTGGTCCTGGAAAGGCCATTTAATGGTCTAGGCGGCCCTACGATAGACCGTGTAACCCTGACAGACTCAGAAATGGACAGAATGATGGAAAAACGTGGAGGAGACTACCCAAACATGCGTGAACGCCTTCCCAACATGCAAGAGACTACAAATACAACGTGATGGGCACTAGGAGTCCCACCGTGATCGCCAAAAAATTGTAAATAGATTAATCTACTCCGCCCTCAAACTATGTAAACATAAACATGCATATGTAAAACAATGGGAAGCAAAGGGGCGATGAAGAAAAAGAAATGAACCGTGATCGCCACCCAAGGAATAGCAGTAGAAAATAGATGTTATAATGAATGGAAATCTACAATGCACCTTGGGAAATGAGGAAGAAGATGCGAACCGAAGGGAAGCCGCTACCACGTGAGATCGCGCTTGAAAGGATGCGGGGAATCGATTGTGGGTGCACCTCCTCACCACCTAGCCGGCTAGAAAGTAAGGGCCTTACGTTCTATCAATAGTCTCCTGAAAAACAAAGCCACAAAAAAGAGAGAAAACCCATTAGAATGTGAAGCGTAGCATATGTCCCAAAATGATAAAGTAACATGAAAGAAAGGGGGAGAACGCACCGGGGGAGGGTTTTTAACCCCTATAAACGGGTGCAAAAGGAACGTGGGAGTGTTGTGCATGCATAGGATTTGAAATCACGAGAAATGATGAAGAGAGTAGAGAGAAAAGTGTTGTGCAAAATGGAGAAAAATACAGAAACGTGCAGAAGCAGTGCGATTTGTGGTGATTTTAAAAAAGTAGGAGATGAGAACTAAGGATTGGAGTAAAGAAACTGAGCCGAAAGAGATGGAAATTAAAGCTGATACTCCCCTCTTTGCAGTGGGGTTGAAGGTGTGAGTCGACGATCCGACATGGCTTTGCCCCGAGTCAAAGAAGAGCCCCCCGTTGCGCAGGCGAACTGGGCACTTATTTATAGAAAAGTGGGGAAATCCCCAACTTTCTCCCACGATTCCCAAGGATAGAGACCACCATATCTCAAGATCTATGGATCAATCTCGAGATAATAGATAGGATAAGAGCTAGGAACAAATGGGACTCTTTTTGGTGAAAGGATCTAGAAGATATTCCCACCGCAAGAAGGGCCCGGAGCTTAATCTGGAAGAGTTTGTGGTGCACGAAAATGCATAAAACCTGATATTGCGGCCAAGATTCCAGGAGATATGGTCAATTAAAAATCATGCTCCATATACCAAATCCAAGATAATACAAAGGGGAAGACACAGAAATAAACTGGGCTCAATTTCGTGGAGTATTCTAGAAGATAGAGTCCTAAGGAGGCCATGTTGCACTGGTTCGACCTTAGAATCCGGCGGCGAAGAAGACGGAGTTCAGGAACTTTTGGACTCTTTATTATATAGACGATCTATCGCGTGACCGTTTATTGAATGGGGTGGTCTAGCAGTAGACCACTCAGACCTGGGGCGACAAGGAGACTTTTGGCACAAAAACTGACTAAACGGTCATCCACATACCATTTTTTGAATTAGGCGGTCCTAAGAAGACCGTTTTATGACATTTTAAAAATAATAAAAATAAAATAAAATTTAAAAAAGTTACTGTTCATAAATGGTCAACTGTTGATCGTTTTATTCATGGGGCGGTCATCTTGTGACCGTTTATTCATGGGACAGTCAACTGTTGACCGTTTTGCTACCAAGCTCGCGCGACTTTGGGAATTGGAGCATATCTTGAAAACGGTATAGAAATAACAAAAGTGGTGAATGAAGAAATTGTAGATAACTTAAAAATGAACAACTTTCATGAAGAGAGTAAGATGAAAAGATGATCAGAAGAGAGAGAAACTGAGGCAAGAACAGAGAGGAAAAATATCGGGACACAGGTGAACAGTGCAGTCTGCCATAAAAACATAAATAACTTGAAATCGATACGGAACTGGCCAATTATATGGAAGAGGAAGTTGTATATCTCAAAAAATAGAATAACTTTGGTGAAGGGCACATTTTGATTAGGGGAATATAAGGGGGTGAAAAATTACCATTTTCAAGACTGCGCAGCGAAAGGGGCTGAATGCTTGAGGGAAGCCGACCTAAATGGGCCGTAAGTTGACTTGGAAGGCTGACAGGTGATAAGATAAACTCCAGGGCTCTAAGAAATCCTGATCTCCAAGGCTCAACGGGAATGGAACAATGAAATGGGCCCGAAATCCATCCAAGGAAGGCTCCAAAACAATGGGTAATTCGGGACATCAAAAATGATGAATAAGAGAAATGACTCGACTTGTGGGTTAAAAACGGGTGTCAACAGGTAACGGGCGATATGAAAATGAATGCAACAGAGAAGGAAGAGGGGCTCAGACACGCACCAATATTCTCATTTAGACCCGGAGGTCATCACAAAGCTTAGGAGATAAACCAAATTTGGCATACACAGACATGGCCTGGCGTTGTCGCACGGGGGCCTGTCGATTACATCCTTGTATTAGAAAATGAAAAGGGGTACAGGAAGCAAATGTTATAGGAAAGGGGATTCAATGGGGATAGGGAACTGCGGGATCAAATCATCACCCATCTACTTATAGATCACAGGGGAGATATTGGTAAAGGGGGGGAGAAGATCGAAGTAACTTCGACGGAAACCACCTCTGTTCTTTGCAGCGAAAATAGAGTATCGGAATGGGTGCTCTCTCTCCTCGCTCTAGACCTCTTTCCTCTGCCAAAGAATGGCGAGCGATGGCCCAGAGAATTTCTCACTCTGCTTTCTTTTTCCCTAAGTCTCCTCTCTTCAATCCCTCTTCTTTTTGTTTTACTACTCTCTCCGTCTCTTTTTTTTTAGCGAAAAATGAGTCTTCTTATAGGCTAAACCAGCGTGACTTAACCCGGCGCGTGGGGGTGAGCGTGCCTGTTAAGGGCCACCGATCTTGTTCTTAGCGTGCCGGGTTTGGAGGGCGCCAGTGGCAGCGGAGCGCGCCGCGTTAAGGGCACGTCGAGTGAGCATCTTTCTGTGTTTGTTCGAGCCGGAGTCGACCTGCGGGTCTCAGACTGGCTCTGAGAGTCAACTTGAATCTTCATCTCATCGTGGCCCTGTGGAACCGCCATGAGAAGTATCGGGGAAGCCTCTAGGCCACTGACCGGCCAATTCTGGCGCCATCCATGCCCTTAGTTCAATCACTCGATTCCCACTGACATGGCCTTCGGCATTGTGATCTGTGCTACCGGGCCGGCTTCATTTATACTTCCAACATTCCTAGGGAGTGGGTCACTACCCGAGGTACTTTCACCCTGGCTGGACCGCTATTCGGTCATTAAATGTCACGCCCCGAACCGATAGCAGCGGAACGTGTCGTTTGCTCGGAACGTAGCAGTTAAACAGTCATGAATAATCAAGAGCAGTCGCATAAGACCAAATAATTTAGGGAAATAATACAATGTTATTTCAAATATAAGTCTCTTACAATTTAAATTTCAAAACTTGAAGACTCAACTACATCACAATGAAAAAAAAGAAAATGACGCTCTAATAGACTTAGACAAGATAACTAAATAAGAGACACCATGCTAGACTCAAAAAAGATAAAAGACACAGGTTCACTAGTTTTCGAAGCTCGCTTGCACACTTGTCCCTCCCATGTGAGTCTCGGTCTCGCTAGCCACCTGATTACCTGAAAAATGTTGGAATAAAACTGGGTGAGCAAACGCTCAGTAGGAATTATATCTCAAGAACAAGCAATTGGTTTAAGTAATTACATCTTTCACATATAAATGCAGTAAGGCTATGCATGTAGAATTAGCCGAGCAAGTGAAACAAAACTAGCAAGAATTTGACAATTTCATGTAAAAACTTTCAAGCAAGAGATGTCCAAGAGGGATTTATAGAATACTGGCCCATTCTGGGCCATGCTAGTCGAGTCACGCAAGTCAAGTCACGCACGCAAGTAATATCACGAAAGAGAGAGAGAGAGTGTGTGGAATGCCAAAGATCAAACTAGTCATGCACTTCGGTGCAATGCCAGACACCGTGATCAATATAACTCCTATGGGCACAAGTACTTTCGGGTGCTCCTCCCAGGACCAGATCGGGCCCTATATGTGCAGCATTAAAGATAGATCTAGACATCCACGATAGTTCATAGCCAATAAGGAGTTTCAAGAACAACCTTTAATAGAATGATAAGGTAAGATTTTCATGGAATTCAAGGGCAAGGCCCTTGAGTAAGGATAGACTTGCGATAAAATCCACGTGAAAGTATAGAAACCATGACATGTCGAAAAACTGGATGGAATTGGCACCTAGATAGGTTGCCATGAATAACTTGAATAGATGACTCACAAGATAGTCACCAATTCAATGGACACGAAAGCAAGCTGAAGAATTGGCACCTAACCATAGGATACCCAATTCAATATATCGCCTAGTGGAATGATCACTCATTCCACTGGTTAAGAGAATTATCTCATGGGCCAAGAATAGCACCATGAAAGGGCTGGGTTACCACGTTTCTCCAGAGTGACGTGGCATTAAAATGGGTACAAGGTGTTTGAGGTACAACCAGCTCAGTTGGTCTTGAGGGAATCCAAGGTTACGAGGAGACTTACGGAGGTCCCGATGACTAACTCGCTAGTCCGAAGGAACGAAATGTCCAACGGAGAGCTCGTATATCGCCGAGAGTTGAAGTGTATAACGTGAACCAATCATGAAACAAGGACTCCATCTACGGACGTGAGATGAGAGTGCCAGAAGACCCGCGGTATGGGTCAAAATCGGAAGAAAACTGTGAGAACATGAATGTGTTAATTATAGAATTCATGTCCATCCAATTCTATAATTAACTATAATTAAATAAACTTATTTTATTTGACGCTTGTGGGTGGCGTCATTTATTAATTAGCGTCCTCTTGGAGGGACTGTTGACACCCGTTTTATGACCGATAAGTTGGGTCATCTCCGTGTTCTATCCATGTGATGCTTCAAGTTATTCATTCATTCCTTGAGTCTCCTTCGTCAGTTTGAAGCTTATTTCATGGGTCTTCTCTCCTTGGTTGAGTGTGGTTCCTTGTGGCTTTTCATTTGATGAAGCTTAGCAAGCTCTTATCAATTTTGATCCTCATTATTTCTGACAGTCCTCTGCATGGGCGTTACATTCTTCTAACGCATTCACCCTATGCCGTTACTTCTTGAAGAGTCCTGAAGTTTGAGGTCTTTGTTTCAAAGCTTATCCGTTGGCCTGCCATTGATTCTAACGGTCTGTCGTGCAGCCGTTACTTTCTTCCAACGCGTCCAGCTCATGGCCGTTACTTATCTTGCAGAGTCCAACTTGTTTGATCTTCTCCCGTTGATCTTATCTCTTTTTGAGATAAGGTTAAATGTAACGGTATCCCCCTGGCGCGTTATTTTCATGCGGCGGTCTGTCGAGTAGCCGTTACATCCAACAGAGAGTCCTGGCAGTTCAGGCCTTTTCTATGCTACTCCGTGGTCGAGATAAGAGTTTGAATTGTGATTTCTCTTCCAAATCTGATCCTCAGAACCTTCTGTTTGATTCTCTGGACTCTTGGTGATATTATCTTCAAGGATTTGCTAAGAGTTATCCTCTTTTCTTGCTGGATTATCCTCTGCTCGACCGGAGAGTTTGAGGGCCTATAAATAGCACCCTTAACTTCATGGCCCGAGAGAGGAAGATCTGGAGTTCGCGTCGAAGTGCTGCCGCATTCTGGAGCCACATCTAACCAAGGAGACTTGTCTTTCACGTCCATCTGCTTCACGGTGAAGGGAGTATTCGTTCTATTGAGTTTCAAAGTTCATCATTGCATATTGTGTTCTTCCTCCTCCCTCTCATCATAGGCATTGTCCCTCTCCTTGTTTCCACATTCTGCATCTGGTTTTCATCATCTAAACATCCTTCCTATCTTTTAAAACGCCCAGAGGGGTTAAAAAACCAAAACTTCCCGGTACTTCCCTTTCCTTTTGCATGATCTTAAGTTCTTTGAGAATTGATACTATGCTTGTTTAAAGGGCTAATTTGGGGTCTGTTTTCTTATGTTTTCACGTTCTTTGGCAGGTTTACAAGTTCACTACGTGAGGCCCAAGTCTTCTGGCCGGCTGGAAGAGTTGGAGTTCAAAGAATTCATAAGCTATTTCTGCAGGGTTTCTGACGGTCTTGAGAAGACGCGTCAGGTTCATATAACGGCTCATCTGGAGACCGTCACATTTCTGTGACGCACGGGGTCTGGACCGTTACATTCGGTTGATCTGCAGATTTCACTGGTTTTCTCTCTCCCGTGGGCGGGTGCTTCATCCACCTATTTCCAAGGTATTTTCAAGTCTCTGGCTTGTGTTTACTTTGGTGGCGATCACGTTCTTTCTTAGTATTGGGCATTAGCTTTCTCTCCATCTCATATCTCTTATTTCCTTTGCTTGTTCCACCCTTGCGGTGTGTTTTTATTTGCTCTTGCTCCACGCCCCGGCGTGTGTTTTTCTTTATTCCCTTAGTTTAGCTTGATGATTGAGATAGCATGCCCATGCTAGAGCTTGTTCTGGTTGCCTAGGTTCATGGTTCACATGTCATAGGTTGATTGAGATCTTTGATTTTTGCTTATCATCTTTATTACACATCAAAACAAAAAGAAGAAGAGAGGCAAAACAAATCAACAGATAATTTTTTGGCGATCACGGTGGGACAACTTGTGCCAATCGTGTCTTGATCTCTGTTTAAACCTGCCATCATTTCCCTGTTTAGTTTCCTCGGATTTCCTTCTTACTTCCTCTTGTTTATGGTTCTCTGGGTAGTCTGACGGCCCTCTGTCCCTGCGTCACTCCACTTTGACGCAGGGGCTTTAGACCGTTACACTCCTCATCCTGCTGTTTGGGCTTTTCACGGATTTCCCTTCTATTTCAGGTTATTTTTGGCTCTCTGGCTCATACGACGGTCCTGGTTCCCTGCGTTATATTGCTTCTGGCGGTCTGGCCTCTGACCGTTATATATTTCTGACGCTGGTCTTCTAGACCGTTACACTCCAGATAGGTACGCATCCCGAGGTGCATTCTATTTTCACAGTTTTTGCTGTGATATTCTTGCTTGGGTGTTATCTGACTTCCTCCTTGGTTGGTTTACATACTTACATCGTTGTGTGCATAATTGTTTGCTAGATTCTAGGTTAGAATTTGCATGCACTCCGGTGCACATAGGTTCATTCATACTTTCATACATTAGATTGCATTTTCCTACCTTGGTGTGCGGACCTCTCGTCTCCATATTCCTTGGGGCCGACTAGGAAATCACACCAGGGACCTCCATAAGTCCCCGCGAGCCGTGGATTCCCACACGGACGCCGGGCCGGTTGTACCTTTCCCACCCCGTGTCTAGGATTGCATAAGTGAAGGAGTGATCACATTTAGAGTCAAACCAAGCTTTACATCCATCTCCTATCAGGAACCCATTGTTGAGAGCTCATATTAATCAATCCACTAAAGTTCCAAAGGAGAAATCATAAGAATCTTGAAGCATCATCTTAAACAACTTGCTTGACTCTGAGTGTCTTCATCTCTTGTTACTTACATCTTTGTTATAAATCGTCCAAGTTTGGTTGCTCATTGTGTGTTTGTGTTGTGTTGTTTGCATCTTGTTAAGGTTGTTCGTTGCATGTGGAGTTGTTTTCGTCAGTTAGAAGCACCTTCTAGGGTCAATTCCTTCTCCAGGTTCTACTCAAATCCGCTTTTCGAACCCACCATGGCTTCTTTCAATCCTCCCCGTTCTCAAGAGGATTCCGTTCCTCAAGGGCTTCTTGAAAACCCTACTAGGGTTACCTCATTCTCTTCTAGAGAGGGGACAGCCCCTCTTCCGTCCTCTACCTCCATGGAAGGTGGTCAAGCTACCCCTTCTTTCACTACTCCTTCTGCGGGCTCCATTCTCCAGATGATGGCCCAATTGGATCCGGCCCAACTCCAAACTGTCTATCAGGCCATGCAAGGATCCAATATCTCCCCTCCCACGATTATGCAGGGTCAATCCAATCCTTCCATCCAGCTCACTCCAATTAATCTTACTCCGGTCCAACCCCGGACCATCACATTCACTGGCATGGAGACGGGCCAATCTTCTACTTCGGCCCAGCAATCTTTTGACAAAGGGAAGTCTCCTGTCCCTTCTTTCGTTCAGGCGGATCATCATATGCCTAGCCCGACGGTTCCGCAAGTCCTTATGGGCCCTTCAGATTTCTTGCGCCCTCAGCTAGGGGTTGTCCAAGCCCACTCCAATCTGGGTCAGTTCAGGCCCAATATCCTTCTTATGGGCCCCCTACTTCGGCCTTTTATCCTTCTGCTCCTTCTTATGGGCTCCCACCTTCTGCTGCGGTTCACCCTTCCGCTCCTCAACTTCAATCATCACCTCTCACTACCCCTGCTCCATCCAGAGAGCAGGAACTACTTGATAAATGGGCCACCATGCAACAGCAACTCGATTTCCTCCAGAAGCGGGTTG
The DNA here is from genome assembly GCA_022559845.1 of Amorphophallus konjac. Lineage (NCBI taxonomy): Eukaryota > Viridiplantae > Streptophyta > Magnoliopsida > Alismatales > Araceae > Amorphophallus > Amorphophallus konjac. The sequence goes on along the minus strand of CM040117.1, from coordinate 126,302,645 downwards.
GCCCACAATCCTTGGCAGATGTTCCGGTTCCTAGCTTTCAGAACATCCGGTTCCCTCCGCAATCCGAGCTCCCCAACTATCGCAAATATGACGGGAACGGCAATCCCTTTATCACGTGAGGGATTTCTTATATGAATCGGCTCAGTTCCAATATGATGATCGCCTTATGGCGTACTTGTTCCGCCGATCATTAGACGGTGTTGCGTTGGAATGGTTCTACTCTCTGCCACTGGAAGACGCCGAGAGCTTCAAGACAGTGAAGGATAAGTTTATTCAGAGGTTCAAGACAGGGTCGGCCCGGAATATTCGTTCACAGATCTGGTGGCCGAAAAGATGAAACCGGATGAGGAGTTTGCCACTTATGTAGATAGGTGGAGGCAAATGGCCGCTAGAGTGCCCGGCCATATTCCGGAGGAAGAGAAGGTCAAGTTACTTATTTCCAATGCTACTCCGACCTTCCGAAATATTCTGGCCATGAATGACATAGCCAACATGCACCAACTCTACAGCCGAGCGCGCTTCATTCAAACTCAGTTCAAGGATTCCCCCATTCACTCACTATTTGAAAACCAAAAGCCCAAGTATCACAAGAAACCTCAAGGGCCGGTCACCGAGGGGGTCCAAACAAACGAGCAAGTTCAAGCCGTTGCTTTCCCTTTTCAAGCCGCACCCTTCCGCTTCCCTCAAAATCCCCGCACTCCACAGAATCCCGCTCCCCAAAACTTCCAAGTCACTCCACAAAACCCTCCGCCCACCTTCGCCATTCCACAAAACACCTTCACCGCACCGCAACAACCACCACCACCTCTGCAATACCACAACGTCCCTCCACCCAACGGCTACAACAACAACCCTAACAACAAGCGCCCGGCTCCTAAAAGAGCTCAGTACCCACCCTTGCCAGAAACACTCACAGACATCTTTTCAGCCCTCATGTCGGTGAATGCCATACAGCTCCCTCCGGAATGGCCCAACTGGAATCCGGCCATTGATCAGACGAAGTATTGTATGTTCCACAGGCAACCGGGACATACCATTGAAGGGTGTTTTCAATTCCGGGACCTAGTATATGATCTTCATGAAGGACAGAGGATAGATTGGGCCGAAATGCACCGGGCCATCACAGAAATCAAAGAGAAGAGAAGGCAGCCGCCGAGGCAGCAAGTACAGCAGCACAGTACAGCAGCCGCAGCAGCAACAGCAGCCGGTGCAAGACCTGGGGATTCATCAAAACCCAATGCCAAACCATCCTCCTGCTCCGCAGCCTCCGCCGCCGGCACCAGCTCAGGTCAATGTCGTCCAACCCCCGGCTCCTAACCCCGGGTGGTCCTTCGACGACGATAACTCCACGCCGCAGGTCATGGCCCTTCACCACAACTACCATAATCCTCCCGCTTCCCCTATCCTTATACCTACACACCAAACTCCTCCTCCACTCGTCCTCCCATTTACCCCTATTCTATCACACGCACCATCACCCGCGCCCCCGTCGCACTCACCATTGCTCACATCCGCTACCATCACCCCCTCCCCGCTCGCGCTTACATCCACTATCGCCATACCTCCGTCTAACCCTCCACTCATCACACCTCCGTCCACTTTTGTATCCCCACTACCGCTCGCGCCCACTGCCACTAACCCCTCGCCTATTATCCTTTCCACCACACCCTCTTCCGCACCGCTCATCCATCCCACTGGGCCTACTAAATCACTTATCCTAAGCCCATCTGAGGCCGCGGCAGCTTATAACTTCGCCCTACGGAGCGGGCGCATGTTCACCGAAACTATCCTTCCACTTCCAACCCCAGTCTTCCCAACCAGCGGCTGAACAAGAAGAGGCCGAGCCACTACCGGGGACCCAATATGATCTATTACATCATTTGGATAGGGTGCCCGCCAAGATATCTGTGCTGGAACTGATTAAGAGATCTACCCTTCACCAAGATGCATTAAGAGACTTTCTTCAAAAGGTGATGGTTAGTGAAGACATGGCAGTTGATAGCTTACCTACCGCACTGGCAACAATCTCCAAGGGGCCAGCCATTACTTTCTCTGAAACCGAGCTAGCACCACCAGAAGCTCGGCAAATGCCGCTGTGCATTACTATCATTCTGAACAAAGTCAGCATCGATGCGGCGTTAGTTGACACAGGGGCATCTATCAACGTATGCCCGCTCAGCACTCTAAGGGCTTGTAATCTGTCAGAAGAACTTCTACGCCCAACTCCCACTACCATAGCTGCTTATGACAACTCTCGGCGGGCATGTCACGGGATTGTCACCATTCAAGCTGAGCTTGGGCCTCTTACTATGCCCGTGGAATTCTATGTGTTGGACATTGACCCTATGTTCAAGGCTATCTTGGGTCGTCCGTGGATCGATACCCTCAGCGCCGTACCCTCTACTGCACATCAATGCATTAAATTCCCTTTCCAAGGGAGGGTCGTCAAAGTCAAAAGCTTATCCATGGTCCAATCAGTGAAGGCTATTTCAGAGAAAGTTCTTCCCACGTTGTGGCCAAGCAGTCGGCCCGTTATGTCAGTGCTAGATCTTGACTTTCCTTGGGCTTACGCACCTCGCAAGCCCGTCACCGCAGCAGTTGACATCAAGGTGAAGCCCTAGATCCGAGATCCCAAGGGCTGGGACATTATACTGAAGCTAGGCTACCAACCGGGGAGAGGCCTCGGTGCTCAATTGCAGGGACGAACTAAGCCCATTCCTAAAGGCAGGAAAATGAACAGAAGAGGTCTCGGCTACCGAGAGACTGCATTATCTATGATGGGTGATTCTGGGCCACTCACCTGGGACTACCGTCAACACTTTGTTCGAGGGCCTCTCCAGCCTGGCACATTAACTCCACGGCCAGCTCCGCCAAGGGAAGATACAGTCTATCCGATTGCCAGTCCACCCCCAGTGCTAAGGGGGCCAGTTGATGATGTGATTGACTATGGTCCAGCCCTTCAGGGGCTATTTCATGAAGAAGACTGCCAGCAGCAGCAAGAGGTTCGGCTTGTTCAGTGGAGGCCGAAGAAGTATCCGGCTCAGCATCTGCAGAAGGAGGAGAGCTCGCCGATTATCTTTTCTTGGTCTCCCTCCCGCTTTCAATCTCTCCTACAGCAGAGGGAATTCTTACCCCGTCTTCCTCCCATCATGGTAAATCCATCCTTCATTCATCCACCTGAAATTCTCTTTGTTCCTGTGCTTGCGGGCATTGCCCGCCCATTGATCTATCCACTCTATTCACTCCTCCTCCCCCCAACGCCCAACTCCACGAGATGTGGTTCTCGTCCTCCGATCCTTTCTTCGATTGCATCTTCCCCGAGCTGTTCCCCATGCAGCTCCCGCCTCCTCCATCTTGTTGTGTAGTCTCCACTGATCTCCAAAAAAAAACGTCAAATTCGAAACGGAGATTTCAGTGGAAGATTATGCTACCTTGTCTCCATCCTCCTCCCAGGGGCACGAGTCCCCTGCTCCTTCCCTTCCACTAGGTCTTCTTCCTCCTAGGTTAGGATTAGGGTCTATCGAGTCTAGGGAAGTAGAGTCAGTTAGGTCTAGAGAAGTAGGGTCTTGTTCTAGGTCGTCCAACCCTTCCTCCTCTGAGTCGCGCCCACTTGCGCGTCCTCCCAAATTCGTCCCTGATAGGTTCTTGCAAGATCTAGCTCAGCGTTGTCATGCCCTTTTGAAGTGTCCAGAATTTGTTGCTACGGCAATTATGATTGAAGATGAAGAAGAAATAGAAGGGGTGTGGAGCGATGACGGACTCGGTGTCTATGAAATCTGGATGAAAAGATCCGATCAATGAGGACAGCGACGTAGATGACACTGCCGATTTGTATGCACAAGGACTTAAGAAATTCGACGAGCCGTCGTCGGCAGTGGATGAACCTACAAAGGAAATCAACTTGGGAACTGAAGAAGACCCAAGGCCCATCATTATTGCCGCTAATCTCCCTCCACAAGTAGAAGAAGATTTAATTAAGGTTCTGAGGGAGTATAGCGATTCTTTCACCTGGTCTTATAAGGACATGCCAGGTCTTGACCCCTCTTTAGTGGAATATCGACTTGTGCTTAAACCAGGGGCAACACCTGTGAAACAACGGTCAAGGAGATTTCACCCCCACATGGCCTTAAGGATTAAGGAAGAGGTCGACAAATTGTATAAGGCCAGATTCATTAGAGTTGTTCTATATCCTCAGTGGGTGGCGAACATAGTCCCTGTTATCAAGAAGGATGGAAAGGTGCGTATCTGCATCGATTTCAGGGATCTCAACAAAGCATGTCCAAAAGATGATTTCCCGCTGCCTCATATTGATGTCTTGGTCGATAGCACCGCCGGGTACGAATCTCTGTCATTTATGGACGGTTACTCAGGCTATAATCAGATCCGTCTCGCTCCGGAAGATCAAGAGAAAACCTCCTTCACCACGCCCTGGGGCACGTACTGTTATGTGGTTATGCCGTTTGGTTTGAAGAACGCAGGTGCCACCTATCAAAGGGCAATGATGGCCATCTTCCACGACATGATGCATATCTATATGGAAGCCTACGTGGATGACATTCTGGTGAAGTCAAGAACCAAAGAAGAACACCCCTCTATTCTGGCTAAGGTGCTGCAAAGAGCACGGGAGTACAAGCTCAAAATGAATCCAAAGAAGTGCGTATTTGGAGTCTCTTCAGGGAAGCTGTTAGGTTTCATAGTGAGCAAACGGGGGATCCAGATTGATCCTAACAAAGCACAGGCCGTCATGGACATGCCTCCGCCTAAGAACATTACGGAACTTCGAGGACTGATTGGTCGATTGCAATTCATTAGAAGGTTCATATCCCAACATTCTCAAAGGTGCCGTCCGTTTTATGAATTGCTTAAGGCGGGGGTCAAGTTCGAATGGAATCAAGACTGTCAGAAGGCCTACGAGGACTTAAAGGAATATCTATCCAATCCCCCGATTTTGCAACCTCCTGTCCCTGGGAAGCCCCTGATCCTATACATCTCGGTTATTGAGGACTCCCTAGGGGCGGTCTTAGCACAAGTAGATGATGAAGGGAAAGAGCGGGCTGCGTATTACCTCTCTCGGTTATTTAACCCAGCTGAGTCCAGATACACCGCTATGGAGAAGACTTGTGCCGCCTTAGTGTGGGTAGCTCAGAAGCTTAAACACTATTTCCTTGCCCACCCAGTTAGGTTGATCTCTAGAATGGACCCGATTCGCTATCTCTTAGAAAAGCCTGTCCTTTCTAGTAGGTTAGCTCGCTGGCAGAGCTTCCTCTCTCAATTTGATATCACATTCGTCGTTCAGAAGGCGGTCAAAGGATACGCCATCGCTGAGCATCTTGCCCATCTTCCTATTCCTCACACTGACTCCATTCAGGACGATTTCCCTGATGAGCATCTCTCTGTACTCACCCATCATCCCTTTTGGTCTCTGCACTTCGATGGAGCACTCAATTCTCAAGGCCGAGGGATCGGCGCTGTTCTGCTCACTCCAGAGGAGTGACTATTCCTTTGCTTATCAACTTCGATTTCCTGCTACCAACAACATCGCTGAGTATGAAGCTCTCTAGCTGGACTGAAGCATGCCTATCTCCTAGGTGCGCGCTATTTAAATATCATAGGAGACTCTCAGCTCGTCTTGCGGCAAGTTCTGTCCACTTACCGCACTCGTGACCCCAAACTCAAGCCTTATCAAGATTTGGTCACGCTCCTGCTAGGCAATTCCGTAAGTTGATCTATATCCATACTCCTTGCTCTCAGAATATTCTAGCCGATGCTCTAGCATCTCTTGCTTCCTCTCTATCTTTCCCTCTCAGTCGGAACACTGAGACTATCGTCGTTCAGAGACTGGACGCACCCTCCCTTCAGGATCCTTGGTTCATCAACCTTAGGAAGGCTGTAGAGGCGAGGGCTGAGAAGGAAGATCTAAAGGAAGTATCTTTAATAGAGCTAGAAGAGATTCTGGATGAAGAAGAATTGCCTTGGTATCACGAAATCGAGTTGTTTTGCAAAGAAGGATCATTCCCAGAAGGGGCAAATGCCGAGCAGCGCAAGTCAATAAGAAGAGCCGCCTCAAGGTATACCATTGTTGCAGGAGAACTATACAGGCGCGCTACTAATGGAATGCTCATGAGATGCTTAGATGATGATGAGGCTTGGAAAGTGGCTGAAGCAGCCCATTCTAGTGAGTGTGGAGGTCATGTCAATGGCCAGGCTCTAGCGAAGAAGATCCTTAGGCAGGGCTACTACTGGCCCACTCTAGAGGAAGATTGCTCCCTCTATGTCCGGAGGTGTCTTAAGTGCCAACTCCATGCCGATAAAATCCATGCTCCAGCTTCATCTCTCCATCTCTATGTGGGCTTTCGACGTTGTCGGCCCGCTCGGTGATCCTAATTCTCAGATCAAGCAGAAATCCTTTATCCTTACCGCCACTGAGTACTTCACCAAATGGGCCGAAGCCGAGGCGTACGCAGAGATCAAAGCTTCAACGGTGTGCCGCTTTATCATGAAGAATATCATCTCGCGGTTCGGAGTGCCAAGCAGTATCATCACCGACAACGGACCCCAGTTCGTCTCCCAAGAGCTCAAGGACCTATGTAATAAGTTCAATATTGCATTGCATCATTCATCTCCATACTATCCTCAAGGCAACGGTCAAGCCGAGGCCACTAATAAAACCCTTCTTAAAATCATAAGAAAACATGCGAATCTCATAAGTTTTCCGATTAGCTAGAAAGATTAGTGGAAGCTCTGTGGGCTTACCGCACCTCCGTCCGTACTCCCACGGGACAAACTCCCTATGCTCTTACCTACGGGATGGAGGCGGTGCTCCCATATGAGATCTTGATCCCTTCCCTTAGAGTGCAGCTTGATAAGGAACTTAATCTCGATGAACGTCGAGAGGCGTTGCTCGTCCAGCTGGAACTCTTAGATGAGAAGATGATGAACGCGGCCGATCATGTATCCGTTTATCAAAAGAGAGTTTCGCGTTACTTTCAGAAGAAGGTAATTGAACGTAAATTTCAAAAAGGAGATATGGTTTTGAAACGCAAATTCATTCGGTCTGCAGGACCTAGGTCTAAATTGCAACCTAACTGGGAAGGGCCGTTTGTCGTAAAAGAGGCTTATCCAGGGAATGCTTATCGCTTAGTAAACGCGGAAGGTGAGGAGCTCTCTCACCCGTGGAATGGGTTGTACCTTAAGCGGTTCTTTCCTTAAAAGTCTAATCCGTGCCACCCCGGCAGCCAGATGTTCCTCCATTTCTCTAAAAGGGTCCCGAGTAAGGCAACCACACACTACACAACATCCCTGGTCAGGTTTCCCGCTTTAAAAGACATCGTTTCTCCTTGGTCATGCTTTGGGGGAAAGTCGAAGTCCCTGTACGTTCCTTCCTTCGGCTAAATCCAGGGGCAAGAGGTGAATAAGGAGGCGACAACCAATCCAGGCACCCTGACAAGAGGAGGTCTCAAATAGGGGCAGTCCGTTATGACCTGATGCCACAAGCAAAGAAACAAGAAAAAAAGAAGAGCAATCTGGACAAGATCAAAAGCATCATCTCAAAGGTCTATTGACTATGATTCCAAAGCTCCAGAAAGGCAAGAAAAAGAATCTAGGCATGACAAGAGTGGCAGTACAGTTCCCCACGGGATGAATGAGCCCAGTCGCATGCATGCCTAGAGTGGACAAAGGTCCGATGACGGACACAAAGCCCCGGCGCAATAGACCAAATTTCTAATGGGTTGTCTGGAGAGGAACCCAAGTCTTAAAAGCTTCTAAGTCTGGCCTAAGCTTACCCCCGTGTTCTATTTTCCTTTTTCAGGATTGAAACTAGTACCCTGGGTATGGCCCTGGTAGAAACACCGTCATGAAAATCTGGGCCTTGGTCAGGGTTTGTCACCTCATTGCACGCCAACCTCGGGACTCTCAATACGATGCGGAGGGCTCACGTTGCTAAGGGGAAGCTCTGGTTTTCAAAATCCGAAAAAACATATATTTCAAAATCCAAAAACATCATATATTTCAAAGTCCAAAAACATCGTATATTTCAAAATCCAAAAACAACATATATTTCAAAATCCAAAAACATCATATATTTCAAAATCCAAAAACATCATATATTTCGGAATTAAAAAAAACATCAAATATTTCCAAAACTCACAAAAATTTGAATATTTTCCAAAATCCAAAAAAATACCAGCATATGCATCGCATGCATCACATTAGTTCTATTATGTTTTTTTCCGCCTATTTAATAAGGCTCCACCCCTTGACCAAATATCAATAAACGGTCATTATCTAACTTGCTTCGAGGCAAGGGGTTGAGTCTAAGAACAGATCTAACTTGTTCCATGTTTAAGTGTGTGCAGAACGCAGGATCAAGACAAAGCTGAAATCTCATAACTATGCAGGTTCAGGGCTGTAACGCGCCATCAATGGACCGCCACACTCATATAACGGTCTTTGATTAAACCGTTACTTTCCTTCAGAACGTTGGCTTTGATTCTCTCAGCAACTCTCTCTCTAACGGCCTGGGGCACGACCGTTATTCTTCCTAACGGTCCATCGTTGGACCGTTACTTCCTCCAGAGAATTAGTTCTCAGAGCATACACTCTAACGGCCTATCTCCCCACCGGTATATCCTTCTAACGGCCCTGATCCGATCCGTTACATTCTCCAGAAGCTCTGTTCTGCTGATCATTCTAGCCAAATCAAAACACAAAGTTCATGTCCATTCAACTAAGGCAATCCCATCTTATTCAAATGAACTTAATGCAACACAAGATTGATAAAATTCCAACTCTGATTGTCAATTACATCGTTCAAAAAGAAAATCAAGCTACATTCAGTTTCTTATCCGCAAGAGGGCGGATCTTCCTCAACTCTTTCGCGTAGCCACGGCGCGCTTCGTCGTTCTCTTCCACTTCTTCTTGCCACGGACGCACCTTGCTGATCTCCCACATGGTCAGCGCGTTCCGGACTGCTCTCTCATCTTCCTCGGTCCCCATCTTCCTAGGTAGAAGGGGAGGGTAGTGTGATAGTGCAGGAACTTCAGTCCGAGGTAGCCCGATCTGAAGATGGCACCGGTGTGGGTTGTAGATCGCCATGGTAGTATTTCCCACTAGCTGGAGGTCCAGGCCTTGACGCCGCGGTATTCTAAGAAGAGTGCTCCGAAGGATTCTTGGTCGCATGATGAACTTGTCTATTGGAAAGGTGTTGAAGAAGAGGCGCCATTCATCCCGAGTTTTCTTGTCCGCCGTCTTGCATTCAACCTGTGAAGAAAATCCAGATGCCCCTCCAATGAAGAAGAGAGGGTGGCTCCCGAAGATCCGGCTAGCAGAAGTTATGTCTTCCTTTGGTTGGAATTTGATTCTCACTCCCATCCAACACTCAAGGAGTATCATGGAACCGAACAAAGGTCCTCCTAGGCAAGCCGAGCTTAGTCCTTCATAGAGATATGAGAGGATCGCTTGAGAGATGGACATTCCCCGCCACAACCCACTAATAATACTGAGATTTTGGATATCTAAGAGGTGGTCGGTCGTGGTGAAAAGGAAAACTCCGCATAAGCAAACCACCACCGCCTTGGCTATTGCTTCATGTCTCTCCCACTTGTTGTTGCAATGAGACACTATCCACTGTGCCAAGGGTATCAAGTGTATGTGGTATGGGCTGATCATGGTCCTCACGTCCTTTGGATTATGGATGAAATCACTCAAGATCAAGGACGGGTCGATAGGCTCAACCGTGTAGCAAACTAGGTCTTCATCCCCCGCCTTAGTCTTAGGAAGGGCTAGGTAGGTTTCTACCTCCTCTAATAGGACTGTTGCTTCGAAGGAAGGGAAGATGAAGGTATGTGTTTGTGGATGCCACAATTCTATGAGGGCTGAAATACTAGGCCAATCTAATATCAATTTCTGGAAGTTCTTGCCTAAGACCAAGAGAGGTTGAAGGTGCCATGCTTTAAGAATTGATGTAACCTCTAAAGGGAGTGCCTTTACCATGGGAGCCACCCACTCAGATTAGAATAGCATCTTGGACCAGGGAGAGGCTTGAAGAGAAGAAGAAGAAAAAGAAAATCATGAGGAAGAAGATGAAGTGCAGAAATTTCTGAACTTGGTTAGGTTATGGAAGCTTACCACTCTTTGAGCATTAGAGCTTAGATGCTTGGGAATTGAGGTTAGCCTTTGCAGCTCTCCATACTCTTTTCTTGCAGCTTTGGGTCCAGTGTAGACTCTCTCCTCCATAGCCATCACCTCGAAGCTTCTCTTCATCTTGTTTCCTGCCCTTAGGAGGGGTTTTTCAGCCTTCTAGAAGAGAATTCAGAAAGATACGATTTTGGCTAGGTTTTCAAGTTTTAAAGGTTTGGTTTTGGCTTAAAGTGATAAGATTCGGATTGGAAGGCGTTATCTTAAGTTTGGGAGAAGTCTAGAACGGATCAAGGGCTTCTTATCTCGGGTTTTGCCCCTTACGGCTCAATCCGTCTCGGATTACAATTCATGATATAACGGTTTATCGTCAGACCGTTACTTGACTTTGATGCGCCAGCTCTGGGCCGTCACATTTCCTGTGGGTTTAAATTTAGTCCAACCTTGTTCTGTCAATCTTAACGGTCTAGCATCAGACCGTTATATTCTTGTGACGCGTTCTCTCTGAGCCGTTACATTCTCTGCCGATCAGTTTTGGTTTCTTCTTGGTCAATCATTCTCAATGGCCTTGCTTATGACCGTTATCTATCTCCGACGCACTGTGCGTGGACCGTCACATTTCTTGTACATTTTTTTAAGTCTATACATCCCATTCGTCATCCTAGTCTATACATCACTTTGAAGTCTGTACAGCATCTTGCAGTCTGCACATTCATACTTCGTGTTGAAGTCTACACATCATGTTGAAGCATGTGCTTCACTTTGAAGCCTGTACAGCATTTTTGAAGTCTACACATCATGCAGAGTCTACACAGCCTCAAGTCCATACGTTTTTGAAGTCTGCACATTTGTTAAGTCTATACGTTCTTCATCTAAGTTTGCACATTTTGGCTAAGTCTATGCATCCCATTCTTCATCCAAGTCTACATCATGTGAAGTCTATACGTCCCATGCGTTTCCCAAAGTCTGTACATCAGGTCTCAAGACCATGCATTCCCCAAGTCTGTACAATCTTCATCCAAAGTCTACACAGCTTTAAGTCTATGCATTGTGTACAGTCTTTACCTCAAGTCCATACATTCCCCAAGTCTTCATCTAAAGTCCATACATTCTCCAAATCTATACATTCTTCATCCAAGTGTGTACAACCCCAAGTCTGTACATTCGTTGAAGTCTATACATTCTCCCCAAGTCTGCACGTTTGTCAAGTCTATACACCCATTCCTCAAGTCTGTACATTCCACAGTCCCAAGTCCATGCATCCTCCAAGTCTGTACAGTCTTCATCTAAAGTCCACACGTCGTTCAAGTCTATACACTCTTGATCCAAGTCTATACATTGCCCAACGTGTGCACAACCCCAAGTCTGTACATCCCTCGTCCAAAGTCCATACATTCTTCAAGTTTGAGCATTCTTTGTTAAAACGAAGCCAATACATCATCTGGACGACTGCACTCGAAGTCTATACATCACTTTGGCAAAGTCTGTACACTCATAAGTATGGTCAGCATGTTCATAGTCCAATATTGCTCTGCCATCTCTAACGGTCTAGCATTTGGCCGTTACTTATATATGACGCACCAGCTCTGAGCCGTTACCTTTCCTGCTGCTTAGTTCTGCAAAATTGGGCTTTGTCCTCTCTGACGGCCTCCATCTGATGCGTTACTTGATCCTGACGGTCTGGATCTAGACCGTTACATTGTCTGCTGCTGTGATTGAACTATTCCTTCCTGCCTCTATTTTAGACCTGGCGGTCTGACAGACTTCCGTTCACCCTGTCCATCTCACATATCACATTTCATCCATACAATTCTTTCACACATCCACATACATTTCCTGCATTTTCTTGCATTCATTCCCATTCATTTTCACATGATCACCTATTTGCATACACATCCATTCATTCACATAAAAGTCACAACAAGACACAAAAAAGATTTACATTTTCATTTCATTTTCATATAAGTTATGTACAAGTAAACAAGTAAAAACAAAAAGAAAAACATGCATCACTCGGCCGGCTTATCCGCCGGGCCGCCATCATCATCTCCACCCTCCGGTTCCTCGCCGGTGGTGCTATGGAGGCACTCTCCTCCTGCTGGCCCCTCTCCGCCCTCTCATTCCTCCGTTGACTAGAGGAGCTAACGAGGTAGTCTGCCACTGATCCGGCATGAGCAGCACTCCTCGACGCTCCGCAATGAGAGACGCTCCGCTCTGGTCTTCGGCCCATCATCCGTATGGTCCTCTCCAAGGTCCGAACCTCGACCTTCATGTCATGGGCCTTGAGTCGCGCAGCTCATGCCTCGGACTGGTATCTCTCGAAGTCTGCTGTCTGCGTTGCCGTCCGCGCAAGCTCTCCTCTCAATCGGGCCACCTCTGCTCGTAAGACCTCTGCCTCAGTCCGAGCAAGTTTCGCCTCGGCCGCTACTGTGGCTAGCTCTCTCGCCTGTAGTTTGTATTTCATATAGTTAGCCGCATAAGCATTTAATTTGCACAAGCATAAGCATTTAATTTGCATAAGCATTTAGCATCTTACCCGCTCCGCGAGGGTGGACTCCGCCTCCTCGGCCCGGGCAACCGCTCGGGCGAACTCGGCGCCCCGCTCAGCTCTGTCCCCGGCAGGCTGTGAGGACAATGATGGGGCATCCGGTCCCACTCTTTGGGCTCCCTCAGCCCACTGCATTTAGAGATCATTGGTCAGTTCATCGCATTTGCGTCATAGTCATTTGCATAATCATTTTAGGTCCAAGGTTTTTAGAGTTTTACCAAAAGCTCCAAAGCGGTCCGGTACTCATCTCGCTGCTGGACGGTGGCATGGAGAAGCCCCTCGAGCTCGGCTATCCTTCCCTCGGGGTCTAGCTGCATTTAGAAAGTATATGAGTCAGTGCATATAGAATGAAATTTTCATAAAATAGCATTCAAAGTATAGGGTTTTATTGCATACCGGTCGTCGGGTACCTCGGTACACCCCGTCCCCGTACAGTCGAGCAAAGGCTTTCAAGTATGCCTCGTCGCTCTCGTCCCGCTCCTTCACTGCTCTGCCCCGCTTGTTCCAGTCGTGGACGTACTTCACCTTCCAGGCGCACCAATCTATGTCACCGCTAATTCCCTTCACTGACTTCCCTGGGCAGTCGTCACTGTGGCGTGGAAAGGTCACCTCAGGCTGGTGTAGTCCCCGAGTCCTCAGAATCAGTCGGTAGTGGAGAGGCTCGATGATATGGATGCAGTGCAACCATATGTCTCGTCCCCGGTACAAAAGGGCTGCCTCCACCCATGGCTGTCCCTCGTAGCTCTCGCCTCTGTATGGGGTCCATCTCACCTGAAAGCATGAATCAAATCATCATATAGAAGCATATAGAAATATTCAAAATCATTTAGAAAGCATTTTTGAGTTCGGGCTTACCGCCGTGTGCGGGAAGGAATCCAAATCGTCATGGATCGCCCGAGTCAATCTGATGATCGACCCCGGGTCCCTTGCGACCACCCATCGCCTCGCGATCGGGATGCGGCCGGTGTGGAGTAGTGTGCCCCGTCCTGTCCCCGGGAGGTACATGTAGCTCCAGAACTGCATTTAGAAGTTAAGTCAGTAAATTTGCATGAACATTTGCATAAATCATAATAGAAGCATTTAAGTTGCATTTACCTGTAGAAAAGGCGAGAAGCCGCCCAACATCGTCTGTCAGTCCGTCGTACTAAGGGACTCAAACAGGAAGGCTAGAACTACCGCTCCCCAAGCGTACTTTCCAACTCTGCCCAAATCCTCGATCATCGGCAGCAGTCGGCAGCTGATCACATCTGCCCGAGTCGCGAACAGGAGCTTCCCGAACAGTAGCATCAGGAAGCACCTCAGGGTACGATCTCCCTCCGGTCCAGCCTCTGCCGCCACTCGTGGGTGCACCTGGTCAATCACTCTACCCAGATGCTCCTCTGGTAGCTCGCCCACAGCTATGGATGCTCCCCTCAGTCCTAGGCTCTCCTGTAGTACTGATCGTGAGAGCTGGGATGATGGCTGCCCCGGTCTAATCAAATCTAGCCCCAGCAGCTCCTGGGCCATCTCTCGGTAGTTCCTGTAAGTCCATCTTGTCACTGCGGCTCCATGTACTCGCAGCCCGGCAATCCTCGCCATGTCTTCTAGCGTGGGGATCATGTGACCCCACGGGAAGATGAACGCTCTGCTGATCGGATCCCACCTCTCGTGCAAGGCGTACAGTAGAGGCGTGTCCATTCTGGTCACCTCGATGCTCAGCACCTTAGTGAACCCCATCCCGGCCAATCTCTCTCTCTGGTAATCAGGCAGTGCCTGGTACACCGCCCGGATCTTAAGCCAGGAGATCCTCATACATCTTTTTCCCTGCATTCATTTAGATCATAAATTAGTCAATTGCATCATAAAATCATTACACAGCATTCATAAAATAAAAACAAGACAAAAACTAAATAATTGAAAACCTAAAAAATAGTTCTGGCCTCTGGTGCATGTAACGGCCCTGGGATGGGGCGTCACATGGCTCTAACGCATCTAGAGTGACGCGTTAGGATTGTGATGGTCACTGGAAGGACCGTCACATTCCCTGCTAAGGGGCATTTTTCCTTTGCATTCTGTGGCTCTCCCACTTTGGCCAAAAGGCCTACAATGGATCCTAATGGGTTCATAGACCCATTTTTTACCCCCCATTATCACATGCATCCACATAAAAACTCAAAAAAATTAAAATTTTGAAAATTAGGGTGGAGGCCTACCACATGGTCTTGGCCCCTCTTCCTTTTCTTCTCCTGTTCCTTGGGTTCTCCCTCGTCCAGGAAGGTTTCCCCTTGGTCCTCCTCGGCCATTGGAGCCTCTTCTTCCACCCTTGGAGCTCTCTTCCTCGTTTTTTCTTCCTCCGGCCTTCGTTTCACTTCCCGCTCTATCCGGCGGTGGAGGCGGCGTATCGCCTTCTTCTTCCCTCTCTCCCTCTTCTTCGGTGGCTGTGGGGCCTCGTCGCCGGCCATCTCCTTCGGTGGTCGCCGGTGGTCTTGAGGTTTCTCGTTTGGGTTTTTTTGGGGGTGCTAAGGCCTGAGTGTTGAATGAATGAGGCCGTGAGCGTTCGGATTGTTTTTTTTGAACGCTCAGGAAATGTGACAGTCTGTCGTCCGACCGTTACACTCTCTGACGCGTACTCTTTTGACCGTTACATGGATTTTGAACTGTTTTATTGGAGAATATGAACCGCCCAATCTCTAACGGCCTAGGGTTGGTCCGTTACTTAATATGACGCCCTCTCTGCAGACCGTTACAGCTTGCAAATTTTTTGATGAATAAAATGGTCCATTTGATGATTGAATGACCACATTTTCTGCCATGGCACATATTATTAATGCTTCTAACACGTATGAACGGTTATGCCTTATTTCATGCTCATGTTATTATTGGCTAACCTTTTTCTCATGAATGAAGTTATGAACATCATGCTTTGCCGTTCGTCAGGCAGGTAAGTCAGGTATTGTATCTCGTTCCCTTGTCCCTTTAATGCATTACTATATGTTATCTATGATATATTATCTTGAGAACCGGCTGGTCATTCATGTGTTCTGGGATCTGATGTTCCCCTTAAACAAAAATGATGATGATCTAAGTTCACATGTTTAATCGTTGGATAGGCCGTTAGGTTAGAAAAATTTGGGGACGATGGTTCTGTCTTGCACGCCGTGGTTGCAGATGGTGTCCTGACCCTGATTTCTCCAGTCTAGCAATATTATTCTCGAGTATCTTGTTATTTTATTTTTCTTTGCATTTGTTTTAACGATTTCTTTTTCTTTAGCCCAGCATGCATCATCCGCATCTTTTGAGCATTCATGATCTTCATATGTTCAAGGTGTCTCAATGATGGTGAATAACTGTGTTCTTAATCTCGAATAAGGAGAATCATTCCACTCTGAATTAGAAGGTTTCCTTCGACCTCTCGCTTGATTTAGTTGGCTGAAGTTTCCTGTCTGGAGTTTAGTCAGTTCTCTTTCCTTTCCGTTGCCTCCGGCGGCTAGCCGTGTTTCCTTTCCTTAGTTGTTAGTTCCTCCAGACCTGCATCCTTCGGTTGGCTATATCCTTGGGATTAGTTCAAAATTTTCCAGAAAATTCTTATCGCTTATTGGTAAAGAACGGGTGTCGTTTACCTTAACGCCCACTTTTTGGTCCACTCCGCTCCACTTCCGCTTCATCTCCATGTTCCATTTCACTTTCGCTTCACCTCCGCTCGCTCCCTTGCAAAGAGGACGTTAAGTAGGGGCATCTGTTGACACCCGTTTTATGACCGATAAGTTGGGTCATCTCCTTGTTCTATCCATGTGATGCTTCAAGTTATTCATTCATTCCTTGAGTCTCCTTTGTCAGTTTGAAGCTTATTTCATGGGTCTTCTCTCCTTGGTTAAGTGTGGTTCCTTGTGGCTTTTCATTTGATGAAGCTTAGCAAGCTCTTATCAATTTTGATCCTCATTATTTCTGACGGTCCTCTACATGGGTGTTACATTCTTCTAACGCATTCACCCTATGCCGTTACTTCTTGAAGAGTCCTGAAGTTTGAGGTCTTTGTTTCAAAGCTTATCTGTTAGCCTATCCATTGATTCTAACAGTTTGTCGTGCAGCCGTTACTTTCCTTCCAACGCGTCCAGCCATGGCAGTTACTTATCTTGCAGAGTCCAACTTGTTTGATCTTCTTCCGTTGATCTTATCTCTTTTTGAGATAAGGTTAAATGTAACGGTGTCCCCCTAGCGCGTTATTTTCATGCGGCGGTCTGTCGAGTAGCCGTTACATCCAACAGAGAGTCCTGGCAGTTCAGGCCTTTTCTCTGCTACTCCGTGGTCGAGATAAGAGTTTGAATTGGTGATTTCTCTTCCAAATCTGATCCTCAGAACCTTCTATTTGTTTCTATGGACTCTTGGTGATATTATCTTCGAGGATTTGCTAAGAGTTATCCTCTTTTCTTGCTGGATTATCCTCTGTTCGACCGGAGAGTTTGAGGGCCTATAAATAGCACCCTTAACTTCATGGCCCGAGAGAGGAAGATCTGGAGTTCGCGTCGAAGTGCTGCCGCATTCTGGAGCCACATCTAACCAAGGGGATTTGTCTTTCACGTCCATCTGCTTCACGGTGAAGGGAGTATTCGTTCTATTGAGTTTCAAAGTTCATCATTGCATATTGTGTTCTTCCTCCTCCCTCTCATCGTAGGCATTGTCCCTCTCCTTGTTTTCCACGTTCTGCATCTGTTTTCATCATCTAAACATCCTTCCCACGTTTTAAAACACCCAGAGGGGTTAAAAAACCAAAAACTTCCTCAGTATTCCCCTTTCCTTTTGCATGATCTTAAGTTCTTTGAGAATTGATATTATGCTTGTTTGAAGGACTAATTTGGGATTGTTTTCTGGTGTTTCACGTTCTTTGGCAGGTTTACAAGTTCACTACGCGAGGCCCAAGTGTTCTGGCCGGCTGGAAGATTTCGAGTTCAAAGAATTCATAAGCTATTTCGGCAGGGTTTCTGACAGTCTTGAGAAGACGCGCCAGGCTTCTCTAACGGCTCATCTGGAGACCGTCACATTTCTGTGACGCACGGGATCTAGACCGTTACATTCGGTTGATCTGCAGATTTCACTGGTTTTCTCTCTCCCGTGGGCGGGTGCTTCATCCACCTATTTCCAAGGTATTTTCAAGTCTCCGGCTTGTGCTTACTTTGTTGGCGATCACGTTCTTTCTTAGTATTGGTCATTAGCTTTCTCTCCACCTCATATCTCTTATTTCCTTTGCTTGTTCCACCCTTGCGGTGTGTTTTTATTTGCTCTTGCTCCACGCCCCGGCGTGTGTTTTTCTTTATTCCCTTAGTTTAGCTTGATGATTGAGATAGCATGCCCATGCTAGAGCTTGTTCTGGTTGCCTAGGTTCATGGTTCACATGTTTATAGGTTGATTGAGATCTTTGATTTTTGCTTATCATCTTTATTACACATCAAAACAAAAAGAAGAAGAGAGGCAAAACAAATCAACAGGGACGTTAATTTTATGATTTTTAACTTAATTTATTTAACAAGAATTCACATTTATATCTATTTAATTGAATAATTTCAAAAACATATATTCAAAGACATATAGTTGGTCGTCATTTCAATAAAATGTCAAACTTCAAGCCTCTGGTTCTCGACGTACACACGTCTGAATCACGCGTTCTATATATCGAAATGACGGGCTCGAAAAACTCTACCTAATCGGACGTTCAAAATAATTTTTCGTTGAGTGATGGGGGATTATGAGATAGGAGGCACGAAAAATGGTGTAACCACTCTCACTACCTTGGTCTCTACCCCAATAACACTCCCATAAAATTTCATAACCAAAGGATATTCCGGTGCCATGAAAAAGATTATGGAAGCAAAAACTTATAACTACGGTGTATAGTAACCAACCTTATTGAGTTGATTCATAATATTTAGTTAATAAATTTATTAACTAGCGAATATTATCATATAAGGCATGAAAATTTCAAGAAAAATACAGGGATTCTAGTCACGTATTTTTGATGATTTTTAGATAAGCGATTACATGGATATAAAATGTTTAAACATGTTGTGATTATTTAGTTAATTGAAATAAACATGCAACTGTAAGCTATAAAACGCAAACATGTAATGCAACTTAATTTCTATTATCTTTGGGCTTCAATTCTTGAGAAAACCTACCTTTTGAAAGATGGGGACGATGAACAGTGATGTCTTCTCAAGGAAACGGTACTATGTTCTCCTTGCGCAGGAACAGGGGATGGAGAGGAGGCTTCCAAAGTAGGGGAAGAAGAAGAAACTTCTTCTTGCACAGGTACTTAACAGGATGAAGGGGAAGAAGCCTCTCCACGTAGGTAGCAGCACCAGGAAAAAGAAATGGACGCAGGGTGTCCTCTTCGGGGCTTGCTCGGCAGCAGGAGGAAAAGGAAGAAGAAGTGGAAGTAGAGCCTTCCACGCACGGCCACAGCAGGAGGAGGAGAACGTCGATTGGCAAACTCGAACGCGGCAGTAGATGGAAAGGAAGGGAATGGAGGTTCGTCCAGCAATTAGTTATATAGAGACGTGATGTTCTGAAGGCTTCCCTAGTTCGGAAACGGAAAGGCTTTTACGTTCACAATTGGCAAGGCTTGAACCTACCGTGCATGGTCCTCTCCCTTCCTAGATAGCAGCCGCATGCCTCCATTTGCATGGGGAAACCCCAAAACTAAACCATGCATCGACCGAGCATGCCTTAATGGTTATTCGGGTGGTCCCTTGGGTAAGATAGCGCATGGTGTGGGCTTGGCCGAATGGGGTTTGCATGGCACTTGGGGTGAGTTGCACGTGAGCTTGCTATGAGTGTGTTGAGTGGCTTTGCATATATGGGCTCACGTGGGTATATGGATTGGCCTTTGGTGTATACATGGGTGTGGTTTTGAACGTTCATGGGTTTAAGGCCTTCATGTTTGGGTGCATGTGGTGTTGGGTTGGGCTTGTAAGAGGCTCTGGTGGGCTTTGGTTTATAACAGGGTTTTGGCTTTTAATATATATGTATGGGTTGCTTTATTTTGCTTGAGTTTTAATGGGTTTAGGGTATGCTCACGTGGGTTTTTGCTGTGTGGGTTTTGGTTTGAGCTTGAAAAATACAATTTATTAGCAATTGAGTTTGTTTGATAAGTGGGCTTGTATTTATAAGACCCTTGTTTCTCTGCTAAAGCCCATTAGCTTGGAATGCTTTGGGTTGGGTTTGGGCCAATGGAACTTAACATTGATTTCATGTTTTTAGGGTTAAGCCTTAATCCTTTATTAAGGCCCATGCCACCTATATATATATATATATATATATATATATATATATATATATCTTAGCCCATTTTAGGTATTTATATACTCTTTTAAAAACCCAAATCATTATCTTTAAGGCCCATTAATTATATTCATTAGAATTGTAAATAGTTTTACTCTAAGTTAATTGGTAGAACTATACACATATAGTCCTTAGTTCCTATATTTAATTATTTTCCTTATTAGCTACCATTGTAGTCTCGGGTATCGAAGTCGGGTTTGAACCTATGAAATCTTTATACATATAATTATATTTTGGAATGATATTCCTTCTAAATACTTGAATGATATTTCTCATAGATAAAAGGGAATATTTAATTTCTATTCTACACTTTAAATTTCTGGGGTGCTACACCCTCCCCCACTTAAAAGAATTTGGTCCCCAAATTCACATCACCTTCTACTCTGGATGGGGGACTAGCCATAATTCATTATGGTACTTCACAGGTGAAAGAAGAAATCTAAAATATATTGAATGGAAAAGAATCGATTTAGGATCGAGGACGAGGGATACCTTCCATAGCTTTTCCTTTGGCAGACCCGTCTTCTACTCAGGCTTAGGCTCCCTCTTAGAGTTTCGAGTTCTGAATAGGACACTGGGCTATCCTATGTACGAGGCTCCCACATCGGAGACACGCTCCCGTCCTCCAATAACAGACCTCCGATTGGTGATTAAACTTCCCGCAGAACTTACATCTTTCTTGCGATGGGTCAATAGGGGCTACCACAGCTTTCCCCTTCTTACATTTCTTGTACCTTTGGGAATTGTAGTCCTCATTGGGCCTCTTCTTAGTCGAGACAGACATTTTAGAATTAACAGCTTGGTTCCTTTCTTCAACTCTCTCTTTTTCTTCTACCACTTTTTCTAACTCTTGGACCCTTTTAACGAGGTCCGCATAAGCTTGAACGTCCACTAAGACCATCTCGGGGATAAAGTTTGGCCTAGATGCCTCCATTCTATTTATGTTCCTGCAAGATTAATTGGGGAGACATAAGAGTTAATAATAATGAAACTTAAGTATGTTATCCTTCTTTTGTAATTTAACCCCAAGCTCTACCCAAATCTCACGGAATTCCTATAGGATGACCGACAAGGATACTCAACCTATCTCTTGGACTTAAAGTCCAAAGGAGTTGAAAGCCGAAGCTCTGATACAACTGACAAGGATACTTGACCGATCATTGGAACCTAATAACTTGAGGATGTGAAAGCTGATGCTCTGATATGACTGACAAGGATGACCTATCATTGGGACCTAATAACTGGAGGATAAGAAAGCCGAAGCTCTGATACCACCTCTATCACGCCCCGAATCGATAGCAGCGGAACGTGTCGTTTACTCGGAACGTGGCAGTTAAACAGTCGTGAATAATCAAGAGCAGTCGCATAAGACCAAATAATTTAGGAAAATAATAAAATTTTATTTCAAATATAAGTCTCTTACAATTTAAATTTCAAAACTTGAAGACTTAACTACATCACAATGAAAAAAAAGAAAATGACGCTCTAACAGACTTAGACAAGATGACTAAATAAGAGACACCATGCTAGACTCAAGAAAGATAAAAGACACAGGTTCACTAGTTTTTGAAGCTCGCTTGCACACTTGTCCCTCCCATGTGAGTCTCGGTCTCGCTAGCCACATGATTACCTGAAAAATGTTAGAATAAAACTGGGTGAGCGAACGCTCAGTAGGAATTATATCTCAAGAACAAGCAATTGGTTTAAGTAATTACATCTTTCACATGTAAATACAGTAAGGCTATGCATGTAGAATTAACCGAGCAAGTGAAACAAAACTAGCAAGAATTTAACAATTTCATGTAAAAACTTTCAAGCAAGAGATATCCAAGAGGGATTTATAGAATACTGGCCCATTCTGGGCCACGCTAGTCGAGTCACGCAAGTCAAGTCACGCACGCAAGTAATATCACGAAAGAGAGAGAGAGTGTGTGTGGAATGCCAAAGATCAAACTAGTCATGCACTTCGGTGCAATGCCAGACACCGTGATCAATATAACTCCCATGGGCACAAGTACTTTCGGGTGCTCCTCCCAGGACCAGATCGGGCCCTATATGCGCAGCATTAAAAATAGATCTAGACATCCACGATAGTTCATAGCCAATAAGGAGTTTCAAGAACAACCTTTAATAGAATGATAAGGTAAGATTTTCATGGAATTCAAGGGCAAGGCCCTTGAGTAAGGACAGACTTGCGATAAAATCCACGTAAAAGTATAGAAACCATGACATGTCGAAAAACTGGGTGGAATTGGCACCTAGATAGGTTGCCATGAATAACTTGAATAGATGACTCACAAGATAGTCACCAATTCAATGGACACGAAAGCAAGCTGAAGAATTGGCACCTAACCATAGGATACCCAATTCAATATATCGCCTAGTGGAATGATCACTCATTTCACTGGCTAAGAGAATTCTCTCATGGGCCAAGAATAGCACCATGAAAGGGCCGGGTTACCACGTTTCTCCAGAGTGACGTGGCATTAAAATGGGTATAAGGTGTTTGAGGTACAACTAGCTCAGTCGACCTTGAGGGAATCCAAGGCTACGAGGAGACTTACGGAGGTCCCGATGACTAACTTGCTAGTCCGAAGGAACGAAATGTCCAACGGAGAGCTCGTATGTCGCCGAGAGTTGAAGTGTATAACGTGAACCAATCATGAAACAGGGACTCCATCTACGGACGTGAGATGAGAGTGCCAGAAGACCCGCGGTATGGGTCAAAATCGGAAGAAAACTGTGAGAACATGAATGTGTTAATTATAGAATTCATGTCCATCCAATTCTATAATTAACTATAATTAAATAAACTTATTTTAATTGACGCCCGTGGGTGGCGTCATTTATTAATTAGTGTCCTCTTGGAGAGACGTTAATTTTATGATTTTTAACTTAATTTATTTAATAATAATTCACATTTATATCTATTTAATTGAATAATTTCAAAAACATATATTCAAAGACATATTTATTTATATAAAATAACTTAGAAAAATATAATATATTATAATTAGGAGAAAAATTCAAGGATTCTAAAAATATATTTTTTATAATTTCATGTTACATAGTTTACTGGATATAGATTTTTAAAGATATAGTCACAACTTTTATATATATATATATATATATTAAGAATTGACGCCTTTGCACTGTGGCGTCAAAAGCATTTGACGACATATAGTTGGTCGTCATTTCAATAAAATGTCAAACTTCAAGCCTCCGGTTCTCGACGTACACACGTCGGAATCACGCGTTCTATATATCGAAATGACGGG
Source organism: Amorphophallus konjac (assembly GCA_022559845.1). Taxonomy (NCBI): domain Eukaryota; kingdom Viridiplantae; phylum Streptophyta; class Magnoliopsida; order Alismatales; family Araceae; genus Amorphophallus; species Amorphophallus konjac. Next base: position 126,279,368 of record CM040117.1, on the reverse strand, counting down.
CTCGAAAAACTCTACCTAACTAGACGTTCAAAATAATTTTTCGTTGAGAGATGGGGGATCTTAAGATAGGAGGCATGAAAAATTGTGCAACCACTCTCACTACCTCGGTCTCTACCCCAATAACACTCCCATAAAATTTCATAATCAAAGGATACTCCGGTGCCATGAAAAAGATTATGGAAGCAAAAACTTATAACTACGGTGTACAGTAACCAACCTTATTCAGTTGATTCATAATATTTAGTTAATAAATTTATTAACTAGTGAATATCATCATATAAGGCATGAAAATTTCATGGCACTTGGGGTTTGCATGGCACTTGGGGTGAGTTGCACGTGAGCTTGCTATGAGTGTGTTGAGTGGCTTTGCATATATGGGCTCACGTGGGTATATGGATTGGCCTTTGGTGTATACATGGGTGTGCTTTTGAACGTTCATGGGTTTAAGGCCTTCATGTTTGGGTGCATGTGGTGTTGGGTTGGCCTTGTAAGAGGCTCTTGTGGGCTTTGGTTTATAACAGGGTTTGGGCTTTTAATATATATGTATGGGTTGCTTTATTTTGCTTGAGTTTTATTGGGTTTAGGGTATGCTCACGTGGGTTTTTGCTGTGTGGGTTTTGGTTTGAGCTTGAAAAATACAATTTATTAGCAATTGAGTTTGTTTGATAAGTGGGCTTGTATTTAAAAGACCCTTGTTTCTCTACTAAAGCCCATTAGCTTGGAATGCTTTGGGTTGGGTTTGGGCCAATGGAACTTAACATTGATTTCATGTTTTTAGGGTTAAGCCTTAATCCTTTATTAAGGCCCATGCCACCTATATATCTATATATATATATATCTCTCTCTCTTAGCCCATTTTAGGTATGTATATACTCTTTTAAAAACCCAAATCATTATCTTCAAGGCCCATTAATTATATTCATTAGAATTGTAAATAGTTTTACTCTAAGTTAATTGGTAGAACTATACACATATAGTCCTTAGTTCCTATATTTAATTATTTTCCTTGTTAGCTACCATTGTAGTCTCGGGTATCGAAGTCGGGTTTGAACCTATGAAATCTTTATACATATAATTATATTTTGGAACGATATTCCTTCTAAATACTTGAATGATATTTCTCATAGATAAAAGAGAATATTTAATTTCTATTCTACACTTTAAATTTCTGGGGTGCTACATTAAAGGACCCATCCGGTAAGAAGACATACATGTGCCGGGTCACTCGGGTCTTCCACTGACACGGCCTCTGGCACCTTGTTCTGAGGGGCCAGAGACATTCTTTCACCTCGGGACGGTTTCTTGCCAGGTGGCAGACCACCATGTACATTCTCGTCCTGATCGGATGACGGAGGGGGTTTCTTCGGCACGATCGAGTCAATACTGGTTTGTTGGGCAGGCCAAACAGCACTACTGGTTTGTTGTAGATTTTTTCCGACCATCCTGAGGTGGAGTCCCTGATGCTCTTTTCGGGTGACCTAAGGTTTCAAAAATCCGAGAGGACCCTTGTGTGTTGATTTTCTTCGGCTTTTGCACTTTGGCGGGCCGCATTCTTCCATCCTTCAGACGTGATTGCCATTTGATCATATTTCGGGTGCCAACAAATGCCCCTCAGCCGCGGGTGTCGCAAGTGAGGAATGAGCAATGCGGGGCTGGCAGATGTACTTTGACTGAGCGTACTCTTCATTTGATCAACACAGACCATTGATTCAGTGCATCCATGATGCAACTTCTTCTGAGGCCAAATTTCGATTAGCATGGGTGAAGAATATCATCGGTTGAATGTCGAAGGATAAAAGGGGGGTTTATTCATAGATAAGGCTAAAGGGTTAAGTCAATGGTTTGTTCATAGACCTCGCTGATGGTGACGAGGCTTACAACGACAAACTTGCCGGTGTGTCTGAATGCCAAAAATAAGGAGTGAGTTTATTTCTTGACGGGGACAAAGGGTCTGAGACAAAGGCCACCTTATCGATTTCGTCGATGATGATAAAAGTTGACGGTAGGTTTGTTCATCGGCATGGGGAATGCCAAAGCAAAGGGGTTTGTTTATCGACGGGGGTGAAAGGTTCGGGTTGATGGGTTGTTCATCGATTTTGCCAATGATGACGAAAATCGACAGTAGGTTTGTTCATCGGCACAGGGAATGCCAAAGCAAAGGGGGTTTATTTATCGACGGGAATGAAAGGTCCAAGTCGACGGTTTGTTCATCAATTTCGCCTATGATGACAAAAATTGACGATAGGTTTATTCATCGGCATGCAGAATGCCAAAGTAAAAGGGTTTGTTACAGCATAGGTGTAAGGCTTATGCCGGTGGGACGTGATATATCTGTCACACACAGGGATTCCCGTGGGACATGAATGATAAGCAAGGTAGCAACATCATTTTCATCATCATATTTTGTTTGGACCATATTACCGACTCAAGTGCCCTTTTGGGTTTTCATCGGAGCCAGCCCCCTCTTACTTTTGCCCATACGCCCTCTTGGGTTTTCACGTGGCAGGGTACCCAATTTTACCTACAGCGCCTTTCGGGTTTTCGCCACAGCCAGGTTATAGCCAGTTTTGCCCTTATCCAGAATATCCAGATAAGCCTGGCGAGACACCTCTATTTTAAGCCTCATTTCATTTCATTTCATTTTTTTTCTTTTTTTTAACATAGTCGCCTGTCTTTGCTGAGGCCTTTGGCAATGAGTTGATTTGCAGAACTAACGCCAAGGCAAGCGGGGGTTTATTCATTGGCATTGGCTACCTGTCAAAGCAAGGATAGGTTTATTTATTAACGAGGACGAAAGGTCCAAGTTAACGGGATACTGACCAATCTTGATAATGATGACAAGGGTCAGTGGTGGTTCGTTCAACGACATTGGCTAAATGCCGAAGCAAAGATGGGTTTAGTCATTAACGAGGATGAAAGGTCTGGGTTAACGGTTCATTGACTGATATTGCCGATGATGACAAGAATTAGCGTTGGTTTGTTCATCGACATTGGCTAAATGCCGAAGCAAAAGATAGGTTTAGTTATTAATGATGACGAAAGGTCCGGGTTAATAGTTCATTGACTGATCTTATCGATAATGACAAGAGTCAGCGTTGGTTTGTTCATCGACGTTGGCTAAATGCCAAAGCAAAAGATAGGTTTAGTCATTAACGAGGATGAAAGGTCCGGGTTAACGGTTCATTGACTGATCTTGCCGATGATGACAAGAATCCATGTTGGTTTATTCATCGATATTGGCTAAATGCCGAAGCAAGAGATAGGTTTATTCATTAACGAGGATGAAAGGTCCGGGTTAACGATTCATTGACTGATCTTGCCGATGATAAAAAGAATCAGCGTTGGTTTGTTCATCGGCATTGGCTAAATGCCGAAGCAAGAGATAGGTTTATTCATTAACGAGGATGAAACGTCCGGTTAACGATTCATTGACTGACCTTGCCGATGATGACAAGAGTCAGCGTTGGTTTTTTCATCGACATTGGCTAAATGCCGAAGCAAAAGATAGGTTTAGTCATGAACGAGGGCGAAAGGTTCGAGTTAACAGTTCATTGACTGATCTTACCGATGATGACAAGAATCAGTGTTGGTTTATTTATCGGCATTGGCTAAATGGCGAAGCAAAAGATAGGTTTGTTTATCGACAGGGATGGAAGGTCCGGGTCGATGGTTTTGAGAGAGGTAGATCTCCGGTGGGACTTGTGATGAACATCATATCCGGAGTTTCATAGGGACGTAGGTAAAGGGGAACTTTTGATTACCACCTTACTGACCCAAGTTCCCTTTCGGGTTTTCACCGGGGCCAGCCCCCTCTTACTTTTTCCCACATACCCTTTCGGGTTTTCATGTCGCGGGGTTTCCCAATTTTACCTATAGTGCCCTTTCAGGTTTTCGCCACAACCAGGTTATAGCCATTTTTACCCTTATCTAGGATATCTGAACAAGATTGGCGGGGCACCTCTATTTTAAGCCCCACTCTTTTTTTTTTGAATGGAGATATCAGGCTGACATACGGCGCTCGATCCTAATTGTTTGGTTCATTCATGTGGTAGTAACATGTAGCTGTTGGCTAGGGCACGAAGCATTGCACCATAAAAGTTTATTCGTTGACAAGAGGGTAATGTCAACACAAGGAAAGGAGTTTATGTACATGTTCAGATGTAGGGTCCGTAATGGCGATAATGTGCAGGTATCGACTCAGGCGCGAAGCCTTGCACCGGAAAAAGGTTTATTCGTCAGTAAGAAGATAATGCCAACGCAAGGGAGACAGTTTGTGTGCCGATTCAGATGTAGGGCCCGCAATGGTGATAATGTATAGATATCATCTAGGGCATAAAGCCTTGCACCGGAGAAGGGTGTATTCATTGGCAAGAAAGCAATGCCAATGCAAGGAAAAGGATTTATGCGCTGAATCGGATGTAAGGTCTGCAATGGTGATAATGTGTAGATATCGGCTAGGGTATAAAGCCTTGCACCGAAAAAGGTTTATTCATGGCAAGAAGATAATGCCAACGTAAGGAAAAGGGTTTATTTGCCGATTCAGACGTAGGGTCCGCAATGGCGATAATGTGCAAGTATCGGCTCAGGCACGAAGCCTTGCACCAAAACTGTGTATTCGCAAGCGTGGGGATGACGCCAGCGCAAAGGGAATGGTTTATGCACCGACGCAGACGTAAAGTCCAACATGGTGATGATGTGTAGATATCGGCTAGGGCATAAAGCCTTGCACCGAAACTGTGTATTCACAGGCGTGGGGATAACGCCAGTGTAAAGGGAATGGTTTATGCACTGATGCGGACGTAAAGTCCAACATGGTGATGATGTGTAGAGTGGTGGCCCAGTGGGACTATGTGGGGTTCTCAAGGAGCCCTGGGATTAGCATACACTGGGGAGGCTTTTGCAATTGCGAGCCAATGGCCTCGGAATTGATCTGAGCTGGGTGGGTATTTTGAAGAGCTCAGCCAGGGTGGAGTGCCACTAGACCAAGGTAGATTTCAGTCGTTCTTCGAATGCCGACAAGGCTAGATGGTACAGCTTCAAGTGTTCCTCATTCAGAGGGGAGAACTAAACTACCCCACCACCTTCATAGACTCGGTGGATGACATATGGTCCAACCCAGTTTTTAACTAACTTTCCTTTGGGATTGGAGGCCATTACTTCTCTTCTTTTAACCATCACTAGGTCACCTTTCTTGAATTCTCGCCCTTTGACCAACTTGTCGAGAGCACGGGACATGCGAGCTTGATATAGTTGGATGTTTTGTTGCACCTGGAGGCGTCTACCTTCGAGCTCATCAAGCTCCTCTAGTCTTCTTTCGATGTTTGATTGTTTGCCATTTGTCAAGCCGTGCTGTATAGCGACTCGCAGTGACGGCACTTCTAGCTCTATTGGTACCCCTGCCTTTGACCCGTATACCAAGGAGAATGGTGAACAGCCATTTGGAGTTTTATAGACTGTACAACAAGCCCATAGCGCTTCATACATTTTCTCTTCCCAGTCACTCTTGCTACAGTTGATGGTCTTGGCTAGCAGGGTGCAGAGAGTTTTGTTAAATGCCTCTGCGAGTCCGTTGGCATGTGGATTGTTGGGGGATGATGTCCTCCAATCAATTTTATACTTATCGGCCAGTCTGTAGACCTTCTGGTTTCTGAAATGGCTAGTGTTGTCGGAAATAATTCGAATGGGGACCCCGAACCGGAACACTATATTCTGACGGAAGAACCTGGCAACCAGCTCCCCTGTCACTTCTCTTAGTGCCATGGCCTCCGCCTATCTGAAGAAGTAGTTTGTGGCTGCCAGAATATATTTGCACCCTGACGAAGATGCTAGCAAAGGTCCCACCACGTCCGTGCCCCATTGGGTAAAAGGCCAACTTGGGATAGTGGGGTGTAGCGGCACTGGTGGCCTCCTAGGCACGACGGCATGCTCCTGGCATTTCTGACATGACTTAGCAAACTTGCAGTAGTCATCAAATATAGTGGGCCAATAGTAACCCAACTTCTTTATCTCAATTTTCATTTTTGGACTAACCTGGTAGTCTCCGGCTGACCCGGCATGAACTTCTTTCATCACCTGCCATGCTTCTTCTATAGACAGACAACGGAGTAGAATCTTCTTTTGGGAATTTGCCATTATTCGGAATAAAGTTCTGTTCCTTAACTCGTATGAGTCTTTGATTCAGAGTAATTTCATTCTCTGCTCTTTCTCTTTCGGGAGTTGCTGGTGTCGGAACCAGCGTAGGAGGTGCTCTTGCCAATCGGGTTGTTGGATTTCCTCCATAGTCGCCACTTCATTTTATTCTTCATTGGACAGGACCTCTGTCATGCTGGGGACCTGACGTCTATTGATCACGGTTATATTCAAGCTTGTGTCTGGTGGGGTTGCTAAGGAACTGGCCAATTTCGCGAGGGAATCTGCCTGAGCATTTTGTCCTCTATTGATGTGGCTAACTTTGATGAAGTAGAATTTCACCATCAAGCGTAGTGCCAAATGGTGGTAAGGGAAAAGTTCATGCTTCCACACATCGAACTCTCCTCCCACTTGTTTTACAACTAGCACGGAATCCCCGAACGCCTCAAGCATTCGAATTTCCATGGATAGAGCAATTTGTAGCCCGATAACCAAGGCTTCATATTCTGCTTCGTTGTTTGTGCAGGGCTTGTTTATTGAGCAGGAGGTATATACGACTTCCCCCTCAGGAGACTTCAGGACTATGCCCGCACCAGCTCTGACTCTAGCTGATCTGATTGCCGCAGTATCAATTCTGGATGCACCATCAAAGTATAACTGCCATAGAGTGTGCTACACTTGGTCTGCTTCCAGGGTCTCATCTTCAGGGAGTTCTGTCTCCAACGAACAGTCTTCAGGCACCGGATGCGCAGCAAAGAAATATGCAATGGCTTGGCCTTTAACAACTTTCTGCAGCACATAGGAGATATCAAACTCCATTAGAATTATCGCCCATTTGCCTAAGAGGCCTTTGAGTGCCGGTTGGGACAGGATATACTTCAGCGGATCCGCCTTGGATATCAGCCTTATCTCGTGCGACAGCATATAGTGCCGTAATTTTTTGATTGTGAAGACCAGCGCCAAGCAGACCTTCTCAATGAAAGTGTATTTCTCCTCGGTCCTAACCAGTCTTCGACTGAGATAGTAAAGAGCTTGATCTTTTCCTTCTTCATTATTCTAGGCTAGCATTGCCCCTAAAGAGTAGTAGGTGGCTACTATATACAGAATCAACGACTGTCCCTTCACTGGTGCGCCAAGCACTGGGGGAGTTTTTAGGTAATCTTTCAGCTTATTAAGAGCTGTCTGACATTCTTCATCCCAGTAAAAGGGAACATCTTTCATCATCAACTTGTGAAAGGGGTGACACCGACCTGACAAGTTGGATATAAATCGCCGGATATAAGCCAGTTAGCCTTGAAGAGATCTCAGCTCGAAGATGTTCCTTGGCAGAGGTAACCCCTAAATTGCCTTGATCTTTGTGGGGTCTATTTCAATCCCCTGATATCTGACAATAAAGCCCAAGAATTTGCCGCTCGACACTCCGAAGGCTTACTTCATGGGGTTCATCTTTAGTTCATACTACCTGAGCCTCTGAAATATAACTCCGAGGTCCTGCAGATGGTCTTCTTTCTTTCTGATTTTGACTACCAGGTCATCTATGTAGCACTCGACCTTGTGGTAGAGCAGCTCATCAAAAATTTTGGTCATTGCTCGCTGGTAAGTTGCGCCAGCGCTCTTCAGTCCGAACAACATCCTTTTGTAGTGGTAGATGCCCTTGGGGGTTCGGAAGGCAATGTGGACCTGATCCTACTCTGCGATCCATATTTGATTATAACCAGAATACCCGTCCATAAATAATAGAGCTTCGTGACCGATTGTAGCATCAATCATAACCTCCGTTATAGGAAGCAAATGCTAAAGGAAAAGGGATTCAATGGGGATAGGGAACTGCGGGCTCATATCATCGCCCGTCTAATTATAGATCATAGGAGAGATATTGGCAAAGGGGGGGGAGAAGAATGAAGTAACTTCGACGGAACCCACCTCTGTTCTTCACAGCAAAAATAGTGTATCAGAATGGGCACTCTCTCTCCTCGCTCCGGACCTCTCTCCTCTACCAAAGAATGGCGAATGATGGCCCAAAGAATTTCTCACTCCGCTTTCTTTTTCCCCAAGTCTCCTCTCTTCTATCCCTCTTCTTTTTTTTTACTACTCTCTCCGTCTCTTTTTTTTTAGCGAAAAATTAGTCTTCTTATAGGCTTAACCAGCGTGACTTAACCCAGCGCATGGGGTGAGCACGCAGGTTAAGGGCCTCCGATCTTGTTCTTAGCGTGCCGGGTTTGGAGGGCGCTGGTGGCAGCAGAGCACGCCAGATTAAGGGCGTGTCAAGTGAGCATCTTTCTACATTTGTTTGGGCCAGAGTCGACCTGCGGGTCTCGGACTGGCTCTGAGAGTCAACTTGAACCTCCATCCCATCGTGGCCCTGTGGAACCGCCATGAGAAGTATCAAGGAAGCCTCCAGGCCACTGACCGGCCAATTCCGGCACCGTCTGTGCCCTTAGTTTTAGTCACTCGGGCTTCCCGCCAACATGGCCTTTGGCACTGTGATTTGTGCTACTGGGCTGGTTTCATTTATACTTGCAATATTCCCAGGGAGTGGGTCACTACCAGGGGTACTTTTGCCCTAGCTGGATCGCTATTCGGTCACTAAAGGACCCATCCGGTAAGAAGACGTACCCGTGCCGGGTCACTCGGGTCTTCCACTGACACGGCCTTCGGCACCTTGTTCTGAGGGGCCAGAGACATTCCTTCACCTCAGGAGGGTTTCTTTTCAGGTGGCGAACCACTAGGTACATTCTTGCCCTGATCGGACAACGAAGAGGGTTTGTTTGGCACGACTGAGTCGATATCGGTTTGTTGGGCAGGCCGAACAGCACTATCGGTTTGTTGTTGATTTCTTCTGACCATCCTGAGGTGGAGTCCCTGACGCTCTTGTCAGGTGACCTGAGGTTTCAGCAGTCTGAGAGGACCCTTGTTTGTTGATTTTCTTCAGATTTTGCACTTTGGTGGGCCGCATTCTTCCGTCGTTCAAACGTGATTGCCATTTGATCATATCTCGGGTGCCAACAGAATCACAAGCTCTCAGAGACTTATGGAGGCCTTGAAATAATATCACCTAGTCCGGTGGAAGGAATATCAAACGGAGAGGATCACAAGTCCAAGATTGTGTGCTTATCAGTGCAAAGTGTATCTAATGGCCACGCACTTAGGTACGCACCATGTACTTAAGAAAAGATTATAGATGAGAAAAGATCATGATAAAATAGCAACCAAATCAAAACTTAAACAAGTCTATGAAGTATGTAAAATGTGATCATTAATACAAGAATATAAGTTTTGGCATGAAAGTATCATTTTCTAAAATAAGCATTTAAACCATGTAGGACATGCAATCTATCAAGGACGATGCACAATATAACCAATATTACGAATATGAAGTCAAAACTAAGAATAAGACCTTATTAACTAGGCTTAACATATAGTTAATAGGGTCAATCTGCCATCTGTTTATAGTTAACAAAGTGTAGACCATAGGAGCCAATTAGTGGTCAGGTGAGGACCGTCTACCAGGGCTTAGCGGTCTGTCGCAAGGCCGCTATACACATCTGGCGGTCACAGAAAGATCGATTCTTTCTATCTGTAGCAAACAGCAATAAAACCTGAAGTACACACTAATCTAGGACAGTAAATCATATAAAATGTGCTAGGCAGAGAGAGAAAAATGTTTCTACAATGAAGATAACTTATGGAGATGCATAGGTTGTCATGAATCAAGCTAAGATCATCATTTTTGTCTTTAAGGGTAGAAATCATGCATGTAGAAATAACCTAGATGTGCAGTCATGATAAAACAGGAAATGCTACCAATAGAAAGCATGAAAAAGAATGAAACCATAGGGCTTTTATTCCTAACATGTTGATTTAGCCTTTTCATGAGATAACCTACCTTTGATGTAATCCCTAGACTTCGGATTTCTGACTAGAAGTAGACCTTAGTTCCTGTACGTTCTGTGCCAAACCAGCAACTTTCCGTCCCTCGTTCTCCTCAACCACTTGACCTAAAACTGTAAAAATTGGAGGGCATATAGAAGATACAAAGGGGAACAGAAAGTTCTAAAGCCACTATGTGAACTAACCTCGTTTAGGGCTTCTAATCCCGTGACCTTTACTGGACTGGTGTACTGGTTCCTGCACAGCCTATAGCGAACTAGCGACTTGCAGACGCCCTAATTCTTCAAAGCTAGATCTTCTAGCACGAAAATTGGAGGGGAGTTGGATAAAACTAAGGAGAATAAATTCTTTTAAAGGACCAACCTAAGTAGACGTCTCCTTACCCCTGAATTACGCGAGCCAACATTAGGGTCGGCATGGGTCGAAGTTAGGGTCTATTTATAGGGTTTTGAGTTAGGGCCGAGGATTTGATCGAATTGGGAGTCCTAATTAGGGGTAGGATCAATCCCCAAGAGTCCTAGACATGCTTACATATCTACACAGTTCGATCCATGAAGATTTGGATGCCAAAGATCCAAGCTTTTCATGTTTCTTCCATTTACAGAATCAAAGGGGTTTAGTGGTCATAGAGGGACCGCTAGCATCGCTTGGCGGTCTCGCGATAGACCGCCAATTGGCGTAAAATTCAAAAAAATCAGATTTTCTTCTTATCTCTTATTTATCTCCCAATTGGTGTATATATCCTATTTTTAAATCTGTAAATTACTCAATTTACGTTTCTCTTAATGGGCTTGGGTCTAAAGGTCTTGGATTTGGGTCTTATGGGTCTATTTAGGTGAGTTTAGCCCTTTGATGAATATAGGGCCTTTAAATAGATTTAATTATTCAATTATTCTTTTAATAGCCCATTAAGCCTTTTTAAATGCTTAATAATTATATTTAATCCTAGAAAATTCTTAGAAAAATCTTGGGCGTTACACCCTCTTCCACTTAAAAGAATTTGGTCCTCAAATTCAATACGTGTGATTGATAAGGAGAGTGTACTTACAATTGAATAGTTACGGGAATCATTTGCACATTGCCTCCTCCGTTTCCCATGTCACCTCATGTGGCCAAGATTTGTTCCATTGGACTTTGACCATAGGAATAGTTTTATTCCGAAGTTGACGTACTTCTTGCTTAATTATTTTGATTGGCTTTTGTTCGTACATCAAATCCTTATGTATCACTAGACCTTCATGACTTATAGTATGAAAAGGGTCATAAACGTACCTCTTGAGCATGGATACATGAAATACATCATGGACGCCAGAAAATTGTGGAGGTAATGCTAGTCGATAAGCGACCTCACCCACCCTTTCAACAATTTCGAAGGGGCCGATAAATCTCGGAGTGAGTTTGCCTTTAATGTCGAACCTTCGAATAACTCGACCCAGAGAAACCTTGAGAAACACATGGTCTCCTACTTGGAACTCCAGATCACGCCTTCAATTATCAGCATATGACTCCTATCTATCTTGTGCCACATGGAGTCTTTCTTGAATGAGCTTTACCTTTTCGATAGTATCTCGAATGATTTCTGGGCCTAGAAGTTGCCTTTCTCCTACCTCATTCCAGCATATTGGTGAGCGGCAGCTTCTTTCATATAGTGCCTCGAATGGTGCCATTTAAATGCTAGCTTGGTAGCTATTGTTGTATACAAATTTCACCAGAGGTAGATGATCGGGCCAACTCCCACCGAAATCAACAACACATGCCCTGAGCATATATTCCACTACCTGATTTTTCCTTTCAGTTTGACCATCAAATTGTGGATAGAAAGCAGTGTTGAAATTGAGTTGGGTCCCCAATGAATGTTGTAGACCCTTCCAGAATTGAGATGTGAATCGAGGGTCTCGATCCGAGATAATGGTTACAGGGACACTGTGTAGCTTGACGATCTCTTTCAAGTATAAGGCAGCCAAGATATCTACGGACCATCAGCTTTTAATAGGTAGAAAGTGCGCTGATTTAGTTAATCAATCTATGATCACCCATATACCATCATGTCCACCACTTGTCTTCAGTAGACCCATGATGAAATCCATCCCTATACTTTTCCACTTCCATTCGGGAATTTCCAAGGGATGTAGTTTACCAACGGGCTTTTGATGTTCTAATTTAACTTGCTAACAAGTGAGGCAGCGAGATACAAAATCTGCTATCTCTCTTTTCATCTTGGGCCACCAAAAATTCCCTTTCAGGTCTTGATACATCTTGGTAGCGCCAGGGTGAATAGTGTATTTTGCCTTATGAGCTTCCTCTATGATCAGCTTCTTAGTGTCGGCATGATCCGACGCACATATTCGATCTTTGAATAATATCCTTCCGTCATTTGAGATAGAGAATTTCGGCCTTTTATCAATATTAGTCTTGATCTCCATTAGTGTGGGGTCATTTTCTTGTAATTTGACTAGATCTTCGATCAGTGTAGGTTGTGACCTGATATTGGCAATAATACCCTTTTCTTCTTCTGTATCCACATCTAGATTCAAATGAGTAAAATTCTTGATAAGACAAGTTATACATTTCTGGAGGCTTGCTAGAGTTGCCATTGGTCTTCTGCTAAGAGCATCCGCTACGGCATTTGCTTTGCCCGGATGGTATTGAATAGAGAAGTCAAAGTCCTTAAGGTATTCCTACCATCTTCTTTGTCTCATGTTTAGTTCCTTCTGAGTGAAAAGATATTTCAGACTTTTATGGTTCGAAAATATAGTGAACTTTTCCCCATAAAGGTAGTGTCGCCAAATCTTTAAGGTGAAAATAACAGCAGCCAATTCCTGATCATGGACAGGATAGTTTTCTTCATGATGCTTCAATTACCTCGAAGCGTAACAAATCACCTTGCCATGTTGCATAAGGACACACCCGAGGCCAATGCCAGATGCATCCGTATAGACTTCAAATCCACCACTTTCAATTGGTAGTGCCAAGATAGGAGTAGTGGTGAGATGTTCTTTAAGAGTTAAGAAACTCTCCTCACAGTCTTTTGACCATATGAAGGGATTTTCCTTTCTTGTGAGCCTAGTAAAGGGAACAACGATTTTAGAGAAATCCTTGATGAATCGTCTATAGTAACCACCCAACCCGATAAAGCTTCTAACTTCGGATACGGTCATTGGTCGGCTCCAATTTCTGACAGCTTCTACCTTTGAAGGATCAATATCGATACCTTCCTTTGAGATTGTTGACCTAGAGAGATGGCAGACAAGAAGGGGGGTTGAATTGTCCCCTTGCTGAGATGGTAGATTTTAAAAACTTTTTTAATTAAACACAGTGGAATTAAAACTAACAGCATTAATTACCCTAAACAGACGTGAGATTAAAAGAGTTCTCTCAAGCTTTCCAATCTCACACGGTTTGACAATGCAAATAACAATTAAATTAAAGTCAAACACAGATAATGGAGGTAGCAGTGTGTGGAGGTGTAGTGAATAAAAATCTACAAGTTGACATGTGAAGGGAGATAGGAGAAATGGACAACCACACAGGCAATCACACGGGACACAAAGATTTTTAGGTGGTTCGGGACCACGACGGGCTCCCTACGTCCACCCCTCACCCAATCGGGTGAGGCTTCACTCCACGCTATGAAACGTAGAAACACGCGGACGAACCCCAACCACACACACGCTGCTTCCGCAGTAATATCCACATGGGGACAAGCCCCAAAATGCTGCCACTGTAGCACACACACACACAACGTCAGGGAACACACCCCGGACACTAAAACCACACAGAGACGTAGCTCCGTCCACACACACACAGAGATATTCAGAGTTTAACAGACACAAAGGATATACAATGGCCATAATGGATATGATCTATGATCAAATAAAAGGTATAAATGAGAGAAGAAAGATTCCCCCTCAGATCTGCAGTAAAACACGTCCTCTAGAGTAGTAGGGTGCGCTGGAGATATTTTTTCGCAAAGTGGAAGTTGACCAAGCTTGTTTGGAATGCCATGGGTAGAAGATCCAGCAATCTTGCACACAGTTGCAACTCAGATCGACAAGAATGGCACGAAGATGACGTTCCCTTGGTCTTCTTCTTCCTCCTCAAGGTGTCGTCGCCCTACAGCTTCTCTTCCTGCAAAAGGATAGAAAACATTAGCGCAGGATTCCTATCTTCTTCGATGGAGATTATAGGGTATAAATAGGGCTGGAGTATATAACAAAAGACCACAAAAGCCCTTCTTAAAAACCCTTCAAAGCACACCCAAAAGATGGGAAAAAACCTTAAGGGTAAGGGTGTAAAAGCTCAGTCCAATCGGATCATCAAATGGGCATTTTGATAATAAACCAGAAGTCACGATCCGAATATCCCAGAAGAAATGTCGACTCTTGGAGTCGACATTCTTTTCAAGACGTTCTGTCCACATACAGAAAAACCATTACACAGGCTAAAGTCTGTGCAAAAAGTCCCATGGTTGATGCATATGAAAAAGACAGGGTCGATGCATGTGTATAAAGCAAAGACCAGGTCAGTGCACAAAGAGTGTCAGTGCACATTTTGTAGAACACAAAGACAAAGTCGGTGCACAAATGGAAACCAAGTCTATCCATAGTGTGCATAGGGTCAGTGCAAAGTACTGTAGAGGTCAGTGCATATAGCATGGAGTGCACATGAAGGATGGACAAGAGTCTGTGCACATTTTGTATAGACTATAGATATGAAAGGGTCGGTGCAAGGCATGCACAGGGTCTGTGCATGTGATAAGGATTACCTCGGTGCAAGTCAGCTGAAGAAGGTTGGTGCAAGTTTTTATCAACCTGAGGTCGGTGCAAGGTTTGTATAGGATGAGGTTGGTGCAAAGAATAAACTCAATGCACATTTGAATCTCGGTGCAAGCATTAAAATAGGTCGGTGCATGGAATGCACTCGGTGCACATATGTAAAAACAATGAGGGTAGGTCGGTGCAAAGTATAAACTCGGTGCACATCTAGTTCAAACTGTAAGATGAGTCGGTGTATATATATGATGACCAGGGTCGGTGAATATATTGAAACATGCCAAAGATAGTCGGTGCACAAATAGGCAAGGTCGGTGCACTTGCAAGGTTTGTGCAATATATGCACAGGGTCGGTGCAAGTATCAAAAGGTCAGTGCATGGTATGATAAACCCAGAGAACAAGTCCGTGCAAATTAGAAGAACTCAGTGCAAGTTTGATAAGAGGCAAAGGAAAATATAGGCGAGAAAAACAACTCCCAGGGTGAGTGTCGACTCTTTGAGTCGACACATTTCACTTGGGGTTCTGTTTTACCAAAAACAGTCCCCAGGACTGTAGGAGTCGACTCTTGCAACTCCAGACCAGAAAAATAAATGTATTCAAGGAATTAAACGTCCAGAGCAAAACCCCAATCAAGGCAATTAAAAATTGAATGCAGAGGTGAAATATTACAATGGATCCAATGTATAGAGACAAGATGGAACCTGCACATTATACCCAAATCCTTTCATGTCAGTCTTAAAATTCAAAGTTCATTCCAAGAATTTTGAGTCAATTCAAATTAAACAAAACGTAGATTCAATCCAGTTATACCAAGTTCAATCAATTCAATCCAAGGCTATCAAGTTCAGTCTAGTGAAACCTGATCTCATTCTCCACACAGTTAAAAATAAATCATGACTTATCATGCAACCATTAAGGTATGAGGATCTTTCAATCAATGTTTCAAGATTAGCATGAGACGTTTGAACCCTTAGGTGAGCATGACTATCTTAATGATTAATAAGCATGGTGTGCTGTGAAATAGTTCAATACTCAAGTGAAGCAAATTATAACCTAGTCTCCTCATAGCTCCCAAATTATCAATGGACAATGTCCACATGTCCATAATATTTCCTCATAATATATTCACTTCTGTACAAGTGGGAAGCACACAGTATTTTGAAATCATGGAGAGCCATTGCTTCTCAACCCAGTGAATTAACTTGCAAAACAAGATAACATCAATTTAGTTTGTTTATCATGAAGATGCCATTAAACATAAAACACACAATATATTGGAGTCATCAAAACCATTGTCAAAGTAAGGAGGGGCACACAGAACCCAATAATCTCCCCCTTTTTGATGATGACAATATATTGTGACCACAAAACACTCTCTCTCCCCCTTTGACATTATCAAAAAGTGGGAGACTAGGTGAACAGATGTGAAATGGCACGAATCCAGCAACGAACCTCCCATAAAAGGAAGGTGTGTGAAAGAAAATTCAGATGTTCAGATTTTGAACTATATGCATGAAAGTATGACTGAACTATGCACAAGTGTATGATTTAACTAAATTATATGCAAAATGTGAAACTAAGCTATGCACAAAATTTAGTGTGCTAAAGAGCACATTATTCTCCCCCAATTGTCAAGAACAAAAACCAACTGGCAATGGGTTATTTAACCTGATATTTACAAGTATAACCTAAGGATGCATCTAAGTGAAAATGAAGTATGTCATGATCAAAACGGATCAAGCAATCAGGCACTCAAGCATGCATTGTTAAATATAGACTCATGCAAGTCCCTTCGAGACGGGTGTAAGGATAATGCAATCGATTGTTGAACATGATGTGCATAAACAATACTAAGAAGGTTGTGCTTACATAAATAAAGTACTACATTAACCATGAAAGACGACTGATTCATAAAGGACATTCAAACAATCAAACCCAGAGTACATATGTGAAAATTGAGCAATGAGTTCCAAGGCAATATGGAAAATCAGATTTTCTAAAGAACACTAAAAAGAACTTGTCATCCATACACTTTCATACACAATGCTTGAATATTGGTAGCTACATATAACCCCGATTTTTTTTTAATTACTAAAAATGGTGTGACTAACCTTTTGACACGAGTTGTATCCTTTGTCTCAGGGACACTTCCCGGTTACTCAGTTTCGTCACTTATCTTAATTATGAATTTTGTCACTTTTCGACACGAGTTGTACCCTTTATCTCAGGGGCACTTCCCGGCTACTTGGTGGTAAATCACACTTATTTTAGATGTGGATTAGTTTCTCCTTTCGACGCGAGTTTCCTCTTTTATTTCAGGGGAGATTCCCGGCTACTCGGATTCACGTTCCACTTATACAAATTTTTGGTGGAGTAAACAGCTTTTTCCTCACGAGATATGTGATTTTCATGTAGAGAATCAATAGTTCTTGAAGTGTAGAGTAGAAAATATTAATCCTTATTAAGATTGAATCATTATCTCAAAAAGATGCATTTAGTGTGGGTGGTTGTATTGAATGTAAAAGATGAATTAGTCTTATCACAGTAATGTCTCCCCCTAAATGTATGCACGGTTATAAAAAAAAATCTCCCTCTTAATATATGCCATGTAACAAACATGTCTAAATCAATGTAATTTCATTTAGCAATGGATGAGTCATAGAAGAAGTCAAAAAGGTGGGTGATATCTTATATACATTCAAGCATGCATTGAAATAGATTTTTCACGCAAGTTGATTACCGATACATGGCGGAGATAAAGGTCCAAAGACCCTACTCACGCATAAGAAAAGCTTTCAGGTAGACGTAATCCACCTTTCCACTAATGTCATTTTATATACCAGTTAATCATGACATTTAAGCACAGAAATATGCAATGATTTGTAAATGTATGCATGTAACTTGAAAAGATGATTGAAAAATTATTCATATTTACAGGTATGCAAAGATGTATATGATATGTGCAATGTATATCATGCAACTAAGTATGTGTTCTATGTATGCACAAGTGAGTTTTTATTTGCAAAAGGTGATTAAAAGTATGAAAACTTTATGTGCAATGTAAAGCATTCAAGAACCACGTTTATTCATAAGAAGTGAAAAGAGAAGTATTCCAGACAACTACTCATCAGTCTCAAAAGATCTCAACATTTCAAAGGATGCCAAAATCAGTGAACCAACATTGCAAACATTTTTCTCTAAACATAATTTTTACCTTTTCAAATTTTTCAAGGTGAACCTAAGTGAAACAAATTTCAAAACAAATCATTTTCTTTCTTACCTTGAGAGCCCTTTATTTAATAACTTTCCTTGGCCTCAAGGTCTCCTGCAAAACAGATTCTCATTTCAAAGTTTTGGGTACCCAAGCCTTCTTGGGTCCCGAGGGGTTAGTGTTAACATGTCCAGATGGATTCCTATGTTTCCTAGCAAACCATTCATCATCAATTCTCATAGTAGAATAGTCATCCATAGAATGACCATTCTCTCCACAATAAAAGCAGTGATAAGTTTTTCTTTTCATGGACCACTTTTCATCATTTTTCATTGAATTACAATTATTCATTACATGTCCAAGTCCACCACAGTAATGACAAGAAAAGTTTCTTTTTGCAGACCATTCATCATCTCTTTTCTTTCTAAAGTAATTTTCAAAAATATGACCATGTGATCCATAATAAAAACAATGAACATTGAAGTTTTTCTCATTGGTTTTTCAAAATTTTTAGACTCATCAACAATTTTCATTTCTGACTTCAATGCTTCATTATCATCAAATTCCATCAGAAAACAGTCATGCATATCTTGGCCAAATTTTCCACAGTAAAAGCATGAGACATTCATTCTCTTTCTTGATGTATGACCATATTCAGCAAATGGAGGTTTTTCATGCACACAAAGATGATCATTGATATTTTTCTTTTGCTGATTTTCTTTATCACAGAATGTCAAAGACTCATTCAACCTCTTGATTTCATTTTCAATGTTAAAATGTGCATTTCAAAATCAATAATCTCTTTTTCACAGGAGGTGACTTTTTCATTCAATATGACATTGATAGTTTTATGACTTTCAATCTCTTGTTCCATAGCATGAGCATTTTCAAAATCATCAATAACAACTACACTTTTTCCTTTTTCAAGATTTCCAAGACCTTTCAATCTACCTTCGAGTAAGGAAATCTGAATTAACAAAGCACTGTTTTCATTTTGGAGTTTTTCAATAAAATTTTTGTTCATTAAAGTGTGTTCAAGATCCTTCTTTTGAAAGATCGCTTTTTCATCAAGCATTGCATTCATTGTTTCATTGGAATCGACAAACTTAGACAAGTCATTCTTCAGATTTCTCAACTCCTTTTCCAGTTTAACAGTTTTATCATTCATGTTCTTAAAACTTTCCATTTCATCTCTTAGCTCCTTTAGCCTTTCAGATTTTTCAGCATTCAGAATAGCTTTCACTTTTTCAAGAAGGAGCAGTTTTTGAGATATAACAGTATTCAACTCTTTCAGATTCTCAGTTTCCTTTTCTATTTGTTGAAGTTCTGAAATTTTAGCCAATAATGATTTGTTTTCAGATTTAAGATCTACAATTATCTCTTTGTGTTCTTCATCATCAAGCATGTGAGATTCAACCAATCTTTCAAGTTCGGCGCATTTTCCACATGAAGAATTGTCATGTTTTTTTTCAATCTTGTGTTTTCAGATTTTATTGTTTTATATCTAACAAACAGTTCATCATAAGCATTTTGTAATTTATCATAGCTCAATTCATCATCATCATCAGAATCGCAACCAAGATTTACCTTAGAGCTTCCGTTACTTTGCCTATCACTGTTGCTTGCCACGAGGCACTCACTATTTTGACTTTCTTTTTGGGCTTCCTTTAGCCCATCCCAAATTTCTTTGACAGATCTGCATTCAGAAACAAATGGAAATTTGTCAATGTTCACTACAGCTTTAAGAACATTCAAAACATAAACATTATCAGAGTTCATTCTTTTATGCTCATCGGTCCATTTTAGCCCATTTTTGGGTAAAACATTAGGACCATGAGTGATTAATCTCATAAGCTTCGGATCAACATTAGAAATCCAAACACAGAATTTTCCAAGCCACGAAGCGTAATCAAAACCATCAAAGACGGGAATCAAATTCATGCAAGCCATCATAAGGTGATCCTTTCTCCTAGACCGCAAGGTCCGCTAACGAAGATCAGAGACAGGGCTCTGATACCAATTGTTGGCCCAGAGGGATGGCAGACAAGAAGGGGGGTTGAATTGTCCCCTTGCCGAGATGGCAGATTTTAAAAACTTTCTTAACTAAACACAGTGGAATTAAAACTAACAGCGTTAATTACCCTAAACAGATGTGAGATTAAAAGAGTTCTCTCAAGCTTTCTGATCTTACATGGTTTAACAATGCAAATAACAATTAAATTAAAGCCAAACACAGATAACGGAGGTAGCAGTGTGTGGAGGTGTAGTGAATAAAGATCTACAAGTTGGCATGTGAAGGGAGATAGGAGAAATGGACAACCACACAGGCAATCACACGAGACACAAAGATTTTTAGGTGGTTCGAGACCACGATGGGCTCCCTACATCCACCCCTCACCCAATCGGGTGAGGCTTCACTCCACGCTACGAAACGTAGCAACGCGGGGATGAACCCCAACAACACACACGCTGCTTCCGTAGTAATATCCACATGGGGACAAGCCCCAAAACGCTACATTTGCAGCACACACACACACAACGTCGGGGAACACACCCCGGACACTAAAACCACACGGAGACGCAACTCCGTCCACAAGCACACAGATATTCACAGTTTAACAAACACAAAGGATATACAATGACCACAATGGATATGATCTATGATCAAATAAAAGGTAGAAATGAGAGAAGAAAGATTCCCCCTCAGATCTGCAATAAAACCCATCCTCTAGAGTAGTAGGGTGCGCTGGAGATATTTTTTCACAGAGTGGAAGTTGACCAAGCTTGTTCGGGATGCCATGGGTAGAAGATCCAGCAATCTTGCACATAGCTGCAACTCAGATCGGCAGGAATGGCACGAAGATGACGTTCCCTTGGTCTTCTTCTTTCACCTCAAGGTGTCGTCACCCTGCAGCTTCTCTTACTGCAAAAGGATAGAAAACATTAGCGCAGGATTCATATCTTCCTCGATGGAGATTGTAGGGTATAAATAGGGCTGGAGTATATAAGAAAAGACCACAAAAGCCCTTCTTAAAAACCCTTCAAAGCACACCCAAAAGATGGGAGAAACCCTAAGGGTAAGGGTGTAAAAGCTCAGTCCAATCGGATCATCAAATGGGCATTTCGATAATAAACCAGAAGTCACGATCCGAATATCCCAGAAGAAATGTCGACTCTTGGAGTCAACATTCTTTTCAAGGTGTTCTGTCCACATATAGAAAAACCATTACACAGGCTAAAGTCTGTGCAAAAAGTCCCACGGTCGATGCATATGAAAAAGACAGGGTAGGTGCATGTGTATAAAGCAAAGACCAGGTCAGTGCACAAAGAGTGTCGGTGCACATTTTGTAGAACACAAAGACAAAGTCAGTGTACAAATGGAAACTAAGTCTGTGCATAGTGTGCACAGGGTCGGTGCAAAGTACTGTAGAGGTCAGTGCATATAGCATGGAGTGCACATGAAGGATGGACAAGAGTCTGTGCACATTTTGTATAGACTATAGAAATGAAAGGGTCAGTACAAGGCATGCACAGGGTCTGTGCATGTGACAAAGATTGCCTTGGTGCAAGTCAGCTGAAGAAGGTTGGTGCAAGTTTTTATCAAGCTGAGGTCGGTGCAAGGTTTGTATAGGATGAGGTCGGTGCAAAGAATAAACTCGGTGCACATTTGAATCTCGGTGCAAGCATTAAAATAGGTCGGTGCATGGAATGCACTCGGTGCAACTATGTAAAAACAATGAGGGTAGGTTAGTGCAAAGTATAAACTCGGTGTACATCTAGTTCAAACTGTAAGATGAGTCGGTGCATATATATGACAACCAGGGTCGGTGCATATATTGAAACATGCCAAAGATAGTCGATGCACAAATAGGCAAGGTCGGTGAACTTGCAAGGTTTGTGCAACATATGCACAGGGTTTATACATGCACAGGGTCGGTGCAAGTATCAAAAGGTCAGTGCACAGTATGATAAACCCAGAGAACAAGTCCGTGCAAATTAGAAGAACTCAGTGCAAGTTTGATCAGAGGCAAAGGAAAATATAGGCGAGAAAAACAACTCCCAGGGTGAGTGTCGACTCCTTGAGTCGACACATTTCACCTTTGTTTTACCAAAAATAGTCCCCAGGACTACAGGAGTCAACTCTGAGAGTCGACTCCTGCAACTCCAGACCAGAAAAATAAAGGTATTCAAGGAATTAAACGTCCAGAGCAAAACCCCAATCAAGGCAATTAAAAATTGAATGCAGAGGTGAAATATTACCGTGGATCCAATGTATAGAGACAAGATGGAACATGCACATTATACCCAAATCCTTTCATGTCAGTCTTAAAATTCAAAGTTCATTCCAAGAATTTTGAGTCAATTCAAATTAAACAAAACATAGATTCAATCCAGTTATACCAAGTTCAGTCAATTCAATCCAAGGCTATCAAGTTCAGTCTAGTGAAACCTGATCTCATTCTCCACACAGTTAAAAATAAATGATGACTTACCATGCAACCATTAAAGTATGAGGATCTTTCAATCAATCATTCAAGATTAGCATGAGACGTTTGAACCCTTAGGTGAGCATGACTATCTTAATGATTAATAAGCATGGTGTGCACTAAAATAGTTCAATACTCAAGTGAAGCAAATTATAACCTAGTCTCCTCAGAGCTCCCAAATTATCAATGGACAATGTCCACATGTCCACAGTACTTCCTCATAATATATTTACTTCTGTACAAGTGGGAAGCACACAGTATTTTGAAATCATGGAGAGCCGTTGCTTTTCAACCCAGTGAAGTAACATGCAAATCAAGATAACATCAATTTAGCTTGTTTATCATGAAGATGCCATTAAACATAAAACACACAATATATTGGAGTCATCAAAACCATTGTCAAAGACAAGGAGGGGCGTACAGAACCCAACAGAGATAATATGGCCAAGGAAAGAGACCTCCTTTAGCCAGAACTCGCACTTGCTAAGCTTTACGTAGAGTTGATGCTCTCTTAGAGTTTGCAATGCTATTCTTAAATATTTTTCATGTTCTTCTTTTGTTTTGGAATAGATGAGAATATCATCGATGAATACGACCACAAATTGGTCGAGATACGGCCTGAAAACATTGTTCATGAGTTGCATAAATACTGCAGGGGCGTTGGTTAACTCGAACGGCATTACCACGGACTCATAATGCCCATATCTACTTCAGAAAGCAGACTTGTAGATGTCTTCATCTTTGATCCTTAATTGATGGTAACCTAACTTGAGGTCGATCTTGGAAAAATATTCTACCCCAGAAATTTAATCAAATAGCTTATCGATACGTGACAACGGATATTTGTTCTTGATGGTAAGTTGATTAAGTCGTCGGTAGTCGATGCATAACCTGAGAGATCCATCCTTCTTTTTGACAAACAGAACCGGCGCACCCCAACGGGATGTGCGGGTCGAATGAAGCCCTTATCCAGTATTCGTAAAGTTGCCTCTTAAGTTCCTTGAGTTTTATGGGGGACATCTTATAGGGAGCTATTAAAACAGGTGCTACTCCTGGAAGGAGTTCAATGGAGAAGTTTACTTCCCTTTCGGGCAGTAAACCAGGTAGGTCCGATGGAAAGACATCGGGAAACTCCTTGACAATAGGGATTTCTTCTATGTGAATTTCCTTGGACTCTGTGATAATCATGGAAGCAAGAAAAGCTTCACATCCGTGGAAATTAGTTTGCAAGCATGCAAGGAAGAAATAGTGGTAGGGAGCTTCTTATACTTGATGCCAAGGAAAGAGAAATGTGGGAGACCTGGTTTTCGAAAAGAAATTCTCCTATTACGATAATTTATGTAAGCGTCATGGTCAACAAGCCAGTCTACACCTAAAATGGCGTCGTAGCCTTCCATATCAAGGCATACAAGGTTTACCGGAAGATTATGTCCTTCTACCATTACCTCACTATCGGGGTAGTGGGTTATAAGTTTGGTGCTGGGACCTAAAGGTGTTGTGATTGCTAGGTCCGATGGTAGAGGAACAGGTGTAACTGGTAAAGTTTTTGCAAAGGTAGTATATATAAAAGAATGAGAGGCACCAGTATCGAATAGTACAAATGCATGATGTGAATAAATTTGAACGGTACCTTCCATCAGCCCATCATCCTTGGGTTCTTCATCATCATCTAGAACCGCATTAAGACGCGCTTGCCGCTTGCGTCCACTGTTGGAGTGTTGTTCCTTCATAAGAGGGCAATCGGGCATACGATGCTCCCGACTTCCATAACACAAACAAGCGCCAAGGCACTTCCAGCATTCCTCGACCGAGTGGCCGAATTTTTCACATATCGAGCCGTTGTGACTTACATTTCCTCCTCCTTTACCTTCTTGTTCTTGTGATTATTCCTTCCTTTCCCATTATGGGACTTCTTCTTGTTATCCCGGGAGTTGTAAGTGATGCTAAACTTTTCTTCTTTTTGTCCTCGCTTCTCGAACTTGCGGCTAGACTCCTTGCTCTTGCCTTTGTACCTTTCGGCCTTTTCCAAGGTCCTTTCACATAAATGAGCTTGTTGGACCATCTCCGTATAAGTGCGAATATTCTGGGGTCCGAGTTGTTGAATGAAGCCAGGCCTTAAACCGTCCATAAAATGATTTACCTTTAAAAGATCCGTGCCCACCAGATGTGGGGCATAAGGAGCTAGATGAGAGAATTGAAGTTCATACTCCACCACAGACATCATGCTTTGGTGAAGTGCAGTGAATTCTGCAGCCTTTCTCTCCTTAACATGCTCGAAAAAATACTTCGCTTAGAAGAGTGTGAGAAATCCCTCCCAAGTATGTGGTGCGTTTGGGGGCGGTGCCGGAATAGCTTTCCACCAAGTACGCGCAACCTTGTTTAATTGAAAGGTGGCGAGACGGACCTTTTCTTGATCAGTGCATTGCATAATGTCAAATATCCTATCCATTTCGTCAATCCAATTCTCTGCCTCATCGGGGTTGGAGGATCCATAGAATCTTGGACGGTTCATGCTTCAGAAATTTCCATGCAGATTATCTGCGCCAGCCCGTGCGCCAGCTCGGGCCATAATCTGTAGGGCCTAGGTAAGACCCGCAACTGCTTACTGCATCGCTTCCCAATTAGCACGATTTGCGGCACATTCAATGGCCATTGAGAAAGGGGAGTGCCTGAGAAAGCAAACAAGTAATTAATTCTGATGGGACCTGGAGAGGGGGATTTATGTAGCCCATTCAAAGAGCAGTCGAACTAGGCCCATCAGGACCAAACGAGGCCATGCTCGCCCAAGTGACAGCCCATAGGGCCCACTTAGGACAAAAAGCCCAATAAAAGATTCGCTTGAGGATACTACCTTCCTAGGCGACCTCTAGGCTCGAAAGGCCCGAGCGTCGGTCAGGTCACAGGAAAGGTCCATGCCCGAGCCATCTCTCCGCCCGGGAGAAGAAGGCGCATGTCGACCGATCCGACCCATCTTCATCCGAGCTAAGCCTACCGCCCGGATAGGGCTAGCCTCTCTGAGCTCGGAACGGCCGACGATTGCTTATCCATGCAGCCGTTAAGAGTCCTCTATGAGCAGAAAGTTAT
The DNA here is from genome assembly GCA_022559845.1 of Amorphophallus konjac. Lineage (NCBI taxonomy): Eukaryota > Viridiplantae > Streptophyta > Magnoliopsida > Alismatales > Araceae > Amorphophallus > Amorphophallus konjac. Next base: position 126,253,793 of record CM040117.1, on the reverse strand, counting down.
AAAGGTGAGGGACTCCAACTCCCCAAGGTGATAACGCTCCCATGATATGGCAGTAAAAGCCCACGTCGAGGACGTAACGCCCACCTAAGACCCCTCGACTTACGGGACTTCGGAAGATGGCGCACTATTTAAACCAGGATACCCTCCGGCGAAAGGTAAGGTCAACCAGACGTCCTAAACTCCTGAGCAGGAACCACTTCACCTTTCTGGTAGAGAGGGATCTCACGCAGAAGCTACCTCCTCCCTTTATTGCTCCCACCATAGCTCCACTGACTTAAGCATCGGAGGGTTTTCCCCAGGGACTCATCCCTGGGCCCCCTGATCCATTTCCCTTTCTTGCAGTTCACAATCTGGTGATCCACTGCCCACTCAGGACCAGCGCGAGATCACGCCTCTTCATCTGCCGCCGTCTGTGGGAAGTCGCACAAAGAGCCAGTATGTTGCGAAGGAGCTCAGGGAGGAGGTCCGCCGGCGACAGGGGAAAGGCCATGGTAGCGGCGGGGGATGGCCCCTCTCGGGCCTCATAGAACCCCCCCTCCAACGCCAGTGCCCCCGCCGACAGACCACCACCACCCCTGCGGCAGTAGGGCTACCGCCCAACTGTGGTACGGACGCCTTCCAAGCCCTCAACGCAAAACTGGATATCCTCGTGGAACTCATGAGGACCCAGGCGGCCAGGGATGGAAGGTCACGGGCCCCATCAGGGAGCCCTCCCCGCGAGGATGCATCTCAACACACTACCAGAGGCTGCTTCACTCTCTGCGGCCAGCAGATCATCCGCAACAGGATTGGAGGACCCTCGCAGGCTCCGCCTCCAGAGCAAGAGGCTTCCTTTACACCGAGGCGGGGAAAAGCGGGAGCACGCCGTCGGAACCCGGAGACCGACGTCCCCGAGGATCGCCAAGACGTCCCCCCCGGCCCCGTGACACAACAGCAGCCGGAGTTATCCGTCCGACTACGAGAGTTCGAGAGACGCTTCGCAGAGCAAGAGCGCGCCCTGCGTGCCCTGCAGAAGGCCTCTCCCGATGAGGATGAGGAGAAGTCCCCTTTCTCCGAGTATATCTTGAAGGCAGAGGTGTCCCCCAGAACCTCCATCCTGACCTTCAAGCTCTACGACGGCCAGGGTGACCCGGCCGATCACTACGACAACTTCGACGCTCTGATGACCCTACACGGAGCGTCCGACGCCATCAAGTGTCGAGCCTTCGTGACCACCCTGGTCCAAGGCGCTCAAGCATGGTTCCGGGCCCTCGCCCCCGGATCCATCCGAGACTTCAAGCAATTTGGGCGAGTCTTCAAAGAGAGTTTCGCCGGGAGTGCCCCCCCAAGGTTGGTAGCGAGGCTCCTGGCCCTTAAACAGGCGCAAGGGGAAAGACTATGGGCTTATATTCATCGATTTAAGTCAGAAGCCCTGAGAATCCCCCGCCTGGACGCGGCCTCAGCCATAACCGCGCTGACTGGGGGCACCCGGGATGAGAATCTCCGCCGCGAACTTGTCCTCCACCCTCCCTCGACCCTTGCCGAGCTAGTGACTCTGGCGTTGCGCCACGCCGAGTGTGAAGAGGTGCTCAGCGCTTGCCGAGACGCAACCGGCTCGGGTCGGGAGGGGGACAAGAAGCGGGCTTCCTAGCCAAGCTCAGGTTCGGGGAAAAGGCGGAACCGCGATGGGGAACACAAAGAACTGTCACGAAAGTACAAGTGGTACACCCCACTAGCCACGCCGGTCTATGAGGTCTACGAAGACATCAAAGACTCCGGTCTCCTCCGCCAACCGGAGCCAATGAGGTCGAAGAGCCGTAATCGCAATAAGCACTGCTTGTTCCATAGCGATCACGGGCACCACACCGGTGACTGCCACCAGCTCTAGGACGAGATCAAGTGCCTCATCCGTCAAGGTCACCTAGCTCGATTCATAGCCGAGCGTAAGGAGGACCGAGGCGCCCCAGAGGAGATCGACAACACCCCCCGAGGGGTCCACATCAACGTCATCTCCGGAGGGATAGCATTAGGAGGCGACAGCAGCCGAGGAAGGAAGCGTCATGCCGAGCGGGTGAGCTGAGTCATAGAGCCTCCCAAGGCCCCGCCGAGTGAGCCCCAGGTCATAGTCTTCTCCGACCGAGACCTGGAAGGGCTGAGCACCCCGCATGACTATGCCCTCATGATTTCGGCTATGATAAACCATTGTAACGTAGATAGGATTCTAGTTGACAATGGGAGTGCCCCTGGTGTACTGTCTTATGAATGTTTCCTTAAGATGGGGGAGGATCCATCCAAACTCCACCCGATCCGAACCCCTCTCTGTGGGTTCAATGGCCTGGCCACCTACCCCAAGGGAGCCCTAAGCCTGCTGGTTACCCTCGGCACCCCACCTAAAACCGTTACGGTCATGGTGGACTTCATAGTGATTAAAGGTATGATAGCATACAACGCCATCTTCGACCGGGCAATCCTCAGCCGAATAAAAGCGGTGCCATCTACCTATCACCAGAAAATGAAGTTTCCCACCAAAAATGGGTTGGGGGATGTCCGAGGTAACCAGGCCGCAGCCAGAAGGTGCTATAATATCTCGGTAGAGGCCACAAGGCCAGACAGGAAGGACAAGGGTCCCCGGGGAGTCGAGGATAAATCCACAACCACCGAGCCTGGTGGCGAATTGCTGGCGGTTTTCCTAAACGATGACCCGGCCCTAGGAGTAAAGATCGGAGCTGACCTACCATCTAAGAGGAGACTGTAATGCACAAGCTCAGCCTCGACCCTACCGTGAAGCCCATACAGTAACGCAGAAGGAAGCATGCACCAGAGAAGCAGGCAATAATCAAGGCGCAGGTCACCAAGGGACAAGAGACTGGCCTTTTTAGACCGGTCCTGTACCCGACGTGGCTAGCCAACGTCGTCCTGGTACCGAAAGCTTCGGGCAAGTGGCGGATGTGCATGGATTTCACCAACCTGAATAAGGCCACCCCTAAGGACTGTTATCCGTTGTCGAGCATCGATCAATTGGTTGACTCAACCTCGGGAAATGAGATACTCAGCTTCCTAGATGCCTATTCGGGTTACCATCAGATCAAAATGGTTCTAGGAGATGTCAAGAAGACCGCCTTCGTCACCGACTACGGCGTGTACTGCTACACCCGGATGCCTTTCGGATTGAAGAACGCTGGAGCCACGTACCAAAGGCTGGTTAATCACATGTTTGAAGGACAGCTAGGTCGGAACGTCGAGGCCTACATTGATGACATGCTCGTCAAGACCCCCAAGGCCGAAGACCACTTCACCGACCTCGCTGAGACCTTCAACACCCTCCTGAGGTACAACATGAAGCTCAATCCTGCCAAGTGTGCCTTCGGAGTGAGATCCGGGAAGTTCCTGGGTTTCCTAGTCACTCAGCGTGGGATTGAGGCCAACCCCGACAAAGTCCAGGCCATCCTGGACATGCATCCGCCCACCTGCGTCTAGGACGTCCAGCGCCTAACTGGGCGTGTCGCCGCTCTCAGCCAGTTCTTGTCCCGTGTGGCCGAACGATGCTTGCCCTTCTTCAAGCTGTTGAGGGGGCCCAAATTGGCATCTGCTACGTTTGCATGGGACGATGAGTGCCAGAGAGCGTTCGCCGAGCTCAAGGAGTTCTTGGCCTCACCCTCGGTGCTCTCCAAGCCCGTTCCGGGTGAAGTCTTGCTACTCTATCTCTCGGCAACGCCATCTACGGTTAGCTCGGTCCTAGTCAGAAATGACTCGGGAGTTGAGAGGCCAGTCTACTACACCAGAAAAGTGCTCAACGAGGCTGAAAGGAGGTACCCCGCAACCGAGAAACTCGTGCTAGCATTGGTTACCTCCGCCAAGAGCCTCCGGCCCTATTTCCAGGGGCACCCCATCACCGTGCTAACCGGTGAACCACTGAAGAAGATCCTTGCCCACCCCGAAGCCTCGGGACGACTCATCAAGTGGGCCATCATGCTTGGGGCCTACGATATATCCTATCGGCCGCGCTCAGCTGTGAAAGGCCAAGCGCTCGCCGACTTCATCGCCGAAAGCACCATCCCGACTGAAGAAAGGCCTCCGTCCGCACCCGGGCCAACCTGGGAACTGTTCGTCGATGGATCTTCCAACTCGGTCGGTAGTGGTGCCGGAATCCTCCTGAAGTCCCCCGAAGGAGTAGAGCTACAGTACGCCTTAAAGTTCAAATTCCAGGCATCCAACAACGCTGCCGAGTACGAAGCCCTTATCTCGGGAGCCCGCATGGCCCGACGATTTGGGGCTGAGCGAGTCAAAATCCACACCGACTCCCAGCTGGTCGCTAGCCAAGTCAACGGCGAGTACGAAGCTCGAGAGGCACCAATGATCAAATACCTCCAACTGGTCAGAGACTTGGCCCAATAGTTCGAGAGATTCGAGGTAGTCCGAATAGCTCGGGAGGAAAACTCCCGAGCGGATGCCCTCTCTCGGTTGGCCTTTTCTCTCGACCCTGAAGGCACCCGATCGGTCCTCCTCGAAGAGCTAGAACGCCTGAGCATTGACTCGGAGCTCCTTGCTATTGACTCAGCCATTCCGAGCGACTGGCGCACCCCCTACCTGTCGTGGCTCCGGGACTCTCAAGAGCCTTCGGACCCTCGAGAGGCCCACAGATTGAAGTACCAAGCCCGGCGCTTCGGCATTCTAGATGACACTCTCTACCGGAGATCTTTCTCTGGTCCCCTCCTAAAGTGTCTCGGCCCTGAAGAAGCCAACCGAGCTATCCAAGATATTCATGAAGGCTTGTGCAGAGCGCATTCAAGTGGAAGGTCACTCACCCGCATCCTGCTACGGCAGGGTTACTGGTGGCCCACTCTGCAGTGCGACTGCGTAGCCTACGTGCAACAGTGCGACCGATGCCAGCGATTCGACCACTTAGTCCATCAGTCGGCTACGGAGCTCGTCACCCTAGCCGAGCCGTATCCCTTCGCTCGGCGGGGGATCGACATTCTTGGGCCGTTCCCCACGGCTCAAGCCCAGAAGAAGTTTATCATCGTTGCCATCGACTACTTCACCAAGTGGATCGAGGCCGAAGCCACGGCAAGGATCACCGAGACAGTCGTCTGGAGTTTCATCTGGAAGTCGATCATTTGTCGTTACAGCATCCCCCGGGTGATAGTGAGCGATAACGGTCGGCAATTTGACTCTCGTTATTTCCGAGATAGATGTGCCGACCTAGGTATTCGTAACCTCTTCACTTCAGTCGCCCACCCTCAGGCCAACGGGCTAGTCGAGAATGCCAATAAGACTATCTTAAAAGGCATAAAGACCAGGCTCAGCAAGGCCAAGGGCAGCTGGCTCGAGGAACTGCCTAGCGTACTTTGGTCACACAGAACGACTCCTAGAACAGCAACCGGGGAAAGTCCTTTCCAGTTGGTATATGGCACTGAGGCCGTCATTCCGTTGAAGATCGACAATCCCTCCCTCCGAGTCATCTACTTCTCGCCCGAGGTAAACGAGCAAAAATTACTCGAGAACCTCGACCTAGCGGATGAACTCCGAGAGATTGCCAGCATCCGAGTAACGGAGTACCAGCGCCGCCTCACTCGATACTACAATGCCAAAGTCCGAGACAGGCACTTCCAACCAGGAGACTTCGTCCTCAGGAAAGCCGAAGCCTCTCGACCACTAGAGGCGGCGGGCAAGCTATCCCCTAACTGGGAAGGCCCCTACCGAGTGGTCGAGACGCTTGGGAAAGGAGCATACCGGCTATCTACATTGGAAGGGTAACCCATCCCTCGGACGTGGAACGCAGTCACACTACGCAAGTTCTACTTTTGAAGTTGAGCAAACAATTTGACTGAAAAAAATTTTTGAGGGAAGGAGCATACCGGCTATCTACGCTCGGGAAAGGAGCATACCGGCTATCTACATTGGAAGGGGAACCCATCCCTCGGACGTGGAACGCAGCCACACTACGCAAGTTCTACTTTTGAAGTTGAGCAAACAATTTGAGTGAAATAAAATTTTCTCCTTTTCATTCAAACGATTGTTGGTACATCAGAAAGGCAAAAGCCAATACATTACATAACAAAAAAGTCCATCTGAAGCCGCTACAAGAGACCATCGCCCGGCCGACTCGGTTTGATCTTCTTGCGTCCAGCCACTGACTCCGCCTTGCGTAGAAACTGGCTCGAATAAAAGGTGGTCGATCCAGTTGGCTCGGGTGGCCCATGACAAAGGTGACAAAGGGACTGCGCAGGGGAAGGCTACCTTCCAAGTTGAGAGAGGCTGGGGAGAGGGAACGCCGATGAAGGCCTCCTCTCTTCCAACCTACCAATTCTATGGAACGTACAGAGAGCAAGCACCCTCCGAAGAGTGAAAGAAAGGAAGAGCAGAAGAGGGAAAAAGAGGCTGCCACAAAGAAAAAGAAACCAGCAGAGCTGGATAAGGAGGCAGGGGAAGGCCCGGAAAGGAGGGAGCTTAATTCGCTTCCTCCCCCCATCCCTGAAGCGGGCAGAGAGGGACTGGCGGCGGAGATGCCGGATGCCCCCATCCGCCCTCCATCTCGCCCCCCTGAAAACCTCATCGAAACTGATAAAGGGAAGACAGTGTGCCTCCGCGCGTTGACCCCTTTTCAAGTATGCCCGCCGACCGTCGAGTCCTTTTCAAGTCCGAAGCAGCAGGAGCCCCATACCCCCCGTCGTCGACAGCCTCCTCATCTGGAGCGTCCTCCATGCTCTGGACACTATGGCACAACGCAACGTGAAGAAGGAATAAGGAAAGACTGTTAGGGAAAACCCTAACCGATGGATAGGAAGAGACGCCCTTCAGCCTCTTTATAGGCAAAGGGAGGCTACTCGCCTTAAATGATTCTCTCCTCGAAAACATGCCAAAGGAATTTTCCCCTATGAACGGTCACCTCAAACTTCTCATCTTCCGCCCCAGCGGGATACACGAAGCGGCCAGACATTCAAAGCGTGAGAAAAATGGAAGGGCACCCTGTTAGGGGACCACCCAACCATCACGCAAAATCTACACAGAAAGTATCGATCCTTTCCAACTACTGCAAATACGCTGATCAAATCACGGCAAGGACAGCAAGAAGCAAGTAAGATTTTATTTGTTACCTTATAAAGGGGAAGTCCTTTTTTTTGGAAAAGAAAATGAGGCAAACAAAAGAAGGAGGCAAAACAAGATGATACATCAGGCCAGGGCCCATTTTGAAGCTTGAAAGTGGAAGACACAGGTGTTTCGCCCCCGGCGCCCTCGGTGACGGCCGGCCCTGGCACTGACCCTGCCTACGCGGGAACTACCTCGGTCGCGAGCCCTCCCGAGGCAGCCGGAGTTGGCGACCCCTCGGGAGAAGAGCCCTCTGGATCTTCCTCGTCCGATGCAGAGGAGCTGGAAGACGACATGTCAGAGTCGTAGCGTTGGGCAGAGAAGAAGTCGATCCCAGAAACTTGTTCCCCCGCATAAGCTAATGCCCGGCGGTAACCCTGGTTGAACCCCTTGCGGATGCCTCGGCGAAGTGCTGACTCATAGTAGGGAAGGGCAGCTTCCTGCAGGTCGGCCCGGTAGGCCTCTGAGCCCTTGTATTGCTCGATCGCCTCCGCCCCGGCCAGTCCCATCCTATCAGCAAGCTCGGGCTTCTCCCGCTCCGCCTCGGCCGCCCGCTCCTCGGCTTCCACCGATCGTTTCTCTGCCTCGGCCGACTTCTGTTTGGCCTCGGCCGCCCACTCCTTGGCCTTGACCGATCGCTTCTCTGCCTCAACTCAGTCGGCCTCGGACTCCAAACGAAGGCGCTCCGCTGCCTCCGCCCGGTCCACCAACTCGGCGCGCTCGGCCTCCCAACGGCCATCCAGCTCGAGATGAAGAAGGCGCTCCTGTAACGACCCAAGAATCTGATTATCGGGAAGGCCCGATAACCCGAGACCCGCACCGCCACCCACGAGTCCGAAGACTCGGAAGGGTTAGAAGGATGGTGTGGAAACTACACAAGTATCACAAGTAATTGCAGAAATTAAACAGTGCAATATTAAGTAAGAAATAAATTAACATTTTACATGGTCCATAATAGAAAATAACAACAACAGTAGTAGTCCATAACTAGTATAGAGACAAGAAAGAAAAGTACAGCTACACGGGGCATACCTCGGCTCTGACCTCTGGCACTACCTCTGGGCACCCGCACCATGCTGCACCCCAGACGCGCTCCCCTGGGGCGGCGCCTCACCTGAAACATGGTGAAAACACGCAGGGAATGAGTCTCGGAACAAGACTTAGTAGGGATCACTCGAACCCTACCTCGTAAAATGAGAAACCACTACACTAGCCGTAGGAGAGTACCTCGGAAAGGAAAGTCCTGTACTCTACAGAACCAAGGTCCCACAGCACGCAAACCGACACACGTGTCACGGTGAGAAGGCCGAAACTCAATGGTCTACTCGGCAAAACCTGAAGGTCAGAAACACCCGACTGACAGTCTGTCACTCCGTACTCGACAGGAGTATCTCCCACTAGAAGAACAGCCGGTAGCGCCCCCTGACGTCTTACACCGCGCCGCAGGTGAACCGCCTGACGTGGTAGCTCCTACCAAAGGTGCAAACACCGTACAAGTAACCACAAACAAGTGACTAGCTTGGGTCACGCCCATCGACGTGGGTCCAACCGCCACCAACCACATGTGCACACACAGACCACGCGTCCTAGGTCTGGCCCTCTAATCGGTTTTCCCCCGTAGCCAGACTCTGGCTACCGACGAGGGGCCGAAGGTAACCGGTCCACAAACCATCTCAAAACGTGAGCGCCCGTACACCACTCCCAGGTGAGACCAGCACCCCGTACTGGTGGGCTACGACTAGTGGAGGGTCACTGAAGGAGTAGACTCTCAAGTCAACGGAAAACGACGTCACAACCGCAGGCACGAGGAACGCTCCTTGTACCAACACCGACGCACTGCGACACAAGCCGAAATCACCACCTCCCGAGACCCCACGGCACCCTCACGTGTGGCCCCCACATGATGCCCAGCATCAGTCAGACCACGGGTCAGCACGGGGATCGAGACTCACTCATCCGGGACTCGTATCGGCAAGGGATGGGAGACGCGGTGACCGGAGGCCACCGGAGGACCGCCTTCGGTGGTAGCGATCTTCCCTGGACCGTAACCACGCAGTCGCGGTCTTCCCGGGACCGTGACCATCCCAGCACGAAAATATGAATGCGATCACCTCGTGACCGCATTCACACAATAGCGGTCTCCTGGAGACCGCGACTGGCGTGCAACGGTCAGAACGCCTCGGGGCCCGTGCCGATCCCCACGGTGAATGTGGTCGTCCCCAGACCGCGACCAACAGTCACGGTCTGTCACGAGACCGTGTCCGCCCACCGACACTTTATGGCCTAACGGTTTAAAATCTGATGAAAGTGGTCCCCGCCTAACCGCGACCAGTGAAAATGGTCACTGGTGGACCGCGATCATCTCGGAAAACCGAGACTGGCGGGAAACGGCCGAAAACATCATTCCACGCCCCAATCACCCCCGGGTGATGGGGAAACAAAGGGGGAACTCGTCCCCACGCCCTAGAGTATCGAATAATGCCCCGAAAACTTCAAATGGCACGGTAAAACTCTAGATCGGCGCTCAAACCCCCAAAGCATGCTTTTCCCATCCCGAGCTCAAATGAACCCCTCTCGGCTCCCCGTCGGGCTAGAAATCACGGGAAAGGAAAGCACGGAGGTAGAGGATCGTCACCCTACCTCAATGGAGCGAATGCTCCGCTGGATCGTCCACGAATCGCGAAGAACGCTTTTAGAAACCCCGCCTCCCTACGCTTCCCACGCTTGCCGCACGCCCGCACAATCGTCTCGACGTCACCCACGACCTTGCCGCATCGCACCGTCGCCGTCTACAGCCGGAACGGAGGTTGCCGCGCTCGAACGGGAGAGAGGGAGAGAGAGGGAGCGGCCACGGTTGGGGAAGGAAGGAGGAAGAAGAAGAAGAAGAAGAAAGAAAAAGGGAAAAAGAAAAGAAATGGGAATATATAGAAAATCCGATTTTTTTAAAAAATACCGAAAAATAGAAAAATACGTTTCCAGAATCCTCGGAACGCACCGATCGCAACGGTACCACTCGTGCCCAGGTGAACGACCCGGTCCACCCGCAGCGAGCTTCCGAAGAAAAAGCCGAAACACACACCAGAAATCGGAAAACATGCACGGAAAAGCCGCGGAACGCCTCCGGGCCTCCGAAACGACTCCGGATCGCGTCGATCCAAACACGAAAGATGTCCGAAACATAATTTCGGACACAACGGAGCCAAACACTCCGAAAACTAGATCCGGGACCCATAAGGAAGAATCCGAAAGGTCCGGGATATTACAACCCTCCCCCCTTAAAGGAATTTCATCCTCGAAATTGAGAACAACCCAAGGGGAAAGAAGAGAAAGACTCACTCAAACATGTACGGGAACTGCTGACGCATCTGGTCCTCACGCTCCCAAGAAGCCTCACCACCAGAGTGCCGCTGCCACACCACCTTAACCAAGGGGATGACCTTGTTCCGCAGGCGCTACTCTCGCCTATCCTCCACGCGGATCGGAAACTCTGGGAGGGAAAGATCTGGAGTCACCTCGGGCCAAACAGAAATCTCGAGCACATGAGAGTCATCGGGCATATACTTCTGCAACATTGAGACGTGGAACACGTCATGCACTGACGCCAACTCAAGGGGTAACTGCAACCGGTAAGCAACCTCACCGATGTGCTCCAAGATCACAAAAGGATCAATGTAGCGGGGACTCAGCATCCCACGCCGTCCAAAACACATCACCCCCTTGATCGGAGAAACTCTCAAGAACACATGATCGCCCACGGCGAACTCGAGGGGCTGCCTCCTATGGTCAGCATAGCTCTTCTCTCGACTCTGGGCCACCAACATGTTCTGACGAACCAAGTGCACAACGTCCACACATTGTTGCACCAACTCTGGTCCCGTCAAAACACGCTTACCCACCTCAAACCAATCAAGTGGAGTCCTACAAGGATGCCCATACAATACCTCATAAGGAGCCATTCCGATGCTCGAATGATAGTTGTTGTTATAGGCAAACTCCACCAACGGTAGGTGATGAATCCAACTCCCCTGTCACTCCAGGCAGGAGGATCTCAGCATGTCCTCCAACGTCTGGATGGTCCTTTCAGATTGACCATCAGACTGAGGATGATACGCCGAGCTAAATGCCAACTCCGTGCCAAGAGCTCGCTGGAAGCTCCTCCAGAATCCAGAAGTGAAGCGCGGATCCTGATCTGACACGATCGAAACGGGAATCCCATGCAACGGAACGATCCGCTCCACATAAAGACGAGCCAACTTGGACATGCTCTAGCTGACCTTGACCGGTAACAACCGCGTCACCTTCGTCAGCCGATCCACCAGCAACCAAATGTTATCCTGTCTACTCGGGGTCCTTGGCAACCCCACCACAAAATCTGTGGTCACGTGGTCCCACTTCCAAGCAGGAACATCTAAGGGCTGGAGAGTACCTCCTGGTCACTGATGCTTCGCCTTCACCTGCTGACAGATCAACAAACTCGGCGACATCTCTCTTCATGCCAGGCCACCAGAACTGCCTCCGCAAGCTCCGATACATCTTCGTCGCACCCGGGTGTACAGTGTACCTACTCCCATGAGCCTCACGCAACAACGCACGATGAACCTGCTCCTCCGCTGGGACATACAGCCTGTCACGAAATCTCGCAGCACCATCCTCGCCGAGCTCCACATCAGCCATCGCCAGAATCTGAGGTAACTCAGGGTCTGCATGCTGAGCCTCTATCACCTGACGACGGATAGCAGGAGTGACAGTCAGACTCGCAAGCACCGCCAACCTTGGTTCTTGGGGAATCTTGAGCCTGAAAGATACTTCGGGCACTTGTTCTCAGAGCCTCCATTTTCTCAACAATAAGGCACTGACTACAACCTTCCGACTCAAGACATCGGCGACGATATTCATCCTGCCCGGCTGATAAGACAAGGTGAAGTCATAATCCTTCATGAACTCCATCCAACGCCTTTGCCTGAGGTTCAGGTCTCTCTGGGTAAACACATACCTCAAACTCTGATGGTCAGTGAATACCTCAAACTTCTCACCGTACAGATAATGCCTTCAGATCTTTAGCGCGAAGATCACCGCCGCCAACTCAAGGTCATGGGTAGGGTAGTTCTCCTTGTGGGGTTTTAGCTGCCGAGATGCATAAGCCACCACTCTACCATGTTGTATCAACACAGCACCCAATCCAACGCCGGAAGCATCTGTACACACCACGAAACCTCCCGATCCAGAAGGTAAAACCAACACCAGAGCTGAGGTGAGTAATCTCTTCAGTTCCCTGAAGCTCTGCTCACACTCTTCAGACCAGATAAAAGGCACATCCTTCCGTGTGAGTCTAGCCATCGGGGTCGCAATGTGAGAAAAATTCTGGATAAACTGACGATAATAGCCCGCAAGCCCCAAGAAACTCCGGATCTCCATCACCGACCTCGGCCTTGGCCACTGCATTACTGCCTCGACCTTGGTGGGGTCCACGGAAATGCCATCACCAGAAATCACGTGCCCCAGAAAGTGCACCTCGTCGAGCCAAAACTCGCACTTGCTGAGCTTCGCATACAACTGGTGATCTCGCAACGTCTGCAGCACCACACCTAAATGGTACGCGTGCTCCACAGAAAACTACGAATAAACAAGGATGTCGTCCATGAAAATGACCACGAACTGGTCCAAATACGGATGAAACACCCTCTGCATCAAGTCCATGAAGGCTGCAGGGGTATTGGTGAGCCCAAACGGCATCACCAGAAACTCGTAATGCCCTTACCTCGTACTGAATGCAGTCTTCTCCACATCGGACTCGTGAATTCTCAGCTAATAGTAATCGGACCGCAAATCAATCCGCGAGAACACTCGCGCAGACTGAAGCTGGTCGAACAAATCATCAATCTGCGGTAACGGATACTTGTTCTTAATGGTCACTTCATTCAGCTGCCGATAGTCAATGCACAGCCGCAGACTACCGTCCTTCTTCTTCACAAACAACACGGGCGCACCCCAAGGGGAAAAGCTAGGGCGAATGTACCCCTTGGTCAACAGTTCCTGCAACTGCGCCCTCAACTCAGCGGGGGCCATACGGTAGGGAGCCTTCACCAAAGGCCCCGTACCAGGTATAACCTCGATCACGAAATCGATCTCCCGCTGGGGAGGCAATCCAGGCAACTCCTCGGGAAAAATGCCGGGAAACTCACACACCACCGGAATGTCCTCGACATCCGGCTCCATCCGGTCAGACACAACCACGGACGCGAGAAAACCCAGACAACCAGAATCAAGCAATCGACGGGCTCGAATAGCAGAGATAAGGAATCGAGAAGAGGTGGAACGGATACCTTGGAAATAGAAGGTCCGCTTGCTCGGATGCTGGAAGTAGACCCTCTTCATTCCACAATCAACCACCGCTCCATGAGTCTCGAGCCAATCCATGCCTAGAATCACATCGTAATCCCGAAGCTGCAACGCATACAACCTGCCTGGCATACTCCGCCCATCGATCCAAACCGGAACCTGGTCGAAGCAATACGGAGTGGTCATAAAATCACCCGAAGGCAACTCCACTGCCAAATCACAGGACAACTGGGTCACCGGCTCCTCGATGTTCAGCGTGAAATCCTCTGAAATAAACGAATGAGACGTGCCAGAATCAAACAAAACCCGAGCCACACAACCCAAAATCTGAACGGTACCTTCCACGAGCTGCGACGCCACTGCCTCTGCCCTGGTCATGTGCGTGATCTGGCCCCGAGCTCTCTGCCTGCCTCCCACGCTAGCTGACCTAGGTAGCAGCGGATACTGTCCCTGCTACTGCTGCTGCTACCTCTGCTGCTGGGGAACCTGCTGCTGTTGAGGAAACTGCTGCTGCGGCTGCCTCTGAGGACAGTCATGCGCCATATGTCCTGGCTGGTCACACCGAAAATAGATGATCGGTGCCGTGCACTGCCTGCCTGGGTGGGCCCCACCACACCGTAGACACGGTCCTCGCGATCCACCCCCTGATCCCTAGCGTTGCAAAGGGATCGGCTGTTGTACACTGCCCGATGAAGCCTGCCCCTGATCCTTGTGCTTCTTACGAAAACTCTTCTTCAAGAACCTCTTGACCTTCGAGCTGAAGGATGCAGATCCTGTTACCGACGCTGCCGATGCCGGCACTCCAGAACCACCCGACACATGCTGGAAGGAACCCTGCTGCTGGGTAGCCGACTGCTGGCTGCGACCTGACAAAGACTGCCCCTGGCTGATCGATCCTCGAGTCCTCTGCATATCCATCTCTAAGGAAGCCGCAACATGAGACGTTGTCTCTAGATCAGTGGCCCCGTTCGCAATCAGATGATGCCTCAGCTCCTGCCTCAAGCCCTGAACAAACTGCGCGGTCTTCACCCTCTCATGCTCCATGATGTGAGGTGCATATCGACCCAGCTCGACAAATCAGGCCCTGTACTGCAACATGGACATGTCACCCTGCACCAGCTCCAGAAACTCCCGCATCCGCTGCGTAGCAACATAATCTGGATAGTACGTACGCTCGAAAGCACTGACGAAGTCGTCCCACTCGACCTGCTCAAGTGGACAAAGCTGAAAGGACGTCTTCCACTCGGAAGACCACCACTTCTGAGCCGTACCCTGCAACTGGTTGTAGGCCAACACCACTCTGTCCTCGGTAGCACTCTTCGCAGAACTGAACACCCACTCCATCTCATCAAGCCAATCATGAGCCGCATCAGGGTCTGCCTGGCCGCTGAAGTAAGGTGGATGGAACTGTAAGAAGTCCCTCACTGCTCGGCCTGGCCCACCCCTAGCTGACGAGCCCTCACCAGCCTCTCCGCCGAACTACTGAGACATAAGCCGGTACATGCCACGAAAGAAATCCTCGGCCCCCGGAACTCTCGCGGTATCCGCGGCCTCGGTGGCCCCTGGTGGCACTCTACTATGCTCCTCCTGGTCCCCATGGACCCCCTGCTGGATCTCCTGACCTCCAGCCGACTGCCCCTGCTGAGAGCGAGAGCTCCTCCTCGGTGCCATGCTCGCTTTTGAAGCAAAAGACAGAAAACATGAAAACGGCATGGTCAAGAAAAACACACGATGCCCGATGCCAGTGTCAACTGTACATCATTGCTGTGGACAAGTGGACCACTACAATTACCTATGATTCTCGTATAATTCCACAACCGTGCTCTGATACCAGCTGTAACGACCTGAGAATCCGATTACCGGGAAGGCCCGATAACCCGAGACCCGCACCGCCACCCACGAGTCCGAAGACTCGGAAGGGTTAGAAGGATGGTGTGGAAACTACACAAGTATCACAAGTAATTGCAGAAATTAAACAGTGCAATATTAAGCAGGAAATAAATTAACATTTTACATGGTCCACAATAGAACATAACAAGAACAGTAGTAGTCCACAACTAGTACAGAGACAAGAAAGAAAAGTACAGCTACACGGGACATACCCTGGCTCTGACCTCTGGCACTACCTCTGGGCACCCGCACCACGCTGCACCCCAGACGCGCTGCCCTAGGGCGGCGCCTCACCTAAAACATGGTGAAAACACGTAGGGAATGAGTCTCGGAACAAGACTCAGTAGGGATCACTCGAACCTTACCTCGTAAAATGAGAAACCACTACACTAGCAGTTAGAGAGTACCTCGAAAAGGAAAGCCCTGGACTCTACAGAACCAAGGTCCCACGGCACGTAAACCGACACACGTGTCACGGTGAGAAGGCCGAAACTCAACGGTTGACTCGGCAAAACCCGAAGGTTGGAAACACCCGACTGACAGTCTATCACTCCGTACTCGATAGGAGTATCTCCCACTAGAAGCACAGCCGGTAGCATCCCTTGACGTCTTACACCGCGTCGCAGGTGAACCGCCTGACGTGGTAGCTCCTACCAAAGGCGCAAACACCGTACAAGTAACCACAAACAAGTGACTAGCTGAGGTCACGCCCGTCGACGTGGGTCCAACCACCCCCAACCACGTGTGCACACACAGACCACGCGTTCTAGGTCTTGCCCTCTGACCGGTTTTCCCCCGTAGCCGGACTCTGGCTACCGACGAGGGGCCGACGGTAACCGGTCCACAAACCGTCTCAAAAGGTGAGCGCCCGTACACCACTCCCAGGTGAGACCAGCACCCCGTATTGGTGGGCTACGACTAGTGGAGGGTCACTGAAGGAGTAGACTCTCAAGTCAACGAAAAATGACGTCACAACCGCAGGCACGAGGAACGCTCCTTGTACCAACACCGACGCACGGTGACACAAGTCGAAATCACCACCTCCCGGGACCCCACGGCACCCTCACGTGTGGCCCCCACATGATGCCCAGCATCAGTCAGACCACGGGTCAGTACGGGGATCAAGACTCGCTCAACCGGGACTCGAATCGGCAAGGGATGGGAGACGCGGTCACCGGAGGACCGCCTCCGGTGGTAGCGGTCTGCCCTGGACCGCAACCACACAGTCGCGGTCTTCCCGGGACCGTGACCATCCCAGCACGAAAATATGAATGCGGTCACCTCGTGACCGCATTCACACAGTAGCGGTCTCCTGGAGACCGTGACTGGCGTGCAACGGTCAAAAAAATAATCAGAACGCTTCGGGGCCCGTGCCAATCCCCACGGTGAATGCGGTCGTCCCCAGACTGCAACCAACAGTCGCGGTCTGTCGTGAGACCGCATCCACCCACCGACACTTTAAGGCCTAACGGTTTAAAATCTGATGAAAGCGGTCCCCGCCTGACCGCGACCAGTGAAAACGGTCACTGGTGGACCGCGATCACCTCGGAAAACCGAGAACGGTGGGAAACGGCCGAAAACACCATTCCACGCCCCAATCACCCCCGGGTGATAGGGAAACAAAGGGGGAACTCGTCCCCATGCCCTAGAGTATCGAATGATGCCCCCAAAACTCCAAATGGCGCAGTAAAACTCTAGATCGGCGCTCAAACCCCCAAAGCATGCTTTTCCCGTCTCGAGCTCAAACGAACCCCTCTCGGCTCCCCGTCGGGCTAGAAATCACGGGAAAGGAAAGCACAGAGGTAGAGGATCGTCACCCTACCTCAATGGAGTGAATGCTCCGCCGGATCATCCACGAATCGCGAAGAACACTTTTAGAAACCCCACCTCCCTATGCTTCCCACGCTTGCCGCGCGCCCGCAGGATCGTCTCGACGTCACCCACGTCCTTGCCGCGTCGCACCGCCGCCGTCTGCAGCTGGAACAGAGGTCGCCACACTCGAACGGGAAAGAGGGAGAGAGAGAGAGAGCGGCCACGGTTGGGGAAGGAAGGAGGAAGAAGAAGAAGAAGAAGAAGAAAGAGAAAGGGAAAAAGAAAAGAAATGGGAATATATAAAAAAATCTGATTTTTTGGAAAAATACCAAAAAATAGAAAAATACGTTTCCGGAATCCTCGGAATGCACCGATCGCAACGGTACCACTCATGCCCAGCTGAACGACCCGGTCCACCCGCAGCGAGCTTCCGAAGAAAAAGCCGAAACACACACCAAAAATCAGAAAACACGCACGGAAAAGCCGCGGAACGCCTCCGGGCCTCTAAAACGACTCCGGATCGCGTCGATCCGAACACAAAAGATGTCTAAAACAAAATTTCAGACACAACGGAGCTAAACACTCTGAAAACCAGATCCGGGACCCATAAGGAAGAATCTGAAAGGTCCGGGATATTACAGCTCCTCTTCAAGGAGTTTACTTTTCCTCTCGAGTGATTCCTGGGCCTTGGTTAGTTGCTCGGTCAGCACTCCAACCTCCAGCCGGCTCGACCGCGACAACTCCCTGATCGCGGAGAACTCCCGTTGGAGCCCCTCATGCGCCTCACTGAGTTGAGCTAGTTTCCTCTCGCACCCTCCGAGGGTCCAAGCAAGATTCGACCACTCCGACTCTGACCAGGCATAAGTCTCCGCCATTGTAGCCCCCATCTGGGCCATGACCAGGCCGCCCTCCATAATGATGTCGAGGACCCCGGGTGGAGAATGACGCTTGTCTCCCCCTCTCGTCCTCGCGGCCACGTCGCGACAAACCTGGTATAAAGTGCTTGAGATGCCGAGCCTTTCCAGAGCCACTGGCATGGGAAACCTTTCCGCACTTGGCGCCTCGCCAGAAGGCCCAGGTCGAGCTGCGGGATCGGCCGCCCCGCGCACTGCGGTCGGTTGGGGTTGCGACGCCTTCGTAGGCGAACCCCTGACCTCGACCGACGCTATGAGCCTGGCCGCTCCGTGCACCGCGGACGTTTGGGGCTGCGACGCCTCTGTCGGCGAACCCCCAACCTCACCCGTCTCGGCCCGCACATCGCTGCCCGAGACATCGCCCGCCTCAGCCAATGCCCCGGCCTCGATCGCAGTCGCTTCAACTTCGGCCCCCTCCGTCCCCACCGAGTGAAGAGCCGATCCAGCACCTTCACCCCCCGAGGCGACCCCGGCCTCCTCGACCCCCTCTCGCTCGGCAGGTAGGAGAGCTGGCTTGATAAGGTCGGCCCTACCTCGCTGGGGAGAGGGGAGTGCCGTCGAGCTAGGATCACCCTCGATAGTGGGGAGGAGACCGGACTTCCTGGACCGTTTCCTGGCCTTCGCGGCCACCCACAACCTCCCCTCCACGGGATCCTTGCGCTTTGCTCCGCGCGGCCGAGAAGTGCCCCCTAGGCCACCCCCTTGCCCTTGTCCCGGGCTTGGGAGCGACCCATAGGGGCGCCCGGCTCATCAGCCGCCGAGTCATCGCCAAGGTCAATGATCTCAGCGGCCTCCTCCAGAGGCTCCCGCCTGGTGTCTGCAACAAAGAAGAAGGCGTGATCAGGAAAAGAAAGATGACCCCCACCCCCGAAGAAAGATGCAGATGTGCCCCGTGCGAGAATCCAGGCTCGTCTCATACGGGGCAGCAGCAGCAAAGCTATACTTATGAGGCAGGCGAAGCTGATGCTCCAGCCTCTTCACCTCAGCTTCCCCCAACTCGCTGCACTTCGGGACTGGCGCTCTCACCACCGGTTCGTCGCCCCATCCCTCGGCATTCGAACGCTGGCCCGCCATGGATTCCGAGGAAGAACTTGAAAAAGAGCTCTCTCGAAACCTCAAATATTCCGGGGGAGGAGGAAGCTACCGGACCGCCTCCGCAATTATCTTCGCCAACTCCTCAAATGCCGCCGCAAGTTTTTGCTCCTCCGCTGTGTCCTCACAGCGCATCGAAGAGCCCCAAAAGCAAGAAGTGAAGGAAAGCCAAAACCCTAATGACAGAAAGAGTCTGGCGTGACAACCAGCGCCCAACGCCTATAAACCCACGCGGGAGGCGGCGCGTCGTTCTGACCTCCGAGAAAAGGGGCACCTTCATTTCAAATCCGTCAGGATTGCAATTATTACGGGCCCAGGTGACCATGACATGTGGCTTCATATCACCACCAGATCTCCACCCACCTGAGCCACGCTGGTCCAAAACCCTAAAGGGCTACTCATCCAAGCCTCCTTTGGCTCGGGAGTAGGAGGGGGACAAGTGGAGAGGGGGATTTCTACATCCCATTCAAAGAGTAGCCGAACTAGGCCCATCAGGATCAAACGAGGCCATGCTCGCCCAAGTGACAGCCCACAGGGCCCACTTAGGATAAAAAGCCCAATAAAAGATTCGCTCGAGGATACTACCTTCCTAGGTGGCCTCTAGGCTCGGAAGGCCCGAGCGTCGGTCAGGTCACAGGAAAGGTCCATGCCCGAGCCATCTCTCCGCCCGAGAGAAGAAGGCGCATGTCGACCGATCCGACCCATCTTCATCCGAACTAAGCCTACCGCCCGGATAGGGCTGGCCTCTCTGAGCTCGGAACGGCCGATGATTGCTTATCCATGCAGCCGTTAAGAGTCCTCTGTGAGCAGGAAGTTATAAAGGTGAGGGACTCCAGCTCCCCAAGGTGATAACGCTCCCATGATATGGCAGTAAAAGCCCATGTCGAGGATGTAACTCCCACCTAAGACCCCTCGACTTACGGGACTTCGGAAGACGGCGCACTATTTAAACCAGGGATACCCTCCGGCGAAAGGTAAGGTCAACCAGACGTCCTAAACTCCTGAGCAGGAACCACTTCACCTTTCTGGTGGAGAGGGATCTCGCGCAGAAGCTATCTCCTCCCTTTATTGCTCCCACCATAGCTCCACAGACTTAAGCATCGGAGGGTTTTCCCTAGGGACTCATCCCTGGGCCCCCTGATCCATTTCCCTTTCTTGCAGTTCACAATCTGGTGATCCACTGCCCGCTCAGGACCAGCGCAAGATCACGCCTCTTCAGGACCAATAGAAATTAACCAAGAGGTAATTGCTAATGAACTATCTCATCTCGGGCTCTACCCAATCTCGCATGTGTTGACACCCATTTTTAGCCCACAAGTTGCGTCATTTCTCTTATTCATCATTTTTGATGTCCCGAATTATCCATTATTTTGGAGCCTTCCTTAGATGGATTTTGAGCCAATTTTCATTGTTTTATTCCCTTTGATCCCTAGAGATCATGATTTCTTAGAGCCCTGGAGCTTATCTTATTAAATTCTGGCTTCCAAGTCAACTTACGGCCCATTTAGGCCAGCTTCCCTCAAGTAATCGGCTCTCTCCCGCTGCATAGTCCTGAAAGTGGTCCTTTTTCATCTCCTTCTGTTCCTCTTTTCAAAAAGTTATCTTCAGTAAAGTTGTTCATGTTTCAAAGATCTACAATTTCTTATTCTATGCCGTTGGCCAGTTCTGCCCCGATTGTGAGCGATTCAGATTTTTCCGGCGTGCTATGATGTTCATCTACATCCCATAATTTTTCTCTCTATTTTAGCACCATTTTCTCCCTCTTATGATCATTTTCTCATCTTGCTTTCTTCATTAAAGTTGTTCCTCTCTCAGTTATATACAATTTCTCTTGCTACCACTTTCGCTAGTTCTGCCCCGTTTGAGAGATACACTTCAATTTCCAAAGTCACGTGTAGTCTACCCAAAATCCTCCTCCATCGATGTGAAGGTCTAGTGTAGGTGCGTCACAGCACATGTAGCGGTCTATCGTAAGGCCGTCAGAGCACATGTGACGGTCTAGTATAGGTGCGTCACACGCAAACTTGCCCAAAATCACCCCGTTTGACCCTTAGAGTGTGGCGGTCCTACCCTAGACCGTTAGAGAACATTTGGCGGTCCTACGATAGACCGTTACACATAACTGAGAGTCCAATTCGTGCTAGACTCTGCCCCTGAAAACTGTGTGACGAGCCTATCTTGCAGAGCCCATAACTTCTTCAATTCTTATCCAAATTGATCCCCGTTTTTCCTACTTCTAGCCCTTTGTATTATTTTGAATATTAGTTCATAGAAATCAAATTTTCATTGGCTATATCTCTCAGGATCTGGGTCGCAAGATCAGGATTTAAGCATCCTGGTACAACTAAAACTCTATTTTCTAGTGCGACGGTGCTACCTTCCAAGAGCCATATCTTCTAGAATCCTCCTCCGAATTGATCCCTGTTTGTTCCTATCTCGTGTCCTTAGTATTATCTCGAGTTTGATCTAGAGAACTTGATTTATCTTGGACTATATCTCCTAAAATCGTGATAAGAAGATGGGGCTTTCTTGTAAAACTCTATAAAAAACTGCCCAGTTCACAGTCGCGACGGGGGGGGGCTCTTTCTTGGTTCGGGGCGAAGCCATGCTACAATTCTAACACACAACTTTGACCTTGGCTTGAAGAGGGAAGTATTAACTTTCCATTGCATCCTTCTGGGCTTGATTTCATGATCTATACTCTTAGTTCTCTTCCTCTTAAAATCACAAATCATCATAATTTTCTGCACTTTTCTGCTACACATGTGTTTTCCCCCATTTTGCATCGACATTTTCTCTCTATTCTCTCAATCAAATCTTGTGATTTCAAATCCTATGCATGCACAACACGCCCACCTATTATTTCCACCCATCCACAGGGGTTAAAAACCTCCCCCCGGTGCGTTCTCCCTTAATTTCTATCTCTATTTTCTCACTCCGGGATTGATACTACACATGCATGTTCTAATGGGTTTTTTGTCCTTGTTTTGGCTTTGTTTTGTAGGAGAGCATGAATACAACGTGAGGCCTTCTTCATCTAGCCGGCTGGAGGGAGAGGAGGTTTGAATCCACAAAGTTATTCACACCTCGTTTGTCAAGCGCGATCAAGTTTTCTTTCCAAGGTACACGGTGCCGTTCTTTACACTTCTTCATCCTTTGGCGTTGTTAATCCTTGGTGGCGATCACGGTTAGTATTTCTCATCCTTTCATCCCCCTTGTCTTTGATTCACATATTTATGCATGTATGTATTTAAAGGGGGCGGGATAGGAATCTAATTAAAACAAATCTACAGTTTTTTGGCGATCACGGTGGGACACCAATGCCCATCGCGTTTGTTTTAATGCTCTTTTGTAAGTTGGGTGTGTGCATGTGCATGTTTAGGTGATATTTTATCCATTCTTCCACTGTTTGTGATGTTTTAAGGGCTCAGGTAGTGTGACGGTCCTATAGTAGACCGTCACATGAATGTAACTGTCCTTTGGTAGACCGTTACAGATTCTGGCAATCCTGCGCGCATGATCACAGGGTCGTGTTCGTCGGGGCATAACTTTTGATCCCGATGTCTGATTGTGTTGATTTTTCTTCCGTTGGATAGCCCTTTGTATTATATTTCCATCCATATATCATTTACATCATTTGATTAACATTTTCATATTCTAATATTGTCCAATTTTTTGAGTTTTGTGCATAAGTTCTGCATGGAGGCTCAGGGACAGGTTCACAGGTACATCTTTACTCAGTGATTTGACTACCTTTTCGGTGTTTGATTGCCCTGATTTTTGTTCCATTAGATAGTTATTTGTATTGTCTTTCCATCCATAGATTATTTTCATCATTTGGGTCTCATTTGCTTAGTTAAAAATTGTCACCATTTTAGCATTTTGTCCATAAAATCTGCATGTGGTCTGCGCACAGGTTCACGGGGGCAACTTTACTCAGTGATTTGATTGACCTCCCGAGGTCAGATTGATCTGTTCTTTGGCCCACTATGCAGACCTTTGTATTGTCTTTCCATCCATATACTATTTGTCTTAGTTGGATCATGTTTGCATAGTTTAATCTAGTCTTGATTTTCTAGTTTTAAGCTAGAATTTGCATGCACTCCGGTGCACATAGGGCCATACATTACATATCATAGTTGCATTTCCTACCTTGGTAAGTGATCCTCTCGCCTCCATATTCCTTGGAGTCGACTAGGTGATCTTATCTGGGACCTCCATAAGTCCCCGCGAGCCGTGGATTCCCACACGGACACCGGGCCGGTTGTACATTTCCACCCTTTAAGCTTGCATTTGCATAAGTGTGAGGGAGTTAACCTTAGTCAACCCAAAGTTTAGACCTTATTCCCATAGGATTCCTATCTTGAGAGAATTATTATTAATTCAAATCATTAAAAGGTCTATTAAAATCTCTAAAATATTTCCCATCATATCAACTTGTTTGACTTGGGTGAAAACTCTCACATTGCATTGTTTGTGTTGTTTGGGCTTGTCCAAGCCCATTAGTGGTGTTTTGTGTTGCATCCACAAGTGGAGTTGTTGTTAGGCCCACTTTAGGCTAGCCCATTTTGTTTGTTCATTTATCTAGTCCATTGTCCCGTGGTCCATTATCCATTCGTCTTTGCATTAGTGGGTCAGCCACCCCTTGTTCTCAAGCCCATTAAGCCCTTACTTCCCCATGTGTATTGTCCTTGATCTCCTTGTATTAAGTCTTCATTTGTCCTCATGGAGTATCATTTTAACCCCTTGTATCATTCTTTTTTTCAATCTTCTTCCCATTCCCACGTAGAATCCTCTTCCCATGCGGGCCCATCTTCCCGTTGTCCCTCTGATCCCTCCGAGGAATAGGCTAATCTCATGGCCCATCTTTCAAGCCTTGTTCGCCAAATGGACCCGGCCCAGGCCCGATGTCTCATTGCATCTCATCTTCATGGGCCTCCTTCTCTTAATGGGCCTTCTTCTCTCATTAATGGGCATCATCATCTTAACGGGCCCCATTCTCCTAATGGGCCTTATTTTTCTAATGGGACTCATTCTTCTTCTCCTTATGCTGCCTGCCCAATGGGTCCTTATGCTCATGCTTCTTACAGGCCCACATATTCTTCCCTTCCCAGAATGGGCCCTTCTTCTTCTCAGCCCAGATCCTCTTATCCGGCCCATTATCATCATACTGGTCCGAATTCACATCCTCTTGCTCAAGCTGGCCCATATTCTTCTCGATCTCTCCCTACCCAAGAGATGATTGTTCAAACCCAACGCCAACTTTATGAGCTTCAACGTCGGATCGATCCTAAATCCTATATTAAGTGTTCCGTTCGCTTTCCAAGGTCTTCGGCTCCCACCTCCATCACAAATTCCCACATATCGCCGTTATAGTGGAGTCGGTGACCCGTATGTGCACTTGAAGGAGTTTGTTTATGAGTCGGCCCAATTTCGGCATGACCGACGCTTGATGGCCTATCTATTTGGTCTGTCGTTGGAAGGCCCGGCTCGGGATTGGTTCTTCTCTCTTCCGCAAGAGCAAGTTGTGAGTTTTCAAGCCGTTCAAGAAAAGTTTATTCAGCAGTATCAAGACCAGGTTGGGCCCAAGTATTCTATGGCGGATCTAGCCCATGAGATGATGAAGCCCGACGAGGAGTTCTGCACCTTTGCTGACCGCTGGCATCGCTTGGCCGCGCAAGTCCCAGGACACATTCCGGAGGGAGAACAAATCAAGATGCTTATTTCAAATGCAACGCCCGAGTACCGCTTTATCTTAACCCTCAATGACATTACCTCATGGCAACAATTATACAGCTAAGCCCGCTTCATTCGCCAACAAATCCAAGATTCCCTTGACCCCGAGTCTCCACCATCCACCTCCACATATCAACCTTCACCCTCCACGTGTCAACCCTACGCTCCCATGAGTTAGCCCGCTATGAGTCAGCCATCCACCACATATCCCTCCACGAGTCAACCCCCCACCTATATATACCTATACGCCTCTACATATCAACCTTCCATGAGTCAGCCTCCTGCGTCCGCATACCCATCTCCGTTTCCACCCCCGGTCAAGGTCACACCACATCCCGAGCAAGTGGATGCTGTCAACATACCTCCCCACTCCGTTCCACATATGCCTTCACCAAATCCCGCCTCCGCCGGCCAAGCACTATTGCCTACGCAGCATTCACTTCTGTCTCCACAACCTTCTCTACCACCTCATACCCCTCGACATCTGCCTTGCCCGAAGCGGGCTCTATGTCCTCCATTGCCGGACTGGTTTACTAACATTTTAAGGGCTTTGATGGCCGCTCACGCATTGCCACTCTCTTCGGTTGTGCCTTGCCGACCCGCGGTCGGGAATATGCTTCAATATTGTGATTTTCACCGCCAGCAGGGACATTTGGTTGAGGATTGTCTCGAGTTCCGAGAGTATGTTTATGACCTAGAAGATAATAAAAGGATTGATTGGGCCGCCATGCGTAAAGTTGTTTTAGATCTCCGCGGCAAGCAGCGGTAACAAGAAGCACCGCCCAAGTAGCTGTCTCCATTACTTCAAGACCAGGGGCACCCCTGTGATTCTTCGTCTAGCGTTGCACTCGCTCCATTACCTACTACCTTGCCTACCCTATTACCTTCGCCATCTCCTACCCTGGCTCCATCGCCGCCACAAACCCAAGCTTCTACTCAGGCTAGTGCCTCCCCTTCTTCTCTCGCCGCCGCTTCCACTACTTCTATCCCTAACGCCGCTCAACGCATTGTGTCAACACGTTGATGATGGGCAGCACGACCTCCCTCTTCACCCTCTCGACCTCCATGTCCATTACCCGCATCGCCATCCCCATCACCACCCCCATTGCTTAGCCCATCACCACTGCCTTCACCGCCTCCTCTACTAAAGACCCCTATTCCACTACCTCCACCATCATCTTCGCCTGAGCCTGAGCAAGCCACTCCTTTACCTCCACCTTCGCCTTTACCTTCACTTACACCAGGACTTGCCATCGCCTCAACCCCTCTTCCTCCACCTAAACACACCATCCCCATTAAAGTCTCTATGCCATCCAAACCTTCTACCTCTACTTTTCCTCCACCTATTTCCACCCCACGGAGCGGGTGTGCGTTACCCATGGTGCCCCTTGGGTCTAATCCCCAGGGAGACAATAAGCCAAGTCAGGATGATTCGGTGTCGGCCATGCATTTCAAGATCCAAGACTTCATTTGCCTGATGCCGATCCGCATCCTGGTCCTTGGTTATTTTGGGGATGTTGAGCCTACACTCCTAGTGAAGACGGTTGACCAGAAGAGTTCCCTTGAGTTGATGCCAGTTTCTTCCCGAGCAAGGTCAGTGGCAATCTCTTTGCTCGCCGGAGAGTTCACCGTTGATGCTATTATTTCTCCTCTCTCTATTGCCATTCAGATGACAGGCCAAGAAGGGTTCTCTACCCATGTTGTGCTAACGCATACGGCCGCCAAGCAGATTATGGGTTCTATGTTCAAGGGGCAATTGGCCGTATATTCTACACTTTCCGGGGATATTCTGCACTTGTTATGCAATCTTCCTTGGTTTATTAGCAAGCTGGCCATGTCAACACCGTGTATTACTCTCCCTCAGCTTCACCCGTCTCCTCTAGCAAGGGAGTTACGCTTCAAGTCTGATTGCCGAGTGGAGCTACCAAATCTCATGCTACTTATGCCAAGCAACAAGACTCCATGGTTCCATGATATGCAACATTTTGAGGAATTATCTATCCAAGAATGTCCGTCTAATGTTCTTAGCGTCGGGTGCCTAGGGGCAACCGCCCCGATGAAGCTGCATGTCCATAGTCAGGCAAGGCCGTCTGCTGGATGGGCTCGCTATTTGAGAAGATATTGCAAGGCAAGGTGCCCAAGGATTCGAGCCCGCGCTAGGCGGGTCCATTTCAAGCCAATTTCAGCTAAGAAGAGGCGGCGGCACAGGTGCAAGAGCCGTCAATTGTGCATTCAGAGGTCTACCTCTTCCTCCCCTTCTTTTCATTCATCCTTCCTTCTACTCAGTTCCCACCCTTGGGTGGTGTATCTTCCCACTTCAGATCCTACTACTATCATCTTCTCCTCACTTCCCGGGTCCGCAAACCCCCATTCCTCTTCTTCCCATCCAGAGTCTCTAGATTTTCCCTCCTCTCACAATTCTGGGCCTCGGCCTATGCCCTCTTATCATCTCGATCTCGGGACATCTCCCAGTTCTTCTCCTCCGATATCCCCGGGTTCTCCTTCTTATTCCCCGACCTTGTCGGGTGTTTATGATTCTCCTTCCCCGACTCTATCGGGTGGTCCTCATTCTTCTTCTCCGACCCTGTCGGATGTCTACCATTCTCTTTCTTCGATCATGTCAGATGATTCTCTTTCTCATCTTTCTACTCATTCTTCTTTACCCTTTCAGGGTTCTTACCCTTTTTCTTGCTGCTTTCGAGGCTTTAGTCCGCCTTGATCTCAGCTAATCTGATTTCTTCTGTATTTGGTTCTTTGTTATCAGGGCCTCTGCACCTTAACGAGGGAGTTCTAGCCCTCGTCCCTCTTCTTTTTTATCCTTATTTCGTCTAGTTTGGTGTCTGTCGCTCCTCCATGTCAATGAATCTTTCAATTCCTTTGCTATCCTCTCCCTTTTATCCTGTCAAGCAAGGAATACAAAGCTACTCGAGCTCCTCAAAGCTCGATGATCGAGATCGCTTCAGGATGTCGGTTTCCACGCCATGGATTTGCAAAGGTATCTTTATTTTGAGCAAAGAAACATGCTTTAATTTCCATTATTTCTATTGTTTCCCCACACGCTTATAATGTTATTTCTCAACATGGTTAAGTGGCTTTTAGAAATTTGCTTAGTTCATTTAGGTCATTTAAAATGAGTTCGCTTCTACAGCATCCTTAGACCGGTGATAGCTCCGCACTGGGAGTCTAGTTCTTTCCCTGATCGTTGATGGTGACCTTTGAGCATGGGTTTTTCACACACCACACGGCGAGCCATAGTCGATTCCTCTGAGGCACACTGTTGCTGCTTTGGCCATACTTTGGGTATGCACAAAGGTCTTTTTCTCTTCTCTGCTCGGCCAAGTGCAGGGGCAAGAGATTGATGGATGAGATGACCAACTATGCGCTCCCTAATACGAGAGAGGTCTCAAATAGGGGCAGTCTTGACCCTCAAAAATGAGCTTTCATGCTTTATCTAGCAAATAAGGGTTGTCAAATCAAAATCATATATGAATGAGAAGATCAATGCAAAATTATGAATCAAAGGCATGGCAAGAGTGGCAGTACAGTTCCCCGCGAGACGTCATGAGCCCGGTCGCATGCATGCCTGATAAATATGGGTCTCAAAATCAAAGACACAAAGTCCCGGCGCAACAGACCTACTCTTTGAGGGGTAGTGCCCTGAAAGGAAGTCAAATCTTGATATCTCCCATCCTGCATAAAGCTTGTCTCTAATTTTTCTTCTATTTCTCCCTCTTAGGCTGGGTTGTATCCTGGGTATGGCCTTAGTAGGGGCACCGTTCTTTAGAGGCAGTTGGTTGTGGTAAGCCACCCTCACATGCACGCCCTGCTCAAGGGAAGTCTTTAATGAGAGGGGAGGGACGGCGATCCCTAGCCAGTAGTTCGAGCATGTCTTTGGGTGCTGCGGATTGCTATTGTCAAAAATAAAAAATGAGATATTTTTAAAATTCAAAAAAAATGAGATATTGTCAAAAATCCAAAAAAAATGAGATATTGTCCAAAATCCAAAAAATGATATTCTAAAAAAATGAAATATTGTTCAAACAATACAAAAAAATCAAATATTTTCAAAATCCAAAAAAATCAAGAAAATTGAAAATTCTAAAAATATTTATCTTTTACATTTTATTTTGAGAATAGATACGTAATCTGTTTGCTAAGTGTGCAGGTTGCAGGTACTCAGGCACTCCTTGCTATATCTTTTTGCTCTGTCTCATGTCCACATCTTCTGATCTGTTCTCTTCTTCAACCATATCTCTCGATCTATTCTGAAGCTTGTGTGATGTGAAACCAATATGGGGTAGGCAGCAAGCAAACAAAAAAAACTTAAGATCTAATCCGCATTCACAAACACACAGCAATTAAGATGATAAATCGGGACCGAAACACCGTCGCACACATGCGAGCCCCGGGTGACTATATGATGCTAGAAAGAGGTGATGGATCAAGACCCTTGCTGGTAGAGTGCCAGCAGGGCTAGGGTTGCCCTCCCGAGGGTATGTGGCCCACACCTTTGGGGCTGGCCGGTGCCAATTGGGGCACTAGGTCCCACTCTCTCACTATCACCACGGTGACCACACT
The DNA here is from genome assembly GCA_022559845.1 of Amorphophallus konjac. Classification (NCBI taxonomy): domain Eukaryota; kingdom Viridiplantae; phylum Streptophyta; class Magnoliopsida; order Alismatales; family Araceae; genus Amorphophallus; species Amorphophallus konjac. The sequence goes on along the minus strand of CM040117.1, from coordinate 126,224,364 downwards.
ATGATGGTGGCTCCGGGAACGAGCACTCACGCACATGCGCAACGGAGCTAAGTCTACGGATATTAGATGAACAAACACTAAAATTGCTGGAGCAAAGTTTAGAGCTCACCTGGTTGGTTTGAAGAAACCAACCCCGTTCGGAGACGTGGGCGAGCGGGGAAGTGTGATCCCGCACACTGCGCCGATGTAGCTTGAGCTGCTAATTACATGAACTACTCCTCACGCAGGAGGGTTGGATTAAGGGTGGGGGAATCAAAATTACATCAAACACTACCTCCACGCAGGGAGGGGCGCTAAGCCGGCCAGGCGGGAGGGGGAAAGTCGCTGAGAAAGACGGAACGGAAGCCGACGTGGATCCGCTCACTTGCTGTGCAAGGGGACAGGTTGCCGCTGTTGCAGTCGTATCTCGTCCTCTGGAATTTTGCTGATGACGAGACTTGAGGGAGAGGCTTCGTAACAGGGATGGGGACTCCTCTGATTTTTATCCAATTCTTCTGTCGTCGCCGGTGGTCGTGGTGGAGACTCAAATAGGACGTAGGAATCTGGGGTTGGCAGCTTCAGAATGGATGCAGTAGGATGCAGAAGTTGTACCTTGGGCTCCCGAGCACCGAATATCGAACCGTTGGAGTCGTCGTGTCCGTGGACAAGGCTTCTGCATAGCAAAACTGACAGTAACACCTTCTGAGGACGGGGTGGACAGGGGGAGGCCGTTGAGTGGGACCTGGTCGATGTAGACTGCAGGAGGCAGACCCGCAGACTGAGGAAGAAAATTCGGAAGTTGGGCTCCCCGATGCCGAATGTAGCTCTGCTTCTTGATCCTGATCGGGGACAGGGGGAGGAATATCTTTGATGAAGGACCTTTGGTCTGATTCAGCCGTGGTTCACCGTGGCAGAGTCTGCAAGGTGAGTCTGATCCTCTGGCAGGGGCGGCACCAAGTCAGCCCTGGTTCTGTGGCAGCAGGTTGCAGATGACGTTACGGGCGCTCCCGAACTCCAATTGTCACGAAACTGGTGGCGTCGTCTCCGTGGTCGGAGTAGCTTTCAGACGGAGTCAACGGAGCTGCAATCCGATGCCGGGGCTGATCGTGGTACCCAGAAGAGGGGGTCCTGGTCGCTGCAGACTGCCCGAGGCAGACCCGAGCAGTTGAGGAAAAAACGTCACAACTCCGGCCCTCGGATGCCGAATTAAGTTCCGTCTTGTGCTTCTGGTCGTGGACAGATGGAGGAAGAATGTTGAAGAAGAGTCTTCAGCCTGAATCCTTCGCTGTTGGCCGTGAAGTTGCTTCCAACCAGGATCAGGCTGTCTGCAGGTGGGGTCTGGCGCAGTCGGGGTACAACTGCTCTCACGGGCGGCCACGAACTCGGAATTGGACGATTCCACCTCGCCTGTGAAGAGGACAGGGAGGCCTTTCCAGAATGGTATGCCACGCCCTCAGACGTTGTCGTATGAACTCGGGGCAGCTTCTGCAACACGTACCCAGTTCTGCTACCTGCAGACTAGCAAGGAGGGAGGGGAAGGAGGTGGTCGGCCAAGCAATGGGAGGTGGAATGGGGTGGAGGGGTCGACCCTAGGAGGGAGGGGAAGGTGGTGGACGACCTTGGGAGGTGAAAGGGGTTCTAGGGAAGGGGAAAGGGCTCTTGGGAGGTGGAAGGTTGCTTAGGGAAGGGGGAGGGATGCCTTGGGAAGGTGAAAGGGTGCTTGGGGAGGTGGAGTGGTTAATGGTGAAGTAATGGGAGTCTTGGGAGGTGAAAAGGCTTGCCTAGGTGGCAAGTGAGGTGGCAAGAGGTGAGGAGAGAGGGGAATTCCGAATTTAGAGAGAGAGAGAGAGAGAGAGAGAGGAGAGAGAGGGGGTTCGCCCCTAGGAGAGAGAGAGAGAGAGACTTAGAGAGAGAGGGAGAGATGCACTCAATGGCTCAAATTTTGCTTAATACTTCATTACTGAACTCAAGTGGAGTTGGGGTCCTATTTATAGGAATCCCAACATTTACAAAAAGTCCTTGGATAAACTACTAAAAGCAAATAAGCAAGGGGGTTGAGGAAAGAAGAGGTTGCCCATGGGCCAGGCCCATCTAATTGGGCCCAAATGACTCCCTAGCCTAACATACTTAGATAGATAATGTGACGACTTAGGACCATGACTCAAAATAAAGATAAGTACATCAAAATGACTCAAGGAAAGATAAAAAAATACATAGCTAGACTTCGGAAATCAAGCTAAACATAATGGCAATCATCCGGTCCCGTGGAGAAGTGAGAAGTGGTAAGCGATGTCCCCATCATTGTGTCCTTCTCAGCTTTTGTTTGCAATGATCATATCTATGTGAGAGGGCTTTACCTCACGATTATGAACCTGGCGGTTCTGCTTCATTCTGATCTTGGGTTTTGATTGAAGGACGTATTTGTTTATGTCCTTTGTCCCTCCATGTCCTTGTCTCACCGTGTCTTTGTCCCACCGTGTTGTCCCACACATGTTATTTTGTTCTTCACCACGTGTTGCTAGTTGTCTTGCATATGTTATTAGTCGTCCTTCTATATCTCGTGTGTTGTCCCAACCGTATGGTCATCCCTCATGTTCTTGTCCCAACCGTGTGTTGTCTCACTGCATTGTTATCTTGTCCCCCACGTTCATCTTGCATACATGTGGTTTGTTCATGCCATTGCATATGTGCTTGTTCGTCTTGTTGTGTTATTTTCCATTCGTTTGATCGTTATGTTTTGTTGTGTTGTCGGTCGTTCAGTTAATCCTTGTGTTATGCTGTCTTTCGTTCATACTTGTTTATCATGGTCATTCATATTGTTGTTGTCTTATTTGAAAATACATAAAAATCAGAAAATGCAGGAAAATCTAAAAAAAATGCCGCTTCGCTTGGCAGGTAAGTCAGGTATGGCTCTCTATCCCTGCTCATTGTTACATTACTATATTGTATCTACATTATTATAGCCTCTCAAGGACCGGCTGGTTGCCCGTGTGTTCTAGGATCTGATGTTCCCCTTTAACAAAAATGATGATGATCTAGGAGTATACAGTTAATCATTAGATAGGCCGCTCGGTTGAGTCGGGTGGGGGACAATAGACTCTGTCTCGCACGCCGTGGTTGCAAGAAGACTCTTGACCCCGTCTTGGTTCAGTCTAGCAATATTATCCTTGAGTACTTTCTATTTTATCTTTCTTTGCATTCTTTTTGATGATTTCTTTATTTTAGCCCAGCATATATCATGTCATTTTTTTAAGCATTTACGTCTCGTGATCTGTTCAAGGTTTCTTGTCACGCCCCGATGCGGAAACTCGGGACGTACAGTTAGAAACTAGCTAGCAGGAAAGAGAGAAGGAGCTAATCTAAATATAACACAAGTGTTATGAAATGGAAATAACTTATTGATCATTAAACAAACCATAACTGATATAATAATCCTCAAACCAACTTAATACAACTAAGACATAAAACACTAAACATTAACAACATAACTGAAGCTAAATACTCTCTAAAGCACAACTAATAGGATAACACTGCCAACACCACTCTAGAACTGGTGCACTCAAGACATCACTCCTGCCCATCCCCGATGGTAAGCTCGTCACCTGAATAGCTTGGAAAGGGGGGAAAACAACAACTATGAGCTGAAGCTCAGTAGGAAGTAACATGCAAGTTTACATGATTAACAAGTTAATTACATTTTCACATGCCATGCTAAAAAGAAATAAATGACGATAACAATATAATGAAACGACGTAATAAAAAGATCTTGCAAGGTCAAGAAATATAAGATGTCAAGAATTAACAAGATAACAAGTACAAGAATTTACAACATGAGATAGTAATAAAGAATTGGCCAACAAGCAAGTAATATCAATTCAATCATGATCAAGTAACAAGATATTTTTGTCATAGACGCAACAAACAAGTAAGTATTTCGGTGCAATACCTCACCATGTCATTAACATCCCATGGGCTCAATAATTTTTCGGGCGCTCTCCCCAGGACCAGACCGGGCCCCTACGGTGCGTTGGCAATGATTTAGTGGGTCCAAAGCCCCATCCGTCTAGACATTCAGTCAATTTTTAATGGCCAATTAATCAGAGGAATTACTGTCATAAGTTCAGATTTAAAGGACAAACCTTGTCCTTGGATTCAAGAGTACAAAACACGGTCAAACTCATCTCCAAGAGATGTGCGGTCATAAGAGAGCCGCTCAAGGGTATATACGGTTAACACAGGGCCGTACATACAGGAATTGGACCGAAACTCAGCCCGCGAGGTCAAGAAAGAACGGCTGACAATGGGCCGCTCTAAGGTATGAACGGTGCAATCTGGGCTGCTCATGTCCAAAAGACATTAAGGCCCAAGAACAAGACGGTCCTTACTGGGCCGTATAAGGATATGCGGTCATAATCGGGCCGCCTAAGAGGATATGCGGTCACCTACTAACCGCGCATGCCTCTCGTCGTCCGATTTGATCCAAGAGTTAACCAGCGGTTTAAACACATAAAACGATGTATGCTGGAGGTTAAACAGGTTCTTAACAGGGGTATAACAAGGTTCCAAGATGATGGTAAGACTGCCGGATAGAGTTTCCGGGGGTAAAACCAATACTAGCACGCGACTCGGCTAACGACTTATTAAAAGTCGGAAAGTTAAACACGATGTTCTACTGTAGTACAGCAGCTAAACAGTAAGCTAATGACCATATTAATCCTAATTTCATGTCAAATTAGCAAGGATTAAGTTATACATTAAGTCAAGATGCCAAAAAGAATGATTCAAGATGATAAGCTAATGAACAAGATCGCGTAAGTCGCGTATGCACGAATAACAAGTAATTAACAGAAAATTTAGTTGCATAATTAAGCATTTATCAAGTGGGTTTCTATTTTACTAATTACCATTAATGACATGAAAATGAATCAATTAGAACATGTATTAAGTCATTCTCTGAGGGGATAAACGGTTCTGGATGGACCTTATATCCTGCTGGACTCACAGGGCTGAACGTCAAATGGCCAAGCCAGGGACTTGGGCGGTTCTGTCAGGGCCGCCCAAGGGTTGGGCGGTTCCTGTTGGGCCGCCCATGTAGGTTGGGCAGTTCTGGGCTAGCCGCCCATCCCCCAGGATGTGTGGTTGGTTCTGAGCCGTCCAAGTTATGTGGTTGCTCCGAGACCTTATATCTAGATATGTGGTTAGTTTGGAACCGTTCATCCTGGGATGTGTGGTTCCTGAAAAACCGTTTATCTATGGTTATACCAGAGTCAAAAATGGTCAAAGTTTAGGCTTAAGTTGTGCATTCTATCGTAAGACCGTCCATCTCTGGGTCGTCTCCGGTCATCCCTACCGCGTCCGATGAACGCCGGGAAGTGGGGGTTTGCTAGGGTTGCACTAAAACGCTAATAACTAATGGGAATGGATTCCAAATAAGGGGCTTTTGGTACCGTTGGAAAGTTAACAGAGAATACTATCTAACTGAAGGGCCAATTTCATAATCAGTTGCTGAAATCAAGATTTATTAAGGTAAGAACACGGGAAACCCTAATTATGACATGCTGTGACTAAAACGTAAAATTCTCTCAATATACAGAACAAAATTTGGGGCTTCTTGCACCAAAAGTAAGCTACTTCGATGCTGGATCCAACCATATATGATATGGTTCATGTGGATCAGGATTAATACCTCGAAATCAGAAATCAACTCGAATGAACACATCAAAAACTAGCTCTAAACATGATGTTACTACGAACAGAAATTCTCTAAACATGCTTCATGAATTTTAGGGCTTTCTACGTTAAATGAAAGCTAACAACATGATGATTACATCATAAGTTAATTAGAGTTTAGCATGTTAAACCTACCTGAATCGAATGTTGAAATATGATGCTAGATGAGAAGAATGAACTTGCTAACCCTTCACAAAGGTCTCGATAGCTCTCTAGACACCTGATAAAAATTGGGGCTTTCAGTCCCACTGGATAGATCTCGTCGAGAGGAATAAAATGATGTATTCATGTTCGAATTTTGGTTGAGAATTCCTACCTCAATCGAAGAAACAAGGAAGGAAGAAGGTAGACGACGACATGCCGACACACCTTCAGTAATCGCCGGATATCTCCCCAGATCTGACTCTTCTGCCGACACCACAGTCACCAAAAGAAACTAGACTCGAAGAGCTTTCTATCTATAGCTCACACCTCTTCTGGAGAGTTCGGAGCTGGGAGAATTCGACGGGGCAAGTGACGTGTTGGAAACGGCGCCGAAAAGGTTGACTCAATCAAACTCGGCCGGCTGCGCCTTCTAGGGTTAGGGTTTCGAGAAATAGATAGAGGGCTTTCGATCCTAAGATCAAGACCGTTCATTTGCCTCCAGTTTGAGTTAATTTTGGTCGAGTATTAAGCCTCAATTTCATCTTTTAATCCAAGGTTAGGTAAGGGTCAAAAAGTGTGCACTTAAGGGCTTAAACCCTAATTAGATCTAACCACGGATTTTTAATGGGTCCAACACAGAAGACAAAAATGCTAACTACATCGACCTTAACCTGTTTACCATTTTTCTGGATTTTTATAAGGTAGTCAGATTTTCACTTATTCTATTTCTAAGGAATTAAATATTAATAATCCGAAATTCAATTATTAATTCAATAAAAATTCAATTCTACATTAATAAAAGTTTAATAAATACATAGGGCTCAATAAATAATCTAGGGTATTACACCCTCCCCTACTTAAAGAATTTGGTCCTCCAAATTCACTGCACTAACTCGATAGTAGGGAAAGAGATCGCTCACCTAGAATAAGTCGGGATACCGCTTCCGCATCGTATCTTCAGACTCCCATGTAGCTTCTTCGGTCCCACGCCGACTCCACTGAATCTTGACCATCGGTATAGAACGATTCCGGAGTTGCTGTTGCTTCCGGTCCAGAATCTTGACAGGTCTTTCCTCATAAGTCAAATCTTCCTTCAGTTCAAAATCCACTTGCTGAATGATATGAGTGGGGTCGTACACATATTTCCATAACATAGACACATGGAAAACATTGTGCACGCCAGACAACTAAGGCGGTAAAGCCATGCTGTAAGCAACTTCTCTAACTCTATCGAGAATCTCGAATGGACCAATGTATCTCGGACTTAGCTTGCCTTGAATGCCAAATCTTCGGATCCCTCTCGTCGGAGAGACCTTTAAGAACACATGCTCGCCAACCTGAAATTCCAATGCTCTTCTTCTGTTGTCGGCATAACTCTTCTATCTGGATTGGGCTACTTGTAACCGGCCTCGGATAACACGGATGTTCTGTGATGATTCTGAAACAAGATCCGATCCAAGCCACTGTTTCTCACCTACCTCATCCCAACATAACGGGGAACGACAGCTTCTACCATATAGTGCTTCAAAAGGAGCCATCTGTATGCTGGATTGGTAACTGTTGTTGTAGGCAAACTCAATCCATGCCAGGTGATCACTCCAACTGCCTCCAAAATCAATCATGCATGCTCGCAGCATATCTTCCACTATCTGGTTGGTTCTTTCAGCCTGTCTATCTGTTTGTGGATGAAAAGCAGTACTGAAATTCAGACGAGTACCCAAAGACTCTTGCAGTCCCTTCCAGAAATGTGAAGTAAATCTGGGGTCTCGATCAGACACAATACTGACTGGTATGCCATGGAGTCTCACCACTTCCTTCAAATACAAAGCAGCCAATACATCAACCGTCCACTTGGACTTAATTGGTAAGAAATGAGCTGACTTTGTCAATCGGTCGACGATCACCCATATCGCATCAAATCCACCACGAGTCCTAGGTAGACCCATAATGAAATTCATGCCAATGCTTTCCCACTTCCATTGGGGTATGTCCAGTGGTTTCAGTTTCCCTGCAGGTCTGAAATGTTCAGCCTTAACTTGCTGACAAACCAAGCATCTACTCACGAAGTCTGCAACTTCTCTTTTCATGTTCGGCCACCAAAATGATCTTTTCAAATCTCTGTACATTTTAGTGCCTCCAGGGTGAATGGTGTATCTGGATCTATGAGCTTCCTCAAGAATCTTGTTCTTTATTCCAGCTTCATCAGGTACACAAGTTCTACCTTTGAATAATAATCTTCCATCTTCAGCCAACATGAAGTCAGGTCTGCTGCTCAAGTTTCCCTTGATCTCTACCAGCTCGGGATCATTATCTTGCAAGGACTTGATTTCCATCAACAGCTCAGGCTTAAGTTGAATCTGAGCAATCATAACCCGATCATTGTCAATATTAAGATCCAGACTAGACAATTGTTCCAGTAACTTCCATTCTTGTAACATGAGACTGGACAATCTAGCCACAGGCTTCCGGCTTAAAGCATCTGCCACAACATTGCCTTTGCCAGGATGATACTCAATCGAGAAGTCGAAGTCTTTCAAGTACTCCAACCATCTTCTCTGCCTCATGTTGAGTTCCTTCTGAGAAAATAAGTATTTCAGACTCTTATGATCTGAGAACACTGTGAAGGTTTCTCCATACAAGTAATGCCTCCAAATCTTCAATGCGAACACCACTGCTGCTAATTCCAGATCATGAACAGGGTAATTCTCTTCATGCTTCCTCAACTGCCTAGAAGAATAGGCAATCACCTTCCCATGCTGCATGAGTACACAGCCTAAGCCAATACCTGAAGCATCAGTATAAACAACAAAATCTCCTTCACCAGAAGGTAAAGCCAAAACAGGTGCAGTGGTCAAACATTCCTTCAAAGTCTGAAAGCTTTGCTGGCAGTCATCTGACCAATCAAACTTGTTCTCCTTGCAGGTTAATCTTGTCATAGGTACCGCAATCTTAGAGAAATCCTGGATAAATCTTCGGTAATAGCCTGCCAGGCCTAAGAAACTTCGAACTTCCGTCACACTGGTAGGCTGCTCCCAATTCTTCACTGCCTCAACCTTCGAAGGATCAACAGAAATCCCTTCCTTCGTAATGATATGTCCGAGAAAGGACACCTCTTGCAGCCAGAATTCACACTTACTAAACTTGGCATACAGCTGATGATCTCTCAATAATTGCAAAGCCAACCTCAGATGTTCAGCATGCTCCACTTCATTCTTGGAATAAATCAGGATGTCATCAATAAATACCACGACCCATTGATCAAGATAGGGCCGAAATACATTGTTCATCAACTGCATGAAAGCTGCTGGAGCATTCGTTAGACCAAAAGGCATAACGACAAATTAGAAATGACCATACCTGCTGCGGAAAGCTGATTTATAGATATCCTCTTCCTTAATCCGTAACTGGTGATATCCAGATCGAAGATCGATCTTAGAGAAATACTGAGCTCCCGCTATCTGGTCAAATAACTCGTCAATCCTCGGTAATGGATATTTGTTCTTGACAGTCTGCTGGTTCAATTGCCGATAATCGATACACAACCTCATCGAACCATCTTTCTTCCGGACGAACAATACAGGGGCTCCCCACGGAGAAGTACTAGGACGAATGAAGCCCTTCTCGAGTAATTCCATCAACTGTTGCTTCAACTCCCTCAGTTCCGCAGGAGACATACGATAAGGAGCCTTGGAAATAGGAGACGTGCCCGGAATGAGATCAATAGGAAAGATAACTTCCCGCTCAGGTGGAAGTCCTGGTAGTTCCTCTGGAAAGACATCAGGAAAATCTTGGACAACAGAAATGTCCTTGATCTCAATCCGCGGCTCAGGGGTTGCACAGACAAAGGCTAGAAAAGCCTCGCATCCTCGTCTCATCAGATTATCAGCTCGAAGAGCCGAAATGAGAGATACAGAGTTGTGGTGCTTAACTCCCACAAAAGAAAGCCTTGGGTGCCTAGTAAAAGACACCAAGCCAGAACTACAATGAACATTGGCCTCATATCTAGCCAACCAATCTGCTCCTAGGATTACGTCATAATCCTTCATGTCCATGCAAATCAAATCAGCTGGAAGGTTCTGTTCGCCAATCATAACCTTACTAGAAGGATAGAAATGCTGGATTGCTGATCTAGTACCAATAGGGGTTGATATCTCTAACGGAGAATCCATCAAAACAGGTTCCACAGCTAAAGACTTAGCAAATCTCTGAGAAATAACTGAATGCGTGGCACCAGTATCAAAAAGAACAAATGCTGACTTGTCGAGTATAATAAGAGTACCTTCGACGAGTCCACCGTCCTCGGCTGTATCCGCTTCATTTGCATACAGAGCTTGGAGCTTGCCTTGTGGTTTCTTGAAGACTTGAGGTTTTGTCGGGGTAGCTTGCTCCGACATAAAAGGACAATCAGAGATACGGTGCTCTTTGCTTCCACATCGCAAACATGCGCCTAGCTTGCGCCAGCAATTCTCCATCTTGTGACCAGGATTATTACAAAACTTGTACACGCCCACAAATGGGACAATAGGGCCAAGCTTCTTATCTTCACGCTTCGGCATCTTGCCCTTCCACGATCCGGACCCGCTCCACGAGCCAGGTCCACTAACGGGCCTCTTCTTGGTATACCCGGGTTTAACATTCCCGGAACCCGTAGGTTGTTCCTTCTTTGCACCTCTTCCACGGATTCTCTCCGTCATTTCTAAAGTATCCTCCAGAACTTGAGCTTCTCTCACCATCTCGGAATAAGTGGAAATTTCCATCGGTGCCAATTGGTTGATATAATGCAGCCTCAGACCGTTGAGAAAACGCTTTGCCTTCATCTTCTCGGTGGAAATAAGGTGTGTAGCATAACGAGAAAGCCGTGCAAAATGAGCCTCATACTCCGCCACGATAGATCTCGCTGTTTTAGGGCCGCGAACTCCGCCGCTTTCTTCTCTTGCACTCGGTCGGAAAAATACTTGCTGTTAAAGAATTCCTCGAACTCTTCCCACGTAACCTGCTGATCACCGAGAGTCGCCTTGATAGAATCCCACCAAGTACGTGCATCACGTTCCAGTTGAAATGTAGACAAAAGGACACGTTCCTGGTTGGTGCATTGCATAACTTCGAAGATCCTCCCCATCTCATCTAGCCAGTGCTCGGCTTGGTCGGGGTCGGTCGAACCCGCAAATCTTGGCGGATTCATTCCTCGGAAGTTCCGGTAAAGATCACCGGTGCCATGCTGTGTAGCTCCTGCTTGAGCCACCTGCTGCAGAGCCTGAGTAAGGCCTTGAACCGTGCGCTGTAGGTTCCTCCATTCAGCGCAATCAGCTGCCATCTACACGAGAAATAGATTGCTTAGGTCTAATAAGATAGGTAATTACACGATTAAGAAAGAACTTAACCCAAGTTTCTACCCAATCTCACCAGGTAGTTTCTAGACTTTTACAAGGTCAGGGGTTCTACGAGAACACTAGAACCCTAGAACTTAATAAACCTAGCACTTATAGAAACCTAGGAATGTGAAACCTAGGGCTCTGATACCAACTAAACTGTCACGCCCCGATGCGGAAACTCGGGACGTACAGTTAGAAACTAGCTAGCATGAAAGAGAGAAGGAGCTAATCTAAATATAACACAAGTGTTATGAAATGGAAATAACTTATTGATCATTAAACAAACCATAACTGATACAATAATCCTCAAACCAACTTAATACAACTAAGACATAAAACACTAAACATTAACAACATAACTGAAGCTAAATACTCTCTAAAGCACAACTAATAGGATAACACTGCCAACACCACTCTAGAACTGGTGCACTCAAGACATCACTCCTGGCCATCCCCGATGGTAAGCTCGTCACCTGAATAGCCTGGAAAGGGGGGAAAACAACAACTATGAGCTGACGCTCAGTAGGAAGTAACATGCAAGTTTACATGATTAACAAGTTAATTGCATTTTCACATGCCATGCTAAAAAGAAATAAATGACGATAACAATATAATGAAACGACGTAATAAAAAGATCTTGCAAGGTCAAGAAATATAAGATGCCAAGAATTAACAAGATAACAAGTACAAGAATTTACAACAGGAGATAGTAATAAAGAATTGGCCAACAAGCAAGTAATATCAATTCAATCATGATCAAGTAACAAGTAACAAGATATTTTTGTCATAGACGCAACAAACAAGCAAGTATTTCGGTGCAATGCCTCACCATGTCATTAACATCCCATGGGCTCAATAATTTTTCGGGCGCTCTCCCCAGGACCAGATCGGGCCCCTACGGTGCGTTGGCAATGATTTAGTGGGTCCAAAGCCCCATCCGTCTAGACATTCAGTCAATTTTTAATGGCCAATTAATCAGAGGAATTACTGTCATAAGTTCAGATTTAAAGGACTAACCTTGTCCTTGGATTCAAGAGTACAAAACACGGTCAAACTCATCTCCAAGAGATGTGCGGTCATAAGAGAGCCGCTCAAGGGTATATACGGTTAACACAGGGCCGTACATACAGGAATTGGACTGAAACTCAGCCCGCGAGGTCAAGAAAGAACGGCTGACAGTGGTCCGCTCTAAGGTATGAACGGTGCAATCTGGGCCGCTCATGTCCAGAAGATATTAAGGCCCAAGAACAAGATATACGGTCCTTACTGGGCCGTATAAGGATATGCGGTCATAATCGGGCCGCCTAAGAGGATATGCGGTCACCTACTAACCGCGCATGCCTCTCGTCGTCCGATTTGATCCAAGAGTTAACCAGCGGTTTAAACACATAAAATGATGTATGCTGGAGGTTAAACAGGTTCTTAACAGGGGTATAACAAGGTTCCAAGATGATGGTTAGACCGCCGGATAGAGTTTCCGGGGGTAAAACCAATACTAGCACGCGAATCGGCTAACGACTTGTTAAAAGTCAGAAAGTTAAACACGATGTTCTACTGTAGTACAGCAGCTAAACAGCAAGCTAATGACCATATTAATCCTAATTTCATGTCAAATTAATAAGGATTAAGTTATACATTAAGTCAAGATGCCAAAAAGAATGATTCAAGATGATAAGCTAATGAACAAGATCGCGTAAGTCGCGTATGCACGAATAACAAGTAATTAACAGAAAATTTAGTTGCATAATTAAGCATTTATCAAGTGGGTTTCTATTTTACTAATTACCATTAATGACATGAAAATGAATCAATTAGAACATGTATTAAGTCATTCTCTGAGGGGATAAACGGTTCTGGATGGACCTTATATCCTGCTGGACTCACAGGGCTGAACGGGGGTCAAATGGCCAAGCCAGGGACTTGGGCGGTTCTGTCAGGGCCGCCCAAGGGTTGGGCGGTTCCTGTTGGACCGCCCATGTGGGTTGGGCGGTTCTGGGCTGGCCGCCCATCCCCCAGGATGTGTGGTTGGTTCTGAGCCGTCCAAGTTATGTGGTTGCTCTGGGACCTTATATCTAGATATGTGGTTAGTTTGGAACCGTTCATCCTGGGATGTGTGGTTCCTGAAAAACCGTTTATCTATGGTTATACCAGAGTCAAAAATGGTCAAAGTTTAGGCTTGAGTTGTGTGGTCTATCGTAAGACCGTCCATCTCTGGGTCGTCTCCGGTCATCCCTACCGCGTCCGATGAACGCCGGGAAGTGGGGGTTTGCTAGGGTTGCACTAAAACGCTAATAACTAATGGGAATGGATTCCAAATAAGGGGCTTTTGGTACCGTTGGAAAGCTAACAGAGAATACTATCTAACTGAAGGGCCAATTTCATAATCAGTTGCTGAAATCGAGATTTATTAAGGTAAGAACACGGGAAACCCTAATTATGACATGCTGTGACTAAAACGTAAAATTCTCTCAATATACAGAACAAAATTTGGGGCTTCTTGCACCAAAAGTAAGCTACTTCGATGCTGGATCCAACCATATATGATATGGTTCATGTGGATCAGGATTAATACTTCGAAATTAGAAATCAACTCGGATGAACACATCAAAAACTAGGTCTAAACATGATGTTACTACGAACAGAAATTCTCTAAACATGCTTCATGAATTTTAGGGCTTTCTATGTTAAATGAAAGCTAACAACATGCTGATTACATCATGTAAGTTAATTAGAGTTTAGCCTGTTAAACCTACCTGAATCGAAGGTTGAAATATGATGCTAGATAAGAAGAATGAACTTGCTAACCCTTCACAAAAGCCTCGATAGCTCTCTAGACACCTGATAAAAATTGGGGCTTTCAGTCCCACTGGATAGATCTCGTCGAGAGGAATAAAATGATGTATTCATGTTCGAATTTTGGTTGAGAATTCCTACCTCAATTGAAGAAACAAGGAAGGAAGAAGGTAGACGACGACCTGTCGACACACCTTCAGTAATCGCCGGATATCTCCCCAGATCTGACTCTTCTGCCGACACCACAGCCACCAAAAGAAACTAGACTCGAAGAGCTTTCTATCTATAGCTCACACCTCTTCTGGAGAGTTCGGAGCTGGGAGAATTCGACGGGGCAAGTGACGTGTTGGAAACGGCGCCGAAAAGGTTTACTCAATCAAACTCGGCCGGCTGCGCCTTCTAGGGTTAGGGTTTCGAGAAATAGATAGAGGGCTTTCGATCCTCAGATCAAGGCCGTTCATTTGCCTCCGGTTTGAGTTAATTTTGGTCGAGTATTAAGTCTCAATTTCGTGTTTTAATCCAAGGTTAGGTAAGGGTCAAAAAGTGTGCACTTAAGGGCTTAAACCCTAATTAGATCTAACCACGGATTTTTAATGGGTCCAACACAGAAGACAAAAATACTAACTACATCGACCTTAACCTGTTTACCATTTTTATAGATTTTTATAAGGTAGTCAGATTTTCACTTATTCTATTTCTAAGGAATTAAATATTAATAATCCGAAATTTAATTATTAATTCAATAAAAATTCAATTCTACATTAATAAAAGTTTAATAAATACATATGGCTCAATAAATAATCTGGGGTATTACATTTCTCCTCAGCAATGGTTAATTGCACTTCAGTTCTCTTGGGTAAGAGATTCTTCATTCCACTCTGAATTCAAACGATTTCTCTGATCTTGCCGCTTGGTTTGGTTGGCCAGCGTGATTCTTGTCTGGATTTTATCTCAATCTTATCTCTCCTTTTCCAGCTCTTATGCTGTGTTCCTTCCGACCCACTCATTATCCGTGGATTGTGTCCCCAATGAGGCTGGTCGTATTTCCTTTCCTTTAGTTTAGTTCTCCAGACATGTCTCAACCTTGTCATCCATTTCAGGTGGTTAGTTCGGCATTTTCGGGAGAATTCATGTCGCTTGTTGGCTGTGACGGGTGTCTTTTTACCTTGATGCCCGCTTTTCAGTTCTCTCCGCTTCATCTCTGCTTCATCTCCATTTCACGTCGCTATCGCTTTCGCTCTATCTCCTTTCCATTTTACCTCCGCATCACTTTTGCCCGTTCCCTTGTAAAGCGGACATCAAGAAGGGGCATCTGTTGACACCCGTTTTTAGCCCACAAGTTGTGTCATTTCTCTTATTCATCATTTTTGATGTCCCAAATTACCCATTATTTTGGAGCCTTCCTTGGATGGATTTCGAGCCAATTTTCATTGTTCCATTCTCTTTAAGCCCTAGAGATCATGATTTCCTAGAGCCCTGGAGCTTATCTTATTAAATTCTGGCTTCCAAGTCAACTTACGGCCCATTTAGGCCGGCTTCCCTCAAGTAATCGGCTCTCTCCCGCTGCATAGTCTTGAAAGTGATCCTTTTTCATCTCCTTCTGTTCCTCTTTTCAAAAAGTTGTCTTCAATAAAGTTGTTCATATTTCAAAGATCTACAATTTTTTCTTCTATGCTGTTGGCCAGTTCTACCCTATTGTGAGCTATTTGTATTTTTCCGGCGTGATGTGTTGTTCACCTACATCCCATAATTTTCTCTCTATTTTAGCACCATTTTCTCCCTCTTATGATCATTTTCTCATCTTTCTTTCTTCATGAAAGTTGTTCCTCTCTCAGTTATCTACAATTTTTTCTTCTACCACTTTCGCTAGTTCTGTCCCATTTGAGAGATACACTTTAATTTCCAAAGTCGCGTGCAGTCTACCTAAAATCTTCCTCCATCGATGTGAAGGTCTAGTGTAGGTGCGTCACAGCACATGTAGCGGTCTATCGTAAGACCGTCAGAGCACATGTGACGGTCTAGTATAGGTGTGTCACACCCAAACTTACCCAAAATCACCCTGTTTGACCCTTAGAGCGTGGCGGTCCTACCCTAGACCGTTAGAGAACATTTGGTGGTCCTACGATAGACCGTTACACATAACTAAGAGTCCAATTCGTGCTGGACTCTGCCCCGAAAACTGCGCGACGAGCCTATCTTACAGAGCCTATAACTTCTTCAATTTTTATCCAAATTGATCCCCGTTTTTTCTTACTTCTAGCCCGTTGAATTATCTTGAATATTGGTTCATAGAAATCAAATTTTCATTGGCTATATCTCTCGGGATCTGGGTCGCAAGATCATGATTTAAGCATCCTGGTACAACTAAAACTCTATTTTCTAGTGCGACGGGGCTACCTTCTAAGAGCCATATCTTCTAGAATCCTCTTCCGAATTGATCCCCGTTTGTTCCTATCTCTTGTCCTTAGTATTATCTCGAGTTTGATCCAGAGAACTTGATTTATCTTGGACTATATCTCCAGGAATCGTTATAAGAAGATGGGGCTTTCTTGTAAAACTCCACAAAAACTGCCCAGTTCACAGTCGTGACGGGGGGGGGGGGGGGGCTCTTTCTTGGTTCAGTGCGAAGCCATGCTACAATTCCAACTCACAACTTCGACCTTCGCTTGAAGAGGGAAGTATTAGCTTTCCATTACATTCTTTTGGGCTTGATTTCATGATCTATACTCTTAGTTCTCTTCCTCTTAAAATCACAAATCATCACAATTTTTGCACTTTTCTGCTACACATGCGTTTTCCCGCGTTTTGCATCGACGTTTTCTCTCTATTCTCTCAATCAAATCTTATGATTTCAAATCCTATGCATGCACAACACACCCACCTATTATTTTCACCCATCCACATGGGTTAAAAACCTCCCCCCGGTGCATTCTCCCTTAATTTCTACCCCTATTTTATCACTCCGGGATTGATACTACACATGCATGTTCTAATGGATTTTTTATCCTTGTTTTGGCTTTGTTTTGCAGGAGAGCATGAATACAACGTGAGGCCTTATTCATCTAGCTGGCTGGAGGGAGAGGAGGTTTGAATCCACAAAGTTTCCCGCACCTCGTTTGTCAAGCGCGATCAAGTTTTCTTTCCAAGGAACACAGCGTCGTTCTTTACACTTCTTCATCCTTTGGCGTTGTTAACCCTTGGTGGCGATCACAGTTAGTATTTCTCATCCTTTCATCCCCCTTGTCTTTGATTCACATGTTTATGCATGTATGTATTTAAAGGGGGCGGGATAGGAATCTAATTAAAACAAATCTACAGCATGGGATTGAAATTTCTTTTTCCTTAGTTCATAGGTGTGAGTCCTTAATCCTTGCACTTAGCCTATGACATAACATTTTCCTGGGAATAAGTATGTCCTTAGACCTATGCTCTGATACCACTTTAACTATCACGTCCCGGGATTTATGTACAGCGGAAGATAATCGGGAACATGAACAGTCGGCTAGTACGTCACAAGCGAGCAATATAATCAGAGTGCTAACACATTCACACAAAAAGGGAATGCACAAGATAATGTACTCAAATTTTCACTTCATTGAATAATATTCAAAGTACATTGATAATTTACTCTTTTACTAGACTCAAATAAATGAAAAATTACATAGACTCTACTTGACTCTTGACTCTACTAGGTCTTCTCTCAATATTTAATCACTCTCAGACTCGTCACTTGAGTAGTCCGAATCCCCGCTAGAATTTCTGAAAAGATGGAAAAAGTAGGGAATGAGCACACTTGCCTAGTAGATATCTTCGTATCAACATGAAGGCAATGTTTAAGTATTTAGCATTTTAGCTCTAGAAAAGGAGAATAAATGCATACGATGAACATGTGAACAAAACCAAAGTAACAATGCAAGTAACAAGACATGACTATGAAGATATGAAATTTTGTATAGAGATTGAGAGGATAATCATTCTAGAATGTATAGTGGCCTTTCATGTAACAAGAATGTACTAGCATGTATCAAGAATATACTTTTCATAACCATGAAGGTCATGCACTAGAGAGTCATGTAATCAAAAATGTATATTTCATGTAGAGTCTCATGGTTTTCACTCGTCTATAAAAAAAAGTACTCCCAGCGTAATGTGACGCCAGTGTTCATCATACCCCATGGTTTATAGCATGTTTCCAGCAATCAGTCGAGTGGGCTAGTGTCGAGCTCTTGGACACAATCAGTGCCCGAACCGCATCTTCAAGTTATAAATCAAGCTACTTTCACGAGAAATATCAATAATGTAGGCCAATAATGTACAAGTTCAAACTATAGTTTCATGATAATAAATATCAAGGTAAAAATGCACCAATTTAAGAACATGAGAGTTCAAAGATGATTTAAAACAAGGTCATGTCACGGAAAGAATTTGTTAGCATAACGACATATTCTCTAACTTCCATAATTCATTAAATAGCTTTGGAATAAGGTGTTAGGTTCTAGATAATCAATAGATCATCTAAGAACATAGGAAAATCAATCCTTGGGTCAAACCTCGGGTTAAGAACACTGAAGACAATTGCGGTCATGTCTAGACCATTTATGAGAAATAGCGATCGTTTACTAGACCGTTTCTATATATTAGTGGTCACTATAGGACCATTTATTGACAGAGTCGATGCATGAAGAAAGAAAGTGTCGATGCAGTAAAATCTCTGGAACCTTGCGGTCATGGTAGGGCCGCTAGGTGATAGTGGCGATCAAGGGAATGGCCGCTACTAGCCGGTTGCGGTCTCCAGAGGGCCGCTAAGATCCAGAACATAAAAATGCCGAAAAAGTGCTTTCTAGATAATTAGGTTTTGATGGTACAACCCGCTCAGCGTCCTAGTGAGAATCTCAGGCTCACGGAGATTTATGGAGGCCTTGAAACAAGATCACCTAGTCCGATGGAAGGAATATCCAACGGAGAGGATCACAAGTCTGAGATTGTGTGCTTATCAGTGTAAAGTGTATATAATGGCCATGCATCGAGGTACGCACCATGTACTTAAGAAAAGACTATAGATGAGAAAAGATCATGATAAAACAGCGATCAACTCAAAACTTAAATAAGTCTATGAAGTATGTAAAATATGATCATTAGTACAAGAATATAAATTTTGGCATGAAAGTAGCATAAGCAAAAATAAGCATTCAAACCATATAGGACATGCAATCTATCAAGGACGATGCACAATATAACCAATATTATGAATATGAAGTCAAAACTAGGAATAAGACCTTATTAACTAGGATTAACATATAGTTAATAGGGTCAATCTGCCATATGTTTATAGTTAACAAAGTGCAGACCATAGGAACCAATTAGCAGTCAGGTGAGGACCATCTACCAGGGGTTAGCAGTCTGTGGCAAGGTCGCTATGCACCTCTGGCGGTCACAGAAAGACTGCTTCTTTCTGTCTGTAGCAAACAGCAGTAAAACCTGAAGTACAAACTAATCTAGGATAGTAAATCATATAAAATATGCTAGGCAGAGAGAGAAAAATATTTCTACAATAAAGATAACTCATGGAGATGCATAGGTTGTCATGAATCAAGCTAAGATCATCATTTTTATCTTTAAGGGTAGAAATTATGCATGTAGAAATAACCTAGATGCGTAGTCATGATAGAACATGAAATACTACCAGTAGAAAGTATGAAATGGAATGAAACCATAGGGCTTTTATTCTTAACATGTTGATTTAGCCTTTTCATGAGATAACCTACCTTTTATTTAAACCCTAGACTTTGGATTTCTGACTAGAAGTAGACCTAGTTCATGTACGTTCTGTGCCAAACCAGCAACTTCCCATCCCTCGTTCTCCTCAACCACTTGACCTAAAACTGTTAAAATTGGAGGGTATGTAGAAGATATGAAGGGGAACAGAAAGTTCTAAAGCCACTATATGAACTAACCTCGTTTAGGGCTTCTAATCCCCTGACCTTCACTAGACTGGTGTACTGGTTCCTACACAGCCTGTAGCGAACCAGCGACTTACAGACGCCCTAATTCTTCAAAGGCTGGATCTTCTAGCATGAAAATTAGAGGGGAGTTAAATAAAACTAAGGAGAATAAATTCTTCTAAAGGACCAACCTGAGTAGATGTCTCCTTACCTCTGAATTACACGAACCAACATTAGGGTTTGCATGGGTCAAAGTTAGGGTCTATTTATAAGGTTTTGAGTTAGGGCTGAGGATTTGATCGAATTGGGAGTCCTAATTAGGGGTAGGATCGATCCCCAAGAGTCCTAGACATGCTTGCATGTCTACACACTTCAATTCATGAAGATTTGGATGCCAAAGATCCAAGCTTTTCATGTTTCTTCCATTTACGGAATCAGAGGGGTTTAGCAGTCATAGAGGGACCGCTAGCATCGCTTGGCGGTTTCGCGATAGACCGCCAATTGGCGTAAAATCTAAAAAAATTAGATTTTCTTATTATCTCTTATTTATCTCCCAATTGATGTATATATCCTATTTTTAAATCTGTAAATTACTCAATTTACGTTTCTCTTAATGGGCTTGCGTCTAAAGGTCTTGGATTTGGGTCTTATGGGCCTATTTAGGTGAGCTTAACCCTTTGATGAATATAGGGCCTTTAAATGGATTTAATTATTCCATTATTCTCTTAATAGCCCAATAAATTTTTTAAAATGCTTAATAATTATATTTAATTTCAAAAAATTCCTAGAAAATTCTTGGGCGTTACATACTGAGTCAATGAGATGAGGCCCACTCCCTACTTTTTAGGTGTAGCGCTCTCCTAGAGGTGGAGCTTTTCCCGATCGGAGGTCCAGTAGCACACCAGCTTGCTAGTGCCGGGGTGTGCCCCGCAATAAAGTACATTTTACTTTCCTTTAACTGTACTTATGGACTGGACTCTGTAGAATTATTAATTGTTATAAATAATTGATTTTATTTCTATCAGTGAATTATTAAATTCTATAGTTTATTTCCTACTTGTTTAGAATTTTAATGTATGGCCACACCATCCTTTTAACCATTCCGAGCTTCCCAGCTCGTGGGTGGCGGTGTAGGATCCGAATGGTATCGGGTTTTACTCGGTATCCGAATCTTGGGTTGTTATAGATGGTATCAGAGCGTGGTTGTGAAAATGCATGGGAATTCGAAACGATTGCAATGCTTAATGTTGAGAATGGCAAAGTGGATCTAGAGGGGGGGTGAATAGATCATCCCCTTTTTCTAACAGTTAACTAGCTTAAAACTTCGCACCAAGCTCGGATTTGATAGAGATAAAGATGAATATAGTATAATGTGTTTAGTTAAAGAAAAGACGAGCAGACACACTCACAAACACTCAAGGTGCACTCGTAATGAGAATGTGTGATAGGACTAGTACGAGGCAGAGGACAAGCCCGACTTCCTCACGCAAGGTGTAGCACCTTTTAATATACCTAGTCCACATAAGAATGGGGTAGATAAAATGGAAATCAAACACACTGCATCGAGATTTTTTTGGTGGTTCGATTGCTTCTAGCAATCTACGTCCACCCCTCACCTAATCCAGATAAGGCTTCACTAGCATACGGCTAACCACGATAAATCCGCTTACAAAAGTTGATCACACAGCTTCCCACAGAGGTACAACCCCCTCCCTTCCTCTGACAACCCAGAGGGAAGAACCGTGCTCAACACCCTGTTGAGCACACCCCTAACTCTACCTAGTAAAGCTATAAACACTGCACAAAGGTAGCACACGAGGAACTTCCTCACACCCTAGTATGCAAACCAGAACGTGACTAGAAACCCACTTATCACACCTCTGATTAGTGTACCAATGCACAATCAGAGAACTACAATTTAACTAGAATCAAAGAACAAAAGCAAAATACAATGAATCGAAAAGATAAAATACAGCAGTAGAGAAAATCGAATGTAGCTCTAAACTTGGTTCAAGAGCTTTCTCTAAAAACCTTCTCGAGCTGCTCAATCTATCTTCTTCTTCTTCCTTTTTTTTCTCTTTCTCTTTCTCTTTCTTTTTCTGTAGCTCACGAGCTGGCTCTCTCTGTCTTTTGAAGAATACTCTCTCAGCAAACTCAGATAATTTTTCTCTCCCACCTTTGTTGCTGCTCTTCTATCTTTCGAACCCTGGTGTATATATATGTATGGCAGAGCATTTGAATCTTTGATTTTGGCCTTACTTTAATTTGAATTTTCGTTTGTCCAAGACCTTGGGAGGGAATATTCTGATCATTCAGCCTTGTACAGACCTTGTCAGATGCCTGGGATCATGTGCCAATGATTGGAGGTTGAAGGCACGTGACTTCCTTAAGTCTTCCACGTGCCCAGTCATTTATCACCCTTCAGAACCTATTTTATACCTTTAATTGCTATTTGTCAGACATACTGGCTATTTGTCACCCTTGTGCTGAATAGCCATCGCCTTCGCTTTTTCCAATTTAGCCTTGAGCTATCGCCGAAATCTATTTGTTAACCTTAGGTGTGTATTTTACACCGTTAAGGCTTTATTTGTTATTGCTAAGATTTCATTTATCACTGCTAAGGCTTTTTGTTCCCAGTGGGAAATCTTCTTCTTTCCTGTTTGACCATTCTTCATCATCATTGATTTTAGTCAACTCTGCTGCACAATATATCATCCTTATGAGACTTTCTTCATAGTTCTTCCACAATTGTCTTCCTTATGGACCTTCTATCACAAATTCGTGTGCCACAGCTATTTGTTGTTATTCGCATCTATTGTTCTTTTGTCACTGGCATCGTACATTATTCACCCTTGCCAGCTTAGTTATCAACCTTGTGTTGTGTGTAAGCCTCAAACCTTGTCCAAGTCTTGATTGCGTCGATGCTGCTATGATGCTGGGTTGACATTGCATGGAGTTTTTCATTTATCAACTATTTGGGCATTTCTTCACAGCTTCAGCTTGTTGCCTTGATGGTTCTAACCTTTTATGTTCTTCATTGGCAGATCCTTCTGAAGAATTCTAGTTTGTGTGAAGTCTTCCTTAGGCTGCGTCAACGCTGTGCGAACGCTGCGTCAACATTGCCACGTGATTTCTTCATGGTTGCTTTGTCTTCAGCTTGATAGAGGATTAGCCTTGGCTGCGTTGACACTGTGCGAATGTTGAGTCAACGTTGTCGCGTGATTTCTTCATGGTTGCTTTGTCTTCAGCTTGATAGAGGATGAGCCTTGGCTGCGTTGACATTGTGGCAGTGCTGCATCAACGTAGCTTAGTGTTTCTTCTTGTGTTGTGCGCTCTTCAGCCTTGATGTCTTTTTCTCACCCATACCATGATATATATTAGCCTTATTTTCACCACTAATCCGTAGCTATTTCCCTTGAGGTAGCAGGTGGCCTGGTAGAGCTCAAGTCGACTTTCTCTTCATAGATCTCTCTTGTAGCACCTCCTTTTAAACATCAAATGTCTGATTGCATATTTTCATCTTGCAATTAACCTTGAAAGCATCATTTAAACAATTACAGTTTGAAAATCAATAGAATATGTGCGGAATATTGAAGAACAAGTTATGCAGAATTGTATTTATGTATTTTCAGACTTGGAATTTAAATGACCAAATGACTTCATGTTGTATTGACATCATCAAAATAAAACTATACCCAACACTTAAGAGTCCAAAGAGTCTTGTACAGTCAGCAGCTGGCATAAGGTGTTTTGTTTTATCTATCCCTCCCTATTTTTTGTGTTGTGTTAAGGATTTGATGGCGCCATGGAGGCAGGCCAGATCGTTGCTTGAGGTACCGGCG
Source organism: Amorphophallus konjac (assembly GCA_022559845.1). NCBI lineage: Eukaryota > Viridiplantae > Streptophyta > Magnoliopsida > Alismatales > Araceae > Amorphophallus > Amorphophallus konjac. The sequence continues at coordinate 126,200,562 of CM040117.1, read as the reverse complement.
GGGGAGTAGGAAGAGTCAAGTAGAGAGGAATTGGGTAGAGAGTTGTCTCCTCTAGTGGTAGCGGCCCCAGGTAAGCTGGGTCAGGCTGAGTTTTGTACCGGTATGTATCGATTTTTCACGCAGCAGATGAGTCGGTAGCATTATGGTCAGGAGGCTGGCGAGGGCAGTTCTTCACATGGTGGTCGTGGGCATGTTTTGCGGGAGTTTCTGTAGTTTCACCCACCGACATTTGAAGGCCAGTCGGATCCTGATGCAGTGAGATCGTGGATTGATGCCGTGGAACGTGTGTTCCGATCGATGGAGTGTGCAGATGATGAGAAGGTCTTGTTGGCAAGTTATCAATTGCAAGGATCAGCTCTATCGTGGTGGACTATAGAGTGGGAATCGGCATTCCAATCTCGTCCTCTACGGTAGATTCCGTGGCAGGAGTTTCTTATTGCATTGGAGCGTGTTTTCAGCCAAGAGCACGTCAGGATGAGAAGGATGTATCAGTTCATGGAGCTGTCGCAGGGAGATATGTCAGTGATGCAGTATCGATCTAGATTTTTAGAGTTGGGTCACTATGCTCCCCATATCATGGTAGACAAGAAGCTGAGGACTCGACAGTTTGTCAGAGGATTGAGGCCAGAGCTTAGGCATCTAGTGATTGCGACCCGTATGGCAGACATGGAGTCAGCCTATCAAGCCGCGATAGATGTAGAGGAGGATTGGCTGAGGACTCAGGAGCAAGCCCGTGTAGGGCAGTCCCAGTCAAGTCAGGGTCAGTAAAGGACCCTTCTGTAGCAGCATGTTTCCTAGTAGTCTTGGAGGCAAATAGAATTGGCATATCTTCCACCTCCAGACACGAGTTCTTCCCCTCCAAGATCGAGTCTTAATCGGGTGTCGAGATTGTTCAGAAGAAGCATATCAGGCAGGAGGCGTCAGGAGCAGGAGGAGCAGGTTTTGGCAATGTCTGATGGGCAATTAGAAGTTCAACCATTGCGGCATCGTGATACGATCGAGCAGCCAGTGCAGTGTCCGAGATGTGGTGGGTTTCACCAGGGCAGGTTGTGCACTGTGGATGAAGCTGAGCTGGAGTGCTTTAGGTGTGGTCAGGTCGGTCATCTTGCTCATGAGTGCCTGTGGCAGCCGCCCCAGTCCCAGCCATCTCTATGGCATTCCACTAGCCTGGCGAGTCAGGGATCCCGACGTGCACGAGTCACTTGACCGGGAGGAGTTGACGTGCCCATCTCTTGGGAGGTACGCATGAATTTTTTGATTATTATGTGTTGTGTTTGCGTTTAATTCCGTTGTTTCTCCATTATAATTGTGCTTCCTTGTGCTCGTGTTTTTCCCGATGGGTGTTCGGAAGTCTCCGGAAGCATCTTGTATGAGGGCAATGGTGCTGCCTGTAAAGTTTGTGTGCTCATCCCTCCTCGTGTCTTGGTGCGTAGGTGTTGTCGAGGTCATGTAGAGTCAGGCGTGTTGAGTCACCAACCAAGATGGTGTGTCGTGTTTATGGCTGGTGTTGAACTTCCTCGTTGTGCCCTGATGTTTTGACCTGCGTGTGTAGGTGGTTTGCCAGGTGAGGAAGGGAGTTGGTGTTCCAGAATCGAGGAGTATGGGTCCCTCTACCTCCATTTATGGATTCGGATAGTTTGGATGGAGGCCGTGTCATGGCAGATGCTAGTTTTTTTCCCCGTCTTTGTGATGTCTTCGCTGCAGAGTGTGCATCAGAAGCATGGTGGGCCCATAACCCACATGCTCCAGGATCGGATTGGTAGCGACGTATAGTGTGCGTCTCTATGTGAGCGTGCATCCTGGAGGCTCCTGAGTCGGTTGTGGAGAATTACCTTTGGAAAAAAGGTTGTATTGGCCATGTGAATGGCCTTGGGTTGCCGTGCGTCGGTGGCAGTATTGTGCTGAGTGGCGCTAGCAGAATTGAGGATCGAGGAGCTCAGTTGTAAGAATGACCGGATGAGGATGAGTATTGCGCCAGTTATCCCATGTATTGTGTTGGGTGGCTCAAGATGGAGCCACCTAGCGACTGGTATTGAGGTAGGTTGTGACCTTTTGGGCTGGTCATATGGCGCTGGCATTTGGTGCTCAGAGATGAGCTTGTGTGTTGACCGACCTTGGTCGGTGTGGATGTTTTGAGGGTGGATCCGAGGAATGAAAGGTGCTGGTGTTGGCAGTGAGATCCTGTGTGGATGCCATGTTGAGTAGCCAAGAAGTTGCTGGAATTGTTAAGCGCCCTTACGTTGTGTGGTTTAGAGCGCCGGTGATTCGGCGGGCGTGACATCCGAGATCGATTTAGTGATGTGATGGTTTTAGATGGAGTGCTTATATTTGACAAGACTCGAGAGAGTTTGGAGCTTGATGCACCTGGTGGTTCCATTATCCAGATTATGGTGTTCCCTTGGCTCGGAGGGAGCGGTGTAAGGGGACTTGGTGTGTGGGCGCTGGATGTTGATTCCTTTTAAGCAGCCATCAAGCGAAACTGTGGTGTTGGTTGTGCGGTTTGGACGATTGTGATATAGAACGGGTGTCTTCTCAACGAAAGGATCGCCCGAAGTGTGAATGTGAGTTGGGAGCCCGCCATTGGAAAGGAGGTTGCGGCGGAGTGCCCAGGATTATTGTGGTTGAGAAGTTTGAGGCTCACGAGGGTGACCTCGTTGTTCTTTCTCCTCTCGAGAAGTTGGATTGGCCAGATGGCCATGGAGGACCTAGATGGTGCCGGAGGATCGGTTTAGTGGCCCTACTGCAAAGCAGGAGAGGTTTGTAGCCAGGGACTTTTGGTCGATATGTGATTGGCGATTGGCAGAGGATGTTCTGCAGTCGGTATCGGATCGATGATCTGATCAGTCTGTGTTATGAGTTTTGGATTATGAGGTCCCAGGTAGTTGTTTATAACGTGTCCCTTAGGTGGGCGGTGAGACATTGGTTTTGGGACCGGTGTGACTGGCAAGCCTTGAGGTGTTCGGCTCTAGATCGTGTGTCGCTGTGTTAAGGAGTTGGTTGTGTGTTGTTTGCGAGATTTTCCATTGGGTTTGCTCTTCCCCCATGAGTTTTGTGTATGTCCTAAATTTTAAGGATGAAATTTCTGTAAGGGGGGAGGACTGTGACACCCCGTATTTTCAGATCATATTTTCACGGGATGCCGATCGTGTTCGAGCGGGTTTTAGACTTTTATATCGGATTGTCAGACCCTCAAGTGGTGTGTGTGAATTATTTTGGGTCCGTGGCGACGCGTGGAGCGGCCTAGACTTTTTCTGGAATTTTTTCAGAGTCAGAATGTATTTTTCGGGGTTTTTTCGTAGCATTGGAATTTTTGAAAAAAAAAAGGAAATAAAAAAATAAAAATATTCCTATTCAACCCCCCTCTCCTTACCTTTCTCCCTCACTCTTGTAACCCTCTCTCCCTCTCCCCCATTCTCTTCCTCTCACTCTCACGTCTCTCCCTCTCTCCCTCTTCTTCTCCGGCGGTCGACGGGAGGACGTACGGCGAGGCGGAGGACGGCGCGAGCGACGAGTGGTAAGGATCGGAGCGAGAGATGGTGGCGTGGCGAGGTGGCTTTTGCATTTTTGGGAAGAACCGGCCATGAACGAGGTGTTCTGAGCATGGATCAATGTGACGACCCGGATCTCGGATACCGGATATACCCGATAGGACTACCGAGCAGACCCGATACCACTTGGAACCCATGAAGTCTCCTAAGAGCTACAAAGCTCCAAAGGGAAAAAGAATTGTCGTGAAGTACATTGAAGCCATAGAGAAATAACAGTAAGCAATTAAATTTCATTAGATCGATTTGCTAAAGTAGCGGAAATAAAATTACTTTTTAATTAACAGTTAAAGTTTAACAATTATACCAGAGTCCAGTCCAAAGGAAAGACAAGCAGTACAGTCAACAGAAGGGAAAACGTACACTGAGGTCGGGGGAAGCCCGACGCAGGTACTGCTGGCAGCTACGAACTCGCCACACCAGGAACCGCAGAAGCAGAACAACGCCACCCACCTGAAAAGTAGGGGTGAGCCTCGTGTCACTGGCCCAGTAGGGGTCACGCGGATCCCCACTGAAAAATACGCAGTAACACGGAACGATGAGAACAGCAGGTGTAGTAAAGCAGAAAAACTAAACTACAAAGCTGTAAAAGAAAATCGAAACGGAAGGAGTAGAGCAGCTAAAAGAAAAAGAAAAGCCATACTGAACAAAACACGTCTGCAGAACTAACCTCGGCCCCTAAGCTACTCCAAACAACAACAGCAACAGATGGGTAAACTCTGATCTGACGAAGTCAGGAGTTGCCGATCTGTTGGCAAGCACGAGGCCCAAGATGAAGGCCTACGAAACCAGACAACAAGTCTAGAAAAGACCTAGACAGACACAGACGGCCTAAAGCATACACAACTCGATTGTTGTGCACGCTCTTCTAGACACGACCACACACACACGACTAGAACATCGTGCACAAGACACAACACTGACCTCGGGCAAGACCACGAGAGGACAAACACGGAAAGGTCACGACACACAAGAAACACGAGAGTCACGTGTCACATGACGGAAGTACCCCCTCACTAGAAGAACAGCCAACTGCGTCCACTGACGTCTTATGATGCGCCTACAAGCGTCTCGTCTACTATGCCGCCCAAACCACGACAGAGACTAAGACATTGAACCAGAACATGAACTACAGTAACGAGTGACTAGACAGGGGAACGCCCGTCGACGTCAATCCAAAGCCCCTGACCACGTGTGCACACACCAACTCTTGCTAGAGAACCAGGCCTCTAGCTAGTTTTCCCCACCCAGCAGGACGCTACAGTACAGTGGGAGACCACGGAAACTAGCTTACAAACCGTATATCAGGAACTGCCCCGCCACAAGGGCCGACATGCCATAACGTGTCGTAAGGGTACAACTAGTGGAGGCTCACAAGACACAGACTCCAAAACACGAGTGCCGGAGTACAAACAGGCAACGAAGCACTGTCGTACGTACTACGAAGCATAGGACACGAGGTAGCATACCAGACTGCCATCGGACTCAGGACAAGGCAACTAGACCTGAAAACACAATGATCCTTGAGTCTCACGACTCGGAATCAAGATCGTCGTACAAAGCGGAACAAGCCGCCAATCGGTCTATTCCTAAGCCAGAGGAAACGACATGCTCGCGTGAAATGACACACGGAGACCTGAGGGATTAACAGGACTCTCAGCACGCCTGGACATGCAAACCGAGGTAAAATGATACCTCGAGGCATCCAGAACCACGTCTCGAACTGGACAGAATCGCCGAGACACTCAAGGTTACCTGTCAACCACTGGGTCACCTCGAGTGGACCGGAACCCCGAAAATGATGATTCTACAGTAGGAAAGAAAATCCTACTTCCAGCAAGAAAACTCATGGCTACCTCCTAACACGGTCTTAGCCCTCATAGGACATCAAAAGATATCCACGGGAACGGCAAACCCCAAGGTCAAGCCAAGATATACGGAAATCAAAATGACGGGAGACGACACTCTGGGCATAAGCGATCCATCATTCAACTGCTAGAGAAACCAAGCAGTCAAGGAGGAAACCGCTATGCACACAGAGACAAGAACATTGGGGGTCAGGGGTAGAGCCACGAGGCGGCTGTAGCGGTCAAGGATGAACCACTAGACTCAGCCAACTCCAGCCGACCTGCCCAATGAATAACCAAATGAATCGATGACAGACACGCTACACGGACTAGGCGGTCCAAGAGACAACTGCCACACTAACCGCCCAAAGATACTGACCTAAGACAAACGACTCGTAGCGGCCTAAGGAAGGCGCACTATAGCGAAGAAACGCATGAAGGTTGGGCCGCCAAGGTCAACCGACTTAAAATCTTAACTAGGTCTAAACCACGGCAAAACGAATGCTGAGGTAGACCACAGGCCATCGAGGCCATTCCCTCAAGACGGGAACTCAAGGAAGGCCACTTACATGCTGGGGAACCCCACCGCACTCACACCGATACACGGTGACTCGATCGAGGGTAACACAAAGCTCGAAACACGCATGCCTTCGGGCATGCTAATCGAGGTAACACGGCACCTTCTGACACCCCAGAAACAAGGACACGGAGTCCACGGGGTGTCCGGGACACTCACGAGGCCATAGGTCAATCATTGGGTCTCAATCGGACCGACCAGGACTCAAAACGGGCAAAAACAATGCATTTCGGTCGACCTGACCCCTAGGGGCGGTCGACCTATCGGTCGACCGGCCCTGGGCGGTCGGTCGACCGGCCCTGGGCGGTCGGTCGACCGGACCGAACGGTCCACCTGCCCGCTGGCGCGAACGCCGGCCGGTCGACCGGCTAGCCTGTGGCGGTCGACCGGTCACGACAGGAAACCAGCCGGACTGCGCCCTAAAACCCGAATCCACACCCCGTTCGATCCCGATCGAAGGGGAAACATACATAACGTCACAGAACGACGATAAACAACATTTAGACTCCAACGGGAGTCGAATAGACCAAGAAACGGCAAGAAACGGGCGATTTCAACGAATCGACCCTAAATGAGTCACCGGGGTTCCCGGACTCGTATCGGCCCCAAATGACAACCAAACGACACGAAATCAGCGGATCTGGAACGCTGACATTCCAGGGATTCGATTGATACCAACTGATCTAAAAAACGTCGCTATTTTCCAGCAAACCCTACGAACTTCACAAAAGCGTGATTTTACCGAAACTGAGCGAAACCCGCTCAAATTCGCACCGAACAACGCAAAATTACAGGGAAACGTGCAGGAAGAGTAGGTGGTCCGTCTCCCTACCTCCATCGAAGAAACCGTGCGCCGAAGCGACTAAACCGCGCCAAAATCCACGTCGCGAGCTCGACCGTCGGCTTTGAATCCACCATTCGGGATCGCGTCAAAACCGATCCGATCCTCACCCGATCGCGCACCTCATGGACACCTCGCCGTCGCCACCTCGCCCACGAGCCTCCTCCGTCTGCAACCGGAGCCGAGAGGGCGAGAGAGGAGAGAAAATGGGAGAGAGAGAGAGGGTCGCGCGCGAATGAACGGGAGGAGAGAGGAAGAAGAAAGAAAAAGAAAAAAGAAAAAGAAATTAGGAATTTTGCTAATTTCTGAAAATTTGATAATTAGCCCAAAAATAGACTAATTCAAAAAAATACACAAAAATAGCTGAAACGATCGTCTCGAAGAGTACATCACAACTGCAGCATCTACGAGTCGATGAACTGAGAAACAAACTTACCGTAGGGTTCCGTAACTAGTACTAGAGAAAAACTCACACGAATCGTTAAACTCAACTCAGGACCCACAAAAGTGATCCGAAACTCTCCGAAAAGGATCCGAAAGACCTAATAAAGATCCGACAAGAATCCAGGACATTACATCCTCCCCTTCTTTAAGAAATTTCATCCTCAAAATTTAAGGACTAGCAAAGGAGAAGTAGGGAAGAACAACCCCAAGACACCGCTTGAAACAGTGTGAATCTCGAAAAACACCACTCAGAGGAACACTGTCAGACCATAATCACGGGCACACGCTCTGGAGCGAGCACAGCACAAGAGAACACAAGTCCGACACCTCTGAAGTAAGGCAATGTCACTTATGTCTCACAGGAAAGGAGACATGACCCATGCCACGACAATAGCTATCGGGAAAACAAAACGATATACACGGCAAGCATCAGCTTAAACAAGGAAGCATAGTCCTCTCAGTTGACTGCTCGACACATCACCGGCTCCAGTGTCAAAGGCAACAGGGAACACCTGGCACACAGGACACCAAAGATAGCACCGGACCATAAGCACAATCAAGTCAGTCCTCTCTCAGATATTACATCTGATTAAATCGCAAGCTCACTCTACCAGGAGAAGAGTACAGCAAGGCTAACCGACAAGGCCTGGTCCATACAGTGCCAAGACAGACAGACAAAATCATAGAGAAACAGTGATAAAATGACAACAGCAGCACTTGCAAGATTTCGGCTCCGTACTGAACACAAAACCACGGAACACCCCTGCAAGCTAGGTCACATCAAGGCACAATGACAGCTGAATGCATGACCATAAGGGACGAGTCATGCATCAAGCACGTTCACCAAGAAAAGACCCACGACGATGAAAATGACAATCTTGGGAAATGCATCTCAAGGGCCATGATCACATCCCGAGAGCACAATACCCAAGAAAAGAATTGTAGAGCAGAGGGTACTCAACCAGTAGAAATGCCAAAAGATTTCCAAATACTCGCAAATGCCAGTGCCAACACCAGAATGACTCCAGCAACGACACGGTAAGAGACCACATCAAGGCACATGAAGCCAAGATGAAGTCACATCGAGAAAAACAATTCTCTCGACCGGTCAGAATCTTACAACAACGATCCTCGACCTGTGGGTTATCAGCCCACACGCTTCTGCTGCGCACTCAAACAACGCACACAGGCATCTGGAATATCTCGGTATCTGCATCTCAGCACACACTCGGCGCCATCACAATTCATGAAAATCGTAATATAACACGCCACGAGTACTAATCCTGTGAACAACCCATCACAAAATAGCCTAAGTGCAAAGAAGGAGAGTACCAGCTTCAGCACAAAGCACAAAGAAAGGCTAATCTCAGCTTACCATTACGTCCTGAAAGAAATAATGAGCCTTCACAACACATCGGCCGCTAGACACGGCATGACAAAACACGGTGTACAATGGCTCTCGACACAAAGATTGGGTCCAAAGCCAGGCAACCGTAACCCAAGGAGAAGATCATGCTTAGAATAAACGATGTCCACACTTAAGCAGACACGGGACAAAGGCATCACCAAGATAGCAATTCCAAGGCTTACCTCGAAAAGACTCCACCAAGCGGAACGAGAAGCATCAAGCTCGACTAATAGAAGCTCACCAGGAAGGAAAAATCCTAGGCTCGCCTGAGCATCTTCTCAATCGAGGAATCTAATCTAGCACTTCAACAGAAGCGAGACACATCAGGAGCTGCACAGACTTAAGCTGGGATGACCAAAACAACGTAAGTACGTGTACGGCCATCACACCAACTCGAAAAAGTCATCAGCCACCTGAACAAACAACGGAAAATCTTGAATAATGTACTGCAGATTCAAGCCTATCAGCGAACTCTGCCAAGTATAGCACGATCGAGACAAACACAACGGCGAAAAAGAGCATCCCATCGCATCTTGACAAGAGCAAAACCATCTCGTACAGTGCCAACATGGAACGCACAAAACGCACACGGAAAATGAAGCGACAAAGAATCGCGAAACCTAAAGCCAGCTGTAGACTGTGCTAGACTTTCAGGACTCTGGAAACTATATATCTCGGATTCCCATGTACTTCACACAATAATGCTCTGATACCAGCTGTGACGACCCGGATCTCGGATATCGGATATACCCGATAGGACTACCGAGCAGACCCGATACCACTTGGAAGCTGTGAAGCCTCCCAAGAGCTGCAAAGCTCCAAAGGGAAAAAGAATTGTCGTGTAGTACATTGAAGCCACAGAGATATAATAGTAAGCAATTAAATTTCATTAGATCGGTTTACTAAAGTAGCAGAAATAAAATTACTTTTTAATTAACAGTTAAAGTTTAACAATTATACCAGAGTCCAGTTCAAAGGAAAGATAAGCAGTACAGTCAACAGAAGGGAAAACGTACACTGAGGTCGGGGGAAGCCCGACGTAGGTACCGCTGGCAGCTACGAACTCGCCACACCAGGAACCGTGGAAGCAGAACAACGCCACCCACCTGAAAAGCAGGGGTGAGCCTCGTGTCACTAGCCCAGTAGGGGTCACGAGGATCCCCACTAAAAAACACGCAGTAACACGGAACGACAAGAACAGCAGGTCTAGTAAAGCAAGAAAACTAAACTACAAAGATGTAAAAGAAAACTGGAACGGAAGGAGTAGAGCAGCTAAAAGAAAGGGAAAAGCCGAACTGAACAAAACACGGCTGTCGAACTAACCTAGGCCCCTAAGCTACTCCAAACAACAACAGCAACAGATGGGTAAACTCTGATCTGATAAAGTCAGGAGTTGCCGATCTGTTGGAAAGCACAAGGCCCAAGACGAAGGCCTACGAAACCAGACAACAAGTCTAGAAAAGACCTAGACAGACACAGACGGTCTAAAGCATACACGACTCAATTATCATGCACGCTCTTCTAGATATGACCACACACACACGACTAGAACGTCGTGCACAAGACACAACACTGACCTCGGGCAAGACCACGAGAGGGCTAACCCGGAAAGGTCACGACGCACAAGAAACATGAGAGTCACGTGTCACGTGACGAAAGTACCCCCTCACTAGAAGAACAGCCAGCTGTGTCCACTGACGTCTTATGCTGCGCCTACAAGCGTCTCGTCTACTATGCCACCCAAACCATGACAGAGACTAAGACACTGAACGAGAACATGAACTATAGTAACGAGTGACTAGATAGGGGAATGCTCGTCGACGTCAGTCCAAAGCCCATGACCATGTGTGCACACACCGACTCTTGCTGGAGAGCCAGGCCTCTAGCTAGTTTTCCCCACCCAACAGGACACTACAGTATAGTGGGGGCCCACGGAAACTAGCTTACAAACCGTATATTGGGGAACTGCCCCGTCACAAGGGCCGACACGCCGTAACGTGTCGTAAGGCTACGACTTGTGGAGGCTCACAAGACACAGACTCCAAAACATGAGTGCCGGAGTACAGACAGGCAAAGAAGCACTGTCGTACGTACTACGAAGCACAGGACACGAGGTAGCATACCAGACTGCCATCGGACTCAGGACAAGGCAACTAGACCTGAAAACACAACGATCCTTGAGTCTCACGACTCGGAGTCAAGATCGTCGTACAAAGTGGAACAAGCTGCCAATCGGTCTATTCCTAAGCCAGATGAAACGACATGATCGCATGAAATGACACACGGAGACCTGAGGGATTAACAGGACTCTCAGCACCCCTGGACACGCAAACTAAGGTAAAATGATACCTCGAGGCATCCATAACCACATCTCGAACTGGACAGAACCACCGAGACACTCAAGGTTACCTGTCAACCACTTGGTCACCCCGGGTGGACCGGAACCTCGACAATGATGATTCTACAGTAGGAAAGAAAATCCTACTCCAAGCAAGAAAATTCCTGGCTACCTCCTAACACGGTCTTAGCCCTCATAGGACATCAAAAGATATCCACGGGAATGGCAAACCACGAGGTCAAGCCAAGATATACGAAAATCGAAACGACGAGAGACGACACTCTGGGCATAAGCGATCCATCATTCAGTTGCTAGGGAAACCAAGCAGTCAAGGAGGAAACCGCTATGCACACAGAGACAAGAACATTGGGGGTCAGGAGTAGAGCCACGAGGCGACTGTAGTGGTCAAGGATGAACCACTAGACTAAGTCAACTCCAGCTGACCTGCCCAACGAACCACCAAACGAATCGATGACAGACACGCTACACGGACTAGGCAGTCCAAGAGACAACCGCCACACTAACCGCCCTAAGATACTAACCTAAGACAAATGACTCGTAGCGGCCTAAGGAAGGCGCGCTACAGCGAAGAAACGCATGAAGGTTGGGCCGCCAAGGCCAACCGACTTAAAATCTTAACTAGGTCTAAACCACGGCAAAACAAATACCGAGGCAGACCACAGGCCGCCGAGACCATTCCCTCAAGATGGGAACTCAAAGAAGGCCACTCACATGCGGGAGAACCCCACCGCACTCACACCGATACATGGTGACTCGATCGAGCGTAACACAAAGCTTTCGGGCACACTAATCGAGGTAACACGGCACCTCCCGACACCCCAGAAACAAGGACACGGAATCCACAGGGTGTCTGAGACACTCACGAGGCCATAGGTCGCTCATTGGGTCTCAACCGGACCGACCAGGACTCAAAACGGGCAAAAACACTACATTTCAGTCGACCTGACACCTAGGGGCGGTCGACCTAACAGGGTCGGTCGACCGGCCCTGGGCGATCGGTCGACCGGATCGAACGGTCCACCTGCCCACTGGCGCGAACGCCGATCAGCCGACCGGCTAGCCCGTGGCGGTCGACCGGTCACAGCGGGAAACCAGCCGGACCGCGCCCTAAAACCCGAATCCATACCCCGTTCGATCTCAATCGAAGGGGAAACATACATAACGTCGCAGAACGATGATAAACAACATTTAAACTCCAACGGGAGTCGAATCGACCAAGAAACGGCAAGAAATGGGCGATTTCTACGAATCGAACCTAAATGAGTCACCGGGGTTCCTGGACTCGTACCGGCCCCAAATGACAACCAAACGACACGAAATCAGCGGATTTGGAACACTGACATTCCAGGGATTCGATTGATACCAACCGATCTAAAAACTGTCACCGTTTTCTGGTGAACCCTACGAACTCCACAACAGTACGATTTTACCGAAACTGAGCGAAACCCGCTCAAATTCACACCGAACAACGTGAAATTACAGGAAAAATATGCAGGAAGAGTAGGTGATTCGTCTCCCTACCTCCATCGAAGAAATCGTGCGTCGAAGCGACTAAACCGCACCTGAAAACCACGTCACGAGCTTGACCGTCGGATTTGAATCCACCATTCGGGATCGCGCCAAAACCGATCCGATCCTGGCCCGATCGCGCACCTCATGGACCCCCCACCGTCGCCACCTTGCCCACGAGCCTCCTCTATCAGCAGCCGGAGCCGGGAGGGCGAGAGAGGAGAGAAAATGGGAGAGAGAGAGAGGGTCGCGCGTGAATGAATGGGAGGAGAGAGGAAGAAGAAAGAAAAAGGAAAAAGAAAAAGAAATTAAGAATTTTCCTAATTTCTAAAAATTTGATAATTAGCCTGAAAATGGACTAATTCAGAAAAATAAGCAAAAATAGCCGAAACGGTCGTCTCAAAGAGTACATCGTAATTGTAGCGTCCACGAGTCGATGAACTGAGAAACAAACTCATCGTAGGGTTCCGTAACTAGTATGAGAGAAAAACCCACACGGATCGTTAAACTCAACTCAGGACCCACAAAAGTGATCTGAAACTCTCCGAAAATGATCCAAAAGACCTAATAAAGATCCGACAAGAATCCAGGGCATTACAATCAACATCCCCTCTTCGTGGGTTCTCCGTAAGAGGTAGGGGATGGATCCTTACCTCCCTTGCATTAAATTCTCGTGTTTTCATGTCGATCGGTGCGAGATCGAGCGGGTTTCTTTCTTGTTGGGGTTTTATGCATGTTTCGGGATGAGTGATGATTTCATCGTTCTGGGCGATGATTGCTTGCGTGTTTGTTTGAATGGATGTTGGGGAATGATTCCTCCTTGCTTTTCCCATTTTTCCCTGTGGTTTCAGGCCATGGTGAAGCCGAGAGTGAGTTTGTTCTTGTTTCGGGAAGGGTCCAATCATGATTCGGGGTGAGCGTCGATTCCGCAGTTTTGATCATCGATTCGCAACCCATTGGGTCCCAATGAGTGTACTTGAGGTTGGGAATTGATTCCCCAAGCTTCCCGCTCGCAATGGGGGCGAGACGGGCGTGGAACGGGGCCCAAAGGGGCTCTTCCGTCAGTTGGTCGCCAGAATCGATCGACCATTCAAGTGGAACAGTCGACTGGTTCTGGCAGGAACAAAGAGCTAATGTACAGGTGGGTTCGGTCGACCGAACCCCTGGTTTCGGTCGATCGACCCAGGGTAGTTCGACCTACCCAGAGGGGCAGGTCGACTTGTTTTCAAGGGTTTTTACCCCTGGGAGTTTCAGTCGACCGACCAGACCTAGCTGGTCGACCGAACTCCCCTAGCCTTTGGTTTTACCGGCCTATTCAGCCCCGAAAATGTGGTTTTTCACCCCGAATCCAAAACTTAATATTTTACTCACCTAAACCCGTGGGAATTGGGCCATTTCGGTCTTGTGAGGGCGACGGTCGCCCGAGGATAAATTCACGTAGTTCAAGGGTTCATGTAGCACCCTAAGATCCGAATACCGGGAGAGACCCGATAACCCAAATCTCGAACCGCCATCCACGAGCTCGAAGACTCAGAAGGGTTAAGAAAGAATGGTGTGGAAATACACAAGAATCAAAAATAATAGCAGAGTTACGCAGTTAAATGAATTAAGCGGGAAGCAAAAATGATAATAATTAAATTACATGGTCCACAAAATAACAACAATAGCCCACAACTAGTACAGTCCAAGGAAAGTACAGTTATGTGGGGGCATACCCCAGAACTGACAACTGGCAACTAACCATGGGCACCTGAACCATGTGGAGCCTCGGAAGCGCTCCCCTGAAGCCTCGTCTCACCTGAAACGTGAAAAACACGCAGGGAATGAGCCTTAAAACAAAAGGCTCAGTAGGGATCCCTCGGTCCCCACCTCGCAAATCGAGAAACTGCACAGAAAGTAACTACAAGCTACCGCGAACAAGACGTAGAACGGAGAGCCACAGAAATAAATAAACGAGAAAGCTCTACTACCCCTAGTACCAAACACGGCATAAAAACTGAGACAACTCGTCAAAATTCAAGAGTCGCTACCAGACAAAGACAGGAGTACCATCCATTAGAAGCAAGGCCGACTGCGTCCACTAACGTCTTAGGTCGCGCCTCGGGTGTCCCCCTCGACCCCTGGTGGAACGGGGACACCGTACAAGTAACCACAAAACATGTGACTAGCTGGCGTCGCGCTCGTCAGCGCGGGTCCAACCGCCCCCAACCACATGTGCACACACAGACCGTACGTCTCTGGTCTGGCCCTCTGACTGGTTTTCCCCTCAGCTGGACTTTGGCTGTTAGATGTGGGGCCCGACAGAAATCAGTCTAAAACTATCTCTTAGGGTAGCCTCATCACCACTCCCTGGTGGGACCACTCGTGTGTCGGAAGGCTACGACTAGTGGAGGGTCACTGAAGGAGTAGACTCTCTAGTCAACAGGAAAACAACGTCTGAACCGGACAAAGTACAAGGACCGCTCCTCGTACCGACACCGACTCTCGGTGACACGAGCGGAAGACACTACCTCCTGGGACCCCACGGCACCCTACACGTGGCCCTCACATGATGCCCAGCATCAGTCGGACCACCGGTCAGCACGTGGATCGAGGTCCACTCACCCGAGACTCGCATCGGCAAGAAAAGAACTCCGGTCGGACAAAACACATAGAGCGGTCCTCTCTGGACCGCCTCTGGGTGAAACGGTCTACAGCTAGACCGCCCAAAGGCTAAGCGGTCCTCTCTAGGCCGCCTAAATCACCCATGGCAAGAACGGTCCTATGCAGGCCGTTCAGGGCATAAACGGTCCAATACTGGACCACCCCAGGGTTAGGACGGTCTCCAATGGGACCGTCCAACTTTGGAGTGAGCAAAGAGTTAAACGGACATCCCCAGACCGCTCAGGACCTAGACGGTCCAACGATAGGCCCCTTGAGGAGTGAAACGGTCTCCCACAGGACCGCTCAAAGCCCAACGGCCCAAAACACCAAACGGTCACCTTATGACCGCATGAAACTGGAGGGGTCACCCAGGGACCGCCCAGAGGAACTAAACGGTCGCCTCTAGACCGTCCAGACCCAACACTGCTCAACGGTCAAATCACAACGGTCAGAACACCTCGAAGACCACGCTGGTCCCTAGGGCTAAACGGTCTGCCAAGTGGCCGCGCAGTATTGGGCGGTCTATCGAATGACCATCCACCCTGCCGACACTCCAAGGCCCAAATGGTCCATATGGGGGCCGCCCAAACCAATGGAACGGTCCATATGGGGGCCGTCCAACACAATAGAACGGTCCACCCTGGACCACCTACCCATTAAGCGGTCACTGTTAAACCGTTTTTATTCCGTGAAACCGAAAACGGTGGGAATGGCCTCAAAACCCAATTCCACGCCTCAATCACCCTCGGGTGATGGGGAAACAAAGGGGGAACTCATCCCCAAGACCCTAGGCATCCATTGGTGCCTCCGGAACTCCAAATGGATTTCCCCATCCCGAGTTCAAACGAACCCCTCTCGACCTCCCGTTGGCCTAGAAATCACGGGAAGGGAAACTACGGAGCTAGGGGACCGTCACCCTACCTCGGGGTCGCCCGAAACGCCGAGGATCGCCGTCGATCTTCAAAAGACCGCTTGAAACCCTCGTTCTTCCACAAGCTTCCCACAAGCTCTGCACGCCGCCACGATCACCTCGACGCCACCATCGTCGCCACGCCGTCACCCACCGCCATCTGCAACCGGAGGGGCGCCGCCGCGATCACGTCGAAGGAAGAGAGAGGAAGAGGGGGGCGGACGTGTGCGCTCACGGGAGAGGGGAGGAAGAAGAAGAAAGAACAAGAAGAAAGAAAATATAGAAAAAGAATTAGGGAATTTATAGAAAATCCTGATTTTTTGGAAAATATCAAAAAATAAAAAATACGTTTCTGCGATCCTTGAAACTCGCCGGTCGCACCGGTACCACCTGCGGGGTAGGTGAACGACACGGTTCACCCGCTACGGGGTTCCGTAGGTTTGCCGGAGAAAAACACGCAGAAACACGCGAAAATGTCGGAACATGTTCTGGAGCCTCCGAAACTGATCCGAAACACACGGATCCGAACACGAAAGATGTCCGAAGGATAATTACGGACACAATGGGAATAAATTCTCTGACAAAATTGATCCGGGACCCAAGAAGAATGATTCGAAGGGTCTGGGATATTACAGCCCTCCCTCCTTAAACAAATTTCATCCTCGAAATTTAAAACAAGCACAGGGGGAAAAGAAGAGGGGAACTCACTCGAACATGTAAGAGAACTGCTGACGCATCTCGTCCTCACGCTCCCAAGAAGTCTCACCGCTAGAGTGCCGCTGTCACACCACCTTAACCAGAGGAATAACCGTGTTCCGTAGGTGCTGCTTGTTAGTGTTGGTGTGCTACAGGCCAATTTCGGGTCGGGTAGGCCCAATAGTTGTACGATCTTGTTCGTTAATAAAGTGGTGTTTGAGCGTAAATATGCGATTGTGTTACTTTACGTTGTCCCTAGGATATGTGGTTGTAAAGTCAGCTCGAGATGAGATCTCGAACATGAGACTTACTTTACATGAACACAGACCTTAAACTGTTCCTGGTTGGAGGGTAATCACTCAGGGACTTTGATTACCTATTAAACCAGTACACATGATGTGTCAGTGACCAGTCTCATGGTCATTGGTGCGGGGCACCAACACATATGTGTAGGTGTATGTCCTTGGAGGATGTGCACTGAACTGATCCGCTATTGGATCTTCAGATGGTTGATTATACCTAATGTCAACTGAAGATCCAACGGTCACAATAGCATCGTTGGTCCTTTGACCTGAGATATTGATCGGATCTTACACGAGGACTGGAATTGTTTAATTATTTAGCTAAGTGACTTTAACCATAAGTCATGAGTTGTCGAGTCATTAACCACTCCAGGAGATGTGTGAAGATCATCAATGGTCAAGAGGGGATCGCTCACTGTCGGGTATATATCAGACAGCTAATGGGTCATGACATTGACGCTCCGTTAAATCCCTGGCCAGGGTCGTGTGAGTTCGTTTAGAACGGACGTCATACACTTTAAGGGGGTCATAGTCAAATGGCACGATCATGGGGTTTGACAGAAACCATACCCTCGATCATACCAGACTCATAGAATGAGCGAGGGATTATATCGATGCGGTAACTGTGGACTTACAGGTACGAGACAGGCTGGTTTAAACCCGACGTCCTCTAGGATCACGCGAATTTGCTTGACCCAACGTGATCGAAAGGTTCGGAATAAATTAAACTATTATTCGGCTCTTGTAGAAGCGAAGAATATGTTTAATTTACTTCTAATTAGAAATTAGAAGTTAATGGGCCTTAAACTAGAGTGACTATGGGCCTAGAGGATCACACACAATGGATTCTTGGGTGACGGATTATTGTTATACAAGTGTATGTATTAATTCCTTTTGGAAAGGAGTGTAAATGGAGCTTAATACATATGTATAATAATAGATAGGACATATATACAGTTTCGGTCTTTTGGAATCCTTTCCTAAAAAGCCTAAACTCGATATATAGATCCTACGTGAAGCTCATTCGAGCTTCTTCTTTCCTTCCCTTAAGCTAACCAAGCATTAAGCTTAAGGGAGAGGATTAGTCTCCCCCCTTTCTCCCTCTTGCTCTCTCTCTCTCTAGAAGGTGATAGAGTCGGGGATAGTCGTGCCGGGGAGGTACCGTCGCTGCGCAAGGGTCCGTGTGGATCGTCTCTAGAGGCCGTACTGTTGTGCGGCGTGGTTTCTCTGCATCGGGCTTAGCGGACAGCGTCGTTCCGCGCAAGGTGAAACACGCAATCCGTAATTAGGGTATTAGAAACACCGATTAGAGCACAGATTAAGCTTTCCACAACACCGGGATCGGGTAAATGTATTTTTGCTATCCGCTGCGTAGCCCGTAGGTGCTGTGCGAAACCTTACAGTGGTATCAGAGCCAGGTTCGCGCTCTGGTCGGTGTTTTATCGCCGTTTAAAACCATGTTTTAGGGGCAATTTAAATCTTCAATTATTATATATAAAAAGAGATTTGGACATCTCTGTTCTCTCTGGATGCTGGGCATCCAAGCAGCAAACTTTTTTATAAAAAAAAAATTTTTTTTGGGGCGCCACTGGGCGCACTGCGCCCACCGCGTGGCTCACGCTGGCGCGCCGCGTGGTGCACGCTGGCGCGGCCGCGTGGCCCACGCGAGCGCCCCGCGTGGCGCACGCGGG
This sequence comes from Amorphophallus konjac, assembly GCA_022559845.1. NCBI lineage: Eukaryota > Viridiplantae > Streptophyta > Magnoliopsida > Alismatales > Araceae > Amorphophallus > Amorphophallus konjac. The sequence continues at coordinate 126,181,790 of CM040117.1, read as the reverse complement.
GCGGGTGCCGCCCGTGTGGTTGCGGCCCCGCGTGGCATGCGCCGCCCCGCGGGGTCAGCGCCCGCTAGGAGGGATGCGGGCGCCGCCCGCAGCGCGCGGGTCACGCCCGCAGCGCGCGGGTCAGCACCCGCGCCTGCGGGGAGGACCCGCGCAAATGAAAATAAAAATTTGTTTTTTTTTGTTTTTTTTTTAAGGGAAAATTTGTTTGTTTTTATTTATATGTGCAGGTAATATAATAATATATATATTATATATATATATATATTAACATGCACAGTAAATTAATTAGAATTTTATCTATTAAGTTAAATAGTGTTACCTCAAAAGTAAATGTCAAATGTTAAATTTTATTTAATCAATTTGAATTTACCGAGGTGAGTTAATCATTATTTACCTTGAGATAAAATGGTAATAATTGAAGTTACTTCAGTAAATTTTAATTTTTGAATTTTTTATTATTAGATTTTTAGAAAATTCTAATTTTGAATTTTATTGAAGTTAAATGTGAAAAATGCAATTATTTAAATTTTTAATTATTAGATAATTGTTAAATTTAAATTTTGAATTTTAAAAAATTACTAATTAAGGATAATTGCATTATTTTAAATTTACTTTCAAACAAAATTATTGGATATTTAGTTTGAATTTAAATTTAAATTATTGGCATATTTAAATTTTGAATTTAAATTTAATTATTGGATAATTAAATTAAAATTAAAATTTAATTAATTATCTCAATTAGATGTCCCTGTAGAAAATGATGGTTCTTTACATGCTCTACTTTATTTACCTTGTATTGGCCTGCTTGTGTGTTTAATTTTAGTTAATCTTGCTTTGATTTTTAAAATTAAACAAAGCTGGCCTGTTTTTGTTTGCACATCCCATTTTTAAATTCAAAAGTAAGGATTATTTTAAGAAAAATAACCCTTAATTGATTTTATTTGAATGGGTTGGCAAGTGATCATGGACTTGGATTAATGTAATTAATTAGGGTCTGCGAACCTCCTTTCTCTCTCTGTTGAAATTACAAATGTACTTCTATCTTCCTCAATTGTTGTACTCGCCCTAAGGGCTGCTGGAATTTGAGTCACATGTAATTTAATTTTTTCGGCCTGCGTGCCATGTAAAAGTTGTAATTAATGCGGCGTCGGAGTTTGAAAGCGCGGAGCACACCCGACGAGGACGATCCAGCTGCTTCGGAAGGGGGTCGGATGTCTTAGTTACATTAGGGTTAAAGTCCATGATCACTTGCGTTTAATTTGCATTGGATGCATTTATTTTGTGCAAACTACTAGGTACGGTAAATATATTGGATATATTTATATTACCACCTAGGGTGAGATCAAGATAAAATTGAATTCCCTCGCGCTTAAATTTTAGATCTGGTAAGCGTGGCTCTAGGAGTCGTCGTGGCCCTCCATCATTATGGAGTGAATGAACGTCTTCATTTCATAGATTTGTTGTGCTTTCCACAAGGTTCATGAGTTTGGGGGCGGGATTAAACTCCAAGGCTCGGCCTCAATGGGGTGAGGAATTGAACTCGGCCTTGTTGTGCTTTCCACAAGGGTCGAGTCATGAACTCATTGCTATGTAGTAATGATGGTTAGATTTAACCGAGAATATCCTTTGATGTGCTTTCCACAAGGGGATGATTTCTCGGGGGCCGAATATCGGATATTACATTAGATGCAAGTGCCTGTTGACTGCCCTTGAGATGGTGTATGGCTTGTTGTGCTTTCCACAAGGTCGTACATCAGTCTCGTTGGGATTCCGACCCACTATGTTGATCTCGTTGATCTCCCGTTCTATATACTGAGAGTTATATAGTCCGATCGAAAAATAATGGGACTAACTAAGATAGAAAACCACATCCAAGTTAGAATTTGAACACATGTTAAGTTATCTTTTATTTCTTATCCATATTACAATGTCGTCATCCAACCCCCTCTGTGGCATCTTGGATGTAAATCGCTTAACTGGATCGAACTACTCGGATTGGCTGCGTAACCTACGCATAGTCCTTACCGCCGAAAAGATTGCATACGTGTTGGACACGGCTCATTCTGAGCCAGCTCCTGATGCCGACGAGGGCGAGTTACTGGCTTATGCCAAGTGGTCTGAGGACTCCTCCCTTGCCCAATATTACATGTTGGCCCCTATGGCTCCCGAGCTGCAGAGGTAATTTGAAAAGACTGATTGTAGAAGTATACTTCTCAATCTACGCCAGCTCTTCGGGGAGTAGGGTAGGATTGAGAGGTATGACATCTCCAAAAGGCTTTTCAGGACACGGATGTCTGAGGGTTCATCAGTACAGGCCCATGTACTGAAAATGATGAAGTGGATAGATAGACTCAATGCACTGGGGTTCAAGTTGGATCTTGAACTGTGCATTGATCTTATACTCCAGTCATTGCCCGATTCCTTTTCTTCCTTCATCATGAACTTTAACATGAACAGGATTGAAGCAACTCTCCCAGAGCTGCTCAATATGTTAAAGAGTGCTGAATGAACCATGCAAAAAGATAAACCATCTTCGTCTGTAATGATTGTTGGCCGGGCCAACAAGAAAAGGAAGGTCTCTCAAATATCCACCACGAGTAATAAAGGGAAGGGAAAAAAAAAGGCCACAGGTAAGCAACTCGCCAAAGTTGACAAAGGGAAGGGCAAGAAGAATGAAAAGGAAGACAAATATTTTTGATGCGGGGAAACTGGACATTGGAAAAGGAATTGCAAGGCAATTCTAAATGAAGGTATTTTTGTCATAGACCTTAATTTGTCATATATGGAATCCACATCATGGGTATTGGATACTGGATGTGCATCTCATATCTGTAATTCTGTACAGGTGCTGGCAAATAGAAGACGACTAGGCAAAAAGGAGATTGAACTGAGGATGGGCAATGGAGCTTTAGTTTCTACCAAAGCTGTCGGGACTGCACGCCTCAGTTTACCTTCAGGAGTCATTCTGGAGCTGAATGACTGTTATTATGTTCCTAATATTATTAAGAACATTATTTCAATCTCTGGCTTGTATAACATTGGATATACATTGACTTTTAATAGCACTGGGTGCTCTATAATGAATAATGGTTTGATTTTAGCCAATGGTTCATTAGTCAATGGCCTTTATGTATTAGATACACGTTCTAATGTTATACAAATTTCCAATGCTGATGAAGTGAATTCTATATATCTATGGCATTGCAGACTTGGTCATGTAGGTGAGAAAAGAGTCTCTCACTTACACTCAAATGGGTATTTGAATTCATTCGAATACAAGCCATTTGATACCTGTGAGTCGTGTCTCATGGGAAAAATGACCAAGGCTTTTTTTGGTGGACATGGTGAGAGGGCTGTTGACCTTCTCGAACTCATACACTCGGAGTGTGTGGACCCATGTCCATAGAAGCAAAAGGAGGTTATCTCTATTTCATTTCTTTTATTGATGACTTCTCTAGATATGGCTATGTGTATTTAATGAGACATAAGTCACAAGCCTTTGAGAAGTTTAAGGATTACAAGAATGAAGTAGAGAAATAGACTGGTAAAAGTATTAAGGCTCTTCGATCAGATCGAGGAGGTGAATACTTAAGCCATGAATTCACTTCTTATCTTAAAGATCATGGAATAGTTTCTCAGTGGACACCACCGTATACACCACAGCACAATGGTGTATCCGAGAGGAGAAACAGGACCTTGTTAGACATGGTCCGATCCATGATGTCTATGTCAGGACTACCCTTGTCTCTCTGGGGCTATGCGTTAGAGACTGCGGCTTATTTATTGAATAGGATATCAAGTAAATCAGTTCCTTCTATAACATATGAGATATGGAAGGGCTGGAAACCAAATTTTAATCACATTAAAATTTGGGGGTGTCATGCTCATGTAAAGAAGAACGAGAGTGATAAGCTTGAGTCGAGAACCGATAAGTGTAGGTTTGTGGGATATCCAAAAGAGACGTTTGGATATTATTTCTATCACCCTTCTGAGCAAAGGGTCTTAGTGGCCAAGAGAGCTGTATTTCTGGAAAGAGAATATCTACTCCAGAAAAACAGTGGGAGCCAGATAGAATTGGACGAGGTCCAAGAACCACAACCCATAGACACACACTCATTAGATGAGACTGTATCGGTTGATCCTATTCAAGGTGAAACACTAACATTACGGAGATCTGGTAGACTACCGAGAGAACCTGAGAGATATGTTGGACATGTCTCAGATGGGTCCTCTAAGGTATGCATCGATGAGGATGATGATCCTCAGTCGTACCAGGAGGCGATCCGTAGTGTAGACTCCGAGAAATGGCAAGAGGCAATGGATTCAGAGAACTAGTCCATGTACACCAACAAAGTTTGGAACTTAGTTGATGTACCCGAAGGGAAGGTCCCAATTGGCTGCAAATAGATTTTTAAAAGAAAAATCGGTGCAGATGGACAGGTTGACACATACAAGGCTAGACTAGTGGCGAAAGGATATCGTCAAAGGCAAGGCATTGACTATGACGAGACGTTTTTACCGGTAGCCATGGTTAAGTCAATCAGAATCCTCCTTGTCATTGCTGCATACCTGGATTATGAGATCTGACAAATGGATGTGAAGACAGCTTTTCTTAATGGAAACCTGTCAGAAGAGATGTACATGGTACAGCCTGAAGGATTCACTTCCAAGCTACATCCTAATAAGGTATGCAAACTTCAAAGGTCCATTTATGGATTAAAGCAGGCATCTAGAAGCTGGAACTTAAGATTTGACGAGGCTGTCAAATCTTTCAACTTCATTCGGAATGAAGATGAACCCTGTGTTTACAAGAAGGTCAGTGGGAGCTCAGTGACCTTCTTGGTCCTTTATGTTGATGACATCTTACTCATTGGGAATGATGTAGGGATGTTGACATCAACTAAGTCTTGGTTGTCCAAGACCTTCTCCATGAAGGATTTAGGAGAAGCATCCTATGTGCTGGGCATAAGGATCTATCGAGATAGATCTAAAAGGATGCTAGGATTATCTCAATCCATGTACATAGACACTATCCTCAAAAGGTTTAGGATGGAATATTCCAAGAGATGTCTCATTCCCATGAGACATGGAATTTACCTATCCAAGGGGATGAGTCCTAAAACTTCTGAGGAGGTGGCACACATGAATAAGGTACCCTATGCTTCGGCGATAGGGTCAATCATGTATGCAATGCTATGTACACGGCCTGATGTTTCCAATGCTTTAAGCATTGTCAGTAGATATCAGGCAAATCCAGGCGAAGAGCACTGGAAGGCAGTAAAGGGTATCCTTAAGTACCTGCGAAGGGCTAAGGATCTTTTTCTGCTTTATGGAGGAGAGGACCTACAGCTTAGAGCTTACACAGATTCTAGTTTCCAGTCAGATCCAGATAATTGTAAATCCATGTCTGAATTTGTATTCATGTTGAATGGAGGGGCAGTCAGTTGGAGAAGTCATCTGGATGAAGAAATTCATCTTGGAACTCGGCGTAGTTCTCGAGATATCAGCTCCCATCCTATTATTTTGTGATAATAATGGGGCCATCGCCCAGGCGAAGGAACCGAGATCTCACCAAAGGTCAAAGCATATTCTCAGGCGCTTTCACCTTATTCGGGAGATTGTTGATCGTGGAGATGTGATGGTAGAGCGTGTACCGTCAGAAGACAATATACCAGATCCACTGACTAAGCCTTCGACACAGACTGTATTTGAGCGTCATCGGGATAAGATGGGCCTCAAAGTTGTGGGCAATTGGCTGTAGTTCAAGTGGGAGATTGTTAGTGTTGGTGTGCTACAGGCCAATTTCGGGTCGGGTAGGCCCAATAGTTATACGATCTTGTTCGTTAATAAAGTGGTGTTTGAGCGTAAATATGCGATTGTGTTACTTTACGTTGTCCCTAAGATATGTGGTTGTAAAGTCAGCTCGAGATGAGATCTCGAACATGAGACTTACTTTACATGAACACATACCTTAAACTGTTCCTGGTTGGAGGGTAATCACTCGGGGACTTTGATTACCTATTAAACCAGTACATATGATGTGTCAGTGACCAGTCTCATGGTCATTGGTGCGGGGCACCAACACATATGTGTAGGTGTATGTCCTTGGAGAATGTGCACTGAAATGATCCGCTATTGGATCTTCAGATGGTTGATTATACCTAATGTCAACTGAAGATCCAACGGTCACAATAGCATCGTTGGTCCTTTGACCTGAGACATTGATCGGATCTTACACGTGGACTGGAATGGTTTAATTATTTAGCTAAGTGACTTTAACCATAAGTCATGAGTTGCCGAGTCATTAACCACTCCAGGAGACGTGTGAAGATCATCAATGGTCAAGAGGGGATCGCTCACTGTCGGGTATATATCAGACAGCTAATGGGTCATGACATTGACGCTCCGTTAAATCCCTGGCCAGGGTCATGTGAGTTCGTTTAGAACGGACGTCATACACTTTAAGGGGGTCATAGTCAAATGGCACGATCATGGGGTTTGACAGAAACCATACCCTTGATCGTACCAGACTCATAGAATGAGCGAGGGATTATATCGATGCAGTAACTGTGGACTTACAGGTACCAGACAGGCTGGTTTAAACCCGACGTCCTCTAGGATCACGTGGATTTGCTTGACCCAACGTGATCGAAAGGTTCGGAATAAATTAAACTATTATTCGGCTCTTGTAGAAGGGAAGAATATGTTTAATTTACTTCTAATTGGGATTTAGAAGTTAATGGGCCTTAAACTAGAGTGACTATGGACCTAGAGGATCACACACAATGGATTCTTGGGTGACGGATTATTGTTATACAAGTGTATGTATTAATTCCTTTTGGAAAGGAGTGTAAATGGAGCTTAATACATATGTATAATAATAGATAGGACATATATACAGTTTCGGTCTTTTGGAATCCTTTCCTAAAAAGCCTAAACTCGATATATAGATCCTACGTGAAGCTCATTCGAGCTTCTTCTTTCCTTCCCTTAAGCTAACCAAGCATTAAGCTTAAGGGAGAGGATTAGTCTCCCCCCTTTCTCCCTCTTGCTCTCTCTCTCTCTAGAAGGTGATAGAGTCGGGGATAGTCGTGCCGGGGAGGTACCGTCGCTGCGCAAGGGTCCGTGTGGATCGTCTCTAGAGGCCGTACTGTTGTGCGGCGTGGTTTCTCTGCATCGGGCTTAGCGGACAGCGTCGTTCCGCGCAAGGTGAAACACGCAATCCGTAATTAGGGTATTAGAAACACCGATTAGAGCACAGATTAAGCTTTCCACAACACCGGGATCGGGTAAATGTATTTTTGCTATCCGCTGCGTAGCCCGTAGGTGCTGTACGAAACCTTACACTGCTCTCGCCGATCCTCAATACGGATAGGGAACCCTAGAAGAGACAGATCGGGAGTCGCCTCGGGCCAAACGGAATCCTCTAAGACATGAGAGTCATCGGGCAAATACTTCCTCAACATCGAGACATGGAACACATCATGCACCGTTGTAAACTCAGGAGGTAGCTGCAACCGATAAGCAACCTCGCCAATGCGTTCCACGATGAGGAAAGGACCAACATAGCGGAGACTCAGCTTCCCACGCTATCCCAACCGCATCACTCCCTTCATGGGAGAAACCCTCAAAAATACTCGGTCACCGACCATGAAACAGAGGGGATGCCTCCTACGATCGACATAGCTCTTCTGCCGACTCTGCGCCGCCAACATGTTCTGACCGACCAGATGCACCACATCAATGCACTGCTGCATCAGTTCCGATCCCGCCACAACACGCTCACCAACCTTAGACCAATCGAGTGGAGTCCGACACGGACGTCCATACAACACCTCATAAGGAGCCATACCAATGCTTGAATGACAGCCGTTGTTATAGGCAAACTCCACCAACGGTAGATGATGAATCCAACTCCCTTGCCATTCCAGGCAACAGTGTCTCAACATATCCTCTAACGTCTAGATGGTCCTCTCTGACTGACCATCAGACTGAGGATGATAAGCTGAGCTAAATGCCAACTCGGTGTCTAGAGCTCTCTGGAAACTCCTCCAAAAGCCAGAAGTGAAATGAGGATCTCGATCTGACACGATGGAAATAGGAATTCCATGCAAAGGTATGATCTGTTCCACATAAAGACGTGTCAGCTGGGGCACACTCCAGCTAACTCTGATCGGCAACAACCGAGCCACCTTCGTCAGCCTATCCACCAGCAACCAAATGCTATCATGCCCACTCGAAGTCCTCGACAATCCCACCACAAAATCAGTGGTCACGTGGTCCCATTTCCACGCCGAAATCTCCAAGAGTAGAAGCGTACCTCCCGGTCGCTGATGCTCCGCCTTCACCTGCTGACAGGTCAGGCATCTGGCCACAAATTCAGCAATATCTATCTTCATGTCAGGTCACCAGAACTGCCTCTTCAAGTTCCGATACATCTTCGTCGCACCCGGGTGCACAGTGTACCGACTCCCATGAGCCTCGAGCAACACTGCACTCCTCACCTGCACCTCGGCGGGGACATACAACCTACCTCAGAATCTCATAGCACCATCCTCGCCGAAATCTACATTAGCCATGGCTAAAATCCGAGGCAACTCCAGGTCTACACGCTGAGCATCTGTCACTTGACGACGAATAGCTGGCGTGACAGTCAAGCTCGCAAGCACAGCTGACCCTAGCTCTCGGGGAACTTTAAGCCTAAACGACACGGATGGCACTTGTTCCCAGAGCCTTTACACTCTCAACATTAGAGCGCTGACCACGACCTTTCTGCTCAAGGCATCGGTAACGACATTCATCTTGCCCGGCTGATAAGATAGGGTGAAGTCATAATCCTTCATATACTCCATCCATCGCCTCTGCCTGAGGTTAAGGTCCTTCTGAGTGAACACATACCTCAGACTCTGATGGTCAGTGAACACTTCAAACTTCTCACCGTACAGATAGTGCCTTTAGATCTTTAATGCAAAGATCACAGCCGCCAACTCGAGGTTATGGGTGGGGTAGTTCTCTTCGTGAGGCTTTAGCTACCAAGATGCATAAGTCACCACTCTACCATGCTGCATCAACACAGCACCCAAACCGACACCGGGAGCATCTGTACACACCACAAACCCTCCTGATCCAGAAGGCAAAACCAACACCGGTGCAGAAGTGAGCAACCTCTTCAGCTCTAAAAAGCTCTGCTCACACTCACCAGTCCAGACGAACGGCACACCCTTCCTCGTAAGCCTGATCATCAGGGCCGTAATACGAGCGAAGTCCTGAATGAACCTCCTATAGTAACCTGCAAGCCCCGAGAAATTCTGAATCTCTATCACGGACCCCAGCCTCAGCCACTGCATCACTACCTCGACCTTGGCTGGATCCACAGAAAATCCATCACCAGAAATCACGTGCCCTAAAAAGTGCACCTCACAAAGCCAGAACTCGCACTTGCTGAGCTTCACATACAACTAGTGATCTCGCAAGGTCTGCAACACAACCCTCAAGTGGTGCGTATGCTCCTCTGCAGATTGTGAAAAGATAAAGATGTCGTCCACAAACACGACCACAAACTGGTCCAAGTAGGGACGAAACACCCTATGCATCAAGTCCATGAATGCCGCAGGGACATTGGTGAGCCAAAACGGCATCACCAGAAACTCATAATGCTCGTATCTCGTACTGAACGCGGACTTCTCTACATCGGACTCACGAATTCGCAACTGATAGTAACCAGATTGCAAATCAATCCGTGAGAATACTCAAGCAGACTGAAGCTGGTCGAACAAATCATCAATCTGTGACAACGGATACTTGTTCTTAATGGTCACCTCATTCATCTGTCGGTAGTCAATGCACAACCTCAGACTACCGTCCTTCTTTTTCACAAATAACACTGGCGCACCCCAAGGGGAAAAGCTAGGACGAATGTACCCCTTGGCCAGCAACTCCTGTAACTGCGCCCTCAACTCCCTCAGCTCAGCGGGAGCCATGCGGTAAGGAGCCTTGGATTGAGGCCCCATCCCTGGCACGATCTCAATAACAAAATCAATCTCCCGCTGTGGAGGTAATCCAGGTAGGTCCTCGCGAAAAACATCAGGAAACTCGCACACCATCGGAATGTCCTCCACATCCGGCGCCGACTGGTCCACCATGACCACATAGGCGAGAAAACCCTGACAACCCGCATCAAGCAAACGGCGAGCCCTAATAGCCGAAATAAGAAAGCGGGAAGAGGAAGACCTAATACCTTAGAAATAGAAGGTGGGTCCTCGAACCTGCCGGAAATAAACCTTCTTCGAATCACAATCCACCAAGACATGATGGGCCTCGAGCCAATCCATGCCCAAAATCACATCAAAGTCCTGAAGCGGTAACGCATAAAGCCTGGCCGACAAGCTCCGCCCTTCCACATACACGGGTACCTTCTCAAAGCAATACGGGGTGATCATGAAATCACCAGTGGGTAACTCTACCGCCAAATCACAAGACAACTGGGTCACCGGCTCCTCAATACTCAGCGTGAAATCCTCCGAAATAAACCAATGAGACGTGCCAGAATCAAACAAAACTCGAGTTGCGCAACCCAAAATCATAACAGTACCTTCCACAAGCTGTGACGCCTCTGCCTCTGCCCTAGTCATCTGTGTAATCTTGCCTCGAGACCTATGACCACCCACACTCGCTGATCGGGATAGTGGCGGATGCTGCCCCTGCTGCTGATGCTGCTGCTGCTGCTGGGGGTATTACTGCTACTGCAGCCTCGAAGGACAGTCGCGCGCCATGTGCCCTGGCTGGTCACATCTGAAACAAATCACTAGCGCCGTGCATTGCCTGCCTGGATGAGAGCCGCCACACCGGGGACACGCTCCCCTCGAACCACCAACAGAACCCTGACGCTGATAAGGAATCGACTGCTGCACACTACCAGAAGACGCCTGCCTCTGATCCTTGTGCTTTTTGTTGAAACTATTCTTGAGAAACTTCTTGATCTTGGAGCCAAAAGAAGTAGATCATGCCGCCGACGCCGGAACTCTTGCACTACCTGTGAAGGATTGAAAAGAACTCTGCTGCTGGGTAGCCGCCAGCTGGCTATGGCCTGACTGGGACTGCCCCTGGCTGGCCTGTTTCCGGACCTTCTGCATATCCAGCTCTAGAGATGCTGCCACTCGAGAAGCTATCTCCAGATCACTAGCAGGGTTCGCCATCAAAAGGTGCCTCAGATCCTACCTCAAACCCTGAACGAACTGCTCAGTCTTCAGCCCCTCATACTCCATGATATGGAGAGCATAACGACCCAACTCAACCAACCGAGCTCTGTACTGCAACACAGACATGTCGCCCTGAACCAGCTCCAAAAATTGACGCATCTTCTGCATCCCAACATAGGATGGGCAGTAGGTACGCTCGAAGACCCTCACAAAGTCCTGCCACACAATCTGCTGAAGTGAACGAGACTGGAAGGTCATCTTCCACGTCGAAGACCACCAATCCCGAGTCGTACCCTACAACTGGTTACATGCCAACATCACCTTGACCTCCTCGACGCAGTTAATAGAGTTGAACACTCTCTCCATCTCATCAAGCCATCTCCTGGCCACATCGGGATCTGGCTGGCCATCATAGTAGGGTGGGTGGAACTGCATGAAGTCCCTCACCGCACGGCTAGGCCCACTCCTGGACGACAAGCCCTCACTAGCATCACCGCCAAACTACTGGGCCATGGCCTGAAACATACTCCGGAAGAAATCCTTTGCCCCTGGAACTCTCGCTGCATCAGTGGCATCAGGTGGCACTCTGCTCTGCTCCTCTGTCGACTGTACATCATCATTATGGACTAGTGGACCGCTGCAATTATTTACGATTCTTATATACATCCACAACCGAAGCTCTGATACCAGCTATAGCATCCCGAGATCCGAATACCGGGAGAGACCCGATAACCCGAATCCCAAACCGCCACCCACGAGCTCGAAGACTCGGAAGGGTTAAGAAAGGATGGTGTGGAGATACACAAGAATCTAAAATAATAGCAGAGTTACGCAGTTAAATGAATTAAGCGGGAAGCAAAAATGAAAATAATTAAATTACATGGTCCACAAAATAACAACAGTAGTCCACAACTAGTACAATCCAAGAAAAGTACAACTACGCGGGGCATACCCCGAAATTGGCAACTGGCAACTAACCCTGGGCACCTGAACCACGTGGAGCCTCAGAAGTGCTCCCCTGAAGCCTCGTCTCACTTGAAACGCGGAAAGCACGCAGGGAATGAGCCTTAAAACAAAAGGCTCAATAGGGATCCCTCGGTCCCCACCTCACAAATCGAGAAACTGCACAGAAAGTAACTACAAGCTACCGCGAACAAGAAGTAGAACGGAGAGCCATAAAAATAAATAAACGAAAAAGCTCTACTACGCCTAGTACCAAACACACGGCACAAAAACCGAGGCAACTCGTCAAAACTCAAGAGTCACTACTAGACAAAGATAGGAGTACCATCCACTAGAAGCAAGGCTGACTGCGTCCACTGACATCTTAGGTTGCGCCTCGGGTGTCCCCCTCGACCCCTGGTGGAACGGGGACACCGTACAAGTAACCACAAAACAAGTGACTAGCTGGGGTCACGCTCGTCAGTGCGGGTCCAACCGCCCCCAACCACGTGTGCACACACAGACCGTGCATCTCTGGTCTGGCCCTCTGACTGGTTTTCCCTTCAGCCGGACTCTGGCTGGTAGATGTGGGGCCCGACGGAAATCAGTCTAAAATCATCTCCCATGGTAGTCTCGTCACCACTCCCTGGTGGGACCACTCGCGTGTCGGAAGGCTACGACTAGTGGAGGGTCACTGAAGGAGTAGACTCCCTAGTCAATAGGAAAACAACGTCTGAACCGGACAAAGTACAAGGACCGCTCCTCGTACCGACACCGACTCTCAGTGACACGAGCGGAAGACACTACCTCCCGGGACCCCACGGCACCCTACACGTGGACCTCACATGATGCCCAGCATCAGTCGGACCACCGATCAGCACGTGGATCGAGGTCCACTCACCCGAGACTCACATCGGCAAGAAAAGAACTCCGGTCGGACAAAACACATAGAGCGGTCCTCTCTGGACCGCCTCTGGGTGAAACGGTCTACAGCTAGACCGCCCAAAGGCTAAGCGGTCCTCTCTAGGCCGCCTAAATCACCCATGGAAAGAACGGTCCTATGCATGCCGTTCAGGACATAAACGGTCCAATACTGGACCACCCCTGGGTTAGGACGGTCTCCAATGGGACCGTCCAAATTTGGACTGAGCAAAGAGTTAAACGGACATCCCCAGACCGCTCAGGACCTAGATGGTCCAACGATAGGCCCCTTGAGGAGTGAAACGGCCTCCCACAGGACCGCTCAAAGCCCAACGGCCCAAAACACCAAACGGTCACCTTGTGACCGCATGAAACTGGAGCAGTCACCCACTGACCGCCCAGAGGGACTAAACGGTCACCTCCAGACCGTCCAGACCTAACACTGCTCAATGGTCAAATCACAACTGTTAGAACACCTCGAAGACCACGCTGGTCCCCAGGGCTAAACGGTCTGCCAAGGGGCCGCGCAGTATTGGGCGGTCTATCGAATGACCGTCCACCCTGCCGACACTCCAAGGCCCAAACGGTCCATATGGGGGCCGTCCAATACAATAGAACGGTCCAGCCTGGACCGCCTACCCATTAAGCGATCACTGTTAAACCGTTTTCATTCTGTGAAACCGAAAACGGTGGGAATGGCCTCAAAACCCCATTCCACGCCCCAATCACCCCCGGGTGATGAGGAAACAAAGGGGGAACTCGTCCCCAAGACCCTAGGCATCCATCGGTGCCTCCGGAACTCCAAATGGTGCGGTAAAACACTAGATCGGCTAACGAACCCCAAATAATGGATTTCCCCATCCCGAGCTCAAATGAACCCCTCTCGACCTCCCGTTGGCCTAGAAATCGCGGGAAGGGAAACTACGGAGCTAGGGGACCGTCACCCTACCTCGTGGTCGCCCGAAACGCGGCGGATCACCGCCGATCTTCAAAAAACTGCTTGAAACCCTCATTCTTCCCCAAGCTTCCCACGAGCTCCGCACGCCGCCACGATCACCTCGCTGCCACCGTCGTCGCCACGCCGTTGCCCACCGCCGTCTGCAGCCGGAGGGGGGGCGCCGCCTCGGCCAAGCCGGAGGAAGAGAGAGGAAGAGGGGGGGCGGACGTGTGCACTCACGGGAGAGGGGAGGAAGAAGAAGAAAGAAAAAAAAGAATTAGGGAATCTATAGAAAATCTCGATTTTTTAGAAAATACCAAAAAATAGAAAAATATGTTTTCGCAATCCTCGGAATGCGCCGGTCGCACCGGTACCACCCGTGGGTAGGTGAACGACCTGGTTCATCCGCTACGGGGTTCCGTAGGTTTGTCGGAGAAAAACACGCGGAAATGTCGGAACACGTTCTGGAGCCTCCGAAACTGATCCGAAACACACGGATCCGAACACGAAAGATGTCTGAAAGATAATTACGGACACAATGGGAATAAATTCTCCGAGAAAACAGATCCGGGACCCAAGAAGAAGGATCCGAAGTGTCCGGGATATTACAGCTCATGAGTTCCCCATGGTGGGTTTTGGCTGTGTGCTTATGGCGTGGTTTCCACGTGGCTTGCGTGCCCGTGGCGAGTTATTTACCCCGTGAGTTCAGTGACCGTGGAGGGTCATATCTACGTGAGTTCTATGATCACGGTGGGTGGTTTTTCTGTGAGTTAGTGGGTCGATGTCCACTAGTTTTGCTATCCGTTTGGGGGAGTTTCCTTAGCACCCCTTAGTGTAATATTATGGTTCACGGTGGGTTACGTGCGGGTGTATGCCTTTCTCGAGGTTCGGTGAGATCGGGACCGACTATGTCTTATGGTAGATTCCTATGGGACCGTGGATGTTAGAGCTCAGCGGGACTCCGCAGGACCGTGGAGTATCCCAGTGGCCGATTGTGTTGGACCAGGCGGGACCACTTAGTGTGTATGACGCTCCTTGTGCATAGGCAGGACCGCCTGAGCGTATGTACCTTGGTTGGGATAAGAGTACCCTGCTGATGGATGCAATGGCGCGTACCCCGTGTCGGGTAGCTGGACACGGCCGTGTTGACAGACGCAGAGGTGCAGATCCCAACCAGTCCGAGGGTGTGGTGTGTGTGAGTGTCTCCTATGCTCCTCTCGGGACCGGGTATGAGTAGTGTGCACGCATATGAGGCCTTGGCACAGTATAAGATGTTAGTGGACGTATCTGGACATGTTATGTTTACTTGAGTAGCGGACCCTATGCCAGTGATGGTTGAGTTACCGACAGCATTGTCGTGGCCCTTCCGATAGATGGGTGTGTGTGTTGCCCTATGTGTGGGTAGGGTCCTTCCACTGGCCTTAGCTCGGGACCGAGGTTACTAGTGTGTACTCCCGAGTGTGGAGGTTGTGTGTGGGTGTGGCCGCGTGGCATTGTCGGTATTCCGTCGGATTGTTACTACCGCGTCATGGTAAGGTTTTCTCTCGGTAGTAGGTTGACGGGTTCGCTGTGGCTCAGCAATCCCGGCTAGAGATCGAGGTTCCCTTGTTAGGAATCGAGCTAGCGTAGAAAGTTATCATTCAGTTCAAGAAAGTTATCATTGGGAATGGTTCACACACTAACTTCTGGTATGATAACTGGCTGGGCCAGCATTGCTTAAAGTCTTTTGTCCCTGAAGATTCTATTCCTAATCTAGAAGCCACTGTTAGAGATATTATTTTGCACCCCACTGCTGAGGACTCTGCTCTGCTAAATGTTTCAATCCCCTCTGAAATTCAGCAAGCTATAAGGTCAGTTACATTGAACCAGGATTTGGATTTGGGTATATGGAGTCTTTCTCCTTCTGGACAGTGCACAGTCTCTTCATCCTACAATTCTATGGCCAATAGTCATTTACTGTCTAGCTTACCTTGGAGTCGGCTGTGGTCTAAATGGCTTCCTACAAAAATATCAGTGCACTTATGGAAGATATTACACAACTGTATTCTGACAGATGATAATATACAAAGAGTGGGAATTGTGCTTTGTTCCAAATGTTTTTGCTGCAGGAATCCGACAGTGGAAGACCTTAATCATCTTTTTCTGCACAGTGATTTAGCTATTTCAATCTGGACTGCTTTAACTGATGCAGGCTTACAACTTGAAGGAAGAACAGCTAGGGAATTCATTTTGAATTCCATCAGTCATGGTCAGCCAGGTTCGGCATATGCACTTCTTAATCTAGCCTCCATTGGATATGGAATGTGGGAAATATGGAAAGCAAGGAACACCATTAAATATGATCAGAAACATGTCAACAAAACCAGTTTCATTTATTACATCATGTCTCAAATCAGGGTGACTTGTTCGGCTGCTGCCCTAAAGGAAACTAAAATTTGCAACCAGAAATGCTTGGATCATCTGGGAATCATTTATAAAGCAACCAGTAAACATCAAATTAGAATTGTCAGATGGGTTTGCCCTCCTTGGCCTTCTATTAAATTGAATACTGATGGGGCCAATAAGCAGTCTGGAGATACTGGGGGAGGAGGTATAATCAGGGATTCTAGAGGCAGGACCATCCTTGCCTTTTCTCATTACTATGGTCATTCGGATAGTTTAATTGCAGAAGCCAGAGCTCTTCTTGATGGTATCAAGTATTTAAAGACAGTGACTTCTACTCCAGCCTTCATTGAATGTGACTCTCTTACTCTTGTCAGGATAATCAAAAAGGAAGTAAACTGTCCTTGGTCCATTCTTAGCTATGTCAGAGAACTATGGAGTGTCTTTTCTCAGCATGACTCTATATCGCATATTTTCAGAGAAGCCAACACTGCTGTAGATCTTCTTGCTTCTTTAGCTTGCACTACCAAATGTAATTCTTTTTATTCTTATAGTGAGCTCCCTTGCATTATAAAAGGTGCTGCTCGACTGGACTCACTAGGCTTTGCCTAGTATCCGATTGATGTAACTCTTTATTTACCAATATTGGAATAAATTCGCCTCCTAGTGGTTGGATGGTGGAGTGGCTTTCTCCTTACCTCTGGTAAGGGGTGCACTCTCCCATTAACCCCTAGGTTAGGTTTTCTATTAAAAAAAAAGCTAGCGTAGAGGTTCCATGTTCCTTAGCTCGCCGTTCTTGTCGTCCCGACCGCTATTATTTACTGTTGTTATTGCTGCTATTATTGTTGTTGTTGTTACTGTCGCTTACCGCTTTTATTGTGGTGGGGATCCGCAGAACCCCTACTGAGCCAATGATATGAAGCTCACTCCCTACTTTTCAGGTGTAGCGCTCTCCTGGAGGTGGAGCTTTTCCCGATCGGAGGTCTAGTAGCACGCCAGCTTGCCAGTGCCGAGGTGTGCCCCGCAGCAGAGTACATTTTACTTTCCTTTGACTGTACTTGTGAACTGGACTCTGTAGAATTATTAATTGTTATAAAATATTAATTTTATTTCTGTCATTGAATTATTAAATTTTGTAGTTTATTTCGTGCTTGTTTAAAATTTCAATGCATGACCACACCATCCTTTTAACACTTTTGAGCTTCCCAGCTCGTGGGTGGCGACGTAGGATCCGAATGGTATCGGGTTTGACTCGGTATCCGGATCTTGGGTCGTTACATTTGTCTCGTGGTTCATGAGTGATCCTATCAGCTCATCCACTAAATACTTTAAGAAATCTTTATTTTCTTCGATGGTGGTTACGTTTAGTATCCATTGAACTGGTAGCGATCTTAAGATTTTTCTCGCCATCTCAACTTTAGTATATATCTTGTCTAGTCCCTTTAGTCCATTCACAACTTCAGTAAATCATGTGAACATTTTAGTGATGGATTCATGGGCTTCCATTTTGATCATATCGTATTGGGTTACAAGGATGTTTATCTAGGTCTCCTTCACTTAGGCTGTATCGCATGTTAGTTCAAGCTTGTCCTAGATTTTGTTACCTATTAAGTACATACAGACACGATTATGCTCTTCTATTGAGAGCGCGTAGAATATGAGACTTCATGCCCTGGCTTTGTAGTAGGTCCATCGCCATCTTCAATAACCATCCAGACATCATAATCTATCTTCTTAACATAATTCATCATCCTCACTTATAGCAAAGATAATAACTACCCTTGAATAGCGGAGGCTTGTTTATCGACTATCCTTCTTGGATTGTAGTTATGTCTAATTTGATATTGTGGATCTTTTACTCTTTGTTGTGAGATCTGGTTTTAGAGAATCAAAGTGTTAATACCACTCGTTAGTAGCAAAGAAGCTCTCAAAGGAGGGTGAGTGGGTGATGGGGATCAAAGCAAGGCATCTAACCTTTTTTTATTGCATTGAGTCATTTGGGTTCAATTGTAAGGCAATTATAAGTCAATGGGTTAATTGGGCTAAATTAATGGGTTTCTTTGTAAAAAGGCCACTTAGGCCCAGCGGGCCCCCCACCCTCTCTCTCATTGGGCTACCTAACTTCTAGGGCCCATAGGGGCTGGTCCATGGACCAAGTGGAAAATTCAAATTTCCCTTCTTGACCATGAAGAGGGTGCCCCCCCTTTAGAGTTCTTTTATTGTTGTCTTAATTTGACCACGTGGGAGAAGAATCTTCTATCCCCTAATTGCCTCTCCCTAACCCTAGATCTGAGGATAGTTAAGGTCATTTACCTTTCATATAAAACTCGTGTATTTCATTATTTTCATAGAGAAATATGAAGAAAATTCAGGAATTTCTCCACAAGTGCCTTGGGCGCACCTCTCTCCTCCCCTTGTAGCTGTGAAGGTTGCTTGATTCCAAGGTGTGAAGCATTGCCCTTGGTGTGATTCCAAGGTTTATCACCTCTGCTGGGTGTGACTCTTAGCCACCGCCGCCGCCGCCGCCATCCGAACCATCATCTCGCCACCACAGCCCGATCTTTGGTGTGCTATCCAGGATTCTGAGATCCAAGATAGAAGCTCAAAGAAAAGGTTGGTTCTCAAAATCCGTTTATCTGATAATTATCAAATTTTGATAGATAATTTCCCTTGGTGTTAGCCATCTCCAGTTTAAATTTCGTGTCAATCCACCATCATTTTCCCTATCTCCCAGTGATTTCTTTCCACCCGCGCAATCTATCTATTTGCAGATCTGCAGGATAGTACCATGTTCTTCTATTTTTCCACCCCCTTATCCATCTCAGAAAATTACCAAAAAAAGTTTTCACGTCCCCCACATCCCCCTCTTTCACCCAAATTAATTTCATCATCCAGATCTACCGTTTTCCCTTCGGTCAAAAGTCATTCTCAGGCATATCCCAATCTGTTATGACTATTCTATAATCCGAGCCAGAAAAGTTACAGTGGCACAGAGTTTTTCATTTCCAATCTGATTGTCAGATGGATATAAAATTCATATATGTTGAAGCCCTCTGAGTCTACTTTTCAACGGCTCAAGTTTCGTCTCAATCCGACATCGGATCTGGGCATGGCGATCATTTTCGTCGAAGCGCGCAGATCTGTCCTGAGATAGACCAGCAAAAGCAGCCACCGGCTAACTCCTCTAAAAATATGCCGGCTCTGATTCAGTCGCCACCAACTTCAGGGATCGAAGAGGACATTCCACCAACATTCCAGCCAACCACCCCTACCAGAAGAGGACCGAAAGCCACCGTCCCACGTGCTGAACTTGCTTGTTGTCCAACGGGGCAGAACTGAACAATTTCGGATCGGCAACCAATCTCCGCCCGAGAGCCCCTCCGGCTTGCCGCCCGTCAACCTAAGATCGAAACTCCTTGTTTGCTGTTGTAGCCCTTTACCTCCCTACGTGGAGTGGCCCATAAAATTCATTGATGTAATTATTTACATTTAATGTACCGGGAGTTACGATTCTTGGCTGAGGTTGTCTTCCCCACGCCCGGAGCGTAGAGGTACGTTCTCGCTCCTCTTGTTTGACATTTACTTATTTCGTATATGTTTGAATGCCGCTGTTTGAGTAATAGGTTCCTAGCTCGTTATTATTTTTGATCACCGTTGTGAGAGAGTGAGCGTGACCCGTTCCGTGACTCGACCTGAGGACGTGAAAAGAGTCGAATACCATTGACTCACTGTCGATTTCTCAACCGCGCAGATCTGCACGTTTCCCTCTCTAGGGACGAATCATGAGCTTGTATTTCTTGTTAAGGACACATAATCCTTTTTGGAGCTCTTTGGTGTTGATTTGGTCGCACCATCGCTGGTCGCGTCGTCATTTAGTCGCGTCGTCGCCTAGAGTCTCAGATTCACATCAAATCGATCTCGAGTCGCATTTCGTCCTGCATCAGTGGGAGTACCGGATAAAAATTATGATTTAAACTTATGTGATAGATAAAACGATAATCATCATCATCATCATCATCATCATCATCAGAGCCTTATCCCAATTAATTGGGGTCGGCTACATGAATCCTGTTCCGCCAAAGATTTTTATCAAGTGTAATATTCATATTTAAACTCAAGGAACTAATGTCCTTCCTAATAACATCGCACCATCTCATTTTAGGTCTTCCTCGAGCTCTTTTACTAGCATCCACTAAGATTTGGTCACATCTTTTAACCGGCGCTGAGTTAGGGCGACGAAACACATGTCCAAATCACCTGAGTCTATTTTCTCTTATTTTGCTATCAATTGGAGCTATCCCTAAGTCCTTACGGATGCGCTCATTCCTAATCTTGTCTTTCTTAGTCTTTCTACACATCCATCTCAACATCCTCATCTCTGCTACACACATTTTGTGGATGTGTTCCTTTCGTACTGCCCAACACTTGGTACCATATAACAAAGCAGGTCTCACAGCCGTTCTATAAAATCTCCCTTTGAGTTTCACAGGCATACGACGATCACAAAGGACACCTGATGCACTTCTCCATCTTAACCAGCCTGCCTTAATCCTATGCATAACGTCATCATAAATATCCACATTCTCTTGTATGATAGACCCTAAATATCGAGAGCTAAACGATAATACTATAAACAAAAGATACACGTAAGTGCACAATCAAATCACAAGGGATGCAATATTTTTATTTTCTTTAGGACACCCGCTCGGTGACCTACAATACCTAGACCACTGTATAGGTTTCACTATTTTTTGTAAGAAGTACACTAGTTGAGTTTTAATCAGCTGCTTCAACTCATCGCAGATTGATTTTTGATCAAGTGTCAAGTTCACCAACAGTCGCCAAGTTTGGATCATGTGTTAGCACAGTAGCCCAAAGTTTCGATCATTTGTTTCAACTCCTCGACAACTAATTTTTGATGGAGTGCCAGTTCACCAACACATGCAGAGTTTTGATCAAGTGATAGCACACCAACACTCCTGAGTTTTGATCAGGTGATCAGCACAGCAACCTCAGACCTGCCCACAAGTAATCCATGCATCAAGGTCCTCATATCCTTATCTTCTCTTAGAATACAAAAGAGTGACTCACAATAAAATGCCTTTGACAATAGGCAAGTGTGAAGAAATTAGTTTATCCTAACTTGTTATCAAAATGACCATAAAAGTGTGTGAAAGTGACGAAACGTCCCAAAATATCTATACAGTATGCTATTACTTTCTCAATTTTATTTATGGTGTTTTATTGACGACCCACAAGCCATCATAATAGAGAATCTCGTTACATTACATACATGTTCTAATTTAGTTTTGTTTTAAAAAGAAGATTTTGGACATGGAGGAGGACAAATACACAACGTTTCAGCGTATGGCTCCAACTACACAAGGTTTCATGGATATATCGACAAAAAAAGATGCTGCTCTTCCAGGGTTTGACAAATTGGTACGGTACGGGCCAAATTGCCCGCCCCATCCCGTCCCAGTCACAGACCGGGACGATCAGTCTGTGGGACGTAACCGGGACGCTCTCATATATTATATGTGTTATTTTTAATAGATAAATGATGTAGGTGAGTTGGTTAGAGGTATAGTTATAATCGGGAGGTCATGGGTTCGAAAGGTGTGGGTTACATATTTTTTTTTGTTTCTTTTTAGTATTTTTAGTTGTAAAAACCGTCAAAACCATTGAGAATCGCCAGATTCGAACCCGGGTCAAGCTGTAAAAAACATGAAGATCGCCTGACCAACTGAGCTACAATATTTTTCATATTATTTTATCTATACTATACATAAAAAGTCTATTTTTTCATCTCGATACATAACTGTACCAACCCGTATCGTCCCGTCTAGGGCTGTGATCGGGACGGCCGGTTCGGACGGGATGGCAAACCCTGTGCTCTTCCCATTATTATCCAGGGTTTTGTTACGGTTTCAACCTCCCTCCGCCTCTCTCCAACAACAGAATCGCCGGGGATAGATAGCGGTTTCCAGTTGTTTGACATTTGCTTATTTCGTATATGTTTGAATGCCGTTGTTTGAGTAATAGGTTCCTAGCTCGTTATTATTTTTGATCACCGTTGCGAGAGAGCGAGCGTGACCCCTTCCGTGACTCAACCCGAGCACGTGAAAAGAGCCTAATACCCTTGACTCACTACCGATTTCTCAACCGCGCAGATCTGCACGTTGTTGTGCCCATGCATGTGGTTTTGGTTTTGATGATGGTTTTAATGATGGCTTTGATGATTGGTTGTTGATGTGAGTTAATCAAAGGTTCAGTCATCTTGCTGCTCAGTTTAGATTAACATATTTGATGTTCAGTCTTGTTACATGTTAAACTGATGCATAAAGCATTCATTGCTGTGGTTTTGATGATTGATATTGTATTTTGATGATAGCAATGATATAGTGTTTTCATGACATTGTGCCTTGATGATTGCATCATGACTGTGACTGGTACAACTGATATATTGTGTATGTTAGACTTATGTTATGTGCATAGTCTATACAGTGCATCGTGGGGTTTATGCCCTAAGTCTATTCACTGCACATGCATCATTCGTCCAAGTCCATACATTGGACTGTAGTGTGCATTTGGCGAACACATCGCAAGTCTAGACATTGCACTGTAGCATGCATTTCCTTAAAGTCTATACATCGGACTGGTTTGCATTGGCTAAGTATATACAACGTCAGCTCATGCCTTGTCTTAGACAAAGTCTATACAATGGCTTTGGGTCTCCAAGTCTATACAGCCTTTTGCTTCGCCAAAATCTGTACATTGGTCTGCATAGGCTAAGTGTTTACATTGTCAAGTACAATCATGCACTGGTCATGTAGTCTGTACAGCGTGAAGTCTATACTTTGGCACTGTAGCTTGCTCGTGCAAGTCTATACCTTGGACTGTTCTTCATGTCTGTACATCAGATTGTACATCATCTTCGTGCTGTTTCTGTACTTGAGTTTTCGTGTTGTTTCCCCTCACTAACACGAAAAGATCTCGTGTTGTATGAGCATACAACACTTCGTGTTGATTTCCATGCGTGACAGGAAAGCTTGTATGAGGTTAGACTTCGTGTCGTTTCCCTTGTCTTCATCTTCGTGTTGTTTTAGTGTTTACGTCTTCGTGTTGTTTTCACCGCGTGTCGATTATTGTTTTTCACTTAGTGTTGTTTTCACTTCGTGTCAACTTCACTTCTTGTCGTCTCTTTGTACTTCGTCTTCGTGTTGTTTTCACCGCGTGTCGATTATTGTTTTTCACTTAGTGTTGTTTTCACTTCGTGTCAACTTCACTTCGTGTCGTCTCTTTGTACTTCGTCTTCGTGTTGTTTTCACCGCGTGTCGATTATTGTTTTTCACTTAGTGTTGTTTTCACTTCGTGTCAACTTCACTTCGTGTCGTCTCTTTGTATTTCGTCTTCGTGTTGTGTTCAACCCGTGTCGATCACTGTTTTTACTTCGTGTCGTTCCTGTTACACTTCGTGTCGTTTCTCCGTCTCAGGTCTTCGTGTCGTGTTTTCCACACCGCGTGTCGTTGTCGCTTTAGTAACCTCACCTCGTGTCGGTTACTGTTGTTTTCATGACTTCGTGTCGTTTTTCCTCTCATGTACTTCGTGTCGGTTACTGTTGTTTTCACTTCGTGTTGTTTTCATTTCGTGTCAACTTCACCTCGTGTTGTTTTCATTTCGTGTCAACCTCGTCTTGGTGTCGTACTTACTTCGTGTCAGTTACTGTTGTTTCTGTGTCTTCGTGTCGTTTTTGTTCTTCTTAGACCTTGTGTCTTTCTTGTGTTGAAACCACACTTCGTGTTGGTTTCTGTTTTGTCTCCATGTATCTCGTGTCGTTCTTCTTTTTACCTCGTGTTGTTTTATAACTTCACTTCGTGTCGTTCTCGCTTTAACCACACTTCGTGTTGCTTTACGTAGACCTTGTGTCTTACTTTGTTTGCAAACACTTCGTGTCGGTTTCTGCTGTCACCCCGTGTTGTTCTTCCTAGACCTTGTGTCTTTCGTTTGTTGAAACCATACTTCATGATTGGTTTCTGTCTTGTCTTCGTATGTACCTCGTGTCGTTTCCTTATTCTGTCTTCGTGTTGTCTCCGTGTTGTTGCTATTTGTTAGCTCGTGTTGTTTCGTTCTAACCTCGTCCAGGTTTCTTCTAAAACGCTGTTCTTCTGATAAGTCTATACAGAGTTGTTCTTTAAACTGATGACTTATCCGATACCCTGTTTTACAGGTGCTTTGATCGTGAAGCTTAAGGAGGGCACGTGATCCGAGGCTGGAATAAAGTCTGCTGAGAGACTGCCACGTGGTCCGAATTCTTAGGGCTGGAAATGTGGAGGTCACACGTCGTGGCTGATGCTGCTGCTGCTGCTGCTATATATATATGAGCATTCTTCCATAGATGAAGGTGATCGAGTTGGCGAGAAGAAAAGCGTATACAGAGAGCCACGATCCAGATAGAAGAAGAAAAGAGAAAGAAGAAGAGCAGAAGGAGAAGAAGAGAGGTAGAGAGCTCGAGAAGAGTGTGAAGAGAAGAAGAAGCAGAGAGTGAGAGGAGAGCAGAAGAAAGAGAAAGAAAGATAGAGAGTGAGCGAGAGAGCTCGTGGAGAAGAAAGAAGATCTTACCTGAAGATTCGTCTACTGGACCGTGGATCAAATCCAGGCCAGCCAGCTCCTGCGAGAGCCACATTTGTTTTTATCTTCTCAGCCTTCTGTTGCTGGTTTCGTTTTTGTTTTTATCCATTTACTGTATTTCCGATCCTCTGTAGAGAGGTCGGGGTTCCTCCTGTGGGTTCAGGAGAAGGGAGACTTTGTGTCTTCGGTTTGCAAGTAGCTGGGTGCTACTTGTGGTTGGTACCCTCCCGTGTGGAGGAAGAGAGACTTGCGTCTCTGGTTGCCTTTGACAGGGTGTCATCGGTTGTTTCCCTCCGGGTTGGAGGAAGGGAGATTTATCTCCGGTTGTGCTTCCCTCTGGGGTTCAGAGGAAGAGAGACTTGGGTCTCTAGGTTCCCCTCCGGGTTGGAGGAAGGGAGGCTTGTTCCTCCGGCTCTGGGCTTGTGAGTAGCAAGTCCGGTGGTTCCCTCCGTGTGTGGAGGAAGAGAGACCGTGTGTCTCTGGTTTCCAAGTGGCTGGTGTCACTTGTGGGTTCCTCCTGTTTGTTCAGGAGAAGGGAGATTGCTATCTCCGGTTGCAAGTAGCTGGGTGCTACTTGTTGATTCCCTCCGGTTTGGAGGAAGGGAGACTTGTCTCCGGTTCTGGGCTTGTGGATTCAAGTCCAGGGGTTCCCTCCAGGTTTGGAGGAAGAGAGACCTTGTGTCTCTGGTTTGCTAGTGACTGGTCTCACTAGTGGTTCCCTCCGGTTGGGAGGAAGAGGGGAGGTTGTTCCCCTGGTCAAGCTGTTTGGCAGCGTTTGTTGCAGACTGAGTCTGCTGTTTCTAGCGTGAGCTAGTGGAAGCCACACTCGGTTTGAGTGTGGGGTGGATGTAGGTCTGAAGGACCGAACCACCTAAAAACCCCTTGTGCATTGTGGTTTGATTTGTTCATTTGTGCTTCCGCTAGATGAATGCATAGGGGTACTCCATGTGTTTGCTAACTGGTAGAACTAAATAGTTGATTAGCTTTCAGGTTTGGTAAATCTGTCTAGTTAGCATCATAGTTCTAGTTTGGGCGAAATTTTATATTGAGCGAAAGTCTTGTTAGCATTCTAGTTTTAAATTGGGTGAAAGTTTTTAAAGGGCTATATTCATTCACCCCCCCTCTGAATACTGCATCGAACTCAACACACGTTTCCCTCTCTAGGGAGGAATCGTGAGCTTGTATTTCTTGTTGAGGACACATAATCCTCTTTGGAGCTCTTTGGTGTCGATTTGGTCACATCGTCGCTGGTCGCGTCATCATTTAGTCGCGTCGTCGCCTAGAGTCTCAGATTTGCATCAAATCAGTCTCGAGTCGCATTTCGTCCTGCATCAGTGGGAGTACCGGATAAAAATTACGATTTAAAATTATGTGACAGATAAAACGATACTACTATAAACAAAAGATACACGTAAGTGCACGATCAAATCACAAGGGACACAATATTTTTATTTTCTTTAGGACACCCGCTCGGTGACCTACAATACCTAGACCACTGTATAGGTTTCACTGTTTTTGGTAAGAAGTACACTAGTTGAGTTTTAATCGGGTGCTTTAACTCATCGCCGATTAATTTTTGATCAAGTGTCTAGTTCACCAACATTCCCTAAGTTTGGATCATGTGTTAGCACACTAGCCCTGAGTTTCGATCATGTGTTTCAGCTCCTCGACAACTAATTTTTGATGGAGTGCCAGTTCACCAACACATGCAGAGTTTTGATCAAGTGATAGCACACCAACACTCCTGAGTTTTGATCAGGTGATCAGCACAGCAATCTCAGACCTGCCCACAAGTAATCCTTGCATCAAGATCCTCATATCCTTATCTTCTCTTAGAATACAAAAGAGTGACTCACAATAAAATGCCTTTGACAATAGGCAAGTGTGAAGAAATTAGTTTATCCTATCTTGTTATCAAAATGACCATAAAAGTGTGTGAAAGTGACGAAACGTCCCAAAATATCTATACAATACCAATGTTATCAGAACCGGACCGGTGCCTGAACCGGACAATGAATTGGTTCGGTTCAAATCGATTTGACCGTTCAATTGAATCGGTTTGAACCGTGATGTCATTATAATATTGATAATTTGATATATGATCCGACCCGATTCTATAACCTAAGACAATAAGAAATAAGATATAATGATCAAAATAAATAAACATACATGTATATAGAGTGTGGCACCCCCTTCCCACGATCTTGTATCGTGTCCGGTCTGGGGACGTCACAGAGGATGTACGGAATTGTTGTGGGCCGAGATATTTGCAAGGCGTTAAAGGCCAAACCATCATATATTCCAAAAACATAATCATACCATTTCCATAAGATAAACACTCATAATTTACATCGTATATAGAGTACTACATCTCTCTACTCAAAAGTCATATTTACATTCATTATTCAAAAGAAAACTAAATCTACTTATTATAGGTAGCGGAAATCCAAATTATGCCCGGGATCACCCTCCGACTTACTACTCGTCGGAGTAAAGGCGCACACTCGTCAGTTCCCTAAAATGGTTGGGCAACAGAGGTGAGTCTAAAGACTCAGTAAGCATTAAAACAAATCACATGCTTATCATATACTAACTTGTGCAAATCCATGATATATATATATAAAGTAAATCATAATTTCATTGGATTGTACATATACTATGAATGCGAAGGAAAACTAATAGGATAGAATAATTTTTCATATAAATGCATATAACAAATTGTGTCTGTCTTATATATAAATGACATGATATATATCGTAGTTAAATCAGAGATTATATAGATGAACTCATTTTCAGATCATACCAAAGTCATATATCAAATCTGAAATTCATATTATAGAATCATATAATGCATTATTAGATAAATACATATTGGGCAGCATATATTGGACATGCATCCCGTCACTATAAGCAGTAGCAAACACATACCTAGGCATTCATACGTCGACTTAAAGACAAATGGTCTAAACGCTGGAGCATGTCGGCCTTGATCAACCACGCAGGATCGGGAGTTAATACTCCACCATTCCCCAGATATTTTTCTTATTCTGGATTCCGAATTTTTCAGAAGTCCGTTTGTCCTCGGAAATGGGCCTAATCCCGTAGCGGAAGCTAACTACGATTTGTCGCCTCACGCCTCCTTAAAGTGACACAGTCCATATGCTTGATCAAATTTTTATTCTTATTATTACTCTTATTACATAGTCATCTCAATACTTAAAACTTGTCATTAAAATTTCTAAAATAACTTAATTATATTTTAATATCATGAATTAGATTTTAATCATAGGGTAGTGAGTCAAATTTATTAACTAAATAAATTACTGTTATATAAAATTCGAAGAGATTAGAGAAAGAGTAGAGAGAGTGTAGAGAGAGATTAGAGATAAAGTAATATTTTTACATAATGGTAGCTAAATAAATAACTGATTCTAAGCATAGATCATCGGGTTAAATAATCACTGACTTAAGCCTGAATAATTACATTTCAAATAAAATTAAATCAAAAAATATAAATATCAAATAACATGCACTTGATTTATCATGTGCCTACCTTTAGGGTGGATTTCCGAATTAAATTTAATATCTCACCCGAGCTCCCGTAATAATCCTTGCGTAGGAAAAGATAGTTTTTTTGTCCCAAACATAATTTTTATCTTATTATATCTTCCCTAAATACTAAAATTTAAACAACCCGCAACTGATCCGTAAGGACGATTTTCCACGTAAAGACGGATGAAACGCTCCAAATAAGTTCTCAAATTCTCCCTCTAAATTTTTTTTAACGAATTTTCACCTTACTCCGACCTTGCCTTATTTTTTTCGCTAATTTATGAAAAATGAGAGAGTGGGAAGAGAGATGAGAGAGAGATAGAAAGATTAAGAAGAGAGATAAAAATAAAAATAAATAAAATAAAGAGAGAGAGAGAAATGGGAGAGAGAGAGGGAGAGAGAGTTCGAGTGAGGAGGGGAGAGGAATGGAAGATACTCACGTATGGAGGGGGGAGAGGAGGAGGTGTTTATATAGGAAGAGGGGGTGAGGGAGAATAAGTGGATAAGAAGGATGGGGGTGGGGGGAAAGATAAGGTTGAAGGGGGATAAGGAAGAGGGGGGGACACGTGGGGAGTTTTGGTTTTTTTTTATATATGTATCTATCGGATAAAGGAGGGGTGAGTTTTTATATAAAAATTAGTAAAAATTTAGTAATAATAATATGACAAAGTCTATCTAATTTTTGACTTTTTAGATGTTAAAATTTGAAAATATGTTCAATATAAAAGTTGTAGATCTCTGAATTCTCTTTCCAACGGGCCTAATATTGACCATATTCTGACATTTCTATGAATAGTTACATATTAATAAATTAAGATATCTATTTGATTTGTTTAATAAAGTTCGTTAAATTATACCGTTCAAAGTATTGGACTTTAATTAAAAGAACTTAAAATTTATACGGACTCTAAAGATAAAATACTTCATTCTTTTTAAGTTTCGGGCAGGCTGGGGTGTTACAAATCTCTCCCCCTTATATAAATTTCATCCTCGGAATTTTAAAATTTATTCAATACGTACCGAATAGCAGTGGATATCTCTTCTTCATTTCATCTTCCATCTCCCAAGTAGCTTCTTCTATCGAGATACTTTTCCACAATACCTTTATCAAAGGAATCATCTTCGTTCGCAGCACTTGTTCTTTTCGATCGAGAATGCGAACTGGTTTCTCTTCATATATAAGATCTAGCTGAATTTCTAACTGCTCATGATTTATAATGTGCGATGAGTCTGGCATATATTTTCTTAACATAGACACATGGAATACATCATGAACTCCTGACAATGATGGTGGTAAAGCCAATTGATATACCACCTCACCAATCCTTCTTAAGATTTCAAATGGTCCAACGTACCTTGGACTAAGCTTGCCTTTCTTGCCAAATCTCATTACTCCTCTAGTAGGCGAAACCTTCAGGAATACGTGATCTCCGATAGCAAATTGTAAATCTCTTCTTCTTTGATCAGCATAACGTGTCTGTCTACTCTGAGCAGTTAGTAATCTTTTTCTAATCAACTCAACCTTTTCTACACAATCCTGTACAATCTGTGGCCCAATTAATTTCCGCTCACCAACCTCATCCCAACAAACAGGTGATCTACATTGTCTACCATATAATGCTTCATATGGTGCCATTCCTATGCTTGCATGATGGATGTTGTTATATGCAAACTCAATTAACTGCAAATTTTCATCCCAACTGTCTTTCAAGTCTAAACTGCACGCCATCAACATATCTTCTAGTGTTTGAGTGATTCTCTTTGATTATCCATCTATTTGAGGGTGAAAAGTTGAACTAAATTTCAATTGTGTACCTAGCGCTTATTGTAAACTCCTCCAAAATTTTGCTGTAAATCTTACATCCCGATCTAAAATAATAGATATTGGTATACCATGAAGTCTAACAATCTCCCTGATATACAAATGAGCTAAATCTTCTAACGATTGTGTCTTTGTGATTGCTAGAAAATGAGCTAACTTAGTAAGCTTGTCAACAATTACCCAAATAGAATCATATTTTCTCCTAGTCATTGGTAATCTCATCACAAAATCCATAGTGATATGTTCCCATTTCCACTGTGAAATTTTCATCAACTGCAATGGTCCCGCTGGCTTTTAATGCTCTACCTTTACTTGTTGACAAGTAAGACACTTGTCGACAAAGTCTGCTATATCTTTTTTCATGCCAATCCACCAAAAATTTCTCTTCATGTTTCTGTACATTTTTGTACTGCCTGGGTGAATTGAATATTATGATTTATGCGCCTCAGTCAATAGATCGTTCTTTATTTCCTCATTCTGAGGTACACATAATCTTCCCTAAAATCTGATTGTCCCGTCTGCACTTTGAGTAAATCTCGGTGTGCCAATCAATCCCTGTTACTACTGATCATTTAGTTGTGCTAGCATAATTCGCTCAATCATTGCAGACAAAATAGTTAGTTGGGACAGAAATAAGTTTTTCTCTTTGCAAACCGGAGAATACTCCACTACATCAGAAGTCATTTTCCAGATTTGGCGTAACTGGATCGCCATTAATCTCTTCCTACTGAGTGCATCAGCTACCACATTTACTTTTCCTGGGTGGTAATTCAATGTGAAATCATAATTGTCACGCCCCGAACCGATAGCAGCGGAACGTGTCGTTCGGAACGTGGCAGTAATACGGTCGTGAATGATCAGAGCATACATAAGACACAAAATTACAACCTGGACAATGTGGGCCAATTTAATCTCTATTGATAATCAATATTCAAATTACATATCTGGACTCAACTTACATAAGTGTAGGAAGGACTCACTATTACATTCTAATAAAGAGGAAAGACACAAATAACAGGACGAGACTCAAAGAAAAATAAAAGACACCGACATGATTCCATAACGCTCATCACTCTTGCCCTTCCCCATCTGATGGACTATCTTCAATGTCATTACCTGAAAAACGTTAAAGATAGGCAGGTGAGCGAAACGCTCAGTAGGAATTACATCTCTCATCAAGCAGAATATAAGTGATTAACCAATTAACATGTTCATGATAATGCAATGCATGTAACTAGAAAATCGTGATGATCAACTATCAGGAAAGATGAATACTAAAGTCAAAGGCAGATACGAGATCAAGAGATATAGGGACGAATTCCCATGCAGAGTCAAGGATAAGTTATCAGAATATAACAAGGACAGATGCGCGGATGAACATAACTTTAAAATTGGCCAGAATATAACAGAGTTCAATAATAATAATAAGCAGATGAATCAGTCTAGCGGAATAACTGAATTTAACAGAATAACAGAATAACAAATAATAGAATATCAGAATAACAGAATAACATAATATCAGAATTTCCATACTAACAGATTCAACAGATAACAGATCAGAACAGATATACAGACGTTGGTGCAATGCCACACCCAGAATTTTACCATGGTTACAGAATTGGACTTCCGTCCTTCCTGGCACTGAAAAGTCGCGGACCCAGAGCCCTTTAATATTTCAGAATCAGATATGGCCAAATATAGAGTCAAAGGGTTATGTTCTCGAATTGATGACAAGAAGATTCCAAAGGAGTATAGTGTCAAGACTAACGGAAATCAAAGTAACACGGATCAGAACCAGGGTTTTTAAGGTACAACCAGCTCGGCTGCCTTGAGGGAATCCAAGGCTAGCGGAGACTTACGGAGGTCTCAATGACTAACTTGCCGGTCCGAAGGAACGGAATGTCCAACGGAGGGCTCGTATGTCACCGAGAGTTGAGGTGTATGTGTGAACCAATCATGAAATAGGGACTCCATCTACGGACGTGAGATGAGAGTGCCAGAAGCCCCGCGGTATGGGTAAAAATCGAAAGAAAACAGTGAGAAAATGTATACGTTAATCATAGAATTCATGTCCATTCTATTCTATAATTAACTATAATTAAAGAAACTTCTATTATTTAACGCCCGTGGGTGCCGTCATTTATTAATTAGCATCCCCTTGGGGAACGTTAATTTTCATGATTTTTATCTCAATTTATTTAACAAGAATTTACATTTATATCTATTTAATTGAATAAATTCAAAAACCTTCATTTGAAGGCACATTGATTTATTTAAAATAGATTTAAGAAAAAGAATATAAGATAATTAGGAGGAAAATACCAGGATTCCAAATATATATTTTTCATAATTTTCTGTTACATATTCTAATTAATATGAGTTTTCAAAGATATATGTACATGATATATATATATATAATACTCAAAAGTGACGCCCAATAGATAGGTCGTCCCTTTTTTTTTGTAACGACCTATAGTAGGTCGTTATTTCACAAAATTTCATTTTTCAAGTCCCCGGTTTCTATGGTAAATGATGTCGGAATCAGGCTTATAATATACCGAAATGACCGGCTCGAAAAACTCTACCCAACCATATGTTCAAAATAATTTTTCGATGAGAGACGGAGGATCTTACAATAGAGGGCACGAAAAATGGTGTAACCACTTTCAGTACCTCGGTCCCCATCCCAATAGTATGCCCATAAATTTTCATGGCTAAAGGATACTTCTATAACCATTAACAATTATAAATGCGAAAAGCTTCATAACTCACATATATACAATTGACGACTGTCACGGATCAATCTTTTTAGAATTCTGTTAATTGACGCCCTCGTGACTATCACGTTTAAATTTTTTAACGTCTTTAATAGTGACGTCAGAATCATAAAACATGACATATTGAATGTCGTTATTTTCAAATGTCCAGGGAATCACAAATTGACACAAAATGACGCCTGAATGGACGACGTTAAATTAAATAACGTCTTCAAATGGGTCGTTTTAAATTAAAAACGTGCCTTAACCGGGGCGTCTTTTACTATGAACCTTTAAACACACGAAGAACCTATATGAATGCTCGACAGAAATACTGAGAAATTCTAACAAGAAGCTAGAGGATATGAACTTGACAAAAAAAAACATGCTGATATCATCTTTGTTAATTTAATTTAACCATCAGAGAGAAGACCTACCTTGGTTGTCGATTGGGTTCACAGATGATGAGAAATCAACAGAATTCCCGATGCTCTGTTTTCAACAGAGATAACAGCAGCTAAAGAAACGTCCTGGACGAATCAACAAGAGCAACAGCTCTTGATAGTAACAGCAGCAGCAGCAGCCCTCGGAAAGATAAGGGCTTCCAATGTTGCAGAACTAAGAAGTAACAGGAGGAACTAAATTACCGCAGCCACAACCCTCTTGCGGTCGTAGTGAAAGGAAGGGAATCGATTGGCACGGAGGGTTGATATTTATAGGGTTCATAGAGACCTAAAAAGGGTTGGAGTTCTATTGGGGAAACACTTCCTCGCATCGATCCATTAACAACTCAGTTTCCATTACAATTCTTTCCCAGACAGAACTCTTTCTGTTTACGTCGAAATGTGAGACACGACTTTGGTTGGGTCGTTTTGAAATTTGACGCCCTTTGGTATAGGCGTCACTTTTTTAATTAACGCCTCATGTTAAGGCGTTACTTATTTAAATCGTGACTTCATATAGGGCGTGTTTATAAAGAGTAACAATCTTTGGGGATTTTTATCTTTTTCATTTAATGGGACATCGACATGAAATTTTATGGGTATACATTTTCCATTTTTCTCTATTTTTCTATATAATTAGTTTTATTAAATTCTCTTAATATAAAAAGTGGCACTATTTACTATTACTATTCAATCAATAAAATAACGACTTGTTTCAAGTCGTTTATTTTCAAAGAAATGCCCACGTAGCAAGGCGTCAATTAAATTTTGCATTTCTTTGAAGAATTAAAATTATGTTTATATCCTTTAAACCTTAGCTATATGTCCTGTTTATGTCATTTGTATTTTAAATAACGACATAATGTACGTCGTTTATTATGTGAATCACGCCCACTAGACGGGCGTTATTCTATTTTTGGCCTTCTCTCAATGTCCTTGAAAGAACTTAAATTACATATATGTCCAGTCTTTTATCCTTTATATATCTTTAGTGTAATTAAATCTTATGTATATATCCTTCTTCCTTCTATTAAGATTATAATATAGTAAATGTGGAATAATAAATTTTATAAAATAGTAATAAAATATAAATTGACATTTTCTTCAAGATTTAATGATCCTTAATTCAATAAAAATTATGTTGTGTATTGGATGCTTCCATAAAATAACATGTTATTCTTAAACTTATTATAATACTAGAGTAGGGTTCACGAGTTCTTTTTTGTAAGACTTATAAGGACGTAATAGGTTTATGTACAAGGTCTGGGCCTCGTTTATCTATTGGTTTTAAATTTATTTAGACTTTCAAATCCTTAAATTTACCAGGGTTGCTACATCCTCCCCCACTTAAAAGAATTTGGTCCCCAAATTCAATTTCCTATGCACATCATATGTTCATCTAATCCATATTCCTCAATTCAACAATCATGTCTAGCAAATTGAACTAAGGGATTAAAGCTCAAGTTAAAGAGAAATACCTCCATCCATTCCTTGGCCAGCAGGTGTGACTCTTATTGCTTGAAGTCGCCCATGATGACGTTCCTTATTACCGTCTTTTTCCTGCTGAGGTTGGTCTTTTGGAAGAGGGCAATTAGATACCCTATGTTCTTTGCTCCCACATCGAAAACATGCTCCACTCTTCCAACGGCACTTCTCAGATGGATGGCCTTCGTTACCACAATGTTTGCACTTCTCTCCTTTAGGCTTCTTGCCATTCGGAACTCTATTCTCATTATTGGGCCTTTTGTTGCCATTATCTACCTTTTTCTTTTCCATTCTAGCCTTGACCTTGAAAGATAATTCCATGGCATCTTCTAATAGCTGAGCTCTCTTAACCATCTCGGCATAAGATTGAATATCCATTGGTGCTAACTGGGGTATATATTGTAGTCTTAACCCATTCAAGAATCTTCTAGCTTTCATTTTCCCCGTTGATATTAAGTGAGGTGCATATCTAGACAGCCGCGAGAATTGAGCCTCGTACTCGGCCACGGTCATGCTTCTCTGTTTGAGTGAAGCGAACTCTCCTGCCTTTTTCTCCCGAATTCTCTCCGAGAAATACTTTTCGTTAAAATGTTCTAAGAATTCCTCCCATGTAACCTCGTCGTCTGTTAAGGTGGCTTCTACTGACTCCCACCAAGCCCTTGCGTCCTTCTCTAGTTGAAATGTTGCCAATAATACCTTATCCCGGTCCGAACACTCCATGACCCGAAAGATCCTCTCCATCTCTTTAGTCCAATCTTCAGCTAAATCGGGATCAGGAGTTCCACTAAACCTAGGAGGATTTAAACTCCGGAATTCACGATGCAAATCTCCGGCTCCACGATTGGCTCCACCATCGGCTACTCGTTGAAGAGCCTGAGTCATGCCTTGGAGAGTGCGTTGCATGGCACGCCACTGAGCACGTTCGGCAGCCATTGCTATCTATCTAGTTCTACAAGACATAAACAATCTTATGTAAGGTTATCAAATATTTCTTGTGAAATTTTACCAAGCAGTTTTCATAAGTTAATCTTATTAGTATTCTAACTTCCATTTTTAGCTCTTAGCCCAAGGTTCTACCCCATCTCACCGGGTACTTCTAAGATGACTCGATCTAGGACTTAGACTCAATGACCTAGGACTTAGAAAGCCTAGGCTCTGATACCACAAACTGTCACGCCCCGAACCGATAGCAGCGGAACGTGTCGTTCGGAACGTGGCAGTATACGGTCGTGAATGATCAGAGCATACATAAGACACAAAATTACAACCTGGACAATAATGTGGGCCAATTTAATCTCTATTGATAATCAATATTCAAATTACATATCTGGACTCAACTTACATAAGTGTAGGAAGGACTCACTATTACATTCTAATAAAGAGGAAAGACTCAAATAACAGGACGAGACTCAAAGAAAAACAAAAGACACCGACATGATTCCATAACGCTCATCACTCTTGCCCTTCCCCATCTGATGGACTATCTTCAATGTCATTACCTGAAAAACGTTAAAGATAGGCAGGTGAGCGAAACGCTCAGTAGGAATTACATCTCTCATCAAGCAGAATATAAGTGATTAACCAATTAACATGTTCATGATGATGCAATGCATGTAACTAGAAAATCGTGATGATCAACTATCAGGAAAGATGAATACTAAAGTCAAAGGCAGATACGAGATCAAGAGATATAGGGACGAATTCCCATGCAGAGTCAAGGACAAGTTATCAGAATATAACAAGGACAGATGCGCGGATGAACATAACTTTAAAATTGGCCAGAATATAACAGAGTTCAATAATAATAATAAGCAGATGAATCAGTCTAGCGGAATAACTGAATTTAACAGAATAACAGAATAACAAATAATAGAATATCAGAATAACAGAATAACATAATATCAGAATTTCCATACTAACAGATTCAACAGATAACAGATCAGAACAGATATACAGACGTTGGTGCAATGCCACACCCAGAATTTTACCATGGTTACAGAATTGGACTTCCGTCCTTCCTGGCACTGAAAAGTCACGGACCCAGAGCCCTTTAATATTTCAGAATCAGATATGGCCAAATATAGAGTCAAAGGGTTATGTTCTCGAATTGATGACAAGAAGATTCCAAAGGAGTATAGTGTCAAGACTAACGGAAATCAAAGTAACACGGATCAGAACCAGGGTTTTTAAGGTACAACCAGCTCGGCTGCCTTGAGGGAATCCAAGGCTAGCGGAGACTTACGGAGGTCTCAATGACTAACTTGCCGGTCCGAAGGAACGGAATGTCCAACGGAGGGCTCGTATGTCACCGAGAGTTGAGGTGTATGTGTGAACCAATCATGAAATAGGGACTCCATCTACGGACGTGAGATGAGAGTGCCAGAAGCCCCGCGGTATGGGTAAAAATCGAAAGAAAACAGTGAGAAAATGTATACGTTAATCATAGAATTCATGTCCATTCTATTCTATAATTAACTATAATTAAAGAAACTTCTATTATTTAACGCCCGTGGGTGCCGTCATTTATTAATTAGCATCCCCTTGGGGAACGTTAATTTTCATGATTTTTATCTCAATTTATTTAACAAGAATTTACATTTATATCTATTTAATTGAATAAATTCAAAAACCTTCATTTGAAGGCACATTGATTTATTTAAAATAGATTTAAGAAAAAGAATATAAGATAATTAGGAGGAAAATACCAGGATTCCAAATATATATTTTTCATAATTTTCTGTTACATATTCTAATTAATATGAGTTTTCAAAGATATATGTACATGATATATATATATACATATATATATATAATACTCAAAAGTGACGCCCAATAGATAGGTCGTCCCTTTTTTTTTGTAACGACCTATAGTAGGTCGTTATTTCACAAAATTTCATTTTTCAAGTCCCGGTTTCTATGGTAAATGATGTCGGAATCAGGCTTATAATATACCGAAATGACCGGCTCGAAAAACTCTACCCAACCATATGTTCAAAATAATTTTTCGATGAGAGACGGAGGATCTTACAATAGAGGGCACGAAAAATGGTGTAACCACTTTCAGTACCTCGGTCCCCATCCCAATAGTATGCCCATAAATTTTCATGGCTAAAGGATACTTCTATAACCATTAACAATTATAAATGCGAAAAGCTTCATAACTCACATATATACAATTGACGACTGTCACGGATCAATCTTTTTAGAATTCTGTTAATTGACGCCCTCGTGACTATCACGTTTAAATTTTTTAACGTCTTTAATAGTGACGTCAGAATCATAAAACATGACATATTGAATGTCGTTATTTTCAAATGTCCAGGGAATCACAAATTGACACAAAATGACGCCTGAATGGACGACGTTAAATTAAATAACGTCTTCAAATGGGTCGTTTTAAATTAAAAACGTGCCTTAACCGGGGCGTCTTTTACTATGAACCTTTAAACACACGAAGAACCTATATGAATGCTCGACAGAAATACTGAGAAATTCTAACAAGAAGCTAGAGGATATGAACTTGACAAAAAAAACATGCTGATATCATCTTTGTTAATTTAATTTAACCATCAGAGAGAAGACCTACCTTGGTTGTCGATTGGGTTCACAGATGATGAGAAATCAACAGAATTCCCGATGCTCTGTTTTCAACAGAGATAACAGCAGCTAAAGAAACGTCCTGGACGAATCAACAAGAGCAACAGCTCTTGATAGTAACAGCAGCAGCAGCAGCCCTCGGAAAGATAAGAGCTTCCAATGTTGCAGAACTAAGAAGTAACAGGAGGAACTAAATTACCGCAGCCACAACCCTCTTGCGGTCGTAGTGAAAGGAAGGGAATCGATTGGCACGGAGGGTTGATATTTATAGGGTTCATAGAGACCTAAAAAGGGTTGGAGTTCTATTGGGGAAACACTTCCTCGCATCGATCCATTAACAACTCAGTTTCCATTACAATTCTTTCCCAGACAGAACTCTTTCTGTTTACGTCGAAATGTGAGACACGACTTTGGTTGTGTCGTTTTGAAATTTGACGCCCTTTGGTATAGGCGTCACTTTTTTAATTAACGCCTCATGTTAAGGCGTTACTTATTTAAATCGTGACTTCATATAGGGCGTGTTTATAAAGAGTAACAATCTTTGGGGATTTTTATCTTTTTCATTTAATGGGACATCGACATGAAATTTTATGGGTATACATTTTCCATTTTTCTCTATTTTTCTATATAATTAGTTTTATTAAATTCTCTTAATATAAAAAGTGGCACTATTTACTATTACTATTCAATCAATAAAATAACGACTTGTTTCAAGTCGTTGATTTTCAAAGAAATGCCCACGTAGCAAGGCGTCAATTAAATTTTGCATTTCTTTGAAGAATTAAAATTATGTTTATATCCTTTAAACCTTAGCTATATGTCCTGTTTATGTCATTTGTATTTTAAATAACGACATAATGTACGTCGTTTATTATGTGAATCACGCCCACTAGACGGGCGTTATTCTATTTTTGGCCTTCTCTCAATGTCCTTGAAAGAACTTAAATTACATATATGTCCAGTCTTTTATCCTTTATATATCTTTAGTGTAATTAAATCTTATGTATATATCCTTCTTCCTTCTATTAAGATTATAATATAGTAAATGTGGAATAATAAATTTTATAAAATAGTAATAAAATATAAATTGACATTTTCTTCAAGATTTAATGATCCTTAATTCAATAAAAATTATGTTGTGTATTGGATGCTTCCATAAAATAACATGTTATTCTTAAACTTATTATAATACTAGAGTATGGTTCACGAGTTCTTTTTGTAAGACTTATAAGGACGTAATAGGTTTATGTACAAGGTCTGGGCCTCGTTTATCTATTAGTTTTAAATTTATTTAGACTTTCAAATCCTTAAATTTACCAGGGTTGCTACAATAATCCTTCAAAAATTCAATCCACCTTCTCTGCCTTAAATTTAATTCTTTCTGAGAGAAAATATATTTTAGACTCTGATGGTCTGTAAACACTTCAAACTGCTCACCATATAAATAATGTCACCAAATCTTCAAAGCATATTCCACCGTCGCCAATTCTAAATCATGAGTTGGATAATTCATCTCATGGGCCTTTAATTGTCTGGATGCATAAGCTACTACTTTGCCATTCTGCATCAGGACACATCCTAGTCCTTTTCTAGAGGCATCTGTATATATTACAAAACCTCCTGACCCACAAAGTAAAGTAAGCACTGGGGATGTAGTTAACCTTATTTTTAATTCTTGAAAACTTATTTCACATTTATCTGACCATTCAAAAGGAACTCCTTTCCTAGTCAATTTGGTCATAGGAGCTGCAATAGAGGAAAAACCTTCAATAAACCTTCGATAGTAACCCGCAAGACCCAAAAAGCTCCTAATTTCACTGACATTCTTCGGCCTTTCCCAATGTAAAACTACCTCAACTTTGGCTGGATCAATAGACACTCCATCACCAGAAATGATATGTCCTAAAAATTGAACCTGGTCTAACCAAAATTCGCATTTATTGAATTTTGCATAGAGTTGATGTTTTCTTAAAGTTTCCAACATAATTCTCAAATGTTCTTGATGAGTTTCAACAGTGGGAGAATAAATCAACACATCATCAATAAACACCACTACAAATGTATCCAGATATGGTTGGAAAACTATATTCATCAAATCCATAAATGTTGCGGGTGCATTAGTTAACTCAAATGACATAACCAGAAATTTATAATGCCCATATCGTATTCTGAAAGCTATTTTTGAGATATCTTCTTCCTTTATCCTTAGTTGGTGGTATCCAGATCTGAGATCAATCTTTGAAAATACTGTGGCAGCTCATAGTTGATCAAATAAATCATCAATCCTGGGTAAAGGGTACTTATTTTTAATGGTCACTTGATTCAACTTTCTATAATCAATGCATAATCTAAGTGGCTCATCCTTCTTCCTAACAAACAGAACAGGAGCACCCCAAGGGGAGACACTTGGTCGAATAAATCTCTTATCTAGCAGTTCTTGCAATTGTTTCTTCAATTCTGTCAATTCAGCTGGTGCCATTCTGTAAGGAGGGATGGAAATGGGTAAAGTACCCGGTGAGAGTTCAATAATGAACTCCACCTCTCGGTGTGGTGGCAAGCCTGGAAGTTCATCAGGAAATACATCGGGAAAGTCTCTGGCAATATCAATGTTTTCTTATTTTTATTAGAAGGAATGGCCACTAAACTAGACAAATAACCTTGACACCCACTTCTGAGTCATTTCAAAGCCTTCAGGGTTGAAACTAGTGTTTTACTAGAACGGTGCCTTGGACATTGATGGTGGAATATCTGCTCCCCAAGTTTCTGAAAAATCACTTTCTTTCCATGATAATCTAGAAGGGCAAAATTTCTATCTAACCAATCCATTCCCAAGATGGTATCAAAATCAGTCATTTCCAACAGATACGCACATGCTGGCATAATCCTCCCCTGAATCACCACATCAATGCTAAGAATAATAGAAGTCGTTCTAGCTATCTCATCAGTTGGTGTGTTAATGGACATCTCATCAGTTTTCACAATTTGTTTATCTTTCATTAATCCAGCAAATCTCAGAGAAATAAAGGAATGTGTAGCACCAGGATCAATTATAACTTTTGCATGCATATCATCGATAAGAAGAATACCTTCAGCTACTGCATTGGCATCTCGGGTGTCTTCCCTTGTTAGTGCATATACTCTGGCTTGAACTCTCCGCTGCTGTTATGGTTGCTGATCTTACCTTGGCCTTTTGGGACAATCCCTTATCATATGCCCAGTCTGACCCCATGAAAAATATTTACCTACAGCCCGCCAACATTCATTACCTCTATGCTGCACCTCGCACTGCTGACAAGCCGGCATATTATCTCTCTTAACTGGTTGAACTCTCTCCAGAAAAG
Source organism: Amorphophallus konjac (assembly GCA_022559845.1). NCBI lineage: Eukaryota > Viridiplantae > Streptophyta > Magnoliopsida > Alismatales > Araceae > Amorphophallus > Amorphophallus konjac. Next base: position 126,139,783 of record CM040117.1, on the reverse strand, counting down.
CCATCTTCGGCTTTCTATCTTTTCTCACAACTGAACCAAGATTACCCCTTTTTACATTATCTCTTTGTCTTTCTACTAAGAATTCCTCATATTCAGTTTCTGCAATAAAAGTAGTCCTCAAAGCTGCTGCCATAGTCTGAGGCTCAATGATTACAACTCTACTTCTAATGTTACTTCTCAAACCTCTAACAATTTTTTTCACCCTTCTAAGCTCATCTGAACAAATATGAGGGACATACTTTTCCAATTCAGTAAATTTTGCTTCATAATCGGTAACTGACATACCTCCTTGAGTCAGATTTAAAAATTCAACTTCTTTCTTGTCTTTCACATGCTGAGGGAGAAATTTTACATGGAAGACATCAAGAAATTCGTTCCAGTCAATCTCAATCTCTCTATCTCTAAAAGTGGTTCTAAGTGCAGATCTCCACCACTCGTCCACACGGTCCTTCAACATAAATGTAGCAAATATCACCTTATCCTGCTCTGCACATCTAATGGCCGTGAAAATCTTCTCAATTTCTCTCACCCAATTTTTCACAATCTCCGAGTGACTCTCCCCCTTAAAAGAAGGAGGACCCATATGTCTGAATTTCTCCATCAGGGTAGCGCCTGCTATCCTATTCGGTTGTTCTTGCACACGGGTTTGTACTTGGGCTTGCATCATTGCCTGAGTTTTAGCCTGTAACTGCATAGTATGCACTAACCCTTGAAAAGCTTGTGTGAACCCTCCTAAATCTGGCACACCCTAAATAGGTAGCGCACCTTGGCCACCGGGAGCAAGCTCGCCATAAATTATTTCCCCGACAACTCCTTATGATGTCCCATTTGAGGGCGCAGATTCCTCAGGAGAAGTATTCACCTCAACCCTATCACTCCCTGCCATATCCTGCAAGGGAGAACTAACCTGAATTAGTATGACTCTAAGTTTGACATCAAATTCTAAAATAAACTCTTAAGATCTTGTGGTGTGGTATATAAATCGGATGGCTGCAAATGATTCCAAACCTCACAACTTTGCTCTGAAACCACTCTCTGTGGTGCCCCCTTCCCGCGATCTCGTATCGTGTCCGGTCCGGGGACGTCACAGCGGATGTACGGAATTATTGTGGGCCGAGATATTTGCAAGGCACTAAAGGCCAAACCATCATATATTCCAAAAACATAACCATACCATTTCCATAAGATAAACACTCATAATTTACATCGTATATAGAGTACTACATCTCTCTACTCAAAAGTCATATTTACATTCATTATTCAAAAGAAAACTAAATCTACTTATTATAGGCAGCGGAAATCCAAACTATGCCCGGGATCACCCTCCGACTTACTGCTCGTCGGAGTAAAGGCGCACACTCGTCAGTTCCCTGAAATGACTGGGCAACAGAGGTGAGTCCAAAGACTCAGTAGGCATTAAAACCAATCACATGCTTATCATATATTAACTTGTGTAAATCCATGATATATATATATAAAGCAAATCATAATTTTATTGGATTGTACATATACTATGAATGCGAAGGAAAACTAATAGGACAGAATAATTTTTCATATAAATGGATATAACAAATTTTTTCGGTCTTGTATATAAATGACATGATATATATCGTAGTTAAATCAGAGCTTATACAGATGAACTCATTTTCAGATCATACCAAAGTCATATATCAAATCTGAAATTCATATTACAGAATCATATAATGTATTATTAGATAAATATATATTGGGCAGCATATATTGGACAGGCATCCCGTCACTATAAGCAGTAGCAAACATATACCTAGGCATCCATACGTCGACTTAAAGATAAATGGTCTAAACGCTGGAGCATGTCGGCCTTGATCAACCACGCAGGATCGGGAGTTAATACTCCACCATTCCCCAGATATTTTTCTTATTCTGGGTTCCGAATTTTTCAGAAGTTCGTTTGTCCTCAGAAATGGGCATAATCTCGTAGCAGAAGTTAACTACGGTTTGTCGCCCCATACCTCCTTAAAGTGACAGTCCATATGTTTAGTCAAATTTTTATTCTTATTATTACTCTTATTACATAGTCAACTCAATACTTAAAACTTATCATTAAAATTTTTAAAATAATGGAATCATATTTTAATATCATGAATTAGATTTTAATCATACGGTAGTGAGTCAAATTTATTAACTAAATAAATTACTGTTATATAAAATTCGAAGATATTAGAGAAAGAGTAGAGAGAGGGTAGAGAGAGAAAGTAGAGAGAGATTAGAGAGAGTACTATTTTTATAGAATGATAGCTAAAAAAATAATCGATTCTAAGCATAGATCATCGGGTTAAATAATCATTGATTTAAGTCTGAATAATTATATTTTAAATAAAATCAAATCAAAGAAATATAAATATCAAATAGCATGCACTTGATTTATCATGTGCCTACCTTTAAGGTGGATTTTCGAATTAAATTTAGTATCTCACCCGAGCTCCCGTAATAGTTCTTGCGTAGGAAAAGATAATTTTTGTCCCAAACATAATTTTTATCTTATTATATATTCCCCAAATACTAAAATTTAAACAACCCTTAACTTATCCGTAAAGACGATTTTCCATGTAAAGACAGATGAAACGCTCCAAATAAGTTCTCAAATTCTCCCTCTACATTTTTTTAACGAATTTTCACCTTACTCCGACCTTGCCTTATTTTTTTCGCTAATTTATGAAAAATGAGAGAGTGGAAGAGAGATGAGAGATAGAGATAGAAAGATTAAGAAGAGAGATAAAAATAAAAATAAATAAAATAAAGAGAGAGAGAGAAATGGGAGAGAGGGAGGGAGAGAGAGTTCGACCGAGGGGGGGAGAGGAATGGAAGATGCTCACGTATGGAGGGGGGAGAGGAGGAGGTGTTTATATAGGAAGAGGGGGTGAGGGTTAGGATGAGGGAGAATAAGTGGATAAGAAGGAGGGGGGACACGTGGGGAGTTTTTGGGTTTTTTTATATATGTATCCATCGGATAAGGGAGGGGTGAGTTTTTATATAAAAATTCGTAAAAATTTAGTAATAATAATATAACAAGTATTAGTTGATTCTATCTAATTTTTAATTTATCAGATGTTAAAATTTAAAAATATGTTCAACATAAAAGTTGTAGATCTCTGAATTCTCTTTTCAACGGATCTAATATTTGACCCTATTCTGATATTTCTATGAAGAGTTACATATTAATAAATTGAGATATCTATTTGATTTGTTTAATAAAGTTCGTTAAAATATACCGTTCAAGGTATTGGACTTTAATTAAGAGAATCTAAAATTTATACGGACTCTAAAGATAAAATACTTAATTCTTTTTAAGTTTCGGGCAGGCAGGGGTGTTACATAAAGAATAACTTGTAATTACTTGTTAGAAATAGAGCCTTTATGTTGATTCAAATTCCTTCGTATAATGTTCAGTCTCATATTAGAAGTTTGAAAGACTTCCTTGGACTTATATGTTAGAGAGCTCACCCTTGGGTTAGGATCCAAGTGACATAAGATGTGGGCCCGAGTTGTGTGTTGAATTAAATGAATTGATCGAATATAAGAAAATATTAATATATTTATTTATTTATTTATTTGTGCCGTGCCGTGTTTGAGTGTGATAATTCAATAATAAATATATTGTTTTTATATTTTTTGAATGGGGTTGAATAAGGGTGAACCGGTTCGGACCGGTTCGGACCGGTTCACCGGTCGAATCGCAATTCGTCTGGTTCGAACGATTTTTTAACATCAGACCGGAACAGGTCTAATCAGACCGGTTCCTAGACCGTTCACGGTCGAACCGGTCCGACCGGCTGGTACGGTCCGATTCTGATAACACTGTACAGTACGCTATGTTATAATGTAAGGCCCGGATACAGAGGGGGGTGAATGTATCCCTCTACAAATATGGCCTAATTAAAACTCTAATACTTAGTAATGCAGAATTAAAACTGTTGCAGAAATAGCCTAAGGAGCCTTAGAATGATCAAAACAAGACAGCAACTCAAGAAGCCCTCAAACGATCCTAAGCAAGCATCTAATGCGCAGCAATCAAGTGAACATATAAGAAACTCAATTAACCTCTAGGATATAGATAATCAATTAAATCACGGTCCTAGCATGCATCTAGCGGAAGCAGGAAATCAAACAAACCACTGCACGATGATTTTAGGTGATTCGGTCAACAGACCTACGTCCACCCCTCACTCCAAACCAGAGTGAGGCTTCCACTAGTAACACTAGCACAGCAGACTCAGTCTGCAACAAAGGCTGCCAAACAGCTTGACCAGGGGAACAACCTCCCCTCTTCCTCTCAACCGGAGGGACACCCCAAGTGACTCCCAGCCACTTGGAAACTAGAGACACACGGTCTCTCTTCCTCCAGACCAGGAGGGAACACCTGGACTTGCTACCCACAAGCCCAGAACCGGAGGAACACACCTCCCTTCCTCCAAACCGGAGGGGAACCTAGAGACCCAAATCTCTCTTCCTCTGAACCCCAGAGGGAAGCACAACCGGAGATAAATCTCCATTCCTCCAACCCGGAGGGAAACAACCGATGACACCCTGTCAAAGGTAGCCAGAGACGCAAGTCTCTCTTCCTCCACACCGGAGGGAACCAACCACAAGTAGCACCCAGCTACTTGCAAACCGAAGACACAAGATCTCCCTTCTCCTGAGTCCACAGGAGGAACCCGATCCCCAACAGGGCAATCGGAAGAACAACAAGTGAATAGTTCAAAAGAAAATCAAAACTCAGCAACAGAAAGCTGAAAAGATAAAAACAAATGTGGCTCTCGAAGGAGCTGGCTGACCTGGATTTGATCCACGGTCCAGCAGGAACTTCTTCTACTGCTTCTCTCTTTCTCTCAGCACGAACTCTCTTTTCTTCTTCTTCTTCTTTCTTACTTCTTCTTCTTCTCACAACTTCTGCCTTCACCTTCTTCTCACTCTCTGTATCTCACTGCCTCTCTTTCTTTTTCTTCTTCTGCTCTCTCGATAACAAGTGTGTAGACTTGAACTTAGAAATGAATGTATAGACATTAGAACAGCAAAAGGTGCACTATACAGAAAACGACACGAGGTACTTAAGATGTCTACAGCACGAGATAAAAAGAAAACGACACGAAGTGCATACAGTAACAAGGCTAACACTACAAAGAGAACGACACGAGGTCAGATGAGAACAACACGAGGTAAGAGAGAACGACACGAGGTAAAACGGTAGTAAAACACGCGATCAGAGAAAAACTGGACGAAGATAGAAAGAAGCAACACGAAGACATAAAAACAGAAGATAACACGAAGACATAAAAATAAAAGATAACACGAAGACATAAAAACAACACGAAGACATAAAAAAAAAAAGATAACACGAAGACACAGGAAAATGACTCGAACACGAGGACGACACTGGCTGAAAACAACTCGAAGATGAAGGGGTGACACAGAAGGAGCGACACGAGGTGGCACAGAAAGCAGCACGAGATGGAACAAATAACGACACGAAGACAACTGGAATGATGCGTGTAGCAGTTCGTTGTACATACTTCCAATGTACAGACTTTGAAATAAAGAGTGTACAGATTTGAGAGATAAAGGCACGATGTATAGACTTTGTCCAAGGAAACGAATGTGTAGACTTTGGCTTGGAACGAAGGTAAGGATGAGGCTGTAAAGACTTGGCCAATACGAGACACTGTACAGACTTTGTCAAATGACTGGCTGTACAGACTTCAGAAGATGAGGACTCTGTATCGACTTGAAACAAAGGCAGTGTTTAGACTTAAGCATTCTGAGCATAACAAAAGCTATGAATGTATAGGCTCCATGATCAAAATGCAATGCTGACTGATGTATACACTTGGCAAATAGATTGATGCATGAACTGCCCTGTACAAACTTTAAGACTTAATGAGCAACAAAAAGGGACAAAGCAGCATGGCGTCAACTCAGCTGATCCACTGCGTCAACGCAGCCATTGCACCGAACCCATATTAATGAAAGACAGACATGCAGACATGATCTATGCCATGCTCACAGTTAAACTGTGTACCAAGTTCTGAATGAAGTAAACACATATGACATGAGACGGATGTTGTACATACTTGATGCATGTGAACAGTGAGACGGATGTATAGACTTGATGAACTGCAACATGAACATTATCAGCAGAGAAGTAATGCACAGAACAGAAATCAAGCACAAACCAATTTATCACAGCATGACTCAAGCATACACATGCATTCTTCACAATTCAGACATGGCACACTCATTCAATCTCCCACTGAATAGATCAGACATACTCAAGACAAAGTGGTGACTCAATTATGTTGCTATCATTAAAACACCACATCATCAACAAAGCACAAGGGGCACAACAATCTCCCCCTTTTTGATGATGGCAACATAATGAGTCACACTGACTCATCAAACTATTCTCCCCCTTTGACAGAATCAAAAAGAAGGAAAATGGTTTGATAGTCAAGTGTAGCACATAAAAGCAGCACACAAAGACAGCACGTAAATGTAGAGAATGAGTCATAGTTCTTAAAAAATGAAGATCTCCCTTATGACAATGAAACAGCTCTCCCCCTATCAACATGCATGATTGACTACTCTCCCCTTAGATGTGAATAAACCATAACTCTCCCTGAAGCACAGGAATGGACTCTGGTTATCCAATAAATCAATCTGAAATCAGCCATTACAAAGAATCTGAATTCTGGTGAAAATACCACAGAATCAGAACTTATTGCAGAACAAGATGGAAGATTCCAACAGTGTGGAGAGAAATGCATCTCAGGAATCAATCTGAAATCCACCACCATAAGGATTCTGAAGTTCAGAAGGCTACAAGTGAACAAGATAATAATGGGAGTGGCACCTCACATTTGTATGGTCAGAAAAATGCAGATGGAATCAGTCAACTGATAAGAGAGAAGTTCACTTTGTTGATCATGCAAGAATCTGATCATGAGGGATTTGAATGCATACATCACTTCAATAAGTCTTAAAAGATGTAGACTCTTCTATCATAAAGAATTATGAAGTGGCAACTTAATCAATCTGATTTAATTTTGATGTATACCAACTTTGCCAAATTAAACTCAATGCTCATATCTGAATCCAAGTTTTAATAAAAGTGAACCAAATAGTCAGAAAAACACTCAAAAACAATCATCTTTTATCTTACACATATGATCTCAATTGCTCCTTTGAAAAATACACAGGTTAGTACTGAAATTAAACATTTTTTCAAGAACATGAGTTGACAGATTTTTCAAGATAATTTTATTTGAAGCACATTATATTTTTCCTGAGTAATTTAAGTTGATCAACACCTTTTTACATGAGGCACAATAAGTCTTAGTTGAAGTGACCCAGTTACTCAGTGTGATAACTGGCATTGCCTCTCACTTTGAGAGCAGAGTTAGCAATATGAGTGTCTTTTTACATGAGAAGACACCTTTATCAGAGGCCAGACTCCCCAGCTACTCAACACAAATAAGCTATTGCTCTGTCAGGTCTTGTTTCACTAAATTTTTATCAGAGATAACTGTGGCACCTCATGACATGAGTTATTTTATTTCATTGATAAAGAACTCAGTTTCTCAGTGACCGAGTCATTGCTCTGAATTCATAATTTTTTTTTTATTTAGTCAACCTTTTCAAGTTAATATTTAACCACAACACTCACTCTATGTATCTCTACCAAAGAAGCCTAGATTTCAAATTTCAGATAACAGATGAGAGACATTAAGGATTACTTGACACAAGAGGTTAAAGTTTATTAAACCGCATCAACAGATATTTTCAATTCATTTAATTACAAAGCTGAGAATACATTAATCTTATATCAGTCTGATTCAGTGATAATTCTTAAATCCATATGATAGGAGTTTCTACCAAAATCTCAGACTGAATTGCATGACATGCAGCTTAAGTTCCTCAGATCAGAACAATAAAATTTAGCTGACCAACAACTCAATAATGGAGCCAAAGTAGTCACACCAGCTAAGAGGTATATGAAGGAAGAGTACAAGCTGGTGGAAGAGTAAATCAGCAATAGAGAAGAACATCAGAAGAGATTTTTATCATCAGACAGTAGCTGAGTCTGGAATACAGACTGATCAGCTATTTTAGAGATATCAACAGAGAATACAGTTGAATAGCGCATAGTTAAGAGTATGAATCAGGTTACTTAAACAAAAGGAGTTCATGAGGTGAAGAAGATATGAAATAGGAATGCTCCCCCTGTCTAAGTGCAGTGAATTTCTTTTTAGATTTTTCAAAATTTTATAATATGCACTATCCTACATATGCAGTATGCAACAATTCTAACAAGGAGAGCATGATGATCAATCAACAACAAACTAGCTTCCCCTGACAAAGTGCATGATGTGCAATGAATCATTTCTTTTCGAATTTTATTTTCTTCAAATTTATGATATGCAATACGCTGCTCTATATGAGAACTAGACCCCTGGTACTGGGCGGAGGACTCGGTCCAAGGACCACCTCACACATGGCAGTAGCATCCAGACATACTCCATATGCCCTTCAGCACTGTTCCATTTAATATATCATGATGGTCATGCAAATGTCATATGCAGTGCAACGCAATCTCATTTGTTTAGTGCAAACAACAGCATGAGAAGAACATCAAAAATCAATCAAGCAAAACAACAATTTCAGATAATGAAATTGAAACAGATTTCAGAACTGACCTGAATTGAGTCCTGGGGTTTTCCTTTTTGAGTGCCTTGAATAACCCCTTTTATTTCTCCCTCCAAGGCACACCTGCAAAGTATTTGATCATCTTGATCCTGTAGGGACCCAAGCAGCTTTGGGTCCTGCGTTAGCCCTGACAGGTTTTCTAAACATTTTCATTGCAACATTATCATCAAATTTCATCAGTGAACAGTCATCCATAGAATGTCCAAATTTTCCACAGTATCTACATGAAATGGCTGGTGTTTGATTCTTATGATGCATATTGACAGCAGGGTGATATTTATAAACATGTTCATAAGATTTTTTGTTATATGCATGAGCAGTTTGATGCTTGTTCTTAACCATCCAATATTCAGCAGATTTATGGCCTGGCTTTCCACAGTTATAGCATGAAATTTTCACAAAAGGTTTTGCAGGGAATTTGACAAAATGGGGTTTAACATAGTTCTTTTGAACATACCAACAGTCCTTGACTGTATGCCCATTTTTCCCACAGTGGGAGCAAGCAAAAGAATTTCTTCTATGAAAAATATTTTTACCCCAAGTAGATCTAAACCAGCACTCAGCAGCCTTGTGCCCAGGCTTATTGCAGTTGAAGCACACAATGTGCTGACTAGAATTGTGTTTAGATCCATATGAATCATGAAAGTGCATGGAAGACCTGGCTTGTAGTTTGTTGTCTTCTTTCATGATAAAACAATCATTCATGGGATGACCATGTTTCCCACAATAATAACATGAAGCATCAGGCTTCCTAGCAACATGGTTTCTATCAAAAGAGTTTCTAGAATGTAAAGTTCTACTAGCATGCTCATCCTTTAACATCAATCCACAATCCTCCATTATGTGACCTCCTTTCCCACAATAATAACATGAACCCTTTTTAATGTGAGTGTGTGAGAGATCATGTGAATTGTGTGTAGCCTTCTTTATAGTAACAGGAGTGTCTTTATCCTTCTTCTGTGAAGTTTCATCCTTTTTCAGTTTTTGATTTTGTTCCACAGTTTTGGATTTTACAGTGGATTTTTGTGCAGTGAATTTGAAAACAGAAGGAGCAGAGGTTGTGTTCTGATTGGTGACTTTGACAAAAACAGTAGATGTTGCATTCCCATTACTCTTTTTCTTTGTCAGACTATAGCCCAGTCCCTTTCTCTCAAAGTTATCACTCTTTCCAAGAAGCTTATTCAGATTGTCCTTACCTTTGACAAATTTTGATAGAGAGTTTTTCAAATCTTTAATCTCAAAATTCAAATTAGCAATTTTAGCTTCATATTTGGACAGATCTGTTTCACAGGAAATTACTTGTTGATGCAAGGCATCATTCAGACTTTTGAGTTTTTCTACTTCCTGTTTTAATTTTATTTCCTTGTCAGCTTCAGATAAGGACTTGTAAAGATCATCAACTTCTTGTTGAAGGGATGTGATAGTAAGCTCATATCCAGCTATTTTCTGTTCACTGCAACTGACATTTCCATTTAACATTAAGTTGATGGTTTTTAGACTCTCAATTTCTTGTTCAGCATTCATCAACCTATCAGAATTATCCACACTCACACACTTGCCTTTTTCCATTGTTATTAGCCTATCTGTCAACTGGGTGTTTAGATGTTTCAACTCATTGATTTCCTCTTGCAGTTTACCATTCTGCTCTAGGAGATCAGCATCAACCACCCATTCATCTGAGAGAGACTGACATTCATGAAACATTTCCTGTTGTTTTTCAGAATCTTTCTGTAATTATATGTTTACAGATTTTATGGCATTAAGCTTTTCAATCAGCAATTTGTTCTCCTGTCTAAGTTTCTCTGATTTTTCATCATTTTTATTGGAGAACTCTTTAAGAGAGTCATTTTCAGATTTCAGCTTGTTTAATTAAAACTTAACACATTCAATTTCTTTCAGCAAATCCTTACTCTGAACAGAATCATGACTAGCTAGACTAAGCTTATTTTCAAGTTCAAAGATTTCTTTCACATGATCTTGATTCTCAGTTTTCAATAAAGAAATTTATTTCTTCAACATTAGAGAATCAGACATACAGGCATCATGAATATTTTTCAATTCAACACACTTTCTACAAGGAGAACTTGAACTATCTAAACCAGTACCCTTCTTCAATTTTTTATACTATTTTCTTAACAGTTCATGAGATTCAAATAATTCAGCATAAGCATTCTCCCAATCTTCTAGAGAAAAATTCTCGAAGAGATTTACCTAATCATCATCATCTTCAGTCTGACTGCTGCCTTGTTTGCTGCCAATTGAATTACTTCTGTTAGCCATCATGCAGTTGTCCTCGTTTACCCTGTGAAATTGCTTCAGCCTATCCAGGATGTCCTTTGCTGAGCTGCAATTATGAAGACAAGACCATAAGGCTCTGTCAGAAGCTGCTTTCAACAGGTTAAAGGCTTTCTGATTTTCTCCATCCTTTGATCTGTGTCTGTCGGTCCATTTGGACACTTTCGTTGGTAAGGTGTGAGTACCTTGTGAAATTAATTTTCACAAATCAGGATTAGCAGAATTTACATAGGCATGTAAAGCAGTGCACCACTGACTGAAACCAGAACCATTAAAGACGGGTGGTAAAGCCAAAAATAAATAGCGAATAAGTTCAAGGCAACAGGAAAAATTATGCACTAAAAACAAATTAGCACCTAAGACTGCAAGATCGAATCTGCAGGTCGCTGGACCTTGTATGCAGACACTGCTCTGATACCAATTGTTATAATGTAAGGCCCGGATACAGAGGGGGGTGAATGTATCCCTCTACAAATATGGCCTAATTAAAACTCTAATACTCAGTAATGCGGAATTAAAACTGTTGCAGAAATAGCCTAAGGAGCCTTAGAAGGATCAAAGCAAGACAGTAACTCAAGAAGCCCTCAAACGATCCTAAGCAAGCATCTAATGCGCAGCAATCAAGTGAACATATAAGAAACTCAATTAACCTCTAGGATATAGATAATCAATTAAATCACGGTCCTAGCATGCATCTAGCGGAAGCAGGAAATCAAACAAACCACTGCACGATGATTTTAGGTGATTCGGTCAACAGACCTACGTCCACCCCTCACTCCAAACCAGAGTGAGGCTTCCACTAGTAACACTAGCACAGCAGACTCAGTCTGCAACAAAGGCTGCCAAACAGCTTGACCAGGGGAACAACCTCCCCTCTTCCTCCCAACCGGAGGGACACCCCAAGTGACTCCCAGCCACTTGGAAACTAGAGACACACGGTCTCTCTTCCTCCAGACCAGGAGGGAACACCTGGACTTGCTACCCACAAGCCCAAAACTGGAGGAACAAACATCCCTTCCTCCAAACCGGAGGGGAACCTAGAGACCCAAGTCTCTCTTCCTCTGAACCCCAGAGGGAAGCACAATCGGAGATAAATCTCCCTTCCTCCAACCCGGAGGGAAACAACCGATGACACCCTGTCAAAGGTAGCCAGAGACGCAAGTCTCTCTTCCTCCACACCGGAGAGAACCAACCACAAGTAGCACCCAGCTACTTGCAAACCGAAGACACAAGATCTCCCTTCTCCTGAGTCCACAGGAGGAACCCGATCCCCAACAGGGCAATCGGAAGAACAACAAGTGAATAGTTCAAAAGAAAATCAAAACCCAGCAACAGAAAGCTAAAAAGATAAAAATAAATGTGGCTCTCGCAGGAGCTGGCTGGCCTGAATTTGATCCACGGTCCAGCATGAACTTCTTCTACTGCTTCTCTCTTTCTCTCAGCACGAACTCTCTTTTCTTCTTCTTCTTCTTTCTTACTTCTTCTTCTTCTCACAACTTCTGCCTTCACCTTCTTCTCACTCTCTGTATCTCACTGTCTCTCTTTCTTTTTCTTCTTCTGCTCTCTCGATCTAGCTCTGAGCCTTCTCTATCTCTTCTTTCTCTTCTGCACCTCTTCTTCTTTTCTGGCTGCTTCTACTTCAGTCACTCTCTGCTCTCCTCTTCACTCTTCAGAGGAAGAAGACACATATTTATAGCAGCAGCAGATTAGGGCAGCGTGTGCTCTCCACGATTCCCGCCCAAAAGCTTCAGTCCACGTGGAGGCTCCTCTGCATCTCGGATCACGTGCCAGATGCCAGCCTCGTATCACGTGCCCCCCCTCTGCATAGGCTTCACGAACAGTACATGTCACACAGTCATAGGAGATTAATCAGAAGGATAGAATGTATAGACTTTGAAGACTTAGCCAACGAGTGTATTGAGTTGAACAGCTAGCCACGAGTGTATAGACTTAAGATGTGATAACAAGTGTGTAGACTTGAACTTAGAAATGAATGTATAGACATTAGAACAGCAAAAGGTGCACTATACAGAAAACGACACGAGGTACTTAAAATGTCTACAGCACGAGATAAAAAGAAAATGACACGAAGTGCGTACAGTAACAAGGCTAACACTACAAAGAGAACGACACGAGGTCAGATGAGAACAACACGAGGTAAGAGAGAACGACACGAGGTAAAACGGTAGTAAAACACGCGATCAGAGAAAAACTGGACGAAGATAGAAAGAAGCAACACGAAGACATAAAAACAGAAGATAACACGAAGACATAAAAATAAAAGATAACACGAAGACATAAAAACAACACGAAGACATAAAAAAAAAGATAACACGAAGACACAGGAAAATGACTCGAACACGAGGACGACACTGGCTGAAAACAACTCGAAGATGAAGGGGTGACACAGAAGGAGCGACACGAGGTGGCACAGAAAGCAGCACGAGATGGAACAAATAACGACACGAAGACAACTGGAATGATGCGTGTAGCAGTTCGTTGTACATACTTCCAATGTACAGACTTTGAAATAAAGAGTGTACAGACTTGAGAGATCAAGGCACGATGTATAGACTTTGTCCAAGGAAACGAATGTGTAGACTTTGGCTTGGAACGAAGGTAAGGATGAGGCTGTAAAGACTTGGCCAATACGAGACACTGTATAGACTTTGTCAAGTGACTGGCTGTACAGACTTCAGAAGATGAGGACACTGTATCGACTTGAAACAAAGGCAATGTTTAGACTTAAGCATTCTGAGCATAACAAAAGCTATGAATGTATAGACTCCATGATCAAAATGCAATGCTGACTGATGTATACACTTGGCAAATAGATTGATGCATGAACTACCCTGTACAAACTTTAAGACTTAATGAGCAACAAAAAGGGACAAAGCAGCATGGCGTCAACTCAGCTGATCCACTGCGTCAACGCAGCCATTACACCGAACCCATATTAATGAAAGACAGACATGCATACATGATCTATGCCATGCTCACAGTTAAACTGTGTATCAAGTTCTGAATGAAGTAAACACATATGACATGAGACGGACGCTGTACATACTTGATGCATGTGAACAGTGAGACGGATGTGTAGACTTAATGAACTGCAACATGAACATTATCAACAGAGAAGCAATGCACAGAACAGAAATCAAGCACAAACCAATTTATCACAGCATGACTCAAGCATACACATGCATTCTTCACAATTCAGACATGACACACTCATTCAATCTCCCACTGAATAGATCAGACATACTCAAGACAAAGTGGTGACTCAATTATGTTGCTATCATTAAAACACCACATCATCAACAAAACACAAGGAACACGCTATTACTTTCTCAATTTTATTTATGGTGTTTTATTGATGACCCACAAGCCATCTTAATAGAGAATCTCGTTACATTACCTACATGTTCTAATTTAGTTTTGTTTTAAAAAGAAGATTTTGGACATGGAGGATGACAAATAGACAAGGTTTCAGCATATGGCTCCAACTACACAAGGTTTCATGGATATATCGACAAAAAAAGATGCTACTCTTCTAGAGTTTGATAGATCGGGGTACGGGACGAATTAAATCGCCCGTCCCGATCACAGATCGGGACGACTTATCCGTAGAACATAATTGAGATGCTCTCATATATTATATATGTTATTATCCGTCTAATAAATAAATATTGTAGATGATTTGATTAGAGATTCGGTTATAATCGAGAGGTCGTAGGTTTGAAAGGCGTGGATTGCATATTTTTTTATTTCTTCCGTCAAAATTATTGAGAATCGTCGTATTCGAACTCGGGCCGAGTGGTTATAAAACTTGAAAGACACTAAGATGACCTAACCAACCGAGTCGCAAGATTTATCACATAATTTATCTACATGTATAAGTCCATTTTTTCATCCCAATGTGCATCCGTCGGACAGGACGGCAAACCCCGTGCTCTTCCCATTAATTGTCCAGGGTTTTTGTTAGGGTTTCAACCTCCCTCCGCCTCTCTCCAGCAGCAGAAGCGCCGGGGATAGATAGCAGTTGCCAGTTGCCCGTTGCCCGCCCCCCCCCCCCCTCAGCTGCCCATCTCTTCTTCTTTGATCTAAAGTTTTATTAGGGCTTCTCCACCCCACCTGGTACTCCCGCTGCAGAGGACGACCCGGTGCCACCATGCTGGTGCTTCGTCGAGCTGCGAACCCTATCAGGAGGTGAACCCTGCGATCCCATTTCCCTCTTCTCTTCCAGCTGCTTCCCTCCTGCTCATTGCTTTGAGGCAATCGTCTTCGTCTTGGTGGTGTCGTCACTGGGTTTGTATGCGCCCTCGTTGGCTGTGTCCCCGCTCGTACACCCCCGCCCCACGGGTAGCCCTTCCCGGCCGCAGTCCCCTACAGTGGAGCCAGCAGCCCATCGGCGTCGGCCCCGTCGAGGCCCTCATCGTCGACTGGCAGCCTTGACCGGCCCTGACGCTGCCGCGCTGAGCTGTTAGAGCTCTGGGTGTGTGAAAATGTGCTCGGGGACCGCCAGGACTGTGCGGCCTTTGTTTCTTCTGTTCTCATCGTCCACGTCCCCGGCTCCGGCCTCATCTACTTGGACGCTGGCATCGTCCATAAGCGCCCCCTCCCCTTCCCTTTCCAGACCCTGCCCCAGTGCACGGCCGAACTGCTCTCCGCTGAAACCAGCCTGTGCGAGGGTAGGGAGATCGCTCTGGCCGTCGGGAAGGTCTGTGAGTCTCGATATGCCTCCCACTCTTTGGCAAAATTAGTTGATTTTTGGACTAATGGGCTTCGAGACTGGAATTAGACCCATATCCTCGGAAGCCATTTCGCTTGCTTGGGGCCGGGGCTGTGGAAGGTTGGTAAGCTGGGAAGGGAGGGGGATTGGCAACTTATGGGAGTCTAGGGGCGCTGGAAGTGATGTCCTTTTTGTCGAACACCTTGATGGCTGTATGGAGTTCGGGAAGTTGCTGCTTTCTCTGCAGCAGTCCTCTCTCGCCCGTCTCTGCTTCCACTCTCTCGGACTCTTGATTCCATCTGATCCACTATCCTCTATTATGATGTGACCTAGTTGATCCTTCCTCCGGTTGATTAGCAGATTCCTATTTTCTTCAGTTCAAGGTTCATTTCTGTGGGCTAAATGTTCCCTCGTTTGGTTATATCACTGGATAGATGAGTTGCTGGTGGTGTCGTCCATATTTTTCTATGGTGGTTTAGATTTATCTAATCGGTTAGCATTCGAGGAAGAGAAATTCTGATGCTAATTTGCGTTTAGAATGTCAGCTTTACTTTGTTGTTTTCCAAACCTTAGAGGTGTATATTTCTATGTGGGTAACAGATGTGCTTTTATTTTTTGTTTTGGATTTTTGGTATAAATCTATTATACATTGTACATTTCTCACTTCAAACTTTTACTGAATGTGAATCTTTGATTGGACATGTGACCATATTGGAAATGAAAACTGAAGTTTACTCATAGACAATATCTTTTACCTATGTATGTCTCTGTCAGAAGTAACATTTTCATTCAGTCAGGGTCATTCTATTGCAGATCATTCTTGTTCCTTTTTCATCCATGTCAAGATATCCTTTAAGATTTTGATGAATAAATGAATGCTATTCAGTGAGGTGCCTATATTTGCTTTTCTGTGGAGTGCTTTAATTTTGGTGTACTCTACTGTCTTCAGGAGCTACAGTTACATTGTGGGTTTAAGTCGGTTTGGTTATGCAAAACTGGACATCTTAAACAACTATGTAGAGCATGCAGTTGATCATGATGGGCATTTGTCCTTTGTGACTGGAAGCTGCTCCTTGCCTAGCACGTTTTTCAGTGGCCTTTCATCATCAGGTGGACCCTTTTTAGGGAGCAGAAGTCTTTCTTCACGGGCTGGAGAAAAGATAAATGGTGATGAGGAGGAGCTAGAGGATGGATTTTCTGATCTTGAAACACTTCATGATAATGATAAAGCTAATGAAAGTTCAGATGAAGAGGTTGATGAAGAGTCGGCATCTGAATTAGAACTTTCTGATGTTGAGTCAGAGGATGTTTCTGGGAAAAATGATGTGGATGTTGTTGGTTTCTCAGACATTGAAATTGAGAAAAGCAGTGAGCCTTCGCCAAAGAAGAGCTTCACATCCCCACTTTCCAAGGTCATCATGGAAACTCCTCGTTCATCCCTGAACAATGCTCTTGATAAATGGGTCAATGAGGGCAACCCTTTGGGTCGAAGTGAGATTTATTCAGCCCTACTTAACCTTCGCAGAAGGCGGTTTTATGGAAAGGCCTTGCAGGTAACTTATCTTTCGCGTATATAAGCTATTGGCATTATTTGTGTAACCTTAATTTACATTATTCGTGTGCTATGGTGACATTTGCTCTATTTTTTGCCCCTGTTATGTTTTTAGTTTGTCTGCTTTGACTTGGCATAAGATGAAGGCATGTAGTCAGCTGTTACCTCCACTTCATGCATGCTGTCTGCGCCACAAGGTGCCAAAGTCATGCACTAGGTTAACTTTTAACATACTGTGGAGGATTTTCCTGACTGGTTAAGCAAGATAGATTTGGAGGTTTCTTCTGTAAAGAAGAATTTTATTCGAGTTCAATAATTTACTGCTCATATTTGATATTTATATTGCCTTTGTGGATGACAAAAACTGATGTTTGACCGCATTCAGTTGCTATTAATACAATAGTATTTGATATTAGTAGAGACAAAAGGTTGTTTGTCTGTTTTATTTACCTTCCAGATTGATTAGGCAAGAAATGTACAAGGCGGTATAAAACTTGCACTGATGTCGGAGATGACCAGGTGTCATCCAAGAAACATTAAATGGGAAGGGAATTAGTAAGAGAAACAATGTGGGGGCATCTTTCGCTTCTTGTAAAACTTGAGATGAATATTGTTAAATTCCATTAAGGGAATTTCTGCAATACCATATTTTGACCTCATGTTTCACTGTCACTGGTTGTGAGCTATTGGACTACTCATCATGTGGTTTCACGTTACATGGGGATACTTTGTTTAACTTCCTGTGTTATCGACTCTGCTTAACAATGCTATCAGCATCGGCTTGCCTGTGCCTTTTGTTTTCCTTCTTCCTCATGTTCTTTGCTTGTGTTTGTCTTGAGATCACCTTATGTTAATGTTTACTCATGTCCTTTGTCTCTAGATAACCATTTAGTGATATAACTAAGAGAGGGATGATTTTAGTGTTGGAGATTTTCAAGATGAAGAATACACTACATTAACTGGAAACCCATTTACTTTTGGAGAAGCTATCCTTAGGTAGCTTTTGTTTGTGCCTATCCCTTTTGACTAAAGAAGCTTTTGAAGATAAGAAATTTTGAGGGTCAACAACCTTTGTACCCTTGTCAAATGTTTCCCACTAATCATGGGAATCTTTTTTGCCGCCACTTTATGGGCATGTCCAAATGCTGCCTAAATTGCAATGTGCGTCCGCATTGAGGTTCCTCACTTCTTTCAAACAGATAAAGTTGGTGCTACATTCCACCCTTTCTCTCAAACAACATAAAGAATAGGAATGATATCACAAGCACAACAACCAAGTTAATATGGTGGGAATAGAATGATGGTGTTGAGAGTAAGATTGTTTTCCAGGTGCTGTTCTACTAACAATTCAATTCTGCTGCTGGACTGAGCCACTAAGTTCAGAATTGTAGTGAATCAGGAACCATACAATAGGTTCAAGTACCAGTGGTGGGGAGCAATTGAATAGGTTCAAGTGCTGGCATCATGGTAACAAGATTTCATAGGGCACTTGCATTGCCCAAAAAACCTTTGCATGATAAAGGTAAAAATTTGTCAGTTAACAAGGGAAAAAGGTAGATGACTGCCAGAAACAGCATGGATTGCAGAAAGCCATTGTTCCGAATGCACAACTTGGGGTTGGTCCTGTTCAGCCACAGATAAGTTGATGTATGCCCCAATGACTTAGAATGGCCATGGGCATGTGGTCTAGCTATTATTAGGCATTGTCAAACAGTTAGCAATATCTACATGTGGCCTTGAGGACTGCAAATAGCCTTAGTTTGACTTCTCCACGGCCCAAATTCTCCCTTCCAACTCTCTTTCATTCCTCTTTCATAGCATGCCTGAAGATGAGAAAAGCAAAATGAAAAGGATCCAATAGTGCAATTGAGGATTCAACGAAAACCTAGCGCCACACTGCAGTGGGTTTGCTTGGGTGCTTTTGCCCTAGCAGTGGTTTTTTTGGCTTTCTTTTAAATTAAGAGACAGTGTGGGAATCAATAAAATGTATGCATGCCTTGGACTAGAGCCTCATTTAATAGAAAATTATTAATTTGTCGTCAAAATTGTGATTTTACTGCCTATTAGATTTTTTCCATTCTAATAATCAACTTTCTATTTTTTGCAATATACACATGTTTTCACCTTTTCCAGACTCAATGCATGGCTATGGTTGTCAAGGTGACAATGCAACCCAAAGTATTTCCAGGGAGCCTAAATACTTAGGCTAGGCAGTTGCCAATTGCCTAAGCCCGCCTAGGTGCCTCTTTTAAAACTTAAAAAATGCCCATATCCGTAATATAAAAATTAAGAATAAAATATATGAAAAGTTGCATATTCCAATCTGAAAATGAAAGATCATGAGCTAAGCGTATCAATTGCAGAATAATGAATAGAAAATTGGAAAGAAATTGAATTACAGTGAGATAATAAGCTTGAATGTATAAGGAAAAAATGAATAATGGTACATACCATTCATGTCAAAAGTTCATTACAAGATTTTTTACCTACAGAAAAGAAAAGAAATCTATACCTGACATACCCTAGTTCTAGCACTAATTCAGGAGAACAAGAACATGTCTAGATGCATACACAACTTGCCATATGAGATGATTATATATGCTACAAACCTTTGATTTTATTTGTACTTCTGTGACACTACATAGATTTTAGTTTGCATAACATGCCGGTTCATCACTGTCTGAGTCTTAGCTCATTTGGCATAGGGTTTTGGTAGAGGGTTGGGAGGAGCCCAGGTTGAACCTGGGTGGGGTGTGTGTGTGTGTGCCTCAGAGAGAAAGAGAGAGGGGGGAGCTGGAGTAGCCAACTCTGCTTGCTGCGGCATGGGTACAGTGGCAGCCGGTGGAGGGATGGAGGCAGACAATGGTGGTCAATGATGGTGAGGCGGAGGCAAAACCCTAGAGCAAGGTTTGCCGGATCACTGATCCGGCTCGACTCAGACTGGCCATGATCCGGTTCAACTCGGCCCCACTCAGACTGGATCAGGCCAACTCAGTTGACTCACACAATTCAAGCAATTTGATAACATTTTTATTTGTAAAATTAAAATTTCATGAAATTTTAGGGCTTTTTATCTTGATTTCGACCTAGTTATGATATATAAATTTCGTAAGTCAATAATATAATTTTACAATGTATTTTCATTTTCAACTAACTTTTTAACATTATATCACTATTTAGGTAATCAATAAAGTTGAAAATAGAGTTTCATGTTCTTCATCCATGAAATGCAAGATCCATGGATAATGCTATATCATTATATCATTATTATATTTTTCTATTTTAAACTATTTTTTGAATATTATACTGTTATTTAAATAATTAATACTGGATTGGACCAATCCACCCCAGATCATGCCTTGGGTTCGCCACGATACAGTCCGTGTCAGCAAACCATGCCCTAGAGTGGGATTTGATAGAGGGTGAGGTGGGTGGGTGGGGTTGGGTATTTAGACTGGATATATCTGGATCCTGTTATCAGACTTGGGGCCATGTAAGGCTCAACCGGCTCTTTATGGGAAAAGGTGGTTGGCACATTGGCTCTTCAAATCTGCCTGGTCACCTAGGCACCTGGGCATTGCCTTGACAACTATGGGCATAGCTTAGGTAGGACTGATCCTAGCCATCCCCAGTTCAGGCAGGGATTGACCACCCGAGTTGTTTGCAGCCAGCTGATCCCATTCTCAATCCCAGTTCTTCGGACCTTGGTAGCAGCAGTACCCTAGCTGCAACATATCAGCGGTAAAGTTCTGATAACACCATAAGTGGTCCTGGTCAACAACACGACATTTAATAATGTACTATGAGCCATGACAGTAACAAGCAATATAATTTACTATAGCCTATCACACTCCAACAGAGCTGCACTGAGAGCTGGATCTAGTTGCATTTTGGCACTTTCAGTTGTGGGATCAGCATAGTGGACCCCCTCTCAGCCCACTGTTTGTTTACTTAATAACTAGTTTGTTGATTGGACGTACAAGCAAGGACAAATGTATAACATGTGAAGCTACACAAGGAGACAAGTGGATGGAGGGCAAAGGAAAGTTTGTAACATTTCCAATTTTTTCTGTTGCTTCAAGGTGGGGAACTGTATTTGCACTGTGAAAAGGTCTCTGGGCCTCTAATTTTTTTTTTCTAACTGCATCATTTAGTAGATTGAGTAAAAGCAGTGATGAGCAACATGGGCTGGTGGAATTCCAGGATGGATCAATTCCTGAGATTTGTTCCAGTTTTGATTCTTGAGCTCTAGCCTGATTTTAGTTCATATTTAACAAATTTGATATCTATTGGGGGTTCACTGTTTATGGTTTTTATAACTGGCTTTTTTTTCATTTAATACAATAGTTGTACTACCCACTTCAAAAAAAGAAGGAACTGGCTCTTTTTTTGGTCTGCGGATGTAGTTACATTTTCAACTGTTGCCTATTTATCACATAAACTACAATGTGGGCTCCCATGAATTGTCTAGCTATATGATCACCCAAAAAAGGAGTTAACAATCAACAACTTAATGATGTTTTTTCTGATGAATAATATTCAAGGATTTCCCAAAATATCTGATTCTAATTGCTAGTTTGGATGTCATTAAACATGGTTATTTATGCCATGCTATTGAAACTTTCATGAACTTCAAAGATAAATAGTATATGTTGCACTATTACGTAGTACCATTTTGCATGCATGTCATAATTGAAAGTGTGTTTCAAGATGTTATGATAATTTCCTCTTGTGTCTTGACTTTGTTGTTTACTTAACAAGAGTTGCAAAATCCTTGGAACGGTGAATTCTTGGGCTTCTGACACCTAGAATCTGCTGTACTTTCTTTTATATCAATGTGTTTGTTGTATGTTTCATGTTCTAACCCTTGTTATGCCACAGTTCTTTGAGTGGATGGAAGCAAATAAGCGGCTTGATTTTGTGGAGAGGGATTATGCATCCCGTCTGGATTTGATCGCTAAGGTTCATGGTCTATTTAAAGCTGAAAAGTATGTTGAAAAGATCCCTGAATCCTTTAGGGGTGAAGTAGTGTACAGGACTCTCTTAGCCAATTGTGTGGTTGCTGTCAAAGTTAATAAAGCTGAGGAGGTGTTCAACAGAATGAGGGACCTTGGTTTTCCAGTAACAGCCTTTGCCTGCAACCAACTACTGCTTCTTTACAAGAGGCTTGACCGAAAGAAAATTGCTGATGTGTTGTTGATGATGGAGAAGGAAAATGTTAAGCCATCTCTATTCACATATAAGCTGTTGATAGATACAAAAGGCCGTGCAAAGGACATAGTTGGCATGGAACAGGTTGTGGAGAGCATGAAGAATGAGGGTCTAGAGGCAGACTTAGTGATTCAAGCTATGATTGCCAAACACTACCTTTTTGCAGGGTTCAAGGAGAAGGCTGCAGAAGTCCTGAAGGAGATGGAAGGGGATGATATCAATGAGAATCGTGGTGCTTGCAAGTCGCTTCTCATTTTACATGCTTCCCTTGGAAAAGAACATGATGTAGAAAGGATATGGAAGGTATGTGAGGCTAATCATCCCCGCTTAGATGAGTGTTTGTCTGCAATTGAAGCTTGGGGCAAGCTAGGGAATGTAGAAAATGCAGAAGCAGTCTTTGAGAAGATGGCGAAGCAATATAAGAAGCTTTCATCTAGGTATTACAACTCATTGTTGAAAGTTTATGCCGGCCACAAGCTTTTGGCCAAAGGGAAGGAACTGGCAAAGCGAATGGCAGATAGTGGGTGCAGGGTTGGCCCTTTGACCTGGGATGCCCTTGTGAATCTGTATGTGCAGTCTGGGGAGGTGGAGAAGGCGGAGTCTATTCTGCAGAAAGCCACTCAGCATAACAAGGCCAGGCCTCTGTACAGTTCATACATGATTGTCATGGAGAGATATGCTGCAAGGGGTGACATTCATAACACCGAGAAGATATTTCACAGGCTGAGGCAGACTGGATACGTGGGGAGGATGAGGCAGTACCAGGTGCTGCTTCAGGCTTACATGAAAGCCAAAACCCCAGCTTATGGATTCAGGGAGAGGATGAAGGCAGATAACATGTTCCCTAACAAGACACTGGCAGCGCAGTTGGTGACAGTCGATGCCTTCAAAAAGTCTCAGATTTCAGAATTGCTTGATTGAGTGCTGCACTGGTGGTGGGGGGGGGGGGGTTAGAGGGCCCCTTCTTTGATGGTACTTGATGGGTTTTTTTCCCTTCCATAAAATTATGTGGTGTACGACTGTGATGAACAAAGGAAAAATGTCATGCATTCTTACCATTGTGGTGCTCAACGCCCTGTTAATTCCATGCATTGGATAGGCATTATAGGTTTTTCAGTGATAGCGAGAGATGTAGGCTTACATGAAACTCGTTATTTTGCTCACGAAGTATCATCGTCAAGACAGACAGGTTTCTAGCGCACCAGAAATTCTGCCTGAAAAAACGATTATGATTACGGTGCTTTCAAGGTAGAGTTTAGTATTTGCAATTGCTTGTTCGAGATCCCGGTGTTCTAAGCCCTTCGGTTCCTCTGCTCTTCTTGCGTTTTCTCTGAACAATCCGTCCAAATTCTTTGGAAACTTCACATTCGGCGGCGTGGTTCACCACCTCTTCTGAGACGTGGCTTCATGATTCGATAATATGAAGATGGTTCGTCACATTATTCGGGGCACGCGTTTCTCCTCCTCCTCCTCCTCCTCCTCCTCCTCCTCCCTATATATATGTATATACATATATACGTACATACATACTGGAGTCCCGTAGATTGTGTAGTGCCTTGTTAGCTTTCGCTTCGATGGCTCTTTGAGGGAGGGAAGAAAAACTTGGGGGGATGGATTGCTCGGATTAATGCAAAGGAATACGTTGTTCGACTACTATAATTGTTCTATTTTAATTGGGTTGCTTGAAAATGTTGAAAGATGAAGAGTCAAGGTTAAAAATATGGTTGCCAATAAGATTCTCTGGGTTTTGCTGCTGCTGCTGTTGCCGCATTCTTTCTTTCTTTCTTTTCTTTTTACTTTTAAAAAACAAAAAAGGGTGACCGAAACTGAAACGAGGAATCTTGATTGTGTGTCACCAACTCCGAAGCTGGGGTGATTCTCACCGGCTTGTGATCGATCTCAGTTAAGCGATCCAATCGGTTCCTTAAATCATAAAGATTGGTTAACATCGGATCCCACGCTCCCCAAATTTTATTGTGTTCGAAGTAGAGAACACATTTGTTTCTTCTCTTAATAATAAACAAACGGACGGACAAGAAAAGAATCATCGTCGTTAATAATGACTCATCCGCCGATGGCCGTGCCCTCCTCCCACTGCTCAATTTTTGCTTCTTACCCTTTTCACCACCTCTCCTTTCCTTTATCTCGGCGGCATCGTTCACATCCTGCATCTTTTTGCGATCGATCGGAGTGATATCCCGCCACAGAAATTGTCGTCAACCTTCCTTCTCATTGGCAGAAGACGAAATGTCACGTAAACTTTAGTAAACATCCTGGATGTTGGACACAGAGACGTTAGCAAAACTGATCTCCTATTTCAAAAGAGCTGCCCAATTCCAGCACAGAAAATGCCTTTATTGTAATAATAATAATAATAATAATAATAATAATAATAATAATAATAATAACTGCACGGCCTGCGGTGTACATATTTGCACGTTACTCTTATTGCGGGAGAGTCACCTCACTTCCATCTGCCAACAATATTTTACGCTCAAATGGGGGAGATGACTCTTTCAATTCTTGTCATCTGCCTTGAAGCATATGGATATTTGGACCCAGAGAGAAAAAAAAAAGAAATTCCGATAATGCATGGTCAATAATGCGTAACAGATTTCCTGGATGTTGCATCATGCATGGCCGTCACATCTTGGTATCTTTCTATTTCCATGCTGAAGCGCACGTCCACCTTTGGTTGGAAAATCAAGAGCCGTAAGAACCCACGAGACGAGAACTGCTAAGCCAATTTTTTTTTTCTTTTTCAAAAAGCGATACCTTTTAAGTAGGAATTCCTTGCCTTCAAGCAATTTGAAAGTAAAGATCGGGTACTCTAGAGTTCTAACAAAACCGTTTCTGGGACCAGTTTTTTTTTTTTGCGAAGTATCATCGTTGTCCGACTAAATTAATCTATATTGCGAGAATTTTTTTTTCACATACATAATTTATGATAATAGAGAAGATTTAACAGTGTAGATTAATAGGACATGTACATACAGATAATGTATAATATTTTAAATAATAATAAGGTAAACAAAAAATCATATCTTAAAATGAGGACAGAATTTATCATCTTCTTTAATTTTCTTGGATACGATGTTGTATATATATAAGAAAAAAAAATTCTCCTTGCAACGACGCAGTAATATCTAGCACTGTTAAGATAATAACCGGCGGTCCATTGTGAATGCCAAAAGAAATTTGTGAGTTATAATGGCAGAGTGAACACCAGTAAAGTAAAGGGAGGTCCCGAGTTCAACAATACCCGATTCCTTCCCCCTACCGGTTTAAAAAAAAAACAACCACCAAAAGTTTACCTACCCCCCCCACCCACCCACCCCCCCCAAAAAAAAAATCAAATCGTTGACTCATGTAATACCAATTGATTTTGCCCAACTACGCCTAAACCAGCAATTTTAATTGTTTCTCTTCAACGACGAAGTTGGTGTGGTCCTTCGATACTCTTCTTTTTTCCAGAGTTCTGCATAGGTTCGAGAAAGGATTAGAACATATAATATTTTATACGCACTTAAACGAAATGCAGAGTTGGATTGTCCAAGCACCACCTCGCACGCACGTAGATGCTACTACCATCTAAGCAAGCGCGGTTGAGAAATTGTCTCGGAAATCATATCTTCTAAACTAACCACTCGAGATGACCAGCATCTCTTGAGACCAGAATGCCTCCTAACCCCACAAACATCCTTCCCTCTTTTTTTTTTGGGGGGGGGGGGGGGGGGGGGGGGGGGTCAAAACCCCCATGGCTATGACCCATTTGACCATTCCCGTCGATGGCGCCCTGGCCGGTGCCCCCTCCTACTTCCGATCACGCGCTGCTGCCCTGCCAAATCCCGTCGCCCACCTGGGAGAACCAACCAATCCACCACCATATGCTCATCACGGTCATTTAACGACAGCAGCGGCAGCACCAAGGGGGCTGACCTCCACCAGCCATGCTGCCGCCGCCACCGTGGACTCCCAACACCATTTATCAAAGCTCAAACGGGAGTAGCCGATGCGTGTGCTCACACACACCTGCACCACCGCCACAAGGCTGTTTGTTGGGCCACCTTCACGGTAACAAACAGCTGTAGCAGATCGCCACACCACCACTAAAAAAGACCACACACAAAATAAAAGAAAAATGGCTTCAAGCAACAACAATGGGGAGGCTTCAGCTCCCGCAGCTTAGCTTCGCATCGTAGGGACAAACGGGTGGGAATAGTTTGTTTCAACTCCATGGACGCCACGGCACCTTGTCTCTAGAGCTTGTTTTTGTGCGTGGAGCTCACAGGAGAGAGATGGGCTGATGGCAGCGGACTGGGAGCCGTTTTTGACTATATAATATAAAGAGGATCGGTTACGTCTTCCCGGGAAGGAGAGCCCAAATGGGCATTCTGGTCTCTCTCGTGACCCCCACCCACTACCCATCGCTGTTAGCAAACATTCCCCAACAAGCCCCCCACAGAATGCGGATCTGGCAGCGCCTCAGATGAACCATGGTATCACTCCCATGGTTGAATGCCATCTGTAATTCCTTCCCGTGACGTGGCAATGTCTCACCTTTTACGTTAGACTACCAAACATATTTACATGTTCCTGCAAAATGACTGTTAAAAATGTTACAACAGCTATCAGAAGACATAATAATATAAATAATATAAATACTTGTTCAACTTAACGGGCACAAAAACTTCGAATTCCCCCGTTCACGGTACAAGGCAGCCACACTAAACGATTCCGAGTGACGGCTGGATCTCTGTACACATTGGGGTGAAGTGCCTGGAAGGCAAAGAGCAAAAATCTTGCCTTCCCCGTCTAAGGGATCAAATGTCGAGACGTTCCAAATTGATCATGCTTGCTGAATTCTGTATGAGCTCCTTTCTCATGTCCACCTATGATGCAATATAAAGGAATATATGGGTAAAGTAAAACCATAGATTAGTTGAAAACGATGATAGAAACATAGATATGCATACGCATTTAGTCACATGTATTGGCCTCAGGCTCAATAGTTGCATGAGATGTGGAAGGAAATATCCACTATGTTCACCTACCCGGGCGCCCATAAGTGAAGAAAAGACGACATTTGCTTCTGCAGCATCTTCCACCACTAGCTGCTTCAGCAGTCTTCTCTCTGGATCCAATGTAGTTTCCCATAATTGTGCAGCCATCATTTCCCCCAAACCTGTCATTTTGCACATAGCAAAGATGAGCATTGCGGTTTCATGACTATGGTGATTCTGTACATACATTGATTTCAGAAATCCATAAACAAGAATAAGGTGAGATCACGTTCTATCCTTACCTTTGAATCTCTGGATGTTATAATTTGCATTTGGAGGAAAAGTGTTCTGGAGGAGTTTAAGCTCTGCATCATCATAGCAGTAGTGCACATGCTTACCCCTTTCTACCTGCAAAGTCAAGCAAACATGAGAAAATCGTTTGCTGTAATACAAAAATCAGTCTTGAAGACTTGGAGCAGCGGCTTGAACACAAACCTTGTATAGGGGTGGAACACCTACATATATGCAACCTTCATCGAACAGTGCTTTCTACAGAAAGAGGCATCATTAAGCTGGTAGTTCTAAAAAGTCATGCTGTTAAAAGAGAAAATAAAATCCACAATCCACCTGGTATCTGAAGAAAAAAGTTAAGAGAAGTGTTCTGATATGGGCACCATCCACGTCAGCATCAGTTAGAATAATTATCTTGTGATAACGAAGGGCCTCCTTTCTGAAGTCCTCTCCCTGAAAGCAGGGGAAATCAGTTTGGTGAAAACACCAACTTGCTCGGCAAAGGAAAGTAAGCTGTGAGTAAACCTTTACTCCAAGTCCCAGTGCAAGTATAAGATTCTGAATTTCTTCATTTTTGTACATTGCTGCCTCATCCTTTCTTTCAATATTCAGAATTTTACCCCTCAAAGGCAGAACAGCCTGCAGAAGATACAAACAGTAAATCTCAAGGCATTCTCAATTTTATCATTTCCCCTTTACTCATAAGCAAGAAAGCCGCTATGATGTCCTCCATTTCAGCAAGCACACTGCATCTACATTCTGGGCAGATGAGAACACCCTACTAGGTTCTGAGGTGGGATCAAAATCCAGGGGATTGCCAATTTTTCCTCTTACTAGAAAATGCTGGTTCATGACAGAATTTGGGGCACCCTGCCTTACCCTTTTTGGGTTCCTTATGTGTTATTTTATAAGAAATTATCTTAAGCACAGAACAAGCCTAATTGCTTCTTTCTCAAGAATAGTAAGCGATATTGTTAAGAAAAGGAATATTAATGATACCAGAATAGTCAAAATTGAGAATGCATATGATATCGGAATAGCCAAAATGTGAATGCATATGTGGATTTGTCGGGAAGACGAGATTGCATATCAAATCTCTGAGAGAGAGAGTAGAGGTAGTAGCAGTAGGAGATAAAGGTTTGTGAAAACCATTGGAGATTGTCCAGATGCATGCAAAGAGCCTGACAGGACCACTAGTGAAGAGATACGGTAACCACTCCTGTGAAGGCTCTAAAATGAGGAGAGGACGACCAAAGAAGAAATATGAAATAAGCATGTGGAATATACATATGATATTTGATAAAGTGGAATTCATGTGGGAGATGTGACAAAGTTTTACTGCTGACTGTCAACCTAACGCAAACCCTCCTCCTTTCTCATCCGGGCATGGGACCGGCCATGGCCTATGATCTAACAATTATTAATACCTTCTTTAAGAAGAGGACGAACACTTAATAACATACAAGAGTGGAACACATATAAGTCAAATTGACTATTTTCTTATTAAGAAGGTCGATAGAGTTTTATGTAAAGATTGCAAAGTTATTCCTGGTGAGAGTCTAGCCCCTCAACATAGGTTGTTAGTAATGGATGTCACTATCCCTAAATTCAAAAGAAAGATCATTATAAATAATTGTTCTAAGATTAAATGGTAGAATTTAAAAGGTAAAAGTTTAGAAACTTTTAAAAATCATATGTTAAAGGAAAATATTTAAAATTTAGAACAAGAAACTACTGTAATGTGGAATAATGTTACAAATTGTATAACGAGAGTAGCAAAATAACTCTTAGACGAATCTAAAGGTAAAAAGAATTTAGAAAAAGAGACTTGGTGGTGGAGTGAGGAAATCCAAAATACTATTAGAGTAAAAAAGGAGTGCTTTAAAGTTTGGCAAACTAACAAAAATAATCAAACCCTAGAAGCCTATAAAATCGCTAAAAAGAGGGCTAAAAAAATAGTTAGCGAAGCTAAATCAAAGGTATTTGAAGATTTATATAATAAATTAGGAACTCGAGAGGATGAAAAGGACATATTTAAACTTGCTAAATTAAGAGAAAGGAAGACTAGAGATTTAGATCATATTCGTTGCATTAAAGGTGAAGATCAAAGGGTTTTAACTAAGGATCTTGAGATTAAAGAGAGGTGGCATAATTATTTTCAGAAGTTACTTAATGGAGATTGCGTCAATGATTTCTCTCTAGAAGGTACTCAAGAGTCCACAATATTTGATAAATATCAATATTTCAGACGTATTAGGATGTCAGAGGTGGAGGATGCTTTAAGGAAAATGAAAGTGGGCAAGGCCTTAGAACCAGATGGCATATCTATTGAAGTATGGAAAGGCCTAGGAGACATTGGTATTCAGTGGCTAACTAAACTTTTTAATAAAATTTTAAAGGAACGGAGAATGCCAGAAGTTTGGAGAAAAAGTGTTGTAGTTCCTTTCTATAAAAACAAAGGAGATATTCAAAGTTGCAATAATTATCATGGAATTAAACTTATGAGTCATACTATGAAACTTTGGCAAAGAGTAATTGCAAAACGCATCCGATGTATGACTACGGTATCGAAAAATCAGTTTGATTTTATGCCGAATAGATCTACTACAGAAGCTATTTTCTTACTACGCCAGCTAATGGAGAAGTATAGAGAGATGAGAAAAGATTTGTATATAATTTTTCTTGATTTAGAGAAGGCGTATGATCGAGTACCGAGAGAATTGATTTGGTGGACATTAAAAAAGAAAAGAATCTCTCAAGGATATGTTGATTTGATTAAGGATATGTACGACGGTGCTATTACTAGTGTTCGAACTATTGCTGGGGAGACTGGTGAATTTTCAATTTCTATAGGTTTGCATCAAGGTTCTGCACTAAGTCCGTATCTCTTTGCCTTAGTTTTGGATGAAGTAACAAAACAATTGCATGAGGATATCCCTTGGTGTATGCTATTTGCAGATGATATTGTTTTAATTGATGAGTATTGATACTTTAAATGCTAAGTTAGAGCATTGGAGACTTGCCTTGGAGTCTAAAGGTTTTAAAATTAGTAGGAGCAAATCAGAGTTTAAGTATTGTAATTTTAGAAATGAGAGAGTGGCTCAACAAGATATGGTTCTAATTGATGGTCATAACATTCCGAAGAGTAGTAGCTTTCGTTACTTAGGGTCTATCATACAAGAGAATGAGGAGATCTATGACGACGTTACACATAGGATTAAGACAGGCTGGTTAAGATGGAGAAGTGCATCAAGAGTCCTTTGTGATCGTTGTATGCCTGTGAAACTCAAAGGGAGGTTTTATAGAACGGCTGTGAGACCTGCTTTGTTATATGGTACCGAGTGTTGAGCAGTACGAAAAGAACACATTCAGAAAATGTGTGTAGCAGAGATGAGGATGTTAAGATGGATGTGTGACAAGACTAGGAAAGACAAGATTAAAAATGAGCGCATCTGTAAGGACTTAGGGATAGCCCCAATTGATAGTAAAATGAGAGAAAATAGACTTAGATGGTTTGGACATGTATTTCGTCGTCCTAACTCAGCGCCAGTTAAAAGATGCGACCGAATCTTAGTGGATGCTAGTAAAAGAGCTCGAGGAAGGCCTAAAATGAGATAGTGCGATGTTATTAGGAAGGATATTAATTTCTTGGGTTTAAATATGAATATAGCACTTGATAGAAACCTTTGGCGGAACAGAATTCATGTAGCCGACCCCAAATAATTGAGATAAGGCTCTGATGATGATGATGATGATGATGATGATTTGATAAAGTGGAAATTGGAATGGGAACATGTCCCTCATGCCAATTAAATAATTTTGGTGCATGATGATGCTCATCTTGATAATCATCAGCTAGGTGTTAAGTAGATGATGATGCTCATGAACATTAGAAGAATTAGATGAATGTCTTAGAAAGATCTAAGAAAAGGGCTCCTTATCCTAAAAAGGTCCAAAATATGGATTCCCAGATAACCTGTTTACTGGTTGAATATGCTGCACACAACTCTTCAATTTTCCTGTTTCTAGTAAATGTCATCCTTAATTTGAAGTAGAGCCAAACACCCAGATACCTGTTCTGAATTTTAGACTGCTAATCCAACCTTGATTCAGAATAAAATAGAACGTATTCATACCAAGGAAATTAACAATCCATTAGCTTACAACTTATTAACAGTGAAACGAGACTAGAAGAGATTAGATGCCAAATGAGAGAATTACTCATTCTAATGTCTAGATTATGCAACATGCCAAATGAGAATTTCATTCAAATGTTTAATTTATGCAAACTTTACCTGAACACAAGCATAAATCAAAACTAAAAATCACCCTCATCTATGGCAGAGTGGAAGTGCTACGAAAAAAGATAATCCTTTATCTGGGACATACATGGCCAAAAGTAGGCTCCACCTATCACCATCATCATCATCCACCAAATCCCAGTATGATGGGGTCCAGGATTCATTCCACTCTATCATATCATATTTACTCAACATGACTAATTTTGTATCTTTCTCAATGCCTCCACCCAAGTCATTTTTGATCTTCCTCTTCTGCTTTAGGAACCCTCAGAGAAATGATGACCATATCTCTTAACTGTTGCTCTGGTCAGCCTTGTTTCCATGTGTCCGAACCATCTAAAATGCACCTCCACGACAAAAGAATAAAAATGAAAGATGAAAGTAAAATGACATCCGTGGATTTTAGCCCCTGTTGCTGCTAGCCTGCTACCCCTATCATCCCTTTTTATAAAGTACATTCCTGCTATTCCTTATGTAATAAGTTCCCTTATTACAAAGGTTTAATAAACAACTCCAGTCCATTACCATGCTATCATAAGTCCGGAAGATGAGAAATCAATTCTCTTCCATTTACAGCATGCCAAACAATGATCAATCATGAACACAAGGCAAGGAGTTTCACCTGAAATCGCCTATCACGGCCTTGTTTTGCACTGCCACCAGCAGAATCACCTTCGACTATAAATATCTCTGGAGAATTTGAGAAAGTGAGATGTTGAATGATCACACATGGAAAAATTGAGGTAATAGAATGCCAACTTTTGCTAATGAGTAAACAGAAGCATGTTGTAACAAACATTGGCACAACCAAGAAAATTATTCATTTAATATTCCTCACCCACAAAACTATGATCCCCTCACAAAATTGCAACATTCCCAAATATCTATGCTAGAATGGAAGATGGTTCATCTTTACTTGTTGAAAATGCTATATGTCTCTATCTATCTATCTATGACAGCTTTTACCAACTCCTGCTAGAATGGAAGATGGTTCATCTTTACTTGTTGAAAATCCTATATATCCATATATATTTCTGGCTTGTTTCCTTGGCCCCCTAACTCAACCCCAATTTAAACTTGGGCAGGCCTATCAGGTTTCCAGCTGGCCCAGCCTATTGACATGCCTATCACAGACAGCCAAAAAAGAAATGTAGATACCCAACAAAGGGAAACTCATAGTAATAAGGAACCTGTAGAAGAGATGGAAATATACCCGATTCTTCGGGATTTGGGGTAGAACAGTCAGCTAATTTGCCTGGAAGAGAAGATGACTTGAGGACGCTTTTTGTTCTTACCAATTCTCTAGCCCTCTTAGCTGCCAGAGCTGCCTAGTAATTTGAATAACATCCATGTAAGTGAAGCTGCCTAGTCAAATACGTAACAGTAACAACTTAAGAATGCAAGGAAGACAAATAATGCAAAATGAACCAAATCACAAATACAGTTTTTTGCATTACGAAGAAGGGTTTGAAGACAACCAAAAATAGCTGCATGGACTGCATGCAGCCGATATATGTGGTTATTGAAATTCACCAAATTAACAATACCTTCAGAGCATTAAGAGACTTTGAAAGAATTGATTCTAGTGCATCCGGATGCAACTCCAAGTACTCTGTGAGATGTTCCTGAACACACTGTTCAACTATCCTTCGTACTTCAGGATTACCCAGTCTTGTCTGCCACAAAGCAGGGGATAATATGAGCAGGAATATACATTTGTGCAAAAAATTTGGAATGCTTCCTCCTAGGTGTGATCTGCAATTTATGAAAGAGAAGCACACCTTTGTTTGACCTTCAAACTCTGGGTTTGGTACTTTGACTGAGACAATACAAGTTAATCCTTCCCTTACATGTTCACCACTAAAACTGATATCCTTCTCCTGAAATGAGTGATTTATGCATTTAAGAAGAAAACAACACCAAGGACAATGACTTCATTATGAATTTCTAGTAAAGAGAAAATTTTGTACAAGTAAAAGGATACAACTTTATCTTGTAAAACATCCATTTCTCTGTTGTCCTATTTCCCGTAATAACTTGTTTTTTAGAAGACAAGGCTCTGCAAGAATAATCTTCATTATTTTGTCATTATCCAAAAAGGACATTCTTCCTAAACTTCATATCTGTGAAGGGCAAAAATCATGTTCTTCCTAACATGATAGCAAAAATGCTCTCAATTGTTTTACAAATGAGTTTTTTCAAAGTTACATCTATGCAAATATGTTTTTTAACATAAGGAGTAGAAAAGAGCATGATTGATGCGGAACAGAAATGACGCAAAGGTTTGGGATAGAGGTGGGGGTGTTAGGCCTCTCGCCCTCCCTCTCACAGGGACCACCTTGGGGAGGCCTCCTCTCAAGACTCTCCACTCCATCACAGAGAAGGAAAAAAAATCACGAAATTCAAACTCAGAATTCTTCATTAATTGAAAAAATGGGATTATAGAACTATTTATAAGAGTTAGGTTAACCCTAACCCTAACATGACCCTTTTGGACGACTTTAAGGGGGGCACGCTCCCTCCCACAGGGAGTGTAGGGCTCTTGCCCTCCTTCTCATGGGGACCACGCTCCTGGGGGTGCCTCCTCTCAAGGCCCTCACATCTCTCTCGTAGAGAAAGAGAAAATTCTGTAAAATCGCCATCCAAAATTCTTCATTATTTGAAAAAGTGGGATTACAAGACTATTTATAATAATTAGACTAACTCTAACCCTAACTTGACTCTCTTGGATCCAATACCTCTAGACTAAAGAAATAGTGCAAAAATCGCACCAAAAGTTATAAAAAAATGGAAAGACCCGGACTTAGCTCTAAATGAGCCCAATAAAATTACAAAAATTAGAGACCTAACCCTATCCACTTGAGACCACTAGATTAGACTCAAATAAAGGTAAAATACATAATAAATATAAAAAAGGATGCCGCCATGACTCCGATCGCCGTCCATGTAAATAATGTAACCGTGCGACACACCAATCGAGTCCGTCGTTTGGCATCACAAGTCTCGCTCCGCATCAATCTCCCCCAGTTCGAAAAAAGTCATCCTCAAGTTTTGAAATGTCGTGTATCAATACAACAAGTAGGGAAGCGACGAAACCATGCACTACTAATGTCTCCATAGGCATGCAATCTGAAAAGCTGGAGTCCGCATTGAATGTGTGCCTTAAGATCGCACCATATCATATCATAGACACATTGATCCCTAATAAAATCTACATCTGTAACAGGAAGAAGGTGACATGGAACATCCTGGACCTCAAACAGGTGCTCAGATAGTAAGTCAAAGCCCATGTCAATCATGAGTGTCGGATCCCATGAAACCATATCATGTGGGTTACTAGCAACTGTCAATAATGGGCTTACCTCA
The DNA here is from genome assembly GCA_022559845.1 of Amorphophallus konjac. Lineage (NCBI taxonomy): Eukaryota > Viridiplantae > Streptophyta > Magnoliopsida > Alismatales > Araceae > Amorphophallus > Amorphophallus konjac. The sequence goes on along the minus strand of CM040117.1, from coordinate 126,104,293 downwards.
AGCACATCATCACATATCAAATGAAGTCCGTACTCAAGAAACAGTGCAACATCCCAAGCGACATCAACCATAGGCTCCACACATATACGGTCAACTTGAGCAATGGTTGCCAACTTTGTTGGCTCTTCACCACAGGGTTGTCAATTTCGACCGAAACCGGTACGTTTCGGCCGAAACGTATCGGTTTCGACCATAACCAATACGAAAACGGGGCCTTGCACTGTAGCAACCCGACACTTAGTAGGTATATTGGTTTCGGGCGAAACCGTCCGGTTTCGGCCGAAACTCACGTGAACTACCCTTTTGGGAGTTCACTTGGTGTTCTTTTCGAGGAGTTTCGGCCGAAACCCCCTCCCCCGACCTTGCTGTGCTACTGCTGCGACCGTGGTGCTGCTGCTGCTGCTGTGCTGCTGCTGTTGCTGCTCGAGGAGGGCTGCTGCTGCGTGGAGGCAGCCGCTGGGGGCTGCTGCTGCTGTGCTGGCCAGGGCCGCCCGGGGGGCTGCTGCTCTGCTCTTTAGGGCCGAGGGTAGGGGGCTGCTGCTCTGCTCTTTAGGGCCGAGGGTAGGGGGCTGCTGCTGTGGACCTGTGCTGCCACTGCGGAGGTAAATTTTGTCGAGGTAAATTTTGGGTTTTTTTTGTTTTGTGTTTTTTTGGTTGAGTTGTTAAAACTTTTTTTGTTGTAGGTTAAATTTTGTGTTATATGTTAATTTAAAACCATGATTAACTTTTTAACACTTAAAATTAAACCCTAATTACACCCTTAAATTTGGGGCTTTTCTTTAATTAGGTTTAGTAAGGGTCAATTAGGGCTCAATTAAGTTTCATTGACTAATTTGAAGCGGGAGCATGTTGGTAATTAATTCATTTGAAGGGTGATTAAGGGTTAATTTCTAATTAAGGGTTAATTAGTTCATAAAAATTGGGGCTTTTGTCTAAATCGATTTGCTTAGGCTCAGTTGAAGCTCAATTAAACTTCATTGAAGAATTTGAGGTGGGATCGTGCTGGTAATTGATTTTTTCCAAAGGTGATTAAGGGCTATTTGATAATTAAGGGTTAATTAGTTCATAAAATTTGGGACTTTTGTCTAATTCGGTTTGCTTAGGCTCAATTGAAGCTTAATTAAGCTTCATTGAATAATTTGGGGTGAGATCATGCTCGTAATTGATTTTTTTGAATGGTGATTAAGGGTTAATTACTAATTAAGGGTTAAGTTTTTAATTGTCCTTATAACTTTTTGTGTATGAATGTCTTAATGCAGCATCATGCCTAGACGTCAACAAACACAGGAGCAGGAAGGGCGGGAGGATCCAGGGTGGGCCCACCTATCCTTAGTTGATGCTAAGAGAAGAAAGGTGAAATACAATTATTGTGGTAGGGAGATATATGGCGAAATCACTAGAGGAAAGTAATATTTGACAGGAGTAAGAGGAGAGGTGAGACAATGCGACCACTGTCCCCGAGAGGTGCAAGAAGAGATGCAGCAGTGCCTTCTGGGTAAAAAGGAGATAATACAACAAAGGGCTGAGGATGAGGCTGAAATTGCTGAGGAGATTTCTGGCAGAAGGGTTAGAAGGGATGATGATGAGGAAGGCACTAAGGATTCAGATCCAGAGTTGACTGAAGCAAGAGAGCGTGAACAAGCCGCTCGAAGGAAAGGGAAGGCACCCATGGGTTCAGGGACCTACGAAAGTACAGCTGCATGACGTCCTAACAGTGGTGCTGCCCCACAGACGCAGAGAACAAGCCCCATGGACAGCTATCTCCACAGAAGGCCTCATGCTACACAACCTAAAATCAAGTCTGCATTGAGAGGGGTAAAAAAATCAACAAAAGTTGCAGGGCATGCATTTAAAAGTATCTGCAAATGATTTTTTCGTGCAGGTGTCCCTGCACATGCAGCTGAAAGTGAATATTTCCAACCTAAGTTAGATGTCATAGCAGATACTGGCCCTGACTTGAAGGCCCCATCACGTCGAGACATATACGGGCATGGCCTTGAGAGAGAGGTTAAGGAGCTCCATGACTGGGTTGAAACCTTCAAGCATATATGGATGGAGAAAGAATGCACTATTATGTGTGATAGCTAGACTGGTACCACGAAGAAGTCCATGATTAATTTTTTGGTCTATTGTATCGAAGGTACAATATTTGTAAAATCTGTAGATGCATCAAACTATGAAAAAAATGTAAATTATTTGTTTTATTTGATGGATAACATGGTAGACCAAATTGGAGAGGACAATGTTGTTCAAGTAGTGACTGAGAATGAAGCTAGTTATAAGGCTACAGGGAAGAAATTGATGCAGAAGCGCAGTCACTTAAACTGGCTCCCATGTGCTGCATATTGTCTAGATTTGATTCTGGAAGACATTGGGAAGGACAATCATGTGAAGAAGACAGTTGAAAGGGCACAAGGGATTACCCAGTATATTTATGGCCATCCTAGGATATTGAACATGTTCAGGGAGCATGCAAGTGGGGGGCGAGATATCATCTGTGCAGGGCCAACCAGATTTGCTTCAAATTTCATCTCTTTGGAGTCTTTGCACAGGTATAAGATTAAGCTCAATTCTTGCTACTTTATCCTTATAGTTATGATCCGTATTTGATTCACATTTCATTTCTTTGCACAGGTATAAGAATGAGCTGAAAACTTTCATGTACCACAATGCCCTGCGAGAATACATCGACAAGTCTAATGTTGATACTCAGATGGATTATTTGGATGTCTGCCACATCGTGGACGACAACAAATTCTGGGGTAGGGTCTCATGGTACATGAAAGTAGTCACCCCTCTCGTGAAGGTCCTAAGAATGATGGATGGCGACGAGAAGAATGATATGGGATATCTGTATGAGGCCATGGACCGTGCCAAAATGGAGTTGTAGGAATCCCTTCCCAAAAAATATGCAAAGTGGTGGAAAATTATTGATCATAGATGGGACACCACATTACACCACGACTTGCATGCAGTTGGTGAGTGATTATTTGTATTGATACATTATTATTTAAGTTATTTTATATGTAACATTTAGAAAATTATACACAAATGCAGGTTATGATTTTTATGTGATTATTCATATTTTCCTGAATTATTTCTAAATTTTTAGACTTATTTTAGTTTTTTTTTAAGCTTTTCAATGGCTTTCAGCCGGTTTCGGCCGAAATCGAAACCGAAACCGAAACCGAAACCGATCTGTTTCAATTTCGGACTCAGCCGAAACCGAGTCCGAAACTGACACTGCCATCCTTGCTTCACCAGTCACAGTCTGCTCTAGAAGTACTGGCTTGGCACGGGCAAAAATATATTTGGGAAAACAAAATTTATCCCTTAAATGTGGTTGGCTGGATAATGCAACTAGATTGGTAAGGGTCTATAATAACATGTTGCTCTTCCATCCACTCTTGTCCCAAAGTAATGTAGGATCTCGAAGAATCAATCGTGCACCATACTTCATCAAAATAACTAACAATTTTCAATGGGGTTCCGCCTATAAACTGTCAATGGAACTCGACAAAAACTCGGTCACCCTCAACAATAATTTCTCTAGTTCTCAATAAGAAATCAACAATAGTCTGAGAAACATAATTATCTTGATGCTCCCCATCTAGAATTATTTTTTGTCCGCTTCTCGTTTAAATATAAAATTCATTTGGCACGTGTAAAGGATTACCTAGAACCCCACTTTAATAGAATAAATTGGTTTCCCCTCTGATCAAACTGATGTAGAGCTGAATACGTCTCGATGATGAACCAAATCTTCAGATGGGCTTGACTGGGCCGGACTGGACTGCTACCTTGGGCGCTCTTGGGCCGACTGTCTAGCTCAGACTGGGCGTCTCTTGAGTGCAAGCGGACCTTCAGGGTGGGCCACATTGGGCCTCTTGAATGATGCAGGGCATGGTGTGGTGGTGAGGCAGAACAAAGAGAAGGGAACAGGGGCGCGGCGACTGTGCGGCCAAGTGAGCAGAGGGCGTAGCGATGGGGTCAACTGTGGGTCAGGGTTGCTACAGTTAGGGTGGGCAGCATACTCTGTACAGATGAACGGGTGGCCGGCAGAAGGGGCCTCACCACTGCACAGAGGGGTGAACGGCAGGGGCTGGCACGATGGTACCCCGACGGCTGCAGTGCAAGCATGATCAGTGGCGAGGTGCGGAGAGGGCCGTGGGGGCAGCTACGCAAAGGAGGGATAGGCGGAGAGGTGGTGGCGGAAGTAGCAGAGCGACGAGCCTGTTGGCTCCAGAATCGACCAGAGCGAGGGCACCGCCTGGCAATCAGCGTTGTCAGGGATACGTGGCGGCGGCAAGGTGGCATGGCGATGCGGATCACAAACTCGCAGGCTACGGTTGGGGGAGGATGTTCCTGAACGCGACAAGAAGAGGAAAAAGAAGAGGTCAACGTTGTTGTGTAGTTGTTGCTGAAACAGTGGTGGAGGAAGGAGATGGCGGCTAGGGTTTGAGGTAGACTAGGTGCTGATGGCTACGGCGCTGAATGGCGGTTGCAGCGGCACAGATCAGATCTTGACTCCGTAGAAGAAGCCGAGGCCTTCTCTGATACCAAAACTGATGTGGAACAAAAATGACGCAAAGGTTTGGGATAGAGGTAGGGGTGTAAGCCTCTCGCCCTCCCTCTCACAAGGACCACCTTGGGGGTCCGCTCGAGGCTCTCTCCTTTCCATCGCAAAGAAGAAGAAAAAATCATGAAATTCGCACTCAAGATTCTTCATTAATTGGAAAAATAGGATTACAAGACTATTTGTAGGATTTAGGCTAACTCTAACCTTATTCACTTGAGGCCACTAGATTAGACTCAAACAAAGGTAAAATACATAATAAAAATAAAAAAAGATGCCGCCATGACTCTGATTGTCATCCATGTAAATAATGTAACCATGCGAAACGCCAATCGAGTTCATCGTTTGACGTCACGAGTCTCGCTCCGCATCAATGATTAATATTGGTTAAGATCAAAATATAGTTGACTTATTGACATCATTACGCACAAGGAAAGATGACTCAATGAATTCATATGTACAATATTTTATACTTCAGCATATTTATTTACATTGATATTTTCACTATCTTGTTCATTTCCGATATGGGTTAGGGGGACTGAATAAGAATTTTGGGACGTCATAGCAAGTAGCATCACCTTTTACATATTTTGTATTGAAAGATATAAAAGTCATAACATATAGATCAAGATCAAAAATAAAAAAAAATTATTTATGAAACAGATGAGGACATTATTGTTAGTCTCTTACAAATATGAAGTTAAGGAGTGCCTCTTTTAGATATTTTAAACTAAGAGTTCCTCTGTTAGACATTTTCGGTGGGAATCAGTTCCGGGCCAAAAAGAGGAGACCTAATTAATTTCTAGTCTATTGACTAGAATTCTTAATAATGGATTCATAGACTGAGATATATTTAATTTAAGTCCAATCTGTTGACAAGTAGGATTAATTTTTTGGTAAATCCAAAAATACCCCTCTTGCTTGTGTGCAACAACTCGGATGCTGCCATCCACACCCTTTCCACTAGTCGCCCTTGCCACCGTAGTCTCAGGAACCCAGCTACCGCCATCTCCGCCGTGGCATTGGCAATCCAATCCTCCCCGTTTGCCATCCCGGGGCCCATTGACTTGCCCTTGCCCTCCTCCATGCCAGCATCTCCCCCTAGATGGTGTTGTATCGACAAACATCGTAGTGGACGAGGACGTCAACAATGCCAAGCTGGTCGGCACATGGAGGGACTATGCCACCGGGTCTTTCTGGTGCCGCTGGTACATGCAACCACTCCAATGCCGCTATCCTTTGCCTTCACCACCCTCGACACAATCAAGTCATCTTCACCCTCACCTCCCAAGCATCAGGCACCCAACTGCCACCAACTCTGCCATGGCATCAGTGGTGCCGTCCTCCCCCTTTCATGGATGGCAGTTTCGGCCGAAACCGATACGTTTCGGCCGAAACGTATCGATTTTAGACCTAGACGATCCGAAACCATACACTCGAAATCGAGCGAAACCGGACGCCAACTCCCCTCTTAAAAAAATTAGTTTATTATGTTTCGGGCTGAAACCGAAATCGAAACTGCCATCCTTGCCCCCTTTGCCACCCTGAGCTCCTTCTAGTTGGGCTCACCATCCCCCGTGCAAGTGTTAGTATTGGGTGTGCTACGAGCCAATTTCGGGTCGGGTAGGCCCGATAGTTGTACAATCTTGTTCATCATTAATAAAGTGATATTCAAGCGTAAATTTGTAATTGTATATTACTCTACGATGTCCCTAGGATATGTGATTGTAAAGTCAACTCGAGATGGGATCTCAATTATGAGATTGACTTTACATAGACACATACCTTAAAACTGTTCCTGGTTGGAGGGTAATCACTCGGGGACTATGATTACCTATTAAACCAGTACACATGATATATGGGTGAGCAGTCTCATGGTCACTGGTGCGGGGCACCGATACATATGTGTAGGTGTACGTTCTAGGAGGATGTACACAGAACTGATCCGCTATTGGATCTTCAGATGGTTGATTATACCTAATGTCAACTGAAGATCCAATTGTCTCAGTAGCATCGTTGGTCCTTTGACCTGAGACATTGATCGGATCTTACACGAGGACTGGAATGGTTTAATGAGTTGGCTAAGTGACTTTAACCACAAGTCATGAATCGCCAAGTCATTAACCATTTCAGGATACGTGTGAAGATCATCAATGGTCAAGAGAGGATCGCTCACTGTCGGGTATATATCAGACAGTTAATGGGTCATGACACAGACGCTCCACTAATTCCCTCACCAGGGTCGTGTGAGTTCGTTTAGAACGGACGTCATACACTTTAAGGAGGTCGTGATCAAGTGGTGCGATCATGAGGTTTGACAGGTACCATACCTTCGATCGAACCAGACTCATAGAAGGAGCGAGGGATTATAGCGATGCGGCAACTGTAGATATACAGGTACCAAACATGGTGGTTTGAACCCGACGTCCTCTGGGATCACGCGGATTTGCTTGACCCAACGTGATCAAAGGTTCGGAATAAATTAAAATATTATTCGGCTCTAGTAGAAGTGAATAATAAGTTTAATTTACTTCTAATTGGGAATTAGAAGTTAATGGGCCTTAAACTAGAGTGACTATGGACCTAGAGAATCACACACAATGAATTCTTGGGTGATGGGGTATTATTGTACAAATGTATATGTTAAAAGCCTTAAATTCCTTTTGGAAAGGAATAAAAGAAGAGCTTAATACAGATGTACAATAATATGAAAGGATACATATACAATATTAGTTCTTAGGGGCTCTTTTAGAAAGAGCCCAACCCTTATATATATGCATCCCACGTAAAGCCTTTCTTCTCTTTAAGCCAAGCACTTAAAAGAAGGCTATTCCTCCTTTCTTTCCCTCTCCCTCTTGCTCTCTCTCTCTCTTGTTGATCCCTCTCTCTTCCTCTCAAGGGAGAAAGGTCGAAGGAGGGAACCAGGAGTGGTTTGGAGGATCCGCGGCTCGTGCGCGTGGGGGAAGATCGGAGGATACCGTCACTGCTCGAGGATCTGTGTGGATCAGCTCTAGAGGCCGTACATCTGTGCGGCTCGGCGTTCGTGAAAGTCGGCACCGGGCGCTGCTGACAACGTCGTTCCGCGCAAGGTAAAGAACTCCAACCCGCTATTTGGGGTTGGGTAATTTTATTGCATCGATTAGAACACGATTCTAGGATTCCACAAAGCCCGAGTTCGGGTTAAAATTTTTTTATTATCCGCTACGTTGCCCGAACCGGGCTGACCGAATCCTTACAGCAAGTCCCTCCCACAAGATGCCACCGGCAGCAGCTTCAACACCATACATAGGAGATCCACCCGCCGCCGCCAGCTCAACAAAAACATCCCTTTATTCATTTGAATACAAGAAACTCATTGGCGAATGTTTATGGGCTACTGGAAATTTCTCGGCAACATTCCACCATCCATGTGACGATATTGCTTAGGATTTCACCTAAGATCCCATGTGTTACACAATGATCATATAAGTTTGCTGCCATTCATGAGGGATAGAAGTATTGGAGGACCTAAAATTAAATGAAGGGACTGGATATTAAAGCACAGTATCTAGTCATAATATGCAATGACTAACAGGGGTATTTTCCGGTTTCTTTGTACATGGTGTTTGAGGACTGACCTCACAGAAACCATCAGTTTTGGATTGGGAATTAATTCCCACAAACGTTTGGACCAGAATTACTAAATGTAGCGCCCTGGACTAATAATTAACTAGGTAGCCCAAATCTGGACCAGGACTCAAATTCCCATACTTTTTTGCCCCTTTTAGTAGTTTTCCCTATGGGACAACCTTCAGTCTTCGTTCAGAAATCTCTGACATTTGGAACGGCATTCTGCAAGCTTCGGTGCTATATGTTGTGGTACTGCTGTCATTGGCAGTGGTCAGAAGTGCCTTTTCTGGAGTGGTAAATGGTGCGCCACAATGCCTCTTGCAATCATGTTTCCTCGGCTCTTCAGCATTGCATCTCTTCCCTCAGTCAAAGTAGCCCAGACCTTCAATACTACAAGTAACTGGGATATATCCTTCTTGTTGACTCTTCTTCAAGGAAAGTTTCTACAGCAAGGACAGGTAGATTCTTGGCATTGGAGGATAGACAATAGTGGGAGGTCTTCTGTTAAGTCAGCCTACAGCTTCATCCATGACAAAGGCATCTGATTCCCTTTAGCTAAGTAGATATGAAGCCCAAGGAGTCCCTAAAAGTGTGATCTTCATTCAGAAGAGTCTCCCCAGCGAGGCTTCCTACCTGTGACCAGCTTGCACCTTTTGTCGATGGCATCAACCCTTTGTGTTGCCTTTGCAGGGAGGAGGAAAACATGGATCACCTTTCTGGCAACTGCTCTAGTGCGTGGGAAGTGTGAGAACAGGGGCGCCATAAACTTCAGAGTGTGCACCATGTCCTGCACACAGTAGTCAGTCCATTCCTACAATGGAGCCAGCCAACCTGGCTAGGAGATTCAAAGCAGATTGCAAGTATGGTGGCTTATCCATCATGGACTTCTATGGAACGAGGGGAACGCAAGGAGCTCCATAGGAAAACCAAAACATCAGCATCTATCTTCTTTCATTTGCTCTAGGGTGTGTAAATGGGCTAAACTCATTCGTAGTTTGGATGTATCTTCTCCTGTTTTTTTGGGTCTTTCGGAGGCCTTGAGGGAGGCCATCTTGGGTGTGTGTTGTGTAGAGAGACTTTTGGGTTTTGTCACCCTTCTATACTTGTAAATTATCATTTCCTTTTCATTTCAATACAAAACATGGTACCATCCAACCACCCCCCTAAAAAAAAGGTCCCCATGACCTTGGGCAGATTGTACACTTTGTTCAGAGTTTTCGTTTCTTTTCTTTTGGGAGCATACAGGCACTCTGCTTGTATGTCCCTATTTTGTAGTGATATTTGATGTATTTGCAATATTATCCACTGCCAAAAGTTTAAAAAAAAATCCAGCTAAGGACAAGGCAATCCCACACGTATAGCATATGCAATCCACCTGGCGCCCTAGTGAAGAGAAATTTTATGCATTATAGATCTTACAATTTCTGTATTTTTGAGGATCTTGCTGATATAATCAGAAACTGCAATGCAAACCCAAATAAGCCTGGAAGCCTTTGGTGCTCTCTGTTCATGATTTAGTTTACGAATGCCAGTGTGAAGCTAAATATATAAACCATGACATCTGATTAAATTAAGAGACAATCTACAAGCATTAGAACACAAAATCATCACTAGAACAAAATACATAAAAGGTTCTTTTTTTCCTGAAATTGCAAAAGCCGTTGAGGTTGACCTTAATAATCTTTGATTTCTTGGCAAGGTTATTCATAGTTCTTGTTAAAGAAGCTTTCATGCCATCTATGTGTGTACCACCATCCACTGTGCGTATGCTGTTAGCATATCCAAGCATTGTATCTGTGTATGCATCTGAACACCTGACAGGATGACAATGAGAATGGAAAGACGTTAGTGCTATTCACATTTATTGCATATCTAATCCTACTTGTGATGTATGCCTCCATAATCAGAAATTTATGCATTAGTGTAGGCTGTAGAGCAGTTACAAATGAAAATATGATGCCAGTATGTAAAAGAACAAAGAAAGTTAAAAATTCCAAAACATTGAGTTGAAGAAAAAAGTTAAAGTGAAATAGTCAAGAGAAAGAAATGTTACCACTGAAGAGCTACATCCACTGTGGCTCCATCCATTTCCTTTCTGAAGGCTACAGTCTCATGAATTGGTTTCTGAATTGGAAAATAATATATTAAAAATTGCACCAACTAAAATGAACCATCTTCCAGTAAAAATGAATGAATTTGCAATTTAAAGGCTAAATATTGTGCCACAGCACGATGCAATACTTTGGCAGGGAGAAAACATATTATTGGAAGCATGTCAGCAGTTAGCCACATTTTTGACATAGAAAATTTGTATATTCTCTCATATTGCTCTACCTGCCCCCCAAAATAAATAAACAAATAAAGAAATCTGTGAAGCCAACAGAAGAAAGGCTGCAGACTGTCAGGTCAATTTGTTATTCTAACAATCTAGTTGTATCAAACCAATCTGGAACAACTTTTTAGAAAGTGCTCTGGCCTACCCACCCCCAACTAACATATCTCAATTCATGGATAAGAATATGGGGCACAAAAGCACCTGGAGCAGCAAATTCCTCCATTTTGGGATTACATTTGGAAGAAATTGGTCAGGGCTCTTTGAAGATACCACTTCAATTTTATATATTTGACTAGATATCCTCAAAATGATACTATTAATCTTTACACACCAGAAATTTAAACAAAAACTGCAAGCATGCTCACTTGGTTAAACTGTCATCCCATAAAAATAGATTCTCAACAGTATTGATAAAAGTTAAAATTACCAATTACCCACTTAAAAAGAAAAACTTAAGATGCTGAACTACCCTCCTTATCTCTCACCCTCCCCATTCCCAGAGAAGAACCAGCCTCACACACCAGCAAGGCAGCCTTGGAGACTGAGGTGTCTCCCCTGCTACCTGGAGCTCCATTTCTATGCTGGACTTCATGCTGAGGCTGCTGCTGTTTGCAACAACTCTGTTTGCAAAAAGTGATTCATAAACATCTCTGTAAAGCACTCAAGAAAGAGACCATGTTGCCAAAAGGGTACCCTCCATACCAAAAAAAAAGTTGAAAACCCACATTACCACAAGGTGGCATGGGATGCACTACATACATAGCATACCCAGAAGGGACCATAAGGACCACCTCTCCCATCAAAAGTATAGCCCATTCTTTTCCCCTGTCCAACATGAACCTTATGACACTACTTGAAGATTCCAAAGTTCCTATAAAAAATCTCATCACTCTTCTCCCCAAATAATTGAAGATTCAAAAGTTCCTATAAAAACTCTCATCACTCTTTTCTCCCCAAATAACCCAAATTGTGGCCTACAAAATCAGCCAACAAACTCATCTCTTCCCTATTGCTATCCAGTTCCTTCTCCATCCTGAAAAGAGCATCTCCAAGTTCACCCGTGTGGGAGAATGGACCTGCAGATTTCTTGATAGATTGTCCCCCAAATGGACAGAGTGAAAGAGCATTCCACAAAAAGATGGTGAATGGTTTCATCATTTCACTGCAAAGTGAGCATGCCATCCTCTATCCCTCCATGAAATGTGATGGTTGGTTGTGTTATTCTTCCTTTTACTACCCTCCATCAAAGGGAGGGTTGGCACACTGAAGTCATCTAAGGGAACTGGGTTTGCTCATCATCAACAAGCTGATAGACTGGTCTCACAAGGAACTCTCCCTTGCTACCCCATCCTCATTCCCACTTGCCTGTCATCTGCAATCTTAGAGTAAACCCTTCCAGCATTCCCAAGAGGAGATTCAGCTGTTCAATCTTTCCTGTCTCAAAGGTCCCGTGATGCGGAACACGGAGTGAGGATAAATTATTCAGCACATTAAACAGCAATGCAACCTACAATGATGTGTTAGGGATGCTACCAATCATTCCAAAAGAGACGTATCACGCGACAATCAGGTTGAGTGTAACATTCCATGCTGACAATCCATTCAAATTGTTTAACGGTGGATGCATGGCAATCAAGAAACTACCGACAGAACATGGTGCAAGTTCCAATTTTTAATAAATCATTCTAAGCACCACAAAGAACGGGTTCACTCACTCACATCCAACAGCGATTCAATTAAATAAATTTAAATTGACGACTGACTCACTGGCGCACAACAGACTCTAAGGCATACTAAATGAACATAATCAACCAAGAGAGGGAAAGACATAGAGACCTACACAATGTCGAGCAGGGGGGTCCTGAGGATGCCAACTGTAACAGGGAGGTGCCTGAGACGCTTGAGCTAGGATCCGCCGGTGCGAGGGCCAAGCGGGTGGCCGCTGGGCACGGGCTGTACAACTGTACTCGTGCACACCGTGGTGGCCCGCTGACCATGCATCTTCTCACAGCTACTCTATTCGTTGTATGGAGAGAGAACGGGAGGGGGCCTGTAGGCACAGAGAGAGAAGTGCATGTGTCAGGGGGGTGCAAGGAGGTCGCGGAAGGCGGAAAGGGGCGGCTGGGTGCAACAGCAGTTGCGCTGACGGTGGCGGCTGAGGTGGTAGCGATGGTGGCTGGTTTTCGACATGGTGAGGCAACCACTCGAGCATCCGTAGGCCACGAACGAAGGATAGGAGAGAGGCGCGGGTGGTGGTGCAGGGGTAGTCTCAGTATCAACAGTGGCTGGTTCCGCTGGCACAAATGGACAGCACCCAGTGTAGAACTAGGCAGTAGTGAACGGCACCGATGTTGCTCGCGAACGGGATGGAAAGAAACAAAGAGGAAGGAGGGGAAACAAGAGGGAGATGGGGATGAGATGTGACGGAGGGGGTGCAGGCCTCACGCCCTCCCTCTCAGAGGAGAAACTAGAAGAGGGAGATGGGAACAAGATGTGGCGGTGGGATGTAGGCGAGAGAGAGAGAGAGAGAGAGAGAGAGAGAGAGCTCTCTAAGGTGGCGACAGCCAAAAGCTTTGTCCTTTTCATTGCTCCAAAAATTAGCAACGACAAAAAGCTTTTTGTTCTCTCTTTTCATCGCTCCAAAAAATAGGGTACAAGGCTCATTTATGGGGAATCCAGGCTGCCAATGACCAAACTGACCCTATCAATAGAAAGAAACTAAAACATACATAATAAAAATAAGGGATTTTTGTATGAAAACCATTTTTAAATAGGAATTTGCAAAAAAAAAAACATTCCTGAAAATACATTAGCAGTCATATCATTATGTTAATTCAAATAGTGCATAAATATCATTTAAACGTGATTTTTCTAAGTTTTTGGCAAAAAGAAGTGGTATGCCTGCAAATAAATATGGCATTTTGCACAATTTCAATTTACACAGTGAGCCTGCTAATGTATTTTCAGGAATAATTTTTTTGTAATTTCTCATTTTACAATGGTTTTCATGCAAAAAACCTAAAAATAAAATGACTTTGACATCTACTATGACTCTAAATAAATAACAAAAAAATATCTAGTCAGCCATGCTAGTCCTCCCTGAGCCAAAAAGATGTGTTTAGTGCGCTTGGCTCGACTCTGCCATGTCGACGGTACACCCATACTAGATCGAATCGGGCTCTAGCTTTGGTGTCCTCACCAATTCTCCCTGACTGGAAAGAACTCAACCCTATTGAGAAAGGGCCGCGGACGCTCAAGTGCCGCTCCGGAGGTCAGGGTCGAGGTGCTGCAACTCCTTGGTGATCCAGGAATCCTTGGACTCTGGTCATCCCCTCCAAAGAACGAGATAGCATCGGTGCACTCCATCCCTGACTGTACTGACCCGTTCATCCACTATACCCTCAATCTGCTCGCACCAAACAAAAACTATGACTGGTGAACACTCAAGGGTGGGGTCACTCTCAAGGGGAGGTAAAGGCTCAAACGAGTCACTCAGTATCGTTGTCGGCTCTTTGTATGTTACCAGATCTGAAACATTAAAAGTAGAACTAATCCCATAGTCTGGCGAAAGATCAACAATGTACGAATTCGATCCAACCCGTTTCAACACCTTGAATGGACTAGCATCGTGGGCATGCAACTTCTTCACGAGGAGAGTAGGGACACTCTACGAGTGAGTGCGCTAGCTACTCTAGTCTCAACCCCAGCCTCGTGCTTCAACACAAAGATATAAGCTTGAAGAAATTCAACCCGTAGACCATGTCGAGCGTTCAGTTTCTTCTAGGAGTTGAGAAATCAAAGAGCCACATGATCAGAGTAGAGGACAAACTCCTGCAGCAGTAAATAATGTCACTAATATCTCAAAGCCTGCACTACCGCATAAAATTACCGATCATAAGTGCAATACCTCAACTTGGAGCCACTAAACTTCTCATTGAAAAATGAGACTAGGTGACCCTCTTGACTCAAGACACCCCCAATGTCCACTCTAGAGGCATCATATGCCACCTCAAACACCTTCGCGAAATCAGGAATACGCAATACGCAACACAGGTGCTTGAGTCATCTTCACTTTGATGCCTTAAAAGATTCTCATTCTTAGTCCACTCAAAGGCTCCCCTTTTGATACACCCCGTGATGGGAGCCATGATCTTGTTGAAACCCTGAAGAAACAATGGTAGAAAGTCACCAAGCCGTGGAAACTACAAACATCATGGATGCTACTCGACTCCGACCAATCTACGATCGCTTTGATCTTTTCAGGGTCAGCAAAAATGCCCACCGAAGAGACTACAGACCCCAAGAAAATGACACGATCTAACATAAAAGCACACTTCTTGAGGTTGGTATAAAGCCTTTCTCTCCGGAGGGTGACACACAAATGACAAAGGTGCTTTAAGTGATCCTCCCCAGTCTGGCTATAAATGAGAATGTCATCAAAGTACATGACCACGAATATGCCAATGAACGGCCGTACTACTTGAGTCATCAATTTCATAAATGTACTAGGGACGTTGGATAGCCCGAAGGGCATCACCAACAACTCATATAACCCATCCTTCATCTTGAAGGCTATCTTTCACCAATCTCCCGATCTAATGCGAACTTGATAGTAGCCGCTCTTCAGATCAATCTTGGAGAACATTACGGCTCCAACCATCATATCCAACAAGTCATCCAACCAAGGAATCAAAAAATGGTACTTCACTATGATTTTATTGATTATGCAGCCATCCACGCACATTCTCCAAGTACCATCTTTTTTCGACCTAAACGTGCAGGTACAACGTAAGAGCTCATACTCTCTCTCACTAATACTTTCTTAATGTACTCCTCCACCTGTCTTTGTAGTTCAACATGCTCCGT
This sequence comes from Amorphophallus konjac, assembly GCA_022559845.1. NCBI lineage: Eukaryota > Viridiplantae > Streptophyta > Magnoliopsida > Alismatales > Araceae > Amorphophallus > Amorphophallus konjac. The sequence continues at coordinate 126,088,907 of CM040117.1, read as the reverse complement.
AGAGTTCATACGATAATGAGATAGGTTAGGCAGAGTGACTATCGGAATCAAATCGACATGTTGGATGTCACACATGGGAGGCAAACCATCTCAAAGATCATCAAGGAAGACATCTTGAAACTCACTCAGGAGGGTAGCTATCTCCTCAGGGTACTGACTAGGGGCATCCTCAACCACCTCCTAAACAACTAAGGCCCAAATTGGGGAGTCCTCATCAAGCTCCCCCTCGAATCCCCCTAGCATTAATCAGATGGAGCTTCTTGGTTTCAGGGAATTCTTGCCGTTCAAAAAGTTCCTTCTGCTTTGTAGTTTCTTTCTTGGTGATCATCTTGGGCTAGGAAGGATTCAATCAGATCCTCTTGCTGTTGTGTTCAAAGGAACATGAGTTGCATCGACCATAGAGAGTAACATCCTAGTCAAACCACCACAGCCAACCCAGAATGATCCTGCCGACTTCCATGGGTAGGACATCACACCAAATCTAGTCCTAATATAAGTGAAACTGGAGGGGAACCAAGCACTTGGTGTGGATGGGAATAAGCGAGACATCTACCCACGATGCTCTGTAGGGACTGGGGTGATCCACAGGTGTCAACCCTAAGCGGGAGATGACATCGGTGGAGATTGTGTTGATGCAACTTCTACTGTCGATGATGACCTTACACACTTTACCTCCTAACTTGAGGAATGTATGAAAAATTGATTGTCGACGCCAATCATCACTTTCCCGGGGTTGGGACAAGAGACACCTCATAATGCCAAGTCGTGTGCCACCAAGGAGGTCGGAAATCTGCTCCACCGGACATAACTCTCTCAAATGCAACCTAGCACCTCAGTATCATCTCGGTACTCCTCAGCCCACTCAGGGTTAGCCTCACAAACCTCCTCCACCATAGGGTCCGGAAGAGTCTCAACTCAACTTCTCCCACATGCAAAGCCCTAGTGGGACACTGCCCAACATAGTGGCCATAACCATAGCACCTACGGCACCGAGTACACGAGCCGCTCCCCTGGATCATCAACAGCCACACCCTTTCCTTCACCATCCCCTCTCGCCGATGGACAAAGAAGGCAGTTTCAATTTCGGTGTTAGTTTCGACCGGGTCCGAAACCGAAACCATTTCATTTTCGATTTTAGCCCGAAACTAAATAAAATATTATTTTTTATCAACTGAAGGAGTTTCGGTTTCGGCCGGTAGGTTTCGGATCGTTCTGGTCCGAAACCGATACGTTTCGGTTTCGGCCGAAACTGTCATCCATGCCGATGGGACTATAGTCACCAGATGTACTATGGCAAGAACCCGTGCTTGAGGGGCTGAAAGGGCTAACGACTAATCACTAAATGGGGGAAGGCGACTGAAAGACTCAAAATGTGGAATGTCTGACTGACACGCAACCTAAGGTTTCTAAACCTAACTAGGAACCACACAGGGTTCAGGGAGACGAAGACCCTACGGCCGCAGGGGCTGGGGCCGTTGGAATCTCTCCACATCAAGGACAATCTAATACACGTGCTCAAGGGTGGTCACCTCCAGAAGGAAGAGCTCACGATGGATGTGAACAGAATCCTTCCCTAAAACGGGATAAAGTCACGACACTGTCCTTAATGACACTATATCTCAAGAAAAACTTATCAAACTATGGGATGTAATCTGAGACAGGTCGATCTCCCTAGGATAATCGCTGCCACTAATCTAGGAGTCGCGGTTGGTAAGAGGTAGGAAGATACTTCTCTCGCAACTTTTCCTTCATATCATCCCAGGTCTCTATCGGCTCCTCTCTTCTTGCTACGAGTAGGCACTCAACATTGAGCCAATAAGTCTTGGCTTGGTCCACTAATCTCATCTTAGGAACCTGACCCTACGAGCTTCCAACACATCATACCACTCAAAATTGTGACCCATGTTTACATCCCAATCAAGATAGACTCATAAGTCAAGGGACCCATCAAAGCTAGGAGCCTCCACTCTCACGCTCCTCAAGACCAATCATCTGGATCTACTAGGTCATGAGAAAATCTTTCCACATGATCACGATCCTGGTCTCACCTAGGATCCTATCTATGCATCCTGTGGCCTACTGGAGAACCATGCTCACCACTTGGCAGACCACCCAACTAATCGTCTACACCCTGGCCTACCTGGAGGTCCTCTAATATGGCTACCCTCACGGTGACACCTCTCAGATTCATTTAGGGCTGCGATCCTCCATGTGGCTGCCCTGACCGTCCCCTCATGACCACCAAAGCGCCAACCCAACTAACCAATATCTACTGCAAGGGCCACAATGAGATTGCCAAATTGAGGTCCATGGGAGCATCAAACATGGGATCGTGACGCGAATACTTAGTGCCTCGATGTGTGGGCATGCAAGACTACTAAAAAGAGGACACAAAAATGAGGATGCTCTGCATGAAATGATGACATTTTTTAATGCAAGATACGCAAATCAAATAAACTGCAAAGTAGACATCTCTAATGGTAGTCTAAAGTGCGCATGACAAACAAGGAGTGAACATTCTGATAGAAATCAAACTCTAAATGTACCTATTCTAGCCAAACTCTGATACCAAATTTGATGCGGAACGTGGAGTGAGGATAAATAATTCAGTGCATTAAACAACAACGCAACCTACAATGATGTGTTGGGGATGCTACCAATCATTCTAAAAGAGACAGCGTGACAATCAGGTTGGCTGTAACATTCTGTGTTGACAATCCATTCAAATTGTATAACAATGGATTGATGGCAATTAAGAAACTACCGACAAACTATAGTGCAAGTTCCAATTTTTCATGAACCAATGTAAGTACCACAAAGAACTGATTCACTCACTCACATCCAACAGCGATTCAATTTAATAAATTTAAATTGACAATTGGCTCAGTGGCGCACAAAAGACTTTAATGCATACTAAATCAGCAAAATCAACCAAGCGAGGGAAAGAAATATAGACCTCTATTGGTGTGAGGGCAGGGCGGGTGGCCATTGGGCGCATGCCGTACAACCGTACTCGTGCTCTCTGGGGTGGGCCATAAACCACGTAACTTCCTACTGTAGCATTGTTCATTGTATAGAGAGAGAACGGGAGGAGCCTAGAGGCACACACACATACAGAGATTGAGGACCAGTGAGAGACGGAGAGAAACACGTGCATGGTGGGAGAAGATCGCAGAAGGAAAACAGGGGCAGCTGGGTGAGATAGCAATGTCGGTGACACAGCGACTGAGGTGGTGGCCGGTCGCCGACGCGGTGAGGCAATCGCTAAGGCATCCGTAGGACGCAGACTAAAGAGAGGAGAGAGGCGTAGGAGGTCGAGAGGCGCAGCGGGGGTCACGGTATCGACGGTGGCACATCATAGGTACCGGCGGACAGCTCCTGATGCAGGCAGTAACAAATGGCGCCGGTGAGTCGACGGGGGGGAGGACCCGACCCTACTCACAAACAGGACGGAAAGAAACAAAGAGGAGGGACGGAAAACGGGCTGGGGGGCTCACACCCTCTCTCTCTCTCTCTCTCTCTCTCTCTCTCTCTCTCTCTCTCTCTCTCTCTCTCTCTCTCTCTCTCTCAAAGGAACCACAAGGTGGCGATAACCCAAAGTTTTTTGTCTTCTTTTTTCATCAGTCCAAAAATTAAGGAACAATGTTGTTGAACACAGAATTTCCACATGGAAACATAAATTTTGGGCCTTTTAGGGGAAAAAAGGGGGAAATTTATAGTGATGGACATCTTTGGGCTGTTTAAGTGGCCTATGTATGATTTACTCCGTAAGTTTAGGTTTAATCAGATGATTTGGATTCGAGTGTAAGACATTTCCCCACTGACCACAGTCAGTGTTAATTTACATCGGCATAATGTCTAAACACACTTGTTTAACTACCAAAGAAGCCTTAAGAGTCCTCTACATGGGTCTAACGTTAAGAGCCAACTCATTTGCATCACTCACTATTTAATCCTATGTTAGTAATAGTAGGGTTTGGTTAAAAGTATCTGATGCTTATGAATTCATAGGAGATTGGGAACGCTTTTACATTTTAGGGTATCCTAATGATTTCTAGATCCCAGGGACATTTTAGTAATTTTTGGGTTTCGAGGGTATTTAGATAATTTCGGGTCAGGCTAGGGGCTTTGTGTAATTTTTGGGTTGGGTGAGGACTTTTACGTCATTTCTGACTTCTAGGGACACTTGGGTAATTTTTTGGAGGTTCCAAGACTGTTTGGCCGTTTTTAGACCCCGAGAGTATTTCGATAATTTTCGTAGAGGCCAAAAACAAGTTCAATATTTTTTGGTGACACTCTGGGATAAGCGTAGTTTGGCAATACCCATAAGTGTAAGGACATAATTGGGCTTAGGAAAAGCATACACATAAACACCCCTTATAAAAGAGGGGCATGTATGCAATTTCATTGGCAGTCGAGGTTTATTTACAATTTCTTGAAACACAAAAGTCTTTGATACATTCATCATTTGTGCGAGTACAAGAGGTTGCCGGCAAATTGTTGACTTTACAAAGAGATTTCCGCACAATGCGGGACAATCACAGTTTGGGAAATTTGTAGTGTATAACTGCAATTACAGGACTCTAGGGTTTTCTTGCAATTTTGGGAGAGACATTTCTGTAATTCCCAATTGGTTCAAAAAATTACATAATTCTGCCGCCCAAAGTGCAGAGATAATTACATAACAAGGCCTCTAGGGACATAAAAGTAAAACCCAGGGTATTTATAATTCCTACCCTTAAATGGACCCTTACCTAAGAACAAGAACTCCTCGCGTCGTTCGTGTGGATGCTTGATCTTCATGTGTATCTCACTCCCCTTCTGTGTCTCTTTCCTCCTGGACCCATGGAAGTATAAAGTGACCGAGGTTGGCCGCCCAGAAATCTCGGCGGTGGGGCCCACGCAACCCCGGGCAAGGCTCCCCGGGGTCAGATGACCCTCACAGGGGTCCATTTGACCTCAGGTGGCCCCACTAGGGTCAAATGAGGGGCAACGCGGTCCATTTGACCCCAAGTGGCAGGTCCGTTTGACCCCGATGGGACCCACCCGACGTCAAAAAGACCCGTGCAGAATCGTTTGACCTCGAACGGGTCCCACCAAGGTCAAAAAGGGGTCAAACGACTAGGATCAAATAGACCCCGCGTGGGTTTGACCCCGAGCAGATTTGCTTAGGTCCCCACCCTATCCACTTGGTCGGTCCGCGAGGGAAAAAAGGGGGCGGCCCCTACAAAACCCTGGGTTTTGGCCTTCTTTTGTTGTTTGCTCGCAGTCGAGACACGTGGAGAGAAGAAAAACTCCTCCTTTGTTTGTTCTTTTGTCTTCTCCATGCCATTGGTCAAGGGGAGTAGCTTGTATCCATCGGGACCATCTCGTACGCACGTACCGGACTTTCCATAGGTGCGTAAACAATTCCCACGTGCTTGTTTCCTTGTTGTGATGTTGTTTTCTTTCATCTCGGACATTTGTCCAGAATTACAACGACGCTTGGCTTCGTGCCGTTTGTTGGTCGTTGTCGATTTGATTTGTTTTCAATCACCTCGATTGCTTTGAGGAACTTGTGATTGACAAACCTTTTGACCGAGAATCTCCGAAATGTGGAGATAACTCACCGGAGCAACGATACTGGCTTTGTGCCGTATTTCGACCATCGCCGAACTTTGGTGTGTTTTACCTTGATTGATTCGAAAAAATTATCTCGATTAATTCAAGAAAAACAACGGGTGCATCAAATACTCATTTATAGGGAATCCAAGCTCCCAATGACCAAATTGACCCTATCAATATAAAGAAACTAAAAAATAAATAACAAGAAAATGACTTTGGCGTCTACAATGACTCTGAATAAATGACACAAAAACATCTAGTTAGCCATGCTACTCCTCTCCGAGCCAAAGAGATGTGTTCGGTGGGCTTGGCTCCACCGTGTTGGCGGTACACCCATGTTGGATTGAATCAGGCTTTGGCTTTGGGGTCCTTCGCACAAGGCAGCGACAACTTGTCTCTCTCAGACCCAAGTTGTGTTGCATGTAGCACCCAAAATGTTTACGCCCAAGCCCGCCTTCGATTTCACCGCCATTGGGCCCACCCGTCACCCAGTCCAATTTACCTGGGATATAAATATCCCAGCTGCCGCCACATCATGATCCCCAACCCAACCCTAGCCCCTCTCCATCACAGTGACCTTCAACGAGCGACCAACAACTCTACGCCTAGCCAAGACAATACTCTCTCTCTCTCTCTCTCTCTCTCTCTCTCTCTCTCTCACACACACACACACACACACAAAATTTGGCAGTTGCAATTTGGTTTGTTCAAATTTTACATGAACTTAGTGAGCTCTATATTAATTGGACACATAAGAATGAATTAATTTAGGATGTTTATAGTGTTTATTAATGTATTTTTGTGATATTTAGACATATATTTGTGTCTAAAATATATATATATGTATATGTATATGTATATGTATGTATGTGTGTATGTAAACAATATATTGCCTTAAACACCTAGGCGATGGCCTAAACATTGGAGGTTAAGTAGACCCCTTGGTCGCCTCCGGCTACCTAAGTACATAATAGGTGTGGCTTAATACTTCTACGGTTCTACCCTACATGCCACTAGCTATATGGCGAGAGTAGTTCAGTTCTTCAAACCTTCACACATTTGCCTAGAAAGCACACCGATCACTCCAAAATGTTCAATCACACAAGTTTTCTGAGAGCAATTGCCATACTTCTTTCCTTAATTGTGAATAAATACTTTTCTTGTTGGCCCAATGTGATCACAAATTATGATGTTAATATTAAATGATTGAATACAACGTCAAAATAAGCAATTCTCATGCTTGACCTATCATTGCAACTGATTGCATTTTGAAATAACAAGAAAATAAATAATTTACAAAATAATATGCACAAGGCGGAATAGAGAGATTTTGTTCGAAGAGAGACCGTGAGTGTAAAGAACATACTTTATCAGTATTTAGCCATCTCACATACTCCACCAACCCACCAGCATAGCAGTACTCCGTGTATTGTGTCATGTTTAATTCCTCATCCACCTTCTTGAAGGTGATTGTTAGCTGTTCACATGAAATCCAGCAAACAATATTCTTGAAAATACCGGTACAGAAAAGAGAACTAAAAAGTGCGCAATTAGCAAAAATCAGAGGTTTGTAATAACTGATGTATTGATTGATAAAGAAATATTGCAAGCCTTCGGAGAAATATCCTACAAAAAAAAAAACAACATGCATGTATGAATTTAAAAAAGGGGAGAAAACAATCAGAAGGGAGAAAAGAAAGAAACTTGTTGCAGATCAAGATATGATAACTTCTATGAACATTGTCCAAAACAAGTAGGGAGGAAAATCCCCCAATTTCACTTTATGATAAGAACAAGATGGAGGACAAGGCACAGTAGGAAGAAGAATCAATTATGATTCTAAAGAGATGGAAAAGAGACCTCTGGATTCAAAAATGCCAATTCCCTGATACGGCTGGCTATAGTGTTGTGGTCAAACATAATTGTAGTAGTGAATACTGCAAAATAGAGGAGAAAATGATTTATAAATGGGATAAAAACATCCAGAATTAGACAATGGTGGCAAGCAATGCAAGTTCATTATTAAATAATATAAAGTTAACAAACAGAACCCAACAAAATGAAAAATAAAAGCACCTTCTCTGTCGGGCCAAAATCTGACAGATGTCCCTTGACGGCCACTTGATTCGGGTGGCAGTGGGAGGCATATCAGAGGTGTAACTGGCTTTCCACGGCAATATTTTTGTTGATACTCCCTGCCATCCCGCCAAACAGTGACCTCCAATGCCTGAACCACATACATAAGTTGATTTTGATCAGAAGTCTAGTTGAATGACTAGATAATTCAATATGAGACATGACCAAAGAAACTTGTATTTGCACATGAATAGGTGCTCTTTTGCTGTATGTAGAATAATCCTCAATCAGTTTATGCTTTTTGTTTTAAAAAGGGCATATATATCTTGGTAATTTAGTAAGGACCAACTTGTTTGCATTTCCTTAATAGTTGGTCATGAAAGAATTTCACTGTTCCACATCAACTTGCATATGTAAACAATTTATTAAAAAAAATAGTGTATCTACAAGCATGCGGCAGTTTGCATCGAAGTTTTACTGAGAACACAAATAATGCCATTATACATGCTTATAAATTGTTGGGCAAATTTATACTTAAACAATAGCATATTCTTCGGAACTTTGCTGGGAAAGTGAGTGAGAGGGACGCACGAAGTAAAACTTCTGAAACATACAACCCACATAAAGACACAAATCTATGGATTCTTTTCACTAGTTTGTTGATGACAAACAGCTAATAGATTCTTTCAATGTATATGGTTACAAGAGATATATTCTACTAGATATATGAAGAGATGCGGAACTCGCACCTCCTGCACTGTGGTAATGGTACCTTGTCTGCATTCTGTGAGGTCACGTGGCCACAAGGAATAAAAACATTAACAAAGTTGCAAGTCTGTCAATTAGTAGAAAATAATAGAAAGAGAGATAAGTAGGAAGAAGATGAGATGAGGATGGGGAAAGCTGCAGTGGAGGCCGCCAATTCCAACTTCCGTAGCCACCAACCTCCCTCCAGGTTCTGTGGGATGTAGATTTCACTATGAAAGGGTACAAATGGAAAGTTTGGCACCATACTTAAGACACCAATCACAACCAAACAGCCATAACCATTGTTTTCACTATAACACAGCCAAACCATCACTGAAAGAAATGAATGGAAAAAAAGACAGAATTACCCTTGACTGAACAACAAATGTTTTCCACACTCCCCCACAACCTGAGCCATAGTTTTACACCTTCAGACATTATTAAATTTTGTTTCCCATTTCTCACATTCATTTATTGTTTCACCTTAATTTATAATTCAAAATGTCACCAAATGAAGTGTTTCTCACATTCGCTGCATGCTTCGCTTCCCGCTTTCATTTCCCATCTTGACAACTAATGAGCTGAGCATAGATGTCAATCATCCAGAGTTTAATCCAGACTAAGGAGTCCTTTGTCATCCTTTGGTGAAAAAAATTGCCACCTGATCTTCTGAATGAAAATATGGTAAACAAAGTTTTGCGTCCAATCTTTCTCAAATGAAGCACTAATCAATCTCAATGTGTTTTTTTCAGTCATGTTGAACTGAATTTGTTAACAATGTCAATTGCCATCTTATCATCACACCAGTCTCATAGGAAGCTCTACCTTCAACAGAGTATCTTAAAGCAAAATTTTCAACCATAACAACATAGTTACTCCAGCGATTTAGCACACTGTTTACTATTTTCTTGCGTAGTCACGAAGTTCCCACCAAAGAAGGTACAATATCCTGTGGTAGATCTCTTGCCAACTTGAGAACCAGCCTAATATGCATCTGTATACCATTCAATTCTCAACTAATAAGCCTTGGAAAAAAACAATCTCTTTCCTAGACCAAACTTGATGTACCTTACTACCAGATCTACTGCCTTTAGAAGTAAAGTCATTGGAGCATGCATAAACTGATTCAAGTCACTTCACACATTCAATGCACAGGCAATGCCCAGTCATGTGCATGACAAATAAAAAATTCACTGATGAACCTCTGATGCATGACTCCAGGAACCTCCGAAAGAAGCTCTCCACCAGTCCATCTGACTCATTCAAGTCATGGCTGACTTCTATAGGTGTGCTGGGTTGCAGCCCAACTTCCCTGTCTCCTCGAGCAAACCCTACATACCAGCGTTGACCTACATAAATGCTATTTTGGGATCCTGCCAAACATTGGAGTCACCACTCAAGAATGATTTTTTTCACATTAAGCTGAATTAGAAAAAAGAATCCAAGAGAATTGGACATCGAGTGAGAAATGACTCACACAGACTTGATTTGCCATAGGTGAAAAAGACTCCCGGTAATCAAGCTCATAGGTATACGCAAATCCCTTTGCCATTAGTCTTGCTCCGTAACCTTCCACTACACCATTTGAATTACATTTAATCATGTATACCCCCTTGGGGTCAACTACATTATCCCCTTTTGGACAATTTTATAAGTTCACATGTGCCATTTTTCTGAGAGCTGTCATCTCTTCTTCTACTGTCTTTGCCCACTTTGGATTTAGGGTGGCAATTTGTGTTACCAAGTCATGCATGTTAAACCCAGTTTTGACTTTTGACCCAATCCATTTAAACTGAATCCATAGTTTATCCTAATTAAAAAATTCTATGATATTTATATTTTAAGTTTTTTTTGTAAATATAACCCTGTAATCAACCTCGTTGAGATCTATACACCTGAAGTCAACCTATTGTTTTGAAGTGCCCCTTCATTCAAACAAAGATTGCATGTACCTTTCAGGTGAAAACACAGTGAATTAGAACTAACAGGCTAGAAAGGTTCAATGGACAACATTAGTTTTTGGAAGATACAGGGGAATATTTGCAAACGCCAGTCACAGCATTATGATGAGATCCCATAAGGGCATATGTACAGCCTCTTTGTAAATTGTAAGGATATTTATAAACAACACGTTGATTTCAGATTACAGGAGTATATTTGTAAATAAATATATATATTTATCTTTATATAGTTACTAGTTAGTGACTTTGGGAGTTGGAAAATGTTATAAATGAGATATACCATCAAACATAGCCCAACCAGTTTATTTGAATGTGTCAGATAGGTCAGCCTTTATGATGCAAACCCGTTTATAGCCAATCCTACCCCCCCTACCATCTATTCTTTGCATATCAAGTTCGTATCAGGTCAAAGGGTCATGTTACATTTTGCCACCCTGACTTATGATCTGCCATACCTTCTGTAAAAGTAGGCACAGAAGAAGAGGACATGGTGGACCAGAAAGAGTGTTTTTTTTGGAAGGTGGCATACAGCCACATTTCATTAGAAGAAGAGAAAAGAAAAAGGATACATCCACCAATCAGCAACCAGGAAGGGATTATACCAAGAAGGTAGAGAACCCCAAAAAAGGAGCAAAGCCCCTCCGAAAAAGAAAATTACAACCTAAATTGTTTCCACCCTCTTATTCTAGAGATAAGAGATAAATGATGGCAAGACAGCCCTTTAACAGTGAAGTGCCAATCCAATAAGCAGTTGATGCAGTTCTGGATGATGGTGGACGGGTGTTTAAACTGCTCTCTAAACACTCTATTGTTCCTTTCCCTCCAGATTGACCAGAGAATAGCAGGGAAGCACATTCCCCACAGATCCTTGTCTTCCTTTATTGGATTTAGAAGCATCCATTATGTGCGACATGCCTCCAAGCAGTTCTTCATATGCCACTGAACTTTGGTTGCTTTGAAAATTGACGCCAACCCTCTGTATTACACCACAGGTGAAGAAAAGGTGATCCACATTCTCTATATAGTACCCACAAAAGACACATCGAGTTCTTATATCAGGCTTGAACTTGTGAACTCTATCAGCAGTTGAGGTTCTCCATGCCAATTGCCATAGGAAAATTCTGATTTTGATGAGAAGCTTGACATTCCACACTTGTTTGTACCACGGGACTTTTCGGCCTCCTTGCATCAGAATTTGAGTTGCTGATCTAACAGAGAAGATCCCTGTTTTCTCCCATTTCCAAATTCTAGAGTCATTAGAGACTAAAGATAAGCTCTTCTTATCCGATAGAAAAGAAAACTGCAGGTATTGCTGCCACTCTATTTCATTTAGGTTTCTTCTGAACTGTATAGTCCACCCCAAGCTATGTACTGATTGCGACCAGACATCATAAACATTAACCCCAGTCCTACAAGCAAGTGCATGAAGATTGGGAAAGAATTCTTTAAGTGCTGTATTCAGCAGCCAAGGATCTTCCCAGAATTTAGTCTTTCTTCCACCCCCAACACAGATTGAAGATAAGCAGCTATAAAAGTCTGAGTTTGAAAATATTCCTCCAGATGCTGGACATTTGGTTGCCAAAGGATTCTTCTGAACACCACCCGTTCCAGCCCCCCATGTACTTATTAACAATTATAACTTTCCAAAGGGCTGATTCATCCATGTCTGCTCTCCACAGCCGTTTCAATAGTAGGGCTTAATCTTGATTAATAGATTCAATGGAAGTCAAGCCCACTCGGCCTTCCTCCTTAGACCTGTATACGAATTTCCATGCAATAGGATGTACTGCTTTCTCTCTTGGGCCTTTACCTTTCCAGGAAAAGGATGCTCTGATACACTCAATCTTGAGACAGACATTTTTGGGTGCCCAGAAGATGGACAAAATAAATTGCAATGTTGGGTAGCACTGTTTTGGACAGGACCCATCTACCTCCAGCTGAAAGAAGTTTACCTTTCCAAGCAGCAATGTGATCCCCTACTTTCTTGACCATAGCATTCGAATCAGAGGATTTCAGGTTATCGACAGTAAGAGGTAGCCCCAAATATCTGATTGGGAAGTTTCCCCATTTGGCCCTTAAAAAATGGGCAATGAGATCCTTATCACCCTCCTTGATGTTGATTCCAACCAATTCACTCCTCAGAAAGTTTATCTTGAGTCCAGTCACCGCCTCTAGCAGCCTTAACAGAATTCTTAGGTTAAGTAGTCTGTCCATGTCAGCTGAAGTAAAAAGAGTGGTGTCTTCTGCGAGCTGTAGATGGGTGACCTCTTCCTGACAGCTGCCTACAGAAACCCCACAGATCAGACTTGCTGCCCTTGCTCTCTTCCACATGGCACTTAACACTTGCCCTACAATGACAAAGAGCAAAAGAGAGCGAGGATCCCCCTGCCTCAGTCCTCTGGTGCTCCCAAAGAAGCCATGAGAAGATCCATTCAGCAACATAGAAAACCTAGCTGTCTGAACACAATGCCAAATCCATTCCACCCATTGATCCTTGAACCCCATGCAATGAAGGACATGAAATAGACAGTCCCAGCTGATTATAACATATGCTTTTTCAAAGTCTTAACTTAAACAGTACACATTCTTTCTTCTTTACCTTCTGTTCATGCAAGCATTCATGAGCAGGCATGAAATTGTCCAATATATACTTACCAGAAATAAATATCGACAAGACTACTGATCACTGTTTACACACGCGGAAAAATATAGAGAGATTTTGCGGGGGGATTTATATGTTCATTCATTGAACAAAAATTGCACATTTGTTAGCTATTTGATTAGCATGTGCATGATTAGTTCCGCGTTTTATGTTTAACAGACGATTTAAGGTTCGTGTATTGAACTTTTCCCCACCGGCCGTAGCTGGTGTTAAATCACATCAGAATAAGTCCGAACACATTTGATTAACTGCTACAGATTTCTTTTACCCCTACAATATCGGTTATAATATTGAAGGTTTAGTCCCAGGGAGAAACTCACATGCCCTAAGGTGAGGGCATAGTCTCGACTTTCTCTTATATTGGGGTTTATTTGCAATCTTCCCTTTGATAGGGGCTTATTTGAAATTTTTCCTTTAGATGTTTATTTGCAATTTTCAGCACAAGTAGGACATCCTCATGCACCCCTTTGGTTTTTTGTGAATTTATTTGCATTTTTTAGACAATTGCACAATTTGCAAAAGTGCAGGGTAAAACTGCAATTTCTGAATTTCTAAGTGAAACAGGGCTTTTCTCCAATTTCATACATATTTCCACAGCCTTATACATTTTTATCTGAATTTCATAGTCTCTTCCAGGACTTCCCCAAAGTACATGGACTTTTGTGCAATTTTTCAAAACTTCAAGGTAGAACTGCAATTTCTGAACTTCGGGACAAAACAGGGACGCATCTCTCATCCTGAAGAACATAACTTCAAATTTGAATCTTTTTTCCTTGGATTTAAGAATTTTTCAGATTTTTCTTGGATTTTTGTACAATTTCACAAAGTCTCTGGGTAAAACTGCAATTTTGACTTTTTGCAGGCTTTCCCAATTATAACAATCACTTCCTTCAATCTGTTCACCAAGGCCTTCGTGATAATTTGATCGCTTCCATTCACCGAACTGATTGGCCAATAATCATTTAAAGCTTCAGCATTTTCTTTCTTAGGAATTAACACCACAAAGGTGGAATTTAAACATCTCACTGCTGCAAGGTTTCTCTGGAATTCTAGAACTGCCTCCATGACCTCCCCCTTCACCACCTCCCAAAAATATTGGTAGAAACCCATTGAGAAACCATCGGGCCCAAGTGACTTACTCGGATGCATGCTGAATACAGAATTTTTTATCTCCTCCTCAATGAATGGTCTAATAAGATTCGTTGTAGATTGAGAGATCTTATTGAAACTATCACTGCAAATGTGTGGCCTCCACTCTTCCTCCTCTTTAAAGAGTTCCTTTATAGTGTTTGAGGATAGCTTGTTGAATGTCTGTCTCGTTATGGAGGGCATCATTTCCAACTTTCAACCTCTGAATACACAAAGAGCTTCACTTAACACTTGCCATTACATGGAAATATGCTGTGTTTCTGTCTCCTTGGAGCCATTGTTCCTTAGCTCTTTGTTTCCATTTAATTTCCTCTCTAAATGACCACTCTTCATATTCCCTTCTAGGGACTGCCCTTGTTCTCTTTCTTTTTCAGACAGCAACCATTGGTCATTTTTGATGTCAAGTTGTTCAATATCATGCAGGACCCTTTGCCTAGCTGAAGATGCTTCACCAAAGGCTTCCTTGCTCCACACTTGCATCTTTTGCTTGACCCACCTCAGCTTATTGTTCAAAGTGAGACAAGCAAATGGGGTCGTGGGAGCTTCAGACGACCAAGTCGTCACCAAGTCCTTAAAGTTTTCATGTCTCTGCCAAGCCCTTTCATATCTGAACAGTCTAGATTGATTTTTGGCATTTGTTGTATTGATAATCAGAGGGATATGAACAGACAGCACTCTGGGAAGGCCTCTAGCCTCAGCATTACTAAATTTCTGATACCATTCCATATTAATAAAGATTCTATCAAGCTCTGACTGAGATCTTCTCTCCCCATCCCCTATCCAGGTGAAAAATGTTGATCTGTATCTCCGGCATCATAGCATCCCGTATCCAATTTTCAAACATGTCCATTTCATCTGTCCACCTGCGTTGGTTAGCCCTTTCCCCCGGTTGCCTGACCGCATTAAAATCTCCAGCCACACAGCAACCTTCAGACGCCCCTATGCACAATGCATTTCATTCTGAGAAGAAATTCCTTTTCACATCATATTGCACAGGCACATAAAGACAAGTGAGATACCAGGTAAAGCCACTATTCTTGAGCTTAAATTTAACTGTTATGGAGAACTGACGGATAACTTCCTCCAGGCTCCCAAGACTATTGAGTTCCATAAGACCAGCATGCCTCCTTTCTGCCCATCAGCAGGCTTAAAAGCCCAACCTTGCAATCTGGAACCACCTAGAGTTTTGATAAGCCAGCCGTCCAAGCTATCCATTTTAGTTTCTTGGATGTACAGCGCATCAACTCTGTGTCTTTGAATTAGAGACTTCACTTCCCTTATCTTCCTCTCTCCCTTTAACCCCCTGACATTCCATGTTAGAATTTTCATTAACACACTACTTTCTTCCCCTCACTACTTTTTGGTCTGAGACCATCAAGCAGTTTATTCTTTTGCAAGAAAGACACCTCCCTTTTCCCAATCTGCATACCACCTCCGCTGCCTTTTCTTTTAGCACTCAATTGCAAATTGAGATCTCTCCTGATCTTCTTCAAAGCTTTCCTAACACATTCCTCCTTTCCTTCAAAAGAGAATCCCACTAGGAGCCCAATTTCCTTGATGCACTGATCTGACCACTCCACTTCATTCTCTGGTCCAATGCAGGCCAATGGTGTTTCAGTCACCCCCTCTCTCTGTTGAAGAGACCCCACAGCCCTGTCCTGTCTCCCCAGAGGATGACGCCCTTGGACTGATCCAACAGTTTTGAGTTGTGCTTCATCTGCTCGAGTTCTGCCGTTACGATGTAAAGCCCCAGCTTGGGGATCCCACTGCTTGCTGTGGTGGTCTCACCACCTCCCCCCATTGGGGGAGGTCCCGGGTTCCCCCTCCCCATTAGAAATAAAAAAAAAAGCCCCTGCTTGGGCTCATGATAACCCCCTCTGTGTGGGCCTAGTCTCCTCCCCTTCCACAGGAGCCCCAACCACTACTATCGGAAGACCATCACAGTCCTCCGTCCATAAACACTCACAACACAGAGGAAGGTTGGCTTGGCCTGCTAGCCGGAGGGTGCGCTTGCTCGCCGCCTCCTTCCGCAGAGGATCGGAAGCCATTGTTGTCGCCATCGCAGGGGGAAGACAAGTGAACAGGAACCGAAAGCAGAGACGCTTCAAGCCCGCAGTCCACCCTCCCCGCAGCCCCAATCTGTCACAGAACAGATGAGAAGGTCGTTGGCCTGATAGAGAGAGGAGGTGCTTGCTAGCCGCCTCCATCCGCAAAGGTCCCATTGCCGGTGCCAGGAAATGGCTGAACATTCACCTTGATCAAGGGGGCTTTAAAGCCCCGCCCCTCATTGCTTGTCGAGTGCATCGACAGGTGGGGAAGACAACCCGCTGCGCACTGTTGAGACCCACTGAGTCTGCCCAGCGACTTACCCGACATCTTCTTACCCGTGCTGCCCTGATAACCCGGATCTGAGGTCCCATTTGACTTACCCGAAGCTGCCAAGCACTTGCCGGATCGTGTCGGGTCCTATAGGACCGGACACTATGCATCTTCCTGACCCGATACCACCCTTTCGACTGCCATTTGAAAATCTGGGTCCTCTGACTGAGGGAAATCCTCGGGCATCTGCAAGCAATCTCGCTAGATCAGGGAGCCTGGCCGTAGACCCTGTTCCCCAGGAGGTACACCTGTAGCCAGCCGTACCCTAGAAGGATACAGTGGCTTCTGAAGATCACCAGCAATCACCTATTCCCAAGACGTCTAAGTGGGAGAGAAACTCGGCCCGTCCTCAAAATGGGCCCAAGAAACCAACTCGTTCCCTTCCAAGGGCCAGTTCTCCGATGTCGGAACCTCTCTTTCGAAAGGAGCTTCGCGTCGGAGATTCCAGTAGCTAGAGACCACCTCTGCCCATGTCCAGTCCATCAACTCCTGTGCATTCCTACTTGTCTCCCCAAGCTCCACGATAACTGTTATCCAGAATTTCTTCCCTTCTACCCTGATGAGCACTCCCTTTGGAATCCGCAGTAATGAATCCACCTCTGCTAGAAGTCTTGCATACTGTAGTTGTCCCCGTCGAGATTCTCCCTGTCCATCCTCTTCAAGAATCCAAAGGTGACACTATACTGTAATATCCTTTTTCATTAAAAAGAAAACCCTCATGTAACTTTCACATGGATAGACAATTGATTGACAATAAACAAGTAAGAAAGCATACCACGGTCATACAAGTGGTGCCTTACCTAAACGGATGCTTCAGGGGCATTTTGACATACACAAGATTCTTAGGTGATTGTTGGACCCGTTCTTTTTCTCAAATTAATCGAGAGAGACAAAAATAAATCAATCCCACAGGAGCTAAAGAATGGCACAAAACCAAGGCCGTCGTGATAATGGGTCGAATGCGAGTCCCGAGAACCCCCGCCATATTTAGGGCACACAAAAATACGATGTCGCAGAAAGCGAGCAATCAAAGTGGTATTCTACCGCACTTACGGAGTGGCCAAGCGAGAAGCAGAAACAATCCCCGAAGAGCGGAGCTTCCCTCAACACGGGCGGCACACAAGGAGCGAAGGAGCAGAGCACGAAGAAGTCCCAGAGATATCGCTTTCTCCTCCACATGGTCAAAGCATAAGAAGACACCAAAAATAAATAAAAAATCAGGGGGGGTTTATAGGGCCGCCCCCCTTTTCCCCCTTGTTGGCTCGCGGAAATTCCTATTTCCACGGCGTGACACACACTCGCCTTTCCAAAGGCCTAGCTAGGTCGACTTGACACGCGGGGATTCCGGGAATATTAACGGGGAAGCGCGAAGAACGATAGAAACACGTGAACGGCGTATGGTTAATCGTTCCAGGAGTGCATTGATTGGGTTAGTGATAACGGGACAGAATACGGGTGTGCCAGTCGATTTCTCGACGATCACGTACGGAATCAAGTTTTTGACTGGGGAAGTGCCGCCAGGGCACGGCACGTGGGCATGGAATTTCAAGCGACAAGTGAAGAGAAGGAGGTTCCGCTGGTATGAGTGGAGGCGATTGTGGGGGCTCGTGTACTGGACATCTTTCCCCACCGACCGCAAGTGATCGGTGTTTGTTTTACATCGGATTGAATCCAAACACCTTTGTTTCTACTGTTAAAAGAGGGCTGGAGTATCATGGAAGCCGTGACGTGAGGAGAGCAGAGTTCGCACTACAGTTGAGATGTAACCACTGGATCCAACAGACTGGGTTGGAGACACTAGTTTGTAGAAGCAGGATGTTGCGGACACTGCTCGGTAAGGAGCAGGCAAGTACTGGCCCGAGGGACGGAGTGATTGACACTGGCTCAACAAGGAACAGGCAGGTACTGGCCCGAAGCGAGATATGCGGGGGAAGTGAAGCCCCAGGGTTAGGTCGGAAAAAGACCGGATTTCTGGTTACACTTCTTTATGGGTGTCATGAAAGCTTTACAACACTGAAGACTAGAGTACAATTGGTGCAAGTCACGGGACAAACCCGACATGAATATCGACCCCCGGATCGTTGCAGGGTAAAGTAGATGCCCACATTTTTACAGAGGGTCCCTGAAGGGAACTACAGATAGAGCGGAGCGGTCATGGCCGGACTGGGCGCTGGGAAGCTGGTGTTGACTGGCGAAGGTGTAGGTCGGGCACGGCTCCGAAAGAGCGGTCGGGCGCCGATTCGAGGTCGAGCGTCAACGTACCCGGGGCTACCCGCATGTAAGGGATACATCGTGCAGGTATGGTCAACGGGCGGGGCAGTCGGTTGTCGGCTAGGAAGGAGTGGTCGACAAGCGGTCCCACGTGACTGGTGGCTCTGCCATGATGATATCGATGTCGCTACCATGATGCGCCATACGTAGGCGAACCCAATGTGCGGGTGTGATCGCCATTACCATAACACCCCATACGCAACGAGGATGGAGGCTTGTGTGAGTCGACTAGATGCCATATGCAGGGTGTTCATTCGTCGTACCTTTGGCGTGTGCTAAGTCGAACAAGCCAAACGCCTTCACTGCGCACTCTTGCTCCTTGTGCTCCGCTGGGTTGTTTGCGTGTTGTTGCCTTGTATTGTCAGTCTGTGTGTTGTATGCCCTTTGGGGATCCTCAAAGGGGGAATTTACAGAGGAATGCGAAGGGTCATGGTGAAGGTTTACGCGGACCAGGGTGGCACGGGCAACCTGGTCCGCATAAAGCACCCCTTTACCCGGACTGGGTTGGCTGATGAGAAAAAAAAAATTAATTTTGGGAGGGTTTACATGGACCAGGCTGGGGGGTACCAGCCTGGCCCGCATAAAGCACCCCTTTACGCGAACTGGTGCTGAAAACTCTTTTTTTTTGGAGAGAGAGGAAAGGGGTTTACGCGGACCAGGCTGGGGGGGTCAGCCTGGTCTGCGTAAACCCCCCCCCACCCTAGAGGGGTTAACGCGGACTGGTTTGCAGGGCTTTCAAAAAAGTTTTTTTTTATTTTTTTAGTGGAAAATATGGGGTTTATGTGGACTAGGCTGGGAGGGGGGCCAGCCTAGTCCACGTAAACCCCCCCTGAGGGTCCAAGAGAGAGAGACGGGGGAAATTATAAATTCCGAGAGGGGGTTTACGCGGACCCAGTTGGGGGTCCAAGAGAGAGAGAGATGGGGGAAATTATAAATTCCCCATTTTTTTCCATTTTCGATCCCACTTTGACCCAGTGTGAACGCGACGTGTGAAGGATACAAACTGGTTGACTAACGTGCTCTGAACGACGCGTGGTGTGGCCCTTTGCGTAGTGTTGCTCGCTCTGCCCTTCGAGCTTCCCCTTCGCGAACTCCGGGCATTTCTTGGACTAGTAAATTGATCGAAATCGAGGTAGAACCAGGGCTGAACTAGGCTGGGACTTGGACTGGCGGGGCTGGGCTGGGCAGGGCAGAAAGCAATGGGGAGCGCGCCCTCTCCCGGGCAAGATTGTCAGTATCGATTTCGGACTCGATTCAGTCGAGTCTGAAACCGAAACCACTCGATTTCGATTTTGGTTTCGGTTTCGGTTTCGGCCGAAACCCAGTGAAAAGGTTATAAAAAAATCAAAAAATATGTAAAAAAATCAAAAAATTCAGAAAAATATAAATAATCACATACAAAAGCAGAAAATTCATTACACATGCATTGTAACGAAATTGGTTAAGTGCATTACACGTGAAGACTAATGGGTTCAAACATTGAAGTTATTAAACAAATATCGAGTACATATTAAACATGAAATAGATTCAAACTGTACAATAAACGTGATCCTTACCTAAATGATGATGCACTAATATGGATAATAATTAGAAGAACCTTCTCCCTCATCGTCTGGCTTTTCATGTTCATACCCATAAGAAGGTTGAATGTATGGTATATATTCACTATAACCAAACAATGAGGTAGCCAAGTCCTGCATCCTTATTTGGATCTCTCTTGAAGTGTTTGGTTGACTTGATTGGAATCCAATATCAACATAAGAATCTTGAGGAAGAGAAGAGGAACTGGTCGGATGTGGATGGAATTGGAATGATGGTTCATGACTCCACCCATAAATAGCTGCCTCCTATTGGCCACTTCCATAACCTGATGGATGCCCATATTGAGTATGTGAATCATATCCTCGCTCACCCTGACTGAATCCTCTGCCTGTGTCTTCGTGGAAGGAGGAAGGACCACCAGCAATGCCACCACCAGTAGTAGCACCTGCAGCTGCACTGGGATCATCATCATCATTATCATCATTATCAGACCCAACCGAAACCAGTCGTTTTTAGCCTTTGGGGATGCGTTTTTCTGTTTTGGTGTGATTTCTTCAGTCACCCTTGACATGAATCATTTTCCCCTTGGCGTGTGCCTCAGATAAATCTATTTCAACTGCTCAATTGCCGGGTCCTCTCGGGCAGCAGCACTTGTCCTCTCAGTTAGCCCATGCAATGATGTACTTCTTCTTAAGGATGCAGGTGGTTTGCCCATTCTAGGAGTGACCGGCCTGCTATCTGAGTCTGAGTGTCTAGCTGACTGAAAATCAGGCTGTTGCTTAATGTCATCAACAAACAAAGTTGGGTCCCTTCTCAGGGTGCGCATGAGTATCTCTGGCCCTCTTTATTTTTCTTCTGAATTCGGGATCTCTTTGCTCATCTTCATCTAGTATACCCTCTGCCCATGTTGTATCATCAAAATCAAAAACGGGCTTTGTTTTTCTTCTGAATTCGGGACCTCTTTACTCATCTTCATCTAGTATGCCCTCTGCCCATGTTGTATCATCAATATCAAAAACGGGCTCATCAACCTGCCCTCGTGTCTCCACCCAAGACTGCAAGGGATTATCATCATCAAATAAGGCATCCACATCAATTTCTGCAGTGGCATCCTCAGCGACGCGTTTTTCCCGCAGCTGTTGTCTCAACTTCATATTTTTTATTCTCAACCTCATATTGTAGTGGCAGTAAACTAATTTGTCTGACCGTTCAGCCTTTAGCCGATTGCGAACTTTTGAGTGTATAAGACTGAACGTGCTCCAATTTCTTTCATATTAGCTTGCTGATGTTGTTTGACTCAACACCCTGATTGCAATGAAAGCCAATGCAGAACTGCCCAAATCTCTATTATTCACCATTACCCACCAATCAGCTGTTCCACCAACCAAAAATAAATAAATATAAGTTGTAAATAAAAATCAATTCTCCGTGATGTAATTACAAAGAAAGCACAAAGATAAAGTATACCTAGGCTCACTCTTCCTACTGCGTATTGCAATTGGGAGTCAGAATACGTCCCAGTTCTCATTCTATAGTAATTCATCTACAAAAATAAAGTAATAGATTAGCATAACTACTTAAGTAAATTCTATACCTCTTATTCATGAAATCAAAAAGGCCAACCTCTACTTCCGCCTGAAGCCTCTTTTCTGGTGTCCTCGATAAACGATCAATGACTTTTAAAGTCCCTTGGAGCACCTCGCCATCAACATGTGCATTGACATCGTATATAAATCGAGGGTTGAGGAAATAACCTGCATTTGTGTATAATTAACTAAATGTTAGATATAAAATAACCTAAAGAATAATGTATCAATACAAATAATAACTCACCAGCTGCATGCAAGTCGTGGTGTAATGTGATGTCCCATCTATGATCAATAATTTTCCACCACTTTGCATATTCTTTGGGAAGGGATTCCTGCAACTCCATTTTGGCACGGTCCATGGCCTCATACAGATATCCCATATCATTCTTCTCGTCGTCATCCACCATTCTTAGGACCTTCACGAGAGGGGTGACTACTTTCATGTATCATGAGACCCTGCCCCAGAATTTGTTGTCGTCCACAATGTGGGAGACATCCAAATATTCCATCTGAGTATCAACATTAGACTTGTCGATGTATTCCCGCAGGCATTGTGGTACATGAAAGCTTTCAGCTCATTCTTATACCTGTGCAAAGAAATGAAATTTGAATCAAATACGGATCATAACTATAAGGATAAAGAAGTAAGAATTGAGTTCAATCTTATATCTATGCAAAGACTCTAAAGAAATGAAATTTGAAGGAAATCCGGTTGGCCCTGCACGGATGATATCTCGCCCCCCACTTGCATGCTCCCTAAACATGTTCAATATACTAGGATGGCCATAAATATACTAGGTAATCCTTTGTGCCCTTTCAACTGTCTTCTTCACATGATTGTCCTCCCCAATGTCCTCCAAAATCAAATCTAGACAATGTGCAGCACATGGGAGCCAGTATAAGTGGCTGCGCCTCTGCATCAATTTCTTCCCTGCAACCTTATAACTAGCTTCATTATCAGTCACTATTTGAACAACATTGTCCTCTCCAATTTGGTCTACCATGTTATCCATCAAATGAAACAAATAATTAGCATTTTTTTCATAGTTTGATGCATCTACAAATTTTACAAATACTATACCTTCGATGCAATAGACCAAAAAATTAATCATGGACTTCTTCGTGATACCAGTCCAGCCATCACACATAATAGTGCATTCTCTCTCCATCCATATATGCTTGAAGCTTTCAACCTAGTCATGGAGCTCCTCAACCTCTCTCTCAAGGCCACGCCCGTATATGTCTCGACGTGATGGGGCCTTCAAGCCAGGGCCAGTATCTGCTATGACATCTAGCATAGGTTGGAAATATTCGCTTTCAGCTGCATGTGTAGAGACACATGCATGAAAAATCTATTTGCAGATACTTTTAAATGCATGCCCTGCTACTTCTGCTGATTTTTTTACCCCTCTCAATGCAGACTTGATTTTAGTGTTGTGTCCATGTGATTTTGATGATGTCAAACACTATAAGTCATCTATGGTTTTGATGATGTAATAATCTTGAGTCTGCATGAATGAGATTTGAATGATGATGCTACATGTGTTAATGTTGCATTAGTTTTGATGAACATAATATCTGCATAATGTCATAAATGATCTCATTGTGTACAGCATGAGCATATAATCATTGCAGTCATAAATAGGAAACAATCATTGCAGCGACATCAGTCTTTGCTAGATAGGTCGATGCATATTCATATTATTGCATTATAAGGTCGATGCATACTGTTGTTGTTGCACTAGAAGGTCGATGCACATGCATACTGTTGCATTATAAGGTCGATGGATACTGTTGTTGTTGCACTAGAAGGTCGATGCACATGCATAAGTGTTGCATTATAAGGTCGATGCATCTCCCACTGCATTGTTCAATAAGGTCGGTGCATGTATGTCATTGAGTCTAGAAGGTCGATGCACATATGCATTACACTCCAGAAGGTCGACGCACATGACACTGTTATGCACATAAGGTCGATGCACATGTGTTGATTGTGTTCTATCAGGTCGGTGCAGATGTAGAACCCATGCATATGAGGTCGATGCACATGTGTTGATTGTGTTCTATCAGGTCGATGCAGATGTAGAACTCATGCATGTAAGGTCGATGCATTCATAAGGTCATATGCTGTCAGGTCGATGCTAGCATAGAAGTCGTGCACTGTCAGGTCGATGCATATCCATGTTCACAGTTCAATAGGTCGGTGCTAGTATAGGAGCTAAGCACTATCAAGGTTAATGCATATGTACGCCTGAAATCTTCACGCTAGCAAGGTCTATGCATTCATGCATATTGGTTCATGCATTGAGTTAGACAGGTCGATGCTTGTATCATTTCTAGTCATGCAGGTCGATGTACATGTTATGGCATGTTCAATCAAGGTCGATGCAGCAGCATTGACTTTGTTAGTAAGGTCGATGCGGCAGTACTCATCTTTGATTGCAAGGTCGGTGCAGCTGTGTTAAAGTGACCTTTAGCAGCTAAGTTTGACCAACGGGCGAACACTGGGCAGGCAGCTTCAACAATTAAGTGACAACAGTGAATACTTAGCAGGCAAGCACTTGAGCTCGAACTAAAGTTGAGGCACGTGATCCCAAGTCAACCATTGATGGGCACGTGTTCTCAGGATGGCGGATAAAGTGGCACGTGATCTAAGAAGATCTGGCACACTTTTTCAGAGATTTTCAGAAGAAGAATATTCTATTGCCAGCTGAACCAATAAGATTTCACTAGGTATTTGTCTCATCCATTTCTGGAGGCTCTGTTCTATATAAAGCCGCCCCATTCCCTTCAGAAGATAAGGGAGCCGCAAGAGAGGAGCTGCGAAGAAGAAAAAGAAAGAGGGCCTTCAGAAGAGAAGGGCAGAGAGTGAGAGCTGGAAAAAGAAGAAGAGAAAGAGTGAGTCAACGGAAAACAAAAGAAAGAAAGAGAGCCAGTGTGCGAGCAGAAGAAAAAAGAAAAAGAGAGAAGAGCTGAGAAAGAGGAACGAGAGATAGGAAAGAAGAAGAGTGGGAGCTCGAGATCAAGGCAGCCAGTCCAATTCAAGATCTGTAGTTTTCTATTCCAGGATCAAATCCTGAACAGTTCTGCTCTAGTTGGAGCTACATTTTCTTTTCTTCGATTGTGTTTTCCTTTGTTCATTTTCCTTTTGGTTTTTGATTCCTAGTTTTGGATTCGAGGTTCCTCCTGAGGATTCAGGAGTAGGGAGATTTATCTCCGTTTGCCCTCTGTGGATTCAAAGGAAGAGAGGACGTCTCCTCTGGTTGGTGAGCAACGGGGTGTTGCTCACAGTTTCCTTCTGCGGTAGCAGGAGAAGGGAGAGTGGGTCTCTTCGGTCACTGCGGGTAGCAGTGAAGGTCAGATCCTGTGGGTTACAGGATCGGTGTTCAGGAATTTGTCTCCCTCGGGTCATCAAGCTGTTAGGCAGCGGTTGTTTGCAGACTGAGTCTGCTTCTTACTTGACGCAAGGGAATCCTCACTCGGGTTTGAGTGAGGGGTGGATGTAGGCAGACTTGTGTCTGGCCGAACCACCTAAAAATCCTGGTGCACTGTGGTTTGCCTTGTGCGTTTACTCCTTGTCCTCTTCCCTGTTTCGCTGGTTTATTATGTGTGCATGGTTGATGATCCTAAGTGTGCTACCCGTTTATAACCTTCATAGCTGCAACGTGTTTGTCCTTGTGCTCAGGAGAATCTCAGATTGTGTTTGCGTTTTAGTGTCTTGGCTTCTCCCTATGAAATCTGTTCAGATCATGGGTGATCTCTTGTGTCTTGTATTGCTGCACTCAAAAGGGTCAAAATGGTAAGTGCGACCTATACATCATTTCTCCAGTAGTGCTGAGCCTTCTATCATAACATAGTTGAATACCGTGATTGAGTGATTTAACCACTAAGACATTTATCCATTCTCTGCATTAGGCTTCCGAGTGTTCCACTATTCATCTGTTTAAGCACAGTAAGTTTTCAGAGGGCGAAGATTTGTCTAAACAAAAAGTTTTAACGAGTATCCATTCACCCCCCCCCTCTGGATCCTTGCCTTGCCTATCAATTGGTATTAGAGCACCTTGTCTAACATTTAGGTTGTGTAGCATGGGGCCTTCTGTAGAAATAGCTGTCCATGGGGCCTGTT
This sequence comes from Amorphophallus konjac, assembly GCA_022559845.1. Taxonomy (NCBI): domain Eukaryota; kingdom Viridiplantae; phylum Streptophyta; class Magnoliopsida; order Alismatales; family Araceae; genus Amorphophallus; species Amorphophallus konjac. The sequence continues at coordinate 126,062,801 of CM040117.1, read as the reverse complement.
CTCAACGTCTGTAGGGCAGCACCAATGTCAGGACGTCGTGTAGCTGTACTTTCGTAGGTCCTTGAACCTATGGGTGCCTTCCCTTTCCTTCGAGCGGCTTGTTCACGCTCCCTTACTTCAATCAGCTCTGGATCTGAATCCTCAGTGCCTTCCTCATCATCATATCTCCTAACCCTTCTGCCTGAAATCTCCTCAGCAATTTCAACCTCATCTTCAGCCCTTTGTTGCATCCTCTCCTTTTTGCCTAGTAGGCACTGGCGCATTTGTTCTCGGATCTCTCGGGGACATCTGTCGCATTGTTTCACCTCTCCTCTTACCCCTACCAAATGTTATTTTCCTCTAGTAATTCCGCCATTTATCTCTTTGCCACAATAATTGCATTTCACTTTTCTTCTCCCAACATCAACTAAGGAGAGGTGGGCCCACCTCGGATCCTCTTGCCCTTGCTGCTCCCGACTTCGTTCACGTCTAGACATGATGCTGCATTAAGACAGTCAAAGACAATCTCTTGTAAGTACACTGAAAAAAATGCAATTCAACATGATAGAGCTCCAAATTATTGAATGAAGCTTAATTGAGCTTCAATTGACCCTTACTAAACCTAATTAGAGGAAAGCCCCAAATTTAATGGTGTAATTGGGCCATAATTAACAACTTTAGCCTATTCACCCTTCATAAAAATTAATTACCAACATGCTCCCGCTTCAAATTAGTCAATGAAGCTTAATTGAGCCCTAATTGACCCTTCCTAAACCAAATTAGAGGAAAGTCCCAATTTTAAGGGTGTAATTAGGGTTTAATTAATAATTTTAACCTAATCACCCTTCATAAGAATTAATTACCAACATGCTCTCACTTCAAATTAGTGAATGAAGCTTAATTGAGCTTCAATTGACCCTTACTAATGTTGATTATAGAAAAGCCCCAAATTTAAGGATGTAATTAGGGTTTAATTTGAAGTGTTAAAAAGTTAATCATGGATTAAAATTAACCTACAACAGAAAATTTAACCTACAACAAAAATCAACAACCCAACCAAAAAAACACAAAACAAAAAAAAAACCCAAATTTACCTCAACAAAACTACTCACACTGCAGCAGCCTTGCAGTCTCCGTAGCCAGCCGACGGCCGGCCCAGGCCAGCCTGCTGCCTGCGGCAGCAGCAGCACCTATCGCAGCAGCAGGGGAGGGTTTCAACCGTGGGTTTCGGGGAGAACATCAAGTGAACTCTCCTTCAAGAGGAGTTCACGTGAGTTTCGGCCGAAACCGGACGGTTTCGGGTCCGATTTCGGCCGAAACATGAAAGTTTCGGGCAAAACCAATATCGGTTTCGCCCGAAACCGATAAACTTAACAGTGTCGGGTTTGCTACAATGAAAGCCCCCATTTTCGTATCGGTTTCGGCCGAAACTGACAACCATGCTCCCGGGCACAATCGTGCCTAGCGCGATCTCTCCCTCGGGGCGGACTGCCGCTCAGGAGGGCGACCCAAGAGCTGCTTGTCGCTTCGTGTCGTCCTTTGACGCCACCGTGCTCCTAGAGATGCTAATGTTAACCCGAGCAGACCAATTACGAGGTGATGTCGTTGCCGCTCGCAAGGTGTTCGGGGATGGTCCCCACACACATCGTGGTGTCGAACGGCGTGCATAGCGGGCCCCGTGGCTCGTATATGGCCTGGCAGTCGGGGGTAGTAGCTTATAGGCGTTGAGTGAAGGTGATTTGAGTGTAAAAACCCGGCCTTAGTGTGATATGCCGTGCCACACGGCAAGCTACTGTGTAGTAAGCGGTCTGTTGCCGCGTGTCTAGGGGTCGGGGATGGCCCCAACTTCCTGTAGAGTCGTCACGTGATGAGGCAAGTGTGTCCAAGCCGCAGGTTGGCCCCAGGCCCCCAGCTTATTGTAGAATTGCCGAAAAACGGCCGCTCATAAGGTGTTCGGGAAAATTCCCGACACGTAACTTGGGGCCGTATGATTCGATTAACGGCTCCCGGAGCCCAAATTTGACTGAGGGAGGTAATCCATTAGCATTAGGATGCTGAAAGGAGGCATTTTGGGAGTGATTCCCAGCCTTGCTACTGGGTGCCGTATGACACGGCCTATTGCTGAGGCGCCCCCAGGTTAGCCCGGGTGACCGAGTTGAAAGCAGGCAATGCCGCATGTTGGGTGGTCGGGGGTGGTCCCCGCTGGTTGTTGTAAGAGTTGCCATAAGTCACGGCAAGCCGGTCAGGGCCCTCGGTCGGACCCGGAATGCCGTAGAGATGCCGAATAAATAACGCCTAGAAGGTGCTCGAGAAAATTCCCGGACCTTTATATCTTACTTTTTCCTAGGGAAAATGTCTCGGTACAACACCCCTCTCTCGATCATCTCGGACAGGTAGGCTCCCGAGGAGTCTACCCGGACCGAGTAGCCTCTGCGGCACCTACCGGATCCGACTAGGCCTTCTCCCATCCTAAGCCCATAAATAGCCCCCCTGCCCACCCAGAATCCAAAGAAAGAAAAAAAAGAAAAACTATCTGTAGGCCCACTCATAGCACAGGAGCAACCCTTGGAGCACTTAAAGGCTTTGCTTGGTTTTGTGCTTTGAAGTGAGGGTATGTTCTAAAAACACCCTTATGATGGCACTTAAGTAATTTTGCTTCCACCTATGTAATTTTTTTGTAATTTCATAGGGGAAAACCATGTAATTTTTTGAATTAGTTAGAAACCACGAAAATATCCCTAAATTTACAAGAAAACCCTTGTAAATTTGTGTAATTGTGGAAATGTCCTGTAACTTCTGTAAATTGCAGACGCATCTTGTGTCTTTGCAAGAAAGTCCTGTAAGACTACAATGCGTCGAAGAGTCTTATAAAGTCCTGTATTGATCAACGCACTTTGTGTTTCATAGAAATGTCTAGAGTTTACAAAAACGCCCTAAATTTTCTGTAATTGTGTATATAACTCTACAATGTATGGGAGTCTTGTGTATGCATCTCGCCTCACGAAAATGTATTCAAAGGCACTCACCCAAAGTCGTCGATAACGATCATTTTGGTGATCCAGCAGTTCGGTCAAGATGAAGCTCGAAACCAAGTTCCTGTCATTGACTCGGCGGACTGATGAAGATAACTCCCAGGGCGATCAAACAAGATAAGAGTCGATGCAACCAAGTCCCTGCCAGTGTCGAACCACAATCGAACCCATACTAGCGTCAAATTGTAATTCAACCATAGCCAGTACCAAATTGCACGTATACCCTTACCGGTACCAAACTACAAATAAACCCTAACCAGTACCAAACTACAAATAAACCTCTGGCCAGTATAAATTTGCAAATACACCCCTACACCTACCCGATCACAATTGATCCCTCCAACAGTGCCAAATTGTGAGATGGTCTTCCACTCATACCCTATCCACGAAACCACCCCGATCCTTGAAGGCAGGCCCTAGCCTAAACCATATTACCTTTATATCCTTACTCAAGCATAAGTGCCCTCATTCCTTCAAAGGGGCATGCTGTTATAATTGTTGTTGCACCCCCAATATCGCAACCAATATTGTGAAGGTTGATGACTTCTTTGGCAGTTAAACAAAGGTGTTCGGACTTTATACAGATGCAAATAAACACAGACTGCAGTCGGTGGGAAAATGTCCAGCACCCGAACCCTAAATCGTCTGATAAACCTAAACCCGCGGACTTAACAGCGCGCATGCAATTTAAATAGCTAATAAATGTGCATTTATGTTCAATAAATGAACGTTCCTAAATGTTTTTCGCGTGTTAAACAGTGATACATCATGAAAGTGTACTATTTTATTGGTACGTCGAGAACATCCATTATTTTACTGAACAATTACTAGTTGATGCGTCACAACTTTGAGGAATGCTAACAGATGTATATTTTATTGAATACACAATGTCTTGCAAGTGCAAAGATGTGGTAACCTCATATTCTTATTCAAATGAAAGGTTGTATTATACTTAATAAATGTTGCATTATATAAATATACATTCTTTTAAGAGGTGCATTCCCTGCTTAGGGTATTGGATTGCTATTCACCATGACCCACCAGTTCCTTCATTGCTCTCTTCTAAGTTCCTTGATAGTCGAGACCCCTATGACAAGAAGGATTTGTAGCATATTGCATGAACGACCACATTTGTTTCAAATAATTTGAAAGAATAAGTGTTATGAAAAATAATAGTAAACAGTTTGGTTCATATACTAGCTGTCTCCTATAAATGTAGACACCTTTGGGGCATCAACAGCTGAGATTAAAGATACAAGTTCATACACAAGAAAATGACTATTATTTTGGCTTCCTGAAGAGGTCAATCTCATATGATAAGCTAGCATTAAAAATATCATTAAAGAAACACATGAAATAAGATGAGGACAAGCACCTCAGACAAGGCATTGACCACAGATAAGCCAACACCATGCAATCCACCAGAAACACTATAGCCACTACTTGAACCACCAAATTTGCCTCCTGCATGTAAGACCTACATAGTTCAGATGCGAAGTTGTGAACTATTAGTATAAATGAAAGTGTTAAAAATGCAGGATGACTTCAGTACTAATTTAACTTGAACAGAGCAACTCTTCAAACAATTAACACAAAACAAAAGAAAGACAAAAATGTACTCGTAAGTTCATATCAATAAAAGTAAATGAAAGATAAATATTTGTGCCGCATCCTGAATGAAACCAAAAGGACAACTGCACGAAATTTGATGACAGTGGAACATAAAGCCTACATGATCCATCAGGAAATGTCTCAGTTTGAAACCAGGAGGGCACAAAAACTAATGACCCACATCTACTTTCAGATCTTTCTTCTGTAATAAGCTAAAGTTTCATGAGTTATGTTTCTCTTTTTTTTTAAGTGGTTAGTATCACAAATTATATTAAAAGTAAAAAGTGTAAGCTGTGTGCTCTCAAAAAATCCCTGTACAAAAGACCACGCCAAGGCTGTGTGGTACCCATTATCCCCCCAACAAAACCAAAAAGGAAGAGTTTTGTGAGTTCACATTACATAGAGTCAAAGCCCATACCCTCACTCTCTCCAAAACAAAATAAACAACTCTGTCCACAGTTTGAGCTTCCATCCTGCGGATCCTGTTGTTTCTTTCTCCCCATAAGGCCTAGAGGATAACGTGAAGGATGAGCCACCAAATGTGGCGATCACCCTTCAGCTGCCACCACCTATGCCATAGCCGCATAAGAAGATGCACACTATCCTGGGTCATCCCGGCACCTGAAAAACTGCTCATCACCTCAGTCCATAACTCCTGAGTGAAGGAGCATCCTGCAAAGAGGTGATCCAGAGACTCATCCTCAGCCCCACAAAGAGCACACCTCCTAGGAATATCAGTCATGAAAGAGGCCAGCCTATCACTCGTAAATAGCCTACCATGTGAGATCCTCCAAATCAACACTTCCACTTTCAATGGGCTCCTAAGCTTCCAAATGTGTGATGTCTATTCATGTCTTACACCTCCATCAGAGATAAAATCATAGACTGATCTGACAGAAAATGTTCCTTCCTTATCCCATCGCCACCACCATGACACCATCTATCAATACCAATGGCTACCGGTGCAAAAGTCTAGGAGAAATGAGATAAGCTCCTAGACTTGGTCGATCTCCTCCACCCACAGGTTCCTTCTAAAGGATGGGCACCAAGTACCTTTTGAGAGCTGAGGTTCAAAAACCTGGGAGACTACAGCTGCTGATGATGATGCTATGTCAAAGAGAGTCTACTTTCAGATCTTTCTGCTGTAATAAGCTCAAGTTTCACGAGTTATGCTTCTCTAATAATTGTTGATCTCATTCCCACAGATATGATCTCTTGATCCTTAGAAACTACATGTATAAAGTAAAATTTAAGCTGGTGCCAGGGAAATCCCTCCAGCATAACAGACGATGATGTCTCTCAAACAAATTTGTTAATGCTCCAAAGTTGTAAATTGCCAAGATGAAGGATTATTATCATGAGTCATGAGCAAATGAGACAACAGAGTTTCATTACTAATCTTAGTCTCTTATACCTAATGATGAAAACATGAGAACAGTGTCAAATAAAACAGGACTTAAAAGATATAGAAAACAACAATAAAACCTAATCACATCTTGTAACCAAATGCTTCATTACAAAAGTTTTTTGTATTAACAAGCATGAACCAATGTTGTTTACCAAAATCATCAAAAATTCAAGGATAATAATTAATAATCATAAAATTTTATTGTAATAGTGTCATATCATATGCATCAAAAGCTAAAATTTCTGAAGTTTTCAACAAATAAATTGCAAACAGCACATCACTTGGGTTCCATTTGCTAACCATTTATGAGAAATTTGATGTCCAAAAGAAAATCATTTATAAGAAGCTTCAATATGCAAGTATGCTCTTGCATTTGGAAACATTTTGTGGAGAAGTTACCCTATGTTACTTTGCCTGTAGATGGATCATTCTGTTCTGAGAGAGGGGAGAGGAGTGTGTGTCAGAGAAAGAGAGAGCCAGCATGCCCATGAGACAAAAAGGTGATGTACAATTGTCACTCTTCCTTTTTTTCTGTTTTTTTTTCTCTTTTTTTGAGACCCCTGCTGCAGTGGCAGTAAGTTGTTAGACAAATCAACATCAGCAACCTCCCCCAGTTCCAAACCTGGGGACCTCCCAACTCACCAAAAGATGCCAGGTAGGCACAATGGTCACCCTTCAGATTTTCTAAAACATTCATGAATTCTCTGAGAATTGGGGAATTTTGATTTAGTGGCTACCATAAGAACCCACGGATGTACGTTACAAGTGTCAAGTTTACAAGTACCTAGATGTCTGACGTGTAAACCTGGAAAAACTTGACCTATGGGCATTTCATGCTCACCAGAGACTGACTAACAAATATAAGTTGCCATGTGCATCTCATTTACACAATGAAGTTATTTGAGCAGGAAAACAGTTTCAGTAGATAAAGATATAAATGTGCAAACTAAAAATGTTGGAAAAAAAAGATAAATAAAATATTAGAATTTTACCTCTGATAAAAATATGAATGACAATGCATCCTAAGGAAATGAGGAATGCCTAAATATTTTGGTGTCCAACATAGAAAAAAAAAAGAGACAAAAGTGTCTAGGGGAAAGTGCCTAACAAACATATATGAAGTGATTTACAAATAAAATTCCAAAACACTACACAAGTTAGTTATTCATTTTTTCCAAAGAAATAAAGGCTGTAGGAAATAGTTCCACTTGTCAGAGATATGTTTGCCCTTTATTTCCATTATTTCTTTCTGATTTTCATTTTTTTTCTGGAGAGCTGGTCAGCCTCTTTTGGACGGGATTATTATTTATGTCATTTGTATGGGGGATTGGGGGCCGTGTTGTTGCTGACTCCCCCACAATGCCTGTTCTCTCTATCTCTTGCCTTGTTCTTTTTTGGGTTAATTTCATATATACCCTCCTTACATGCAAAATATCAAAATTACCATCCTTCGTTGTCAAATATCAAATATATCATCATTATTAACCAAAAAAATCAAAAATGTCACTAAATGACAAAATGGCCCCCAACATTGATATTAACGTCAAACCTCCCCACACTTGACTGTGAGGGTATTTTTGTCATTTGGTGGCATTTTTGAAACTTTTGTTTAGTAATGATTGTATATAAGATATTTGACAACTAAGGATGATAATTTTGATATTTTTCATGTCAAGAGGGTATATATGAAATCAACCCTTCTTTTTTATCTCTCTACAGTTTTCTCTTAAAGGCATCAAAGTTACTCTGGTGTAGAAGGTGAGAGAGACTCTTTGGGAAGAGGAGAGCCATGCAGGTCCAACCCCAAAGGGTCCCTTCAGACCTCTTTCTGGCCTAAGTCAAGGTGGGCCTGCAAGAAGGGTAGGGGTCTTACCTATGTGAACATGTACCAGCGTGTTTGAGCCATACACAACCACAAAGAAGGCAGGATCGATTAGCCAGTCTGTGGATAGTTTTTGGCTGTTGTCCAATCCCTCCACCCCCACCCCACCGCACCCTTGTGCTGGATGCTCTTGTTTGTGGCTGGTCACCTGGTTTAGGGATCCAGATCCCTTCATAGGCTATTGGAAGTCAAGGTTTGCAGGGCAGCCTCATTTGGTGTTCTGAATCAAGGAGAGCCATCCTTGGTGTTAATGTGCTAATGATTTCAGTCCTTTGTGCCACTTGTTCAATCATCCTCTAATTAAAGATGTCCTCTTACAGTAAGTGATCCCCTACTCAATTGGAAAAACTACAACAGCCATGAGAAGTGAGAGTAACACCAAAGAAGCTAAATGAAAGCAACTTCATAATGTGGTGTTGCTGCACCCAGATGTACATTGCCGCGCAAAGCTATACAAATGGAATCCAAGATAAGAGAATTGGTAAAAATAACACAGTCATGTCTTAAATCATGGTCAAGTTGAAGGGTAATTTGACAAGAGAGATTACAATCAAGGATCTTGGTCATCTCAAAATACTTCCATGGTATTGAGGTGTAGTTTGAATGAAAAATTTGAAACATTAAATAAATAAGAGTATGAAGGGTTTGATTTTGAGAAACCCATTGGGACTTGATGCTGAAAAGTTAAATTTTGCCAAATTGGTTTGGCAATTAGGATTTTTGAAATAAGACCGTCCCCATCGACCTCAACCAGTGTTAATCACATTGCTTTGACGAGTGAAAAAACCTTGATTAACTGCACATGTAATGCTCTGAATAAAATAAACCACATTACTATCATAAATGATTGTGCAAAACACGATTAAGAGCAAGTTCGTAAGTTTTTAGGAAAGGTTCCAAAGGATAGCAAGGTATTTTTGGGATATAGCAGGAAGGTTTCAAGCCAAATAGACAACCTTTCTAAATTGGGAGTTTCAAGGCATTTGAATTCTCAATTTACACGGCTAAGGTCAAAATTCCTAATTTTCACAGCTGAGTTTAAAACTTCAATGGCTAGGGCCTAAATTCCCAACTTTCACGGCTAAGGCTGGAACTCCAAATTTCCATGGCTAAAGCCAAAATTTCATATTCTCCTGGCTAAAGCAAGAAGTCTCAATTTTCATGGCTAAAACTGAAATTCCCCCAAGGCAACAGCCAAGACTCTAATTTTCATGACTGAGCCAAAAATTCCCCAGTTTTCACATCTAAGAATGAAACTCCCAATTTCCACAGCCAAGGCCGAAATTCCCAATGTTTGTGACCAAGGCCAAAATCTGAATTTTTAAGCTAAGGCCGAAATTCCTAATTCTCACATCACACCTACAGCTGAAATTCCCAATTCTCACAGCGAAGCCGAAATTCCCAAACTTTACAGCTAAAGCTTAAAAATCCCAACTTCTATGGCTAAGGCCGAAATTCCCCATTTTAACACTTGAGGCTGAAATGGACTTTGGCCCTCGAGCTTCAAGTTGCAAGAATGCGGTTAAGTGCATCTCATGCAATGGCGTGGGACACAGGAAGAGGTTCCGTCCAGCGCTCGAGTTTAGCAGGAGGTGATTATGTACCAACTTCAGATAGATTAGTTCCTCATCTGAAGATGCCTGCATTCACTGGCTGCAACCAAGGGAGTTTCCCTGTTGATATTCCTTGGGTTCCAGAGGCAAATGAAGCTAAGAAAAGATTACAAAATGGTATGGTGGGAAGCTGGACCTCAGACTTGAAAGATGAATTGAAGAAGTTCTTTGATGCTTCTTGTGGAAAGGAGTCTTGGCAAACTAAGCATATTGGTGAAGCCCCGTATCTGGTTTGGACTGATAACCCTGGCATAGGAAAGAAGTGGGTTGCGGAGTCCCTAGTGCAGTTGAAGTCCGGCAGTATTCATTTCAGGCACTGGGCGGAGGATACGACAACCTTCCCCTGTGGGGAAGGGTCAGGAAGTGCGGTGCAATATCTCTGGAGTCTCCCTTCACTACTGGAATGTCTCTTCTTTCCAAGAGATTGTCAGGAGCTTCGGGGAGATCAGGAAGGTGGGTATGGATTCGGTAGTTAGAGAAGTTCCTTTATACCAGAGTGTTAATCAAAGTTCAAGATATTGCCAATATTCCTAAGGAGGTGCTCATAAGGACTGCTGGAGGCACTTCTTCGCCTAGTGTAGGGGGGCAGAATAGACTGGAGGCACTATCAGAGTCTGCTTCCTTGAGGGTGTGTCCCTCCTGGATGCGGGCAGAGGTGACTGTAGCATATAAGCAGTACAGGGCTGATCACAGTGCTTCAAAGAAGCTTCTTCTTTCAATTCTAAGGAGGAACCCTCCTGGACATGCGCAGAGGTGACTGCGGCATACAAGCAGTACAGGGCTGATCACAGTGCTTTGAAGAAAACTCTTCTTTCAGTTCCAAGGAGAAAGAAGTCTGAGTCGCCCTCTCACTTGACTCGGCCAAGTCGGAAGTGCAACCGTCAGACCTCAAAGGATCAGGTAGCTTCGGGGAGGGTGCTTGCAAACCGACCAGATCAAGCTTCAGAAATTCTCTTTCAAAAGATCAAGGTAGATATCTTTTTGATGTTTCTCTGGTCCTGGAGAAGGATTGAATGGCCAGTTTGAACAGTGCAGAGCTCGAGGAGGAAGTGCTGTTTCCCGAGATCAAGCAAGAGCAGGTGGAGTGTTTTGTCGTAGTCCAAGTCGTCAGTTCCTTGTCGGGTAAGGAAGACAGGGGGTTCGACAGGTTAGTGGGCCTCTCTTGGATCCTGACCCTTCCGGAGGTGACCCGTTCGATGGGCTCAGAACTTACCTAGAACCGGGCTCTGTCTAGGGATCAAGCTCTAGGGATTTGTGCAGAGCCTAGGATTATCATGGGCTCTTCAGGTACTTGCTTCCTCGATTTGGAACCTGAGCCGCTCGCCTCTTTATTGCAGACTGACGAAAAGACGATGGCGACACTGCCTCCGATCGACCTTGCTCTGGGTTCCAACGGTGACGGATCCCTTCCGACAAGCCTTCTTCGGGGCGTTCTCTTCCCTGGCCACTCCTGGGACGACGACACACCTGGTGGAGGCTGATGCGGTGAAAAGGAGCTGGAGGTGGATGATCCTTCTCCTCGCATGTCTATCATTCCTCTCCCTTCTGCAGTCCACCCCTCTTCTCCTTCATCCCCTTTCCTTATTTCTGAGATCATGGAGACAGAGCCACGGTGCCCATCTGTGGTAGAGGGGCAGGGCATCCTTGAGGCTATTGACTACACTATCTCCAATGGGAGCCTTTTGGAGATAGGTGATGAAGACACCCCGTTGATGATGATTCTTCCAGAAAATAGGGAGGAGTGGCTCATCCAAAGTATAGTTCGGCTAGGGACCACAGTGGGCCTTTCCTTTGAGGGGAATGTAGAGGTTGTTAGAAGTATTTGAGGAAAATGAGAAGAGGTATGATTCTTTCCTAGTGTAAGGAAAATCATGGTCAGAATGGAGGAAGCAAGATAGGACGAACAGAGCTGAAATTTGTTCAAAAAAATCAACAACTTGATACCGTGCCACCTAAGAAGGGGAAAAGGGTGCGTTCTGATGTTTGCTATCCATGATTTCGCTACATGAAATATTATAGGGGTCAATAGTGAATTCAAATGCAGGGCAGTCAGAACCTTAATTCAGGAGAACAGGTTACAGGTTGTGTGTCTTCAAGAAACCAAGAAGGCGGATGTAGATGACGCTCATATTAGAGCTCTGGGAGGCAGACGATTCACAGGGTGGGCTGCCAAGGATGTTGATGGCCAGAGAGGTGGAATTCTGATTATGTGGGATGAAGATAAACTCACGGGTGTGAAACTACATTAAGGTAGATTCTCCATTACTGCCTTGTTCAAGATGAAGAAGGGTGGTGGTTTCTTGGAATGGGCTTTAACCTCTGTGTATGGCCCCCATGATGACTCCACCAGAGTAGACTTCTTTCATGAACTGATGGAGGTCATGGAAGCTTCTCCAGAAGCATGGTGTGTTTGTTGGGACTTTAATTGTGTTCGGTACCCAGGAGACAGGAAAGGTCAGATGCACTAGGAGCAACAGATGGATTTCTTTGGACATTGGATAAGGGACAGTAGCATGATTGAAGTTACAGTTCCTAACAGACTCTTTTCTTGGTCAAATAATAGAATTGGGAACAGTGGACAGTCAAAGCTGGATAGGTTTTTTATTTCAACAGAATGGCAGAAGATTTTTCCAGCTGCAGAGGGGTTCCAAAACCAGTCTCTGATCACAATCCAATTATCCTTTACCCAGACAAGAAAGCTAAGAGAATATTCAGATTTGGGTAGGCATGGATCAGACAAGACGGCTTCAAAGAGACGGTGGGTCAATGGTGTTCAGATAAAGACATGACTAACCAGTGGGTGGGAAGTGCAAATGGATAGAGGGTCGCCATCTGTTTCTGGCTGCTCAGGAGTGCCTCCATGATCAAAGGTCAAGGAAACAAGAATGTGCTGTGGTGAAAGTTAATTTTGAAACAGCTTATAACTGGGTCAGCTGGAATTGCATCCATAGAGTTTTCTTTATTATGGGATTCAAATAGAAGTGGATGAGCTGGATACATGCTTGCATTGCTACTACCAGATTTTCAATTCTTTTCAATGGTGAACCCGTTGGATTTTTTAATAGCTCCAAACGAATCCGACAAGGAGATCCTATTTCCTTCTGTCTTTTTATTATGGTTATAGCCAAATCCTCAGTAAGATGTGGAGCAGAGCTGTAGAATATGAGCTCAGAGAGGAACTGTTATCACTCACTTGCAGTATGCTGACTGTTAGAAATGAAAGAAATAGAAGAGAGAAAGGGAAGAAAAAAGAAGAAGGATGAGAGGGGCGAACATGTGCACAAAAAACATGACCTACGACCTAGGGAATTGAGCCACAGGTCTCTCTCTCCTCTATTTATATTATTAGATCAAAGAAAAAGAGTACATGACATAAATACCCCTCATACTAGGAGTAATAACACAAATACCTGACCTAATAGAAAAGAAATAAACAAGAATACAATAGGGGACAAAATGCCCCTACTAGGAGCTCTATTTTATACACTCCCCCTGAAGATGAGCATAAATATCATGCATGCTCAGCTTGCTCAAACATGACAGGAACTGGGCTATAGACTGTCCATTGGTGAAGATGTCCGTCACCTGTTCTTGAGACTTGACATATGGCAAGCAAATTTCACCAAAATCAAATTCCTCCCTAATGAAGTGACGGTCGATCTCAATATGTTTGATGTGGTCAAGTTGAACTGGATTGCTGGCAATATTAATAGCTGCTTTATTATCACAGTATAATTTCATAGGAAGATGAATCTCAATACCGAGATCTACTAAGAAAAGCTTTAGCCAAATCATCACTATAATGATGTTTGCCATAGCACAATCTTTGGCTTCGGCACTTGACCTTGCACACACACAGTTTGTTTTTTTACTCCTCCATGCTACCAAATTGCCTCCCAAAACTAAACAGTAACCGATAGTTCTATCATCCTTTAAACCTGCCCAGTCCACATCTGTGTAGTTCTCAACTGCCAATTTCTCAAACTTGGCAAACGAAAGTCCTTTGCTTGGACAGGATGTATCAAAATATTCTCTCAACAACCCTCATATGTGGTATTCTCGGAGCATGCATAAATTGGCTCACCATATTCACAGCAAAAGTCAAGTCTAGATGCGTAGGTCCCAAATAAAGCAGTCGACCAACCAGTCTCTCATATTTCCCTTTGTCTATATCAGACAACAATTCTCCCTCGGTATCACACAAGCCATGATTCATTTCAATTGGTTTTTCTGTTGGTTTACACTCAAGTTTTCTAGTTTCTTTCAACAAATCCAAGGCATACTTCCTCTGACAGATATAAATCCCTCTCACAGATCTAGCAACCTCAATTCCAAGAAAGTACTTTAAGTTCACCTAGATCCTTGATGTCAAATTCTTGTGCATGCAAGATTCTATTTCAGCTTCTGCATTTCTTCTGTGTTATCCCCAGTAATGATCATATCATCAACATATACCGGTAGAACAACCTTCCTATCCTGCCACTTGGTGAACAGAGTGCGGTCAGAATGTCCTTGAGAATAGCCAAAAGTAATCATTGCTTTACAAAAATAATCAAACCAAGCTCTTGGTGACTACTTCAAACCATAGAAGGTCTTATTTAGCTTACAGACGCTCCCCCTTGCATCAAGTCCAAGAGGAGGCAGCATGTAAACTTCTTCCTGTAGATCACCATTCAAGAAAGCGTTTTTTACATCAAGCTGATAGAGATACCAAAGAATTGCAAAGTAAGCGCTAAGACAGCTCACACATAGTTGAATTAAGCAACCGAAGCAAAAGTCTCAAAATAATCGATTCCATAGGTTTGAGTAAACCCACGGGCAACAAGCCGAACTTATAGCATTGGACGGAGCCATCTGCATTAAATTTACTTGTGTAAACCCATTTGGAGCCAACAAAACTGTGTCCAAAGGGAAAGTCCACCAAATCCCAAGTACCATTTTTCTGAAGAGCTACCAATTCTTCAATCATTGCTGACAACCACTTAAGATCTTTCACAGCTTCAACAAAAGAGTTAGATTTATGATACAAAGAAAGTGGATAAAAAGGAATAATAAGCAAGAGAAATACGAGAGTAACACCCATACTAAGAAATAAGATGATGAGCACAAGCTCTAGAACCATTCTGAAATGCAATGGGAAGGTTGGAGTCAAACAAGGCTCACCTAAAGATGGCGAAGAGAGAGAACCAGAGGACATAGCACGCTCTAAGAGTGGTGGATCCACAGGTGACCTCTTCTTGTGTCATGTGCCCCAGGAGTAGTGCTGAGGAAGCTACACAAGATGATTAGCAGAATCAACCAAGGAAGGAGGCAACTTCAGAGACACGGAACAACCTGAAGAAACCAGAGGCAAAGGAAGAGTAGAAAGGGAAGTGGATGTCTCCCCCTAAGAAGGAACTGGAGAGGAAAAATATGACTGCGACTCAAAAAAGGTGACATTCTTCTAAACAAACTTCCGCCCAGTAATAGGATCCAAACATTTGTATCCTTTATGAGTCAGTGAGTAACCCAACAAAATACCACGAACAGGCCTGTAATCAAGTTTCGTTGCACCATGAGCAAGGCTATGAATGAAACATAAACATCCGAGAATGTGAGGCAGCAAAGAGAATAAAGACTCCGAAGGATGTAATAGGAGGAAAGGAACTCAACCATCCAGTGTTCGAGATGGCATCCTGTTGATGAGATAGACAGCAAGGAGAACAACACCCCAATATTTTTTTGGAAGTTGATGTTGGAAAATAAGTGTACGAGTAACCCCCAGAAGACGCCTATTTTTGCATTCAGCTACACCATTTTGCTGCGGGGTGTAGGCACAAGTGATTTATGATGCCGGCATCCTCCAGAAAAGTATTCAATTTTGTTATAAAGTATTCACGTGCATTGTCAGATCTAAAAATTTTCACCTTCGAATTAAACTGGGTTTCTACCATCATGCAAAACACTTAGACTACTCGGTGAACCTCCTCCCGTGAGCGCAAGAGATACAACCAACAAAAAATGGGAATGATCGTTAATAAAAGAAAGGAAATATCGACGACCATCGATAGAGGGTACAGGGAAAGGACCTCAAACATCTGAATGCACAAGTTCAAAAAGAGAACTCTGTTTTATTGATTCTAGAAAAGTTGTTGTACAATGTTTGGCAAGTTGACACACTTGACACTGTAAGGACTCAACTGCGACTGAAGTAAACAACTGAGGAAAGCAGACTCTAAGGGATCTAAAAGAGATATGACCAAGGAATGCCACAAATAGACATCTCCAAGAGATTAGTTTTCACTGCTACAATTTAAGGATTGAGAAGTAGTGACTCCTTCAGGCTCGCCCACTTCACGTAATCCCAAACATTTGCCACGTCCGCAGGCCTTGGAATTACAGTGAAGAGGAAAGAAAGCTATTGAGCAATTTAACGACTTAGTAAGACTACTCACTGAAAGAAGATTAATAGACAAGAAAGGAACATGAAGAGCAAAAGGGAGAACCAAGTGATTATTGAGGCGGATGGTACCCTTCCCAACAATGAAGGCATGGGTACCATCGGCAATAGTTACCTTTTCCTGCCCCAAAGACAAGGAGTAGGTGGAGAAGTGAGTGGAGATACTGGTCATATAATCTACTGCCCCTTAGTCAATGGCCCAAAGAGCAAACAAAGAAGAGGTAGTAGCACTAAGTATTATCCCGGTAGTACATATGGAAGAAGCACTAAGAGTCCCCCCGCCAGTGGCGGGGTGGACACCCCCCTCCCCCCTCCTGCGCAGGTGGCAGGAGGGCACGGCTTCGAGCCGCTTTCCCCTCCCCAAAAAAATTAAAAAAAAAAAAAAAAGAAGAAGCACTAAGATGACCAAACTATGAAAGAACCCGCTGGAGGCAAGCAACGTCGGAGATGGACAGCACAGACACTTTAGACGATGATGAACCACCCTCTGTAGAGAGAGGAGGGGCAGCTATACAAGCTAAGAAATAGAAGCATTGTTGCCCTTAGCTGAGTGACCACCTTTGTCGATCTTGAATTTTGCAAGCTTCTTCTCAAGATAAAGCTCCCAACAGAACTCAATATCATGATTGTCCCGATTGCAATGAGTACAGTGATGATTACCCTTGGTCTTAGGTTTCGAAGAGGAAAAGACAGAGACATCTTTGTTCACCAACGCAATAAACTCCCCCACACTCAAAAAGGAGCGCTATTCTCTATACTGATGATATAATCCTTTTCACTGCAGGAGATGAGGAGAAATTAGTACATCTAAGGAACTTAGTAGTTCTCCTAGGAGCCACCACAGGACTTAAGATCAACTACAAGAAATCAGAACTAGTGGGTGTGGGTCTGCTGGAGGATAAATTGAAGATGGCTGCTAAAATTTGAGATGAAAGATTTCCTCTTTTCCTTGTCGGTACTTAGGCTCGCCTTTATCAGATGGGTCTCTTAAGCTGCAAGACTGGAATGATCTTATTCAAAGATTTGACCAGAAATTGGAATGCTAGAAGGCTAAACTGTTGTCAGCATGTGGAATATGGGTTTTATCCAAAACTGTGTTATCTTCTCTCATTGTTTATCACTTATCTGTCTTGTAGGCTCCAAAGTTTTTTTTTTTTTTGAAAGTGGGTAATACCACTAATGTATAAAATGAAAGAGAATGTACAAGTATAGGTTGGGACAACCCCAAAAAATAGCAAACCCCAAAATCCTATACAGCAAAAGACCACACAAAGCAAGTGTGGAACAAACTAGTTCCCCAAACAGCCAAAAAGATGAGAAGTAAGGGAATTCACATTACATATAATAACAGTCCATTCCCTTACTCTACCACAAACAAAAGAAACAACTATGTCCTCAGCACGAGACTCCCCCCTAAAGATCCAACTGTTCCTCTCCTCCCACAAAGTCCACAGGGTGGCATGAAGAATGAGCCACCACACAGTCCTACACTCTTGGTGGGCCAAGGCCTCCCCCAATGCTCAAGCAAGTGGCCTCACTATGCTGGACGTAAGCGCAGCCAGTCCTCCTAGCAAGCTCTCTCCACACCCCCTACGAGTAGGAGCAACCTACAAACAAGTGATTCAGGGTCTCGACGTCCTCCCCACAAAGACAGCAGGTCCATTGGATATTCATAATGAAACGATGTAGCCGGTCTCGAGTCGGCAACCTCCCATGAGAGATCCTCCATACTAGAAGTTTCACCTTCAACGGACTCTTCGGTTTCCACACATGATCATGAAGGTTGTGCCGAACGCCTCCATCCGAGATGACTCCATAGGCAAATCTAACAGTGTAGGCGTTGTCCTTCTCCCACCTCTAGACCTATTCATCCTCTAAGTCAAGCTGAGGATGAAGGGATAATAGGAGCGAGAGAAGCTCCTCCAGCTGAAGCACCTCCTCCTATCTAAGAGCCCTCCTGAAAGACAGAGCCAAACCCCCTCCAGGCAAGAGGGGGTCGAAAGCTTAGACTATTGATCCCAGGGGGTCTACAGCAACCGCATAGAGGCTAGAGAACAAAGCGTCCAGATAAGACTCCCGGCACCACCTGTTCTTCTAGAAGAGGCTCTTGTCCTCATTTCTCAGTCGAACACAGACACCAAAGACGAGAACATCTCTGCAAGAGAAGATATCCCTCCAAAGGGGGGAGGTCTTGTGTAGAGGAATCGGAGCTAGGTCCCAGACTCTCCTCCTATCAAAGTATCTCAGTCTGATCACCTGTGCCCACAAGCCCACCTCACCATGTCCCAACCTCCACAGCCACTTGCATAAGAAGACCAAGTTGAAGTCTCTGACATTCTTGACCCCTATTCCACCATGCTCCCTACTAGAAAGTAGTCTTTCCCATGAAATGTCATGCCAGCCCTTACATCTCTCCCCATTCCCATGCCAAAAAAACTTACATTGAATGGAGTCAATCGTCCTCACCACTGACTTAGGGATCCAGAAGATGGAAAGGAAATAAGTAGGAAGACTATCCAATATCGATCTACACAGTACCAATATGCCCCCATAGGATAAATGATGCGGGACGGGACGCGAACTAGGACTCTAGCTCGCGGACGTCCTTAAGCGAGAGAAACGTGGGATCTGCGCGGTTGAGAAACCGGCAATGAGTCGAGGGTATCGACTTTTCCGCGTGCTCGGATCGAGTCACAGGACGGGTCACGCTCTCTCTCACAACTGTGATAATTATATCGAGCTAGTTATCCTAACACACTCATGCAGCGGCATATAGAAATATATACGAATAAAGCAAATTGCCGAGAGGGGAGCGGACACGATACCTCCACGCTACCGGGCGTGGGGAAGACGACCCCGGTCAAGACTCGTACTCCCGGTACAAATGAATTAACAATAATTACAAAAATACAATTCACTGCTCACTCCACGCAGGGAGGTAAAGGGCTACAATGGCGACTCGGGAGTAGCGAACTCGGGTTAACGGGCAGCAAGCCGGCTCTCGGGCCGAAGACGAGCGACTGCTCTGGCTCGGTTCTGCTGGGCCCACGGGACAGCAGGCGGGTCCGACTGTTGGGACGGCGGCGTCCGAGAGTCTCCTTGCTGCGGCGGCTGGCTGGGACGCTGCTGGGGGGTTGCTGGTCGATCCCCGGGAGCGACGGTGGCCGAATGTGTGCCGGCGTATTTTACCGGAATTAACCGGCGGACTGCTCTGCTGGCTTGTTCTCGGGACAGAATTGCGTGCCTCCACGAAAACAATTGTTGCGCCCAGATCCGGTGTCGGATCGAGGCGAAATTGATACCGTTGGAAAGTAGACTCAAAGATCTACGACATATATTTATTTCAGAACCATCCAATAAACGGATTGAAAATAAAAATGACTGTAACACTGTATCAAATGCTGGCTCAGAATTCAGATCACACGGGACAGACATGGATCTGCCTGTGAATGAATTTTGACCAAAAGGAAAATGGTGGATCTAGACTCTGAGAATTTTATGGGTGAAAGGGGGGGATGTGAGGATCACGTCTGAATTTTTTGAAATTTTTGGAGATGACTAAGGGGGCGGGAAAAATATAACAACAGACTACTATCCCGCAGATCTGCAAACCGGCATATTGCTGGGGGGAACCACATAACTGGAAAAAATAGTAAACGAAGGCGGATTGACATGAAATTTAAACTAGAGATGGGGGATGACAGGGGGAACAAACTCTAAAAATTTAGGTCGATCAGACCTACGGATTGGAAGATAAAATTCCGGCTTCAGGCTGCTGTCCAACAGAGAACAGACCGGGGACGGGTTGGCGGTGGTGGTGCGACGGCGGCTCGATGGCGACGGCGGCTCGATGGCGACGGCGGCGGCGGTGCTGAGCTTCTCACTCAGAGAGGGGTTGATAGGGAGGCTTCACACCTCTGAAGATTTGAGCTTTCACAGCTGCAAGGGGTTGGGAGAGAGAGGGGGGGCTGCGCCCTTAGGCTCTTTCGCAAATTTTTGATTTTTCTATTCATTAATTCTATGAAATATGGAATTACAAGGTTTATATAGAAATAGATAAAAGACCTAAACTATCCTCAGATCTAGGGTTAGGGAGGGGCAAATAGGGAATGGGGAATTAATCTCCCATGTGGTCAAAATGACCACAATAAAAAAAACAAATAAGGGGGGGTGCGCCCTCTCCTTGGTCAAGGAGAGAAAATAGACTTTTCTTCCTTGGTCCAAGTCCTCCCATGGACCAAAGTGTTGGGTTAGATGGACGCAGTCTATCTCCACTGAGTGTGGATCTAGAGGGGGGGGTGAATAGATCAACTTGCCTAATTTAAAACTACTGTAAGTTCTAAAGCGGAATTTAGGCAAACATCAGTTAAGCTAAAGGAAGAATGCTAAGCAAAGGGTCGACCCATGAAAGCCATTCACCATATCTATATATCGAAAGCTAGACATGAGCATGAGCGATGAAACCAAATAAGCTAAGCAAGAATTCCCATCGCACACAGATCAAACAAAAATACAAACACACTGCACACACAATTTTTAGGTGGTTCGGTCAACGACCTACGTCCACCCCACACTCAACCGAGTATGGCTTCCTGCTGCGCAACACAGCTTGCGTCCGCTGGGCTTTACAGCTTGGCCAAACAATCCGCTGATACACAGCTTCGCTGGGCACTACAGCTTGCCGACCAGAGGATCTGATCCTCTGCAACCGCTGGGGAAATACAGCTTAACCCGTCCAGTGGAGACTACCACTGCAAGACCGCTGACACACAGCTTGAGGAAACAATATTCAGAAATGATAGACAGAATCAAAACGAAAAAGGAAAACCCAAAAGCAATGTAGCTCTAAAGAGCAAAGCTCAGCTCTGGTTTTGAACCACGAGACTGAGATACAAACTCTCTCACTCTCACTCTCAATCAGCTCTCTATCTCTTCTTCTCTCGTTTTCTTCTTCTTCTCTGTATCTTTTCTCTCAGTGGATCGAAGGAGCCTTGCTGCTTTGACTGTATAGACTTTCTATCCTTCTCTTCGATCTGCCTTTTTCTGTGGAAGAAGGCATGTATATATATAGCAGCAGCAGCAGCAGGCGTGTGCTCTCCACGTTTCCCGCCAAAGCATTTGGACCACGTGGCAGCATCCAATGGAGTGTCAGAACACATGTCCTCATCTGGATACCTTGTTCTTCTCGGATCACGAGCCAGGTACCTCGGATCACGTGCCCTTCATTTGTCTCTGTATTCCCTGTCAGACAGACAAGAACATATTCAGTTTAACTGTAAACCCTGTATAGGCTTTGCAACCACGAGTGCAATGCAAAGTATGCACAACGCAGTGTATAGACTCAATGATCGTAAAGACTTCATGAGAAGGAAAGCAGTGTATAGACTTAGTAAATATAAAGGCTTCATAAGAAGGAAAACAAGTGTACATACTTGCCCAAAGTATAGACTTTATATGAAGAGGCAACGGCTGTACATACTTCCTATATGAATCAGCCACTGTACATACTTAAGGTGAAGACCGATGCCAATGTATAGACTTTACTGAAAACAACGGACTCGAGTGCAGTGTACAGACTTGACTATGCTCACCCAATACCAATGTATATACTTGATGCTCAAAGAGTGGCTGTACAGACTTGATAACGATGCAGAACGAACGGATGTACATACTTCATGTGAAAGCCCAATGTACAGACTTTGAAGAACAAGCAGCTACAGTCCAATGTGTGGACTTTTCGTTCACTGGTGAGTGTACAGACTTCGAATGAAACACCAATGTGTAGACTTACCACCGACCATTGTGTAGATTTGAAGAAGTGAGACGATGGCTAAGACACTGTACAATCGGATGTATAGACTTTACTTAACACAGTCCGATGTACAGACTTGGAATTTCAACTGAAGGGTGTATAGACTTGACCAAACAGTCCAGTGAATAGACTTGAATAGCTGAGGCCAGTGTACAGACTTGCCACCGACCAATGTGTAGACTCGATCAGCATAAGGCACAGTATAGACATCAACTCTGCACATCGAATGTATAGACTTCAAGTGTGAAGACCATTGTATAGACTTTGGATTCGAAGACCAATGTACAGACTTTGGACTTGAAGACCAATGTGCAGACTTTGGACTTGAAGACCAATGTGCAGACTTCAAGTTTCACTGTGGATGTATAGACTTCAGGAAATCAAGCGATGTGTAGACTTGAAGCTCCACGATGGATGTATAGACTTCAAATATCACTGTGGATGTATAGACTTCAAATATCACTGTGGATGTATAGACTTCAGGAAATCAAGCGATGTGTAGACTTCAAAGAAGTTGACGATTCAATGTACAGACTTGATGAAGCGAAGCCAATGTACAGACTTGAGTGTAGCTAAAGCCTTGATCGTAGGAATAGGCTAGAGTGTATAGACTTCAGGCTTCAGAAACGAGTGTACAGACTTCACTTAAGAAACGTAGGGAAAGACTCCAATGTATAGACTTTGCCTTGAACGAAAGTCAGTGAAGAATGAATAGACTTTCACGATGTGTAGACTTTGGATACGTGAAAGCTACAGTGAAGGAATGTACACACTTGACCAATTCAAAGGCGAATCGAGTGTACAGACTCTGAGTCCAAACCCAACGGCTGTACAGACTTAGAATGTGAAGACTGATGTACAGACTTCATTAATCAAAGCATGAATGAGACGCTGTACAGACTTAGCCTAAGACATGCATGAACTGACGCTGTATAGACTCAATCTAGACAAGTCTGCTAAAGGAGTCGACCCATCAGAGGATGCGTCGACCCATGACAGTGAGAAATGCAAACAGCAGTGAATGAAATGCAAAGAACACATAGTCAATCTGATAGAGCAATTTCATCAAAGCAAAAGCAGTTGCCAATCAATCAAAACAATGGTGTTGCCAATGAAATAAAGCAAGTGTCAACATCATCAACATAGAGGGGTCACAACACAAAGACCAACCCATAGGGCCCATGATCCTAGGTTGACCAATGGGAAAGAGGGTGGGGGACCCTGCTGGACCTACTGACTTTTTACAAAGAAACCCAAAGATTCCTAAGGACTAACATATTGGCTTATAATGCCATACAATTGCACAACCAATTACTCAAGGACATAAATGCAAACAAAAAGATATAAATGTAAACTAAAAAAAATGTTAGTGTTCTTGCTCTGATGTCCCCGTCAATAAAGCTCTAGCCTTCCAACCCGCCAACCTAAACTCATAGCTCTGAATGATGTGAAGCCAGTTTGCACACCGAGGAGAACCCGGGGTAAGCGGGAGACCCAAATAGGAGAAAGGGAACTCTCAAATCTTACAACCCAACAAGCGAGCCACCCTCAAAATATCCTTATCCTCCAAGTTCACTTCTACAAGAAGACTTTTGAAGAAGTTAACTTTGAGACCAGCGACCTCCTTCAGCAACTTCAGTAAGAGCCTAGCCATGTAGTACCGTTGCTCACCCTCAGCCAGGAATAAAATAGTGTCATCTGCATACTGCAAGTGAGAAATAGAAGGAGCACCTCTGCTCGCCTGAAAACCTCTGATCAAGTTAGCAGCCTCAGCTCTCTACCACACCTTGCTCAGAACACTAGCCACAAGTACAAAAAGAAGGGAAGACATAGGATCCCCCTGGGGAAGCCCATGACCACTGTGAAACCAAGATGATGGCTTCCCATTAATCAGGACCGCAAAGATAGCCGAAGAGATACGAGCCTTGACCCATCTAATCCACCTTTCACCGAAGCCCATCCTCTCCAACACATCAAAGAGACATTGTCAATTCATCTTGTCAAAAACTTTCTCAAAATCCAACTTGAGTACCACCGCCGTTCTCCTCTGATTCTTCGTAACAAATATACACTTATACGCCACCAGAAAGTTGTCCAAAATATGTCTCCCTCTAATGAAAGCTCCCTGAAAGTGACTGACCAGCCTATACATAACAGTGACCAACCTCCCTGCTAACACCTTCGTGATGATTTTATAAGTGCCATTCAGCAGACTGATAGGCCTATAGTCCTGGAATTCTTGAGCACCAACCTTCTTAGGGATGAGCACTAAGAAGATTTTATTAATACCCCCCAAATGAGCCCTCCTCTCCTGGAACTCTCTCACGGCTGCTAAAAGGTCATCCTTGATGATCTCCCAACATTTCTAAAAGAAAGTCAATGAGAAACCATCCGGCCCAGGAGCTCTGTCACCTACAAGAGAAAACACCACCTAGTGGACCTCCTCCTTAGAGAAGGGTCGAGAGATACCCTCCCTCTCCTCCTAAGAGAAGCTGGAGAGGAGATCATCTGCAATCCTCGGCCTGATGTACTCATCCTCAGTGAACAGCGAAGAAAAAAAGAGTCTCGCCTAGTCCCTAATGTCATCCTCTGCAGAGAAGGAAAGGTCTCCCACCTTGATGCAAGAAATGGCATTGACCCTCCTTCAATAAGCAAGGCGCTGAAAGTAGGTTGTGTTTCTGTCCCTGTGATATCCCGGACCCTTCGGATCCTTCTTCTCGGGTCTCGGATTTGCTTTTTCGGAGGATTTGTTTCCATTATGCCCGGAATTACTTTTGGACATTTTCCGTGCTCGAATCCGTGCGATTTGGGTCAGTTTCGGAGGCCGCGGGACGTATTCCGCGTTTTTCCGCGTGTTTTCCGATTCCCGCATGTGTTCCGGGAGAACCTACGGAACTCCGTGGCAGGTGAACCGGGTCGTTCACCTACCCGCGGGTGGTACCATCGCGTTGTGCGTGTTCCGAGGATCGCGAAAATGTATTTTTTTTATTTTTTGATATTTTTGGCATTTTCCGAATTTTCTATAAATACCCACCATTTTCTTCCTTTTTCTTTCCCTTTTCTTTTTCTCTCTTCCCCTCTTTCTCCCCGTTGGAACAGCCCCGCTCCCCCATTTGGTGACCGTTGGCCCCCTCTCTCCCCCGAGCATCCACGAGCGCGTCTTCCTCCCTCCGGTGGTGGCGTGGTCGTGACGGCGGCGACGAGGCGGGCTTGGCGGTGGTGATTCGCGGCGTGAGGGCGTGGTTCGTGCGCGGCTGGGAACGGCGATCGGCGGCGATCCGGTGGGATTTGACCTTCCTCGAGGTAGGGGGACGGATCTCTGCCCTTTTCCCCTTCCTTCCCGCGATTTGTAGGCCGTGGAGAGGTCGAGTGGGGTTAAATTCCATGCCGAGAGGGTTTTTACATGCTAGGGTTTGTGAGCCGATTCGCCCGTTTCTTGGAGTTTTGATCGATTCCGGGGGCTTAGATGCATGCTAGGAAGGGTTGGGGATGTTTTCCCCCTGTTTCCCGACCATCTGGGGGTGATCGGGCGTGGAATGAGCTCTCCGGAGCTCATTCCGTTCGCTGCGAACACGCAGGAGGCGGCCACATTTGTGGTCGCCCAGGCCCATGACTGGGCGGCCAAGAGTCTGGCCGCCCAGGGGTGTGGGCGGCCAGCTCCCTGGTCGCCCTCACTAGGAGCCCAGGTGGGCGGCCAGGGCGATGGCCACCCACCCCTCTGGGCGACCAGAGAGCTGGTCGCCCAGGCAGGGGCAGCCCAGGACCCTGCGCGACCCATGGTTTGGCCGCCCAGCCCTGTCCCGGCTCCCGGGGTGTCGTACGCCGTGTTTTCTTGCCCTCGGGGGGTCTGGTTGGGGTTTCATTTTGCAGGTAAGGTGTCCGCACGTGGTTCTAGAGTTCGGGCTTCCCTTGTGGGTCGTTTGGGGCCGTCTTGTCCCTTGTCAGTGTTTGGTCGGAGATTTTCGTTAGTTAGTCAGTCAGTTCTTACCGCCGGTGACACGTCCACTAGTCGTAGCCTTCTTACGGCACGCGGTGCTGACCCACCCGAGAATGGTGGAGCGGCTGACCCGAGAGAGACGGTGAGTAGGCTGGTTACCGTAGGGCCCACACGTACAGCCGACGGGCTTAGGGGGGATTACCAGCTAGAGGACAGGTCTAGGGCGTATGGTCTGAATGTGCACACGGGGCTGAGGGCTTCGGACCCGCGCTGACGAGCGCGACCTCAGCTAGTCCTTGTTTGTGGTACTGGTTACTGTGTGTGTATGAGTCTCGCGCCCGGGACGTGGTAACTAGACACTTGCGGCGCGGTGTAAGACGTCAGGGGACGCATCCGATCATTCTTCTAGTGAGTGGTGCTCCTGTCTACTGGCAGGTACGGACTCGAGTTTTGACGAACCGAGGTTCGGTTGTACGGTACGGTTAGTTAGACAGCCTTTCCGTTTATTTATTCTAGCTTGTTGGTTCTACCGTACTCCTGTTAGGTAGCGTTACCTTCCGTGGTTGTTCGCGCTTTATCGTCGTTTTCCTCGTTGTGCGGTGGGGGTCTGAGGAATCCCTACTGGGCCAATAAAATGAGGCTCACCCCTGCTTCTCAGGTGAGGCGGGGTCGTCGAGAGGTGCGGCGGAGTTTCAGCGTGGTTCTTCTAGCCAGGGTTAGTCGTCAGTCTGCCAGAGCCGGGGTATGCCCCGTGTAGTTGTACTCCGGGGGATGCCCCGTGTAGTTGTACTCTTCCTTTCTGTTGACTGTACTTTTATTTGGACATGAGACTCTGTGGACCTTGTAGCAGTCTATTTTATTTTATATTATGTTGTACATTTTATTTTAGATTATTGTGCTATCTCTGCAGTTGTTTCAGCTTCTCTTGTACTCCCACACCACCCCTTTTTACCCTTCCGAGTCTTCGGACTCGTGGGTTGGCGGGCCGAGAGTCGAGACGCGCCGGTTCCTTTCCGGTACTCGCATCCCGGGTCGTCACAGTCCCCCTCTTTAATCCACCTATCTCTTGATCTTTGTCTCCAGTAGATCTCCCCTCTACATAGTGTCTCATCAAACTACTACCTCATTGAATCTCTAAGTGCCTTCCCCTCATCATCCATAAGACCTGCCTCCTCCAGGCAGTCCAGACCCTATAGCTACTGCAGAATCCTATCCTTCACTACTCTACCCAGAAGAGATTTATTAGCTCCCCAAGCCTGAAGGACCTGAGCCGTGTGCTTCAACCTTCTAACCAAAGTACCCATAGCAGAGAAGCCCGCAGCCTGAGCAAACCACGCACCTGAAACAGTATCCATAAAGCTGCCTCTCTGAACCAAAAGTGCTCAAACCTAAAATTATATCTCTTGTCATACATTCTGCTAGTCGTCAAAAAGATGGGCTTGTGGTCAAAAGAAAATCTCGCCAGAGATGCCACCTGCACATGAGAGAAGTGGTCCTCCCAATCTACCGAAATCAGAAACCTATCCAGCCTAGAGCAGGAAGCATCTATCTCAGGTTGGACCACGTGAAACAACCATAGACCATGCCGATATCAACTAGAGCTGCCTCCTAGATGAAATCCGAGAAATCCCCCATGTCACCACTGTAGGTGCCATCTCCTGTCCTCTCCCACGTGGATGCCACCGCATTGAAATACCCCCAACACACCACGGCCGTCATGAGACAAAGTGATGACGAATCAAGTCATCCCACAGCTGACGCTTCTCCTCCCTGGATTGAGAGTCATACACCTTGCTGAAGCCCCAAGAGAAGTCATCCCCGATTGTGCCTGCAATGCAAAGTGTTAGCCCATCTGCTAACCACCCTATCTTACACCACTTCCTCCACCTCATGCGGGTTCCATACGATCATAATACCCCTAAACCTACCCAAGGAGGCGATCCCCTTGGACAAACGAGATCCTCCGATCTCCCTCAAGAGAGTCACACCATCCCCATCACACTTCGTCTCCTGGATACAAAGAATATCAACTTTACACCTCCTAATCAGCTCTCTCACGGCCCTCCTCTTCTCCTCGCCACCCAACCCCCGCACATTCCAAGAGACAATCCTCATTGAAAAATAGAGATATCCCCCTCCCCTCCTCCCTCCTCATCAACCCAGCACTCTCTCGACAGAGACCGCTCCCCTCCTCAGATGCTCGCACCCCATCTCTTGTTGATTTTAGAAAAAAAAAAAAAACACCCCTCAAGTCCTCAGCTATCGTGAAGGAAATACCCACAGTATCCGCCACCCCCCTCGCATGCTCCATGGTCAGTCTTTCGACCTCCCTGATCATCTGCTTCACCTCCTCCGCCCGTACCCTGCTTCTGCCATGGTGGCCCACTCCCACCTGATGCATCACACCCCCCTCAGTGCCTGCATCTTCGTCCAGCAACAGCCACAGACTATCGAGTTGGCCGTCTTGAGTCAAACCTGCAACCTCCACCTACTCATTCCACAAGTCAACTGGGTCCGACTCCTGCCTGCTGGAGGGCTGGCCATAAGACAGTACCACAGCCAGAGGGGCCCCCTCAAGAGTCTACAACACCATCGACCACCTCTGCTTCCCGGTGACCCCCACCAAGCTCTCCTCCCGCACCTCAACAGAGGATCGTCGGCCCTGCCGTTGACTGCCTCCACAAGGCACTCCTACCCCCCGCCAAGGCAAGGCGAGAGGGCTTCCAACCGAAAGCGACCCCTGAAAGGCTTCGGCTACAGGTAGTGGGACTGCCACCATTGGGGACTCCTAGTCCAGCCTTGCCTTCTGTCCTGCAGCAGCCGTCGAGAGACTGAGCAACAGCACCTTGTAGCAACAAGGCGGAGGAGATGAGTCCGCCAGCGAGGGTCGCCATGACCCGCTGTTGATCGTCGAAGATGTGCCCTTCACCGGAAGCCGCTTACCACCACCGGAGAATGCTATTAGGAGGGGCGAACCAAACGCCGTTGTTGGGTGGGGAAGAAGACCCTTAACTGGTCCGCAAAACCCAATAGTCGTCGTTTCCCTAGATCTGTTAGGTAAGTCATGGGCAAACCCAATCGGATCCGGGTTAACAGGCACCTAATCGAGCACAGAGTCTGTCAGACATCCCGGGTCCCCCGGTCCCCCCACCGTGTGTTCAAAACGCCCCTCACACCCTCCGGATCCACCACCCCCTCCAGCGGTGAGAGAAAAAGGTACTTGTTAAGCCAATCACCCCAACCGACCAACAAATCAGGGGGAATGGCCCCCAGCTCCAAACAAGACCGCCCTCCCCTGGAGATATGGGGCTGCGAACCCATACCACTTACCACCTCCGCAAAGGACCTCCGAGGACCAACCTTCTCCCCACCGCCATTGACATTCCATCCACGGGAGGCCGGCAACCTGCGGGCTCGCTGTAGGTGACCCGACTGCCAACAGCAAAAGCAAACCGGAGGTGGCCAGAGAGAAAGGAGCACCGCCCGCCTACTGGCAACTCCAGCCAAAGCCGCCCCCCGCCGCATAACTCACTGAAGGCCCTCTCTCACTCTCGAAGCCCCAAAGCTTCTTTCTCTAGAAAAGGTTAGAGAGAGAATCTAAAGTTTTATTATTGTAGGCTTCAAAGTTAGTTATGAAAAGATTGAAGCTATCAGAAGATCCTTCTTTTGGAAGGGGCTGGTCCTAAGAACAAAGGACTTCACCTTTTGAGTTGGAATAAGGTTTGTAGAAGTAAAAAGGAAGGAGTGGGTTTAGTTAGAATGGCAGTTTTTAACAAAGGCACTTCATGCTAAATGGCATAGGAAACTAGGAGAGGACAGCAACTCTCGTTGGCAAAGGATGGTGAGAGCTAAATATTATAGAAATTCTAGCAGATGGATCATCTATCCCAACAGGTCTACCAAGTTGTCTGAAGGCCGGAGAAATATCTGTACAACCTCTGATTTTGTGAGCATTTCTATTGCCTTCTCTGCTGTTGATGCAAGGATAAGGTAATCCAGTTCTTTAGATTGGAAAAACAAAGGATGGAGTGGAAACTGGAAAGTGGAGTTTAGAAGGGATATGACAGAGGTTGAGACTGTGGAGTACGCAAACCTTTCTGCTTGCCTGGACACCATCTCTGTGGATTATAGAAAGCAAGATTCTAGGTGGAGGGGGGAGAAAAATGGCATCTTCTCTATCAGATCTTGTGTGAAACTACTACAGGATGGGGGCTGTAGAGTTCCCTGGAAAAATCTGATTTGGAAAGCCCTTGTTCCTAACAAGGTCAAGATCTTTTTGTGGAAGCTAATTTAGAGGAGACTACCCACAGCCGATGGTATATTAAGGATAGTTCCTGATTAAAAGGGGACTCCTCAAGATCTTTTTGTGGAAGCTAATTTAGAGGAGACTACCCACAGCCGATGGTATATTAAGGATAGTTCCTGATTAAAAGGGGACTCGTCCTTTCTGTGCAACCTTCAGAGAGTCAAATGATCACATCTTTGTTCAGTGTGGTATTATCAGATTCATTTAGCGTATCATAGCGAAGGTACTAGGCATGGTCTGGTGAGAGCCTGGAAATGTGTTGGATCTCTTGCAAAGATGGGGGCATACTTGTCCAAATACGAGACACAAGAAATTTTGGCTCATCATCCCACATCCAATTTTATGGCCAATCTGGGGAGAGAAATGGTAGAACTTTCAAGCTGACATGCAATTCTCCAGCTGATATTCTTAAGAGGGCTGTCAAGCTAATTGAACATTGGTCCTCCATCCTTGGAATCTTGAAGGAAAAAATTATCTTTTGTTTTCAGAAGTTGCTCCTATGGTCTCATTTCCTCCTTAGGGACTGTCTTCATTTTTTAGGGTTGTTCTGGGTCTGTGGCTTCGAGGGATTTTCCTTCTACCCTTTGGCCGTTATCTCTTTTTTCGGGTTTTTTCTGTCAGGGGCAGCTATCATCTTGAAAGTTTTGTGGACTTTTGCGCTGCTTCGGGTCTCTCCTTTTCTTTTCTCGGTCCTTTTTCCCTCTCCTGTATCATGGTTTTCCTCTTTCAATGATACGTGGTGCTCAGCCACCTTCACAAAAAAAGGGCTAAAAGTCCCAACTTCCACATCTAAGGCCAAAATTATCAATTTTCATGGCTAAAAGTCTTAAGGCCAAAACTCCTAGTTTCCACAGCCAAGGCCAAAATTTCCAAATTTTCACTCCCAATTTTCACAACGAGAGTTACATTTCATAATTCTCATGACCTAGGCCAAATTCATCAATTTCTGTCAACTGAGGTTGAATGCAGAATTTCTGTCAACTAGGGATTACTCTTCTCAAGGTCAGATCCCCTGAAAAATGAAGGGGACAGTAACACAAATTGGGCAAGCTCCAAAAGGGTAGAAGAACTGCCGGTGGTGGTTTTGTATCCAAAGTTTCAGATTTAGGACTGGTTCTGGAGATGATGTCCGCCAATTCTGGTTCTGACCCTAGAATAGATAAGGAGCTAGCTGGTTGACAAATAAATGGCCGGTTCTGGTATCATCCCAGAATAAAGAAGAAGAAGAGGAGGAGGATGAGAAAAGGGACAGACAAACAGGAGAACAAAAGGGCAAAGATGGCGACGAAGACTAGGAAGAAGTACAAGGAGGGGAAAGGAGAAAGAGGAGGGCTTATAGTGAGGTGAAGCAGCTGCAACAGCATCACAGCAAGACAAAGGAATCACCTTGAGGCAAGGGCAACATGGCCGTTATCATGGCATCACAGCAGAGCAAGGCAATGAGAGCCTGCAGCAGTAGGCAGCAACCTGGCCATGCAAACAAGGACAACTGGTAGGGTTTTGTCCTGAATGGTAAAGTTGTTAAGAGGCCAAATTTTAAAAATATCCCCTATATTAGAATAGTTCATTCTAAATCATTATAAAATAGAACAAATCAATAATTATAATTTTTTTAAGAAGCCAGCTGGCTTTGACTTTGAAATCAGACAAACTAGATCACAGACTGCAAGTCTGACAGATTGGCCTATTCTGCAAACTTTGATTTTACCTTCCTCTGGGAAAACCGGTAACTTGGACTAGTTAAAAAGCAGATTACACATGTTAGATGAAATGTTGATGCTGAATACAAAAGGTATTGCCAAATAGATTAGCTAAATTGTTGTAAAATTTTGCTCCATTCCAAGATACAGGGTTAAAGCCAAAGCTTCCCATAAGTTACTGCACGATAAAGCTGCAATTCAAATGCCCATAATTGTGTTTGATATGACCAAAAAAACACACAGAAATTCATCAACACTTCATTTGGGAGCTGTGTTATCAAAAGGTGCCGCCTGAGGCGCTCGCCTAGGTGATGACGAGAGGCAAGCTGCCCATAACTAGCATATTTGGCCCAGCTCTCATAGGCGAGCTTGCTATGGCTGTAGGCGCCATTGGGCCAAGCTCACTTGGGCTGCCCAGCCCACTTTGACTATAATACCCCCAAAAAAAATTGGCCAGGGGAACTCCGTCCCCCTTCAACCCACTAACAAGGGGGGCGCTGCCCACACTTTGACCCCCCAGCGACTTGACTGTGCAGGTTAATCCAAGATACGAGACCGGTTCTATGTGAATGTGGTAGGTTCTTAATTTATTTCTCGCATATAAATGGATGAATTTACTAATCTTATTAATTTTATATATGTGCTGTTGACATATTGAATGATATATTTATATATCTGATTTATTTAATATATTTAAAAAATGTCACCTTGGCCTAGGCATGTGAGGCTAAGGCTACCCCTTGATCATCTCGGGTGCCTCTCGCATCTAACTACATAGTTTAGGAGAGAGTGAATGCAGGTGAACTTTGTCTAGCATACATTTGTTCAAGAGACAAACTTTGCCCACCATATATTTGTTCAAGAGACGAAGTTTATCTATCATCTATTTGTTCAGGAGACAGGTGGCAGGTGTCTTCACCAAGGAGATGTCAACATACCTCTTTTTGGGGGATGTAAATTCCTACCTAACACTAACATATTTAAGAGCCTTCTGGATTTAAATTCCTATTAAACCTACTCCCAATGGGGTTTGAACCTTGGACCTCAACACCTTAGTCCACATAGAGGGTTTACCAACTAAGCCACTCCTCCTGTATGGATCTCAAGAGATTTATTTGCTTCAGCTTTAAGAAAATTATGCATGATTGACATCTATGTTCAGCTCGAGGGGGAGCCTAAGAAGTAGTCATTTTTTATTGGGTGCAATTTGTCCTTTTCATTTCTATTATTTCATTCTGTTTTCATTTATCTTTCTCACCATTAGGTCAGCCTCTTATGAACCATGGCATATGTTCCTCTGTGTGTGTGGGTGTGTGTATTTTGACAAAATCTAATAATAAATAGATTGCCAGCCATCACACCTTGTCTACGTGCCATGTCTTTTTCTTTCTTCAACTTTCTCTTCAATGGTCAAACATTTAATTTAATCACAGTTAATTTGAGGAAGGAGAATCGCTGATTGATATCCATCAATCAAAATTTTATATGTAACTGGAATGATGTTACTTCCAAAAGTGAAACTTTAAAAACACGAAAGGCAGCATTAACCTTTATCCCATCAGTTTGGAATTGGCAAAAACAAAGTTTAACATCCCAAAGGAAACTAAAACAGTTTATTTCAAATAACCATAAAGAAATTGTGGTTGTGCAAGCTGGTCATTCCTTGTGTAAGGAAAGAAACACAAACAAGCATACCGTCAAGACAGTCTCCAATGAAGATTTCTTTGTAGCAGGATGTATATCAGTAGGAATCTGCAAAATACAAAATAATATGAAATTAACTGCCAGATATACTCTCCATCATCAATGGAAAAAGAGTAGCCATGTGTGTACAAAAACTGCATGTGTATGAGAAACTGTTCAAACATGCCAGAACCAAAAACAGAGATGCATCAGTGCAGTTCCCATTTATTCCGTCATTCTTCTTTCCAAACAGAGATGCAAAATTTGAAATCTAAAATAATCAAATAAAAAAACAAAGAATGAAAAACAGGGCAAAGTGCCGGCCAGCATTTTGGAAGAGAAGAAAGACACAAGATATTTGTACTCAGCCAGTAGCACATTTTATACAAAAAATTAAACACGAAAAGATGTGAAGTCCTCATGTCAATCAACAGAAGTGCTAACTCATTCAGTGATGCTTAAGTTCACTTCAAAAACATTCCATCCCCCTTTCCTGCTAACATGTAATTGTGGAAGTGAAGGCACCTACCCCACGCCCATTATCAGTAATGCACACAGAACTATCTTCAAGTATAACAACATCTATCTTGGTGGCAAATCCAGCCTGAGCTTCGTCAATGGCATTATCCAAAATTTCATACACCTAGGTTCAAACAAATAACGGAAGAAATAAGCAAAAAATTATATGTGAGCAACATCAATTATCACATGACAGAGAGAGTTAAAAGGGAATGGGAATACAAGATGGTGCAAACCACGAGGCCCCGTGCTGCCAATATACATCCCAGGCCTTTTCCTAACAGGTTCCAAACCTTCAAGAACCTAAAATACCAAAAATCAGGCATCAAAATAAATGTCAAACTGAAGAAATGCATATCGAGGTACATGGCACGCACAAGAAACTAGTTAATTCTCCTCGTGAAATATATAAATAGTAGATAAAGACTATTAGTGTGGTACAATGCATTAGTAAGACAATTTCCACGGAGAACACAGTAGTAGTCTGATGCATATTATCATATCATCAGAACCACATCCATTTGCAATGTACAAACAGCCCTTGCGCCTTCCAACACATTTGTACATTACCCTAAGAAACAGACCATGTTTTTATTTTAACTGACGACAATTACAATTACATTTTTGCCCATTATTTATAAAACAACTACAGATGCACAAAGTCTAAGGAGATGTACTAGAACCCATTTTGAACAGGCATTTGTAATTGCAGTAAGTCAATGTACTATTGAGTCTCCAAAATGAGATGTTTGAGATCCATCTGTTTATTAAGTGAAAACATATGCAAGTCGATTTCTTTTCAGCTACAGTACACAATTCTTATTGACATGATCATTCTCAATCCTTAAGGACATTCCTGGAATGGCACCTGTAGTAGATTATATAAGAAATTTCCTCAAAATACAATCCAAGTGTCAAACATAAGGGAGAAAAGATCTACCAGACAATGTGCAAATGTTGTTGCAGGCAAAAATAACCACCAAAGTCTGCTTAACTAAAAGTTTCTAGCACTAACTCTATGAAGTCGACAACAAGTAGGAAAACCATAGTTTTCTTATTCCTATGCCATAATATTACATCATACAAAACTTTAACGAGACATTCAAAATAAGAAGCAAAGGAGTGAGTTGTTAATCATGATTAAACATCATAGTCTGACAGACAATTAAGACAAACTAACCCATGTCTTCCAATTTATAACTATTTTGGGGGCCAGTTTTAGAGCTAAGCTGATTAAAACAACAAACCTTGCCCCATCAGTATAGGAGTCATTTAAGACCTGGATGAAGAAGTCCCAGAATTTCTGATCAAAGTTCCCAGCCAGCAGTCACCTTGATGCCAGCTTCCCATTTGCTATCAAGACCTAGCATATATAGTTTGTGGGCGACAAAAATTTGGCTCAACTTCTCTATGTTAAAGAGTTTTGTTTGCTAACATAAATTGGACTCCTGTTCTTTTCACGGAAACAGCTTAAACCGGTTTAAATCACCTAGATTTTTTTTATTTCACTCGAGAGAACTGCTGAAACAAATTCAGTGTGGCCTCGTAAGCGCAGCTTGGCAGCTGAAAGAAATGAATGCATCCCTTGACTGATCCATGCCTTTCTCTAGATACATTAGCAATGACATCCGGCGATTATAAATATTGACGCTTTGAACGTCTCCAACACTTGCAACCATACGTTCGATAACTTATCCACGCTTTCGTCACCACTCACCAGCACTCGGCATACAACTGTGACGAGCACTCAGTTTGAAAAATGGATTCAACCAGCACCAAACGGGCAGCAAAGTGCACCCAGAGGCTCGACAAAGGTTACCTGAATCTGCTCGGAGTTATACGCCTGGGACCCTGCCTTCCCCTGGAAGCCCTCCGCTGCGAGGGTCGACGACATGAATGCTCTCGCTGCACCCGTGGCATTTCTCGACGGCGTGCAGCACGAGACCCTGAGAAAGGGATAGAAGCATCCCCCCCAGTGAGGAAAACAAAAACAACAACAACAAAAGACTTGACGAAGAAAGCACTCCAAAGATGGAGAGTGGGTTCGAACAGGCGGGACCGGAAGACCGCGGAGGAGGAACAGATCGAGCGGGAGTAGCAAGCTGAGGAGGAAAAGGCGCGGCGGACGAGGAGGGCACGGAGCTGGAGGAAGGTAGATGATCTGAGGAGCGCCATTTGCCCCTCCCTCTCGCTCCTTTCTATTCTTCCTGTGTTGTTCGCTTGATGTTTCCTATTTTCGCCTTTTGCTTTCTTCCCGCCTGGTTTCTCTTTATCTTAATATCCCCTGCGGTTTTTGTGAGGCTGGAGATAAAAAATTTATAAAAAAAACACACAAGCGCCGCTTTTCTTTCTCAAACGGAAGCCCTAGGATTTATACCCATCACCTTTTTTTAGGTTTTTTAGTTTTTAACCCCTAGAACAATTAAAATTAGGAAAAAAAATCTCCTAATCCACTTATTTACTCGATAGCCTCTAAATTCTTCAAACCCTTAATACAAAGTCCCGTTGGTTAATAATTATTTGAAAATATATATATATCATAAAATATTCCTTCCCTATAAGATCGTTATTTTTTTATTCCCAAACTACCCTTTCCTTATGCCCCTTTAATCCCCTTAGTCCTCTCCTTTTACCATTATAGGTTCGAGCTGAACACTCTCGTACGACGGCGGCCAACAACCCCCTGTAGAGGTCAACTAGCCCCTTCTACCGATGGCAGTGACTAACAACACCTTGTACAGTGACGACGACGGCAATCGACACCTTGTACAGCGATGGCGACGGCAATCGACACCTTGTACGACAACAACCACACCCCCCACCCTATCCCCAGAACACCTCGATCCCCTCTCAAATGAGGCATGCAGGCCGTTCCTCCTTCCCCTCACCCCCAACCCCTTATGCACCTCACCCTAAACGAGTACACCCCCTCGCTGGCCCAGAGCAATGTCTCATTTGATATGTATTGAACTTGCACAAAAAGTGCTTGTTCTTTTGTCTATACGAACTCACACTTGGCAAATTTGTGTTTTTTGTCTGGCGTAGTCTTCAAATGCTAGTAATAGGGCATACGATGGAGTCTTATTTCGCACCCCACCACTAGAATGCCATTACAAGAAGGGTTTATGCCAAATTTTCACTTCCCAATGTGAAAGATCAAGAGGAATACATTTTTATCGATGTCCAAATGCTAATAATCCACACAAAGATCACAAGGTTTTTGAGTGGGTTGATGATGCAGGGCAACTAATGTTGATCTTAAATACCAAATGAAAGCAATTGAACAAGATATGACTATGAAGTTTGACAACTTGGAGATTCAAATGAGTCAGTTGAAAAAAATCATGTTTGTTGTAAGCATTTTGATTTTCTTGATCTTATTATGGGAATGATTAGAAAGTAGAGATGTCTTGATCCTTATTTTGAGAAGCAAAATGTACCCCTTAACCCTTATCTTAAGAATGTATTATAGCTTTATGGTGTATTGTAATCTAAATAGCTGTATCTGGTTGAAGACCTTCAGAATTGGCCGTGTAGAAACATTCCTGAACCAATTAAACCAAACTTGAGAAATGCCATAGGCCTCTCTCACACATTAAAACAGCATTCCTAAACCAATTAACCAGAATTAATCAACATGTTTCATCCCATCACAACTAACCATAATTGAACAGGTTTCATCCCATCACCCTTAAACCAAACTTCAGAATTGAACTGCAGGTGCATGCCATCACAAGTAAAACAAACATTCTCAAATAGACCTATGGCACAAGCCATTGTGATTTTCACAACTAAACCAAACTACTCAAAAACAGTCAAAAGTACAAGGTTAATAGAAGTCATACACAATTAAAAGTAATCAAATTAAGTGTCATATTGACTGCTAGTCATAACAAGTAGTCAAGAGTATCCAACCTAACTTCTAGTCATATACATCCATCAAAGCATAAAAATAAAGTCCCTAGTAGGTCCTTCCAAGCAATCCAATAGGTCCTCAAATGCTATCCAGCAGGTCCTTCCTAGCGGATCCAAGAATGTCATTAGTTAGTTCATGGTTAGAAGTGCTGAAGAGATGACAAAGCTAGATATTGATTGAGTTATAAGTTGAAGGTGATGAAAATGATGATGACGACGAGAAGTTAAAAGTGTTGGTGCCAATGTTCATAATTGATTATGATTCAATTTGTATGGATGATTGATTATCCATATTGATAATGGCTTGAACGTGGACATCTCGACCAGTGCCTGTGTGTTCTTTTCCACTTGCATCATATTTGTATTATGTAAGGTAGCTAACATAAGGAGTAATTAAACCAATAAACCATATTACCTCTACCATGGCTGGCACCTCTCCCCTGGCTTGTAGATCTACGTTACTACTAGATGCACCATAAGACAACCTTCCCCCAGTTCCTCTCCCACGTCCTCTCCCATGACATCCAACTACATGACCTATATTACAAAGAATTAGCGCACC
Organism: Amorphophallus konjac; assembly: GCA_022559845.1. Lineage (NCBI taxonomy): Eukaryota > Viridiplantae > Streptophyta > Magnoliopsida > Alismatales > Araceae > Amorphophallus > Amorphophallus konjac. The sequence continues at coordinate 126,024,403 of CM040117.1, read as the reverse complement.
CCATCGCATTAGAAATAAGTATGAAAATACCTTAAATGAGTTAACTCCTGTGCCACTGTTAGATGCCATCTCCCTTTGTGCACCTATACCTCTACAACCCCTACTCCCATGGGTTAATGAAACAAAACTAGGCGTGATCTTCTTGGGCATTGCCTACATGTAAAGAATTTGTCAAGAATTATTTATTTAAGTCGCGCAAAAGAAAAAAAACTCAAACTTACTTGCGAACTATAGAGGAAGATGCTTCTCCCCCAACCGATGTCACTCTTAATGATGAAGTGCTTGGAAGTGCTTGTTTGCTAGTGTTCTTGTGATGCCCATATTGCTAGCATTTGGTGCACTTGCGGAGTCTCCTACCATGCCTCTCATTTGCATCCCAAATCCTCTTCTTCTTTGGACAACCCCGATGTCGATGTGAACATGGGGAAGCACAATAGGGCAATATTCAATATCACCCCACATTTACTTGTCAGCTAAAGGGTAAATGGGGTCTTGTTAGGCCTTCTTGTAAGCATCTAGCTAATAACACTCATGAACATAGGAGGACATATGAAGTCCCCTTCTAGTATCCACTGTTGTGTAGGTGGAACGACGGTCTAGAGAGGGGGGGTGAATAGATCCACCCCCAAATTCAAAAAATATTGCAAGCTTATATGAACAATTTAAACTATGCGGAAATTAAAACCAATACTCTATGCATGACATAGACGGTTCTAGGCATGCATCTAGTGGAAATCACAAGCGAATGCAAATAATCACACACAAAGGAGACAGAGATTTTTTAGGTGGTTCGGCCAGACACCCAGTCTGCCTACTGTTGACACCCGTTTTTAGTCCGCAAGTTGCGTCATTTCTCTTATTCATCATTTTTGATGTCCCGAATTAGCCATTGTTTTGGAGCATTCTTGGATGAATTTTGAGCTAATTTTTATTGTTCCATTCCCTTTGAGCCCTAGAGATCATGATTTTTTAGAGTCCCTAGAGCTTATCTTATCAACTTTCGACTTCTAAGTCGACTTACGGCCCATTTAGGTCGGCTTCTATCAAGCAATCGGCTCTCTCTCACTGCGCAATCCTGAAAGTGATTCTTTTTCACCCTCTTCCAGTCCTCTATTCAAAATGTTTCCTTCACCAAAGTTGTTTGATTTTTAAAGATATACAATTTCTTCTTCTACGCCATTGGCCCGTTCTGCCCCAATTGTAAGTTATTCGCATTTTTCCAGCAGGTTGTGCTGTTCACCTACGTCCCAAAATTTTCTCTCTCTATTCTAGCCCCATGTTCTCCTTCTTCTGATCATTTTATCATCTTTCTCTCTTCATAAAAGTTGTTTCTCTTTCAGTTATCTACAATTTCTTCTTCTACCACTTTTGCTAGTTCTGCACCATTTGAGAGATACGCTTCAATTTTTTAAGTCACGCGTAGTCTACCCAAAATGTTCCTTCATCGGTGTGAAGGTCTATTAGTAGACCGTCAGAGACCATGTGAAGGTCTATCGTAAGACCATCATAACACAAGTGACGGTCTATTAATAGATTGTTACACCCAAACTTGCCTAAAATCATCCCGTTCGACCCCTAGAGCGTGGCGGTCCCACCCTAGGCCGCTAGAGACTCTGACGGTCTTATGATAGACCGTTACACAAACCGAGAGTCCAATTCGTGCTGGACTCTGCTCCGTTTTTATGCGCCATGGCCCCCTTGCAGAGCCCGTAACTTCTTGAATTCTACTCCGAATTGAGTGCCGTTTGTTCCTATAGTTTCTCCTTTATATTATCTTGAATTTGATCCATAGATCTCAGATTTTCATTGGCTATCTTGCTCAGAAACGCGGATGAAAGTTGGAGATTTATGCGTCCTAGTTCAACACAAACTCTGTAGATTAAGCTCCGGGGCTCCCTTCTAGAAGCCATATCTTCCATATCCTTCCACCAAATTGAGTCCCACTTGTTCCTACCTCTTATCCTTTGTATTATCTCGATATTGATCCATAGAACATGAATTTTGGTGGACTCTATCATCTAAAATCTTGGGAGAACTTTCTGAGTTTTCTGCAACCTCTATATAAACTGCCCAGTTCGCAGTTGCAAAGTAGGGCTCTTTCCGGACGTGCGGCGAAGCCATGCTGCAACACCAACTCACAACTTCGACCCCAACTTGAAGAGGGAAGTATTGACTTTCCATTGCATCCTTCTGGGTTTAATTTGGTTATCTATACTCTTAGTTCTAATCTCCTCAAAATCACAAATCATCACAGTTTTATGCATTTTTTGCTACACATGTATTTTTGCACGTTTTGCATCAACGTTTTCTCTCTATTCTCTCAACCAAATTCCGTGATTTCAAATCTTATGCATGCACAACACACACACCTATTATTTCCACCCTTCCACAGGGGTTAAAAACCCTCTCCCAGTGCGTTCTCCCTCTTTTATTCATGCTATTTTATCACTTTGGGATTGATGTTACACTTCATGTTCTAATGGGTTTTTACCTTTGTGTTTTGATCTTTGTTTTACAGGAGAGCATGATATGGACATGAGGCTCTCTTCTTCTAGCCGGCTGGAAGACGAGAAGGTTTGATCCCACAAAGTTCCCCGCACCCCGTTTCAAGCGCGATCAAGTCTTTAAGTTCCAAGGTACACGGCGCCGTTCCTCTCCTTTCTTCATCCTTTGGCGTTGTTGGAACCTTAGTGGCAATCACAGTTAGTATTTATCATCCTTTTATCCCCCTTGTCTTTGATTCACATGTTTATGCATGTATTAATTTAAAGGGGGCGGGATATGAATCTAATTAAAACAAATCTACACCTACGTCCACCCCTCATCAAACCCGGTGAGACTTCCTTCCGCTGACTCACAGCTTGAAAACTCCGCTGACTCACAGCTTGAACAAACCCAGATCCGAGCACCCAACTCGATTTAAACACTTTGTTGATTCCACAACTTAACCCCAAATCAGAGATGTAATATCTTGAATTCTTCGGATCGGAATCAAAGAGCTTTCGGAGCTCTTTCGTGGGTCCTGAAATGTGTTTTACGATCCACTCGGATTTTTCCCATGTATAACTTGCAGAACCCTATGGAGAGTGAACAATTGAGTTTTGCGACTCCGGGATGCTACAGGTGCGTTGTGCTCGTTCCGAGCATCGCGAAGACTATTTTTTCGTATTTGTTTAAATTTATGAAATTTTGTGTAGAAAATCGAATTTTAAGAAAATTGCTAATTTTCCTATTTTGTCTTCTTAACCATTTCTCTCTCCTCTCTCCTCCCTCACGATCTCTCATTTTTCTCCCTCCGTTCTCTCTCCTCTCTTCTCCTCTCCCCCGGGCGTGCGACCAACGTGGAGCTGGGTGAGGTGGTGACGGCGTGGAGTTGACCTGAGACGTGATGGCTCGAGTATCGGAGCATGGCATAGGCGCGATCTCATTTATGGATTCAAAGCTGACGTAGGTTGTTCGTGTGATGGTTTTCGGCAAGGTTTGGCCGTTTCGGCTGGTGAGATCTTCGGTGGAGGTAGGGGGATGGATACCCTACTCTTTTTCTGCATTCTCTCGTGATTTGGAGTCGAACAGTGTGAGTTTGAGCGAGTTTTGCCATGTTTGGGCGAAAAGCATGTTCGAGGGGTGTGAGCCGTGTTCGCCGTTCCAAGCAATGATTTGTAGTTTAAGTAGATTCATTTGAACCCCTGGCATGTTTGGATTCGTTTCCCACTAGTTTTACTGCATTTGGATGTGATTTGGGGCCTGTATGAGGCCGTTTCCTCGCATGAGCCATTTTGGGTTGATTCGTGGGAATCACCCATTTCTTACAATTTTGAGGTCGATTTGATCCCTTCCGGCTTGTGGAAGGTTGATATGGACTTTAGGAATGTTTCCCCATCATTTAGACGTGATTAGGGCGTGGAAAGTCTGAGTTTTGGGTAGTCCGGCGATTTTCCCGCCGGAACGATTTAGCTATCTTACCAGTGACCGCCATTTGTAGAGGCGGCCCTCCGGGGACCGTTATTTGGAGTTCCATTGTCAGTTTCATGTTGTGGTCTCACGACCGACCGCAACTCTGATTTAGAGGCCCTTGGGCGATCGCTATTTGACATTTTAAGTCGATTAATCGGTTTAAGTCGGTTCAAGCTAGCGGTCTAACTCCCGACCGCAAGGTGGCTTTGGAGGCCATGGGGTGACCGCCATTCCCGAGAAACGGTCCTTAGAAGACAATTAATTGGTTTTTACTGTTTTAAGTTGGTTCTTAGTGACGGCCTTGAGGCTGACCGTCTTTTGAAGTAACGGTCAGGCAAAGGGCCGCCACTAGAATGGCTTATCGTGTTTCGAGGAGGTTTGAATATGGCAGTTTGGCCATGACCGCCAGATTCAAGAGACGGCCATAGGAGGACCGCCAATCCCAAGAGACGGCAATGTGCAGACCGTTTCCTGCCTGTTCTGTTCTGAGAGTAGAGGCCAAGCCTGTGACCGCCATTTCCTGGTAGCGGCCATAGAGGAGACCGCCACTTTCGTTTAGCGGCCATGGTTAAAACCGCTATTTTCTGGTCTAAGTTGTAGCGGCTAGGCTATGACCGCCATTTCTTGTAGCAGCCATAGGGGTGACCACCACTTTCCCAAGGTGTTCTTTCACGTTGGTTTGGTTTCCGGTCAACTCGGTGGTGACCCAGTGGTTGACACATGACCTCGTTAGTGTCTCATTTATCCTGTGAGGATCGAGACATAGTTTTGGACGCTTAGTGGTGTTATCTTACCTCAGTTGGTGTGTCCATGTGGTTTGAGGGCTTTGGTCATCCCTCATATTCCGTGTTTCGTGCTATACGAAATTGTGAGTCCGGTAAGCGACCAGGAGGCCGTGGACTTTCATTAATGTGTGGATACGGCTGTGTATGCTATCTTCCGCAATGTGTCTCCCATTGTTTTTGGCTTAGGGACTAGACTTATTAATAGCGTGTTGCTGTGATGTGCGATGATCTTGACCCGAGTCTTGTGACTCAAGGATCGTTGTGAGCAGGTCTAGTTGTCTATCCTGAGTCTGGCGACAGTTCTGTGTGCTGCCTTGTACTTCATAGTACGTGTGACAAGTGTGTGCTTACCTTGTCCGTGCTTCGCTGTTTCGAGTCTCTATGTCTAGAGAGACTACACTAGTCGTAGCCTGATGACACTTTCCGTGTGTCAGCCCACCTGGGAGTGGTGGCGGGACGAGTCCCGGTTGAGACGGTTTGTAGGCTGGTTGCCGTGAGCCCCTTTGTCTTGCCGTGAGAGTCCTACGGGAGGGGAAAATCAGCTAGAGGCCTGGCTCAAGACATTGAGCTTGTGTGTGCACATGTGGTCAGGGGCGTTGGACGAGTGCCAACGGGTGTGACCCTGACTAGTCACTCGTTACTGTTGTTCCTTATACTTGGTTCAGTGTCTCAATTATCACTGTTCTAGGCGAGTGGGAGATACTTGATGTAAGACCCTTTCTTCAACGGATCTTTGTCGGTATTAATCTAGAATTTATTCCGTGAATTTAGGAATTTTTTGGAATTTTTTGAGATTTATTTGGCTATTTCTGGCATTTAATCCCATTTATTAAAAATAATTTTAGAAATTCATGAGCATATTCATAATTTTGCATTCTTGGGGGTTAAAATGTAAAAAGAGGTTCAAAATTAAAAAAAATATTATAACAATTTTTTTTAACAAAATCTTCGCCCCCCTCTCTCTCCCCTCACTTTTCTCTCTCTCTCTCCCTCACGCCCTCTATCTCTCTCGCAGAGCCCTCACCCCCTCTCTTGGTGGTGCGACCAGACCGGGCTGCGGATGGAGACGTGGTGGACGTCATCGGATTGCTCGCGACGTGAGGTTCGCGTTGACGCCAACCTTGCCTCGATCCGCGGAGCGTGGGCGAGAGGACGGCGTGGCTTCCTTCGGTCGTTTGGCGTCGAATCATCGGTTTCGTCGCGCAATAGGTAGGAGGATGGAATCCTCTCCTCGTTAGGATCGCTCACGTACCCCATGCATGCCCGTTGTACTTCGTTTGCCTAGGTTTTTATGCAAAAATCCATGCATATAGTATTTATGTTTTAAATTGTAAAAATTGCTCCATGGGCATCGTTTTTATGTTTTTGAGTGATATGAATGTTGTGGAATGCATGTGGATAGGTAGGTACATGTTAAAAATCAGAATCCCGTCGATTTGGGTCGACCGGGATGGCTTTCGAATGGGTTTGGCCCGTTCTCGGTTTGAAATTCATTAAACGGCACTACAGTGACCGTTCAGTATATAACGGTCCACTCCTAGACCGTTTCACCCCCCCTTTTTTTTTTATTGAAACCAACCAGTAGTTAATACACCGGTCGAATGCACCCCACCCTCAAAGAGGGGGAATGGACTCATTCCTCCAGGTATTAGCTGAGGTTTTTTGTTTTATAAATGGTAAGGCGGATTACAGTAGCATAGGAGCTAACCCCAGTTATTCTAGAGGACTCCTAAGTCCCTCTGAGTAAAGAGAAACCAAAAAAGAATTACAGCAGGTGGGAGAAAAAGGCCAAAGCCCCGAGTCCATGAAGAAAAAAATCAGAAGACTCTAATACCGGGGATCCCTGCTGCATCCATCCTCAATTCACCCTTTGTCAGCCTAGGCAGATCTCTTGCAGAGGTAAATATTTTGTTATCTGAGATGTTGCATGCATAAGAAGCCAAGGAATCGGCTACCCGATTGCCTTCACGAAAAGTGTACAGTAGACCGCAACCATAATCTTGGACAAGAGAAAGGATTTTCCTCCACCATGGAAGTATCATCCAACTAGGGGAATTACCCTGATTAAGAGCATCAACAAGGATCCTACAGTCTGAGTAAATCGCTGCCAACCCAAGACCATTCCGCTTAGCCAGCATGAGTCCATCGTGTAGAGCTCGGGCTTCTGCTAGCAGACTGTAACCAGTGCCATAGTGGAAAGCAAATCCTATAATCCATTTGCCATTTTGATTTCTGATACAGCCACCACCACCACACTGACCTGGATTTCCCTTGGAGGCTCCATCTACATGAAGAGTAAAATTCCAAGGAGCTAGTCTACAGAAAACTGGAATGGGCTGCTTTAATTCCACCCGGGGAAAAAGCTGAAACTGAGCCAAGCTGCTACGCTGAGCAGGGGATAGAGGCATGCTAAACCTCAACTTCTCCAGAGAATGAGCAATTAAGGATATAGTATTCCTTTTAATAGAATCTAATCTAATAGTCATGCCTTCAAACCTAGAGGCACACCTGTGCTTCCAAATCTCCCATAACATCAGGATTACTGCATATGTACCAACAAAGCTAAAAGCTGAATTACGATTGGAAGAATTTAAGAGATTCCAGCACCTCGTTGTAATTTGATCATTGAGAACTACCTCTTTATTAAGGAGGGGCAGTACCTAGGCCCAGAGATCTGAGGCTAACTCACCTGAGATGAATAGGTGGTTAAGGTCTTCTTGACTACAAGAGCTGCAGCAGTTGCATTTTGACACCAATGGAACTCCACAGTCTACCACTCTACTATCCACAGGAACTGCCCAGTGAATTAACTTCCAAACAAAAAGGGTGACTCTAGGTGAAAAAATTGGGTGCCAGAGCTTAGCCCATGCTGGTCTGGAGAGGCCTTTAGTGCGAACAATATTGCAGACAGATTTTACAGAGAAAGAGCCTTTTAATGTACCTGTCCACACACAGCTATCTTTCCTGTTGCTGAGATAAATTCTTGGGATATGGAAATCATTCCTAATAAAGTCCTTAGCAGCATGCTGATTTACACTTAAGACTTCACTAACAGATGCCAAAGGAATACCTGAAAACCCTCTGCTACCGCCAGTAATAGGAATATTAATAGCAGGGCCAGAACCAGTCCAATTGTCCCTCAGGAAATCTGACCAACTATCCATCTGCTGTTGGAGAGAATAATCTCTTTAGCTTTCCTAAAAACAGCCAGAGGCATGCCTGCTGGAAATGGCTTATAACAGTCAGCAAAATGTAATTTGATGAATATGCACCTGGCATATGAAGACCAAAGAGAAGTTCCATGGAGGATATTCCACAAAGATTTAGTAGCCATGGCTATTTGAATCCACTGTAAGTCACGAACACCTAGTCCTCCTTCTTGCTTGGGCTTTTGAATAACAGACCAGGCAATCCAATGCCTATATTTAGTATCCTTTCCTCCCTGCCAAAAGAAATTGGCACAAAGCTTATTAATGAAGTTTATGACCTTTTTTGGAATAAAGCAGACCGAGGCCAAGTAGACTGGCAGACTGTATAAGACTGAATTTATGAGAACCACTCTGCCAGCTTGAGAAAGAAGCTTTGATTTCCAGCCCTCCAATTTCTGCTGAACTCTGTCAATTAGAGATGAGAAGTCCGAGCAAAGGTATCTACCCTTCTTGACTGGAAGTCCAAGATATATAATACTAGAAGAATGAAATTTATATACAGTGATACCTCGGATAGTCTGCCTTAAGGAAATTGGAGCTTTGTCAGCAAGAATAAAACTGCTCTTAGAAGTATTAACTTTCTGTCCTGAGCAGGCTTCATAACTTTTGATGAATTTTTTGGAAAAGCTCTACATTTTGCTTACTGGCATTCAAGAAAACCAGAGTATCATCCGCATAAAGGAGATGAGAAACCTGCAGGGACTGTCTTAGACCTTTATAGCCTTTTAATTTCCCAGATTGGAAAAGGGTAGAGAGGCCTCTACTAAGAACCTCCGAAGCAATGACAAACAAATATGGGGCAATTGGATCCCCCTGCCTGATTCCCCTGCTGGATTTGAAGAAACCAGAGATGGAACCATTGAAATTAACAGAAAACCAGCAGTTGTATAATAGCATGCCAATGTAGGAGGTAAATTTGGTACTGAATCCAAATTTCCTTAGGACTGCCAAGATAAAATCCCATTCCATCCTGTCGTATGCTTTGGCCATATCTATCTTGAGGATAGCATTATGCCCTCTTACCTTCATATTAATGTCCACCATAAGTTGGCGAGCTAAAGCCACATTATCAAGGATGAACCTACCCTTCACAAAAGCCCCCTGTTCAATGGAGATCAAATTGGGGAGTAAAGGAACCAATCTGTCGGCCAGAATTTTTGAGACAATTTTATATGAAAAATTGCACAAACTTATTGGTCTGAAGTCATTGAAGGACCGAGGCTCTTGAACTTTAGGGACAAGAGTTATTAAAGAGGATGTAATTCCCCTGGGGAGGGGAAACCCTTTAAAGAAGGCCTGAACTGCTTCAATGACATCTGAACCAACAATGTCCCATGTGGCAGTATAGAACTCACCTGAAAACCCATCAGGGCCAGGGGAGCTAGAGCCCTTTAGACTCCAAACAGCATCACGGATCTCCTGAGCTTCTGGGGTAGCACACAACTTAGAATTTTGAGAACCATCAATGATCTGAGGGATACAATCCAACATAGTAGGCTCCACATAGTGTTCCTCTGAGAAGAAAAGGTTTTGATAATAAGATTCTGCATGAAGCTTGAGAGAATTCTGATCTTCACACCACTCTTCAGCATTATTCACTTTCAGCCTCTTAATAAAATTTCTCCTTCTGTTATGTTGAGCAACGGCATGGTAATAGGAAGTGTTCCTGTCTCCATTATCAATCCATTCCACACGAGATTTTTGATTCCAGAATAATTCTTCTCTAAATAGAACTTGACGAAGACTGGCATTAGCAGCATTAAGGCTTTCTCTATTCTGAGGAGAGGGGTCAGAGTCATAAACTGACTGTTTTAGTTCCACCTCAGCTTCTGCCTGACTTTTACATTCAAAAATATTTCCAAATACTTCTTTATTCCATGTACCAAGAGATTTCTTGACAGCCTTCAGCTTAACCCAAAGCCTAATCAGAGCATTGGGATGAGAGGAATGGGGTTGATGCCAGACCTCAGAAATCAGCTGAGTAAAAGGTGGATGAGTACTCCACATTTTCTGGAAAATAAAGCGACCAGGGCTGTCTAAAACTTCCTCAACAGACAGAAGTAGCGGAGAATGGTTCGATGGTTCTCTTAGCAAATGTTTCACATGAAGTTGGGGTATAGCAGACAGGCAATGGCTGTTAACAAGAACTCTGTCCAATCTAGCCCGAATGTTAGCCAGACCTGATCTATTATTGGTCCATGTCATAGAAGGCCCAGAGAAACCAATATCGAACAAGCCAGCAGAACAAATGAAGGCGTTGAAATCAGTCATTGGGGCAAAGCTGGGAGAGCACCACCAATTTTCTCTGATGGCCTTAAAACACAGTTAAAGTCTCCCCCCACTAACCAGGGGATAGAGACATTGTCAGCAAAAGAAACAAGGTCACTGAAGAGTGTCTGCCTTAAGTGAGGATCATTAGATGCATATACAAAGGAAAGGTATATACAAAATGAGTTAGCTTCCTTGAGTCCTAAAGTAATGTGTTGAGGCGAGGACACAATGACCTCCAGGTTAAGGCTTTCATGCCAAAAAACCCATATCTTCGAATCAGCAAAATTATTACCTACATACCTTTCAAGCTTGAGGAGTCTACCCAGCGAGGAAGCTTTATTGAAATTTAACTTCGGTTCACTAATGGCCACCAATTGAACCTTATTTGAATTCTGAATATGTTTGAGATGTCTGCGAGAGCCAGCATTACCAACCCCCTGTATATTCCAAATCAAAATCTGCTTAATCAGGGAGGAATCCATTTAATTTCTTCCAATGATCTGGCTCTAGACCTGGTGATCCTCCCACCATTCCTTTGCTGGATGCCTAATCCGCCTTCTTTGTCTTCTACTACCATTTGCATCAATTCATTGTCCTGTTTAGCATTCATAGCAATTTCCACACAAGCCGACTGAATACCTTGTGGGCCCGCGCTCATTAACGCCGAGGAATTGGGAGCAGTTCCTTCCCGAGAATAGGCTCCAGCCACTGAGATAGATGCACCATTAGCCGAGACTTCAACATCCAGGGGATCCTTGATTAAGGCCACTTGGCCATGTACCTCTGAACTATCACCATTTCCACAGAGGGAAGAGGAATCTTCTTTTATCGGAATAAAAGAATTTACATGATGCTGCTCTTGAACTTCCGCCGTATGTTGCAGAACCTCAAAATTATTTTCCAAAGGAACATTTCGACGAATAGCCTGAGGGCCTTGCAGTCGAGGACGGAAAACCTGACTCATTTTCCTTGACTCAGGTTCCATTCGCAGTTGAGTTCTAGCCATCCTACCCTTCTTTTTCTTACAGCTTTCCTCCGGGTGACCAAGCTTGTGGCAGTAGGAACAAAGAATAGGGACCCGATTATAATTGACAGCCTGCCAGTAGCCCGAGCCATCAAAATCTATCCAAATGCGTTTTCTGTGTGGAGAGGAGAGATTCATCTCAACGCAGACCAATGCCTCCAAAGTATCCGACATAGCCAGAGTTCTATCATGTATACGAAGGACAACTCCAAAGTTTCCAGCAATCGAGCGCAAGCAATCCTCCCACAGTGCCAGTCTGGATTGGTTTTAGCGGTCCTTCAAGAGACCGTTTAATAACTTCGGCGGCCTGACCCCGATCGTGTATATGGTAGAGTATGTTAGGGTGATTTAAATAGCGGTCCACACTAGACCGTTTAATGACATGTAGCGGTCATCGCATGACCGTTTATTGGTCTTGAGCGGTCCATCATGTGACCGTCTCATCCCTTTGACCAGGTATGGCAGTTAAATTGAGCGGTCGTTGACCTAACCGTTTCTAACCCTTGAGCGGTCTATCGTTCGACCGTTTAATGTTTTCTGGCGAATTTATTAAGAATTATGAAATGCTTGTGCCTTAGCGGTCGTGTGGGGACCGTTTAGTCACTTATAGCGGTCCATCAGGAGACCGTGTATTGACCCAAGCGGCCGATCATATGACCGTTTACACCCCATGAGGCGGTCCTGTTGGAAACTGTGTAATGACTTAGACGGCCGTAGTCTAGACCGTTTATTCTTCAGAATATGCATTTCATTTTATTCATATAATCATGCTTTTATTATTGCATATTTGTCATGTTTAAGTTATTTTACCAATTGTGACATATTTTTAGATCCCAATAGAATTATATTCTCTTTCCTAGTGATGGAATCACCAGTCGTAGTCCGACGACTTTTAGTGTTGATCCCACTTGGGAGAGGTGACGGGGCATCCCAGTTTACGGTTTTTAAGCTAATTCCATGGGTCCCGGTTCAACCGTAGCGTCCTACGGAGGGGAATACTAGCTAGAGGCCTGGCTCTAGGCAACGAGCCAGTGTGTGCACACATGGTCAGAGGCTTGTACTGACACTGACGAGTGTTCCTCTGACTAGTACTTATTTCTGGTACTGCTACGTGTCTTGCTGGTTATGATCAGACTTGCGTAGATGCTTGAGACACAGTGTAAGCTGTCAGTGGACGCATCTGGTTTCTTCTTCTGGTGGATCTCCTCTCCTTCTCTCTCTTCTCACTTAGAAATGATTGAGTCATTATTCTATTGATAGATTTCGAGTACTCGTATTTAATTATAATTGGCATATTAGTTAGCTGTTTATAAAATGTTTAGCTAGTTTTACAGCTTTATTAAATTGTCAATTATTATGCCAATGCATGCTTTACTGCTTTCCTTTAGTTAGTTGCGAAGTAGGGGTCCGCGTGAACCCTACTGAGTCTCTGTTGTGAGACTCACCCCTTCCTTTTCAGGTGAGGCGGAGCAATAAGCTGCAGGATTCTCTCATGCTTTTGGCGAAAAATCGTAGAGCCAGCAGTGGTCGGTTAGTAGTTAGTCTGTTTTTTTTCTTCTTTTGGCTCGGGTATGCCCCATATAGTTATTTATTTTGACTATTGTACAGTATGGGACTTGTGATATATGGATCTGGACTACTTGTATAAATTTACCACTCTGATATATTTAATTGCTTCCGTTTAAAGTTCAAATGAATGCTTTAATCAATATTGCGTGTATAATTTCCATTCGTTATGCATCCCCTCAACAAACACTTACTAACCCTTACAGGGCCTCATCAGCCTCTTGGGTGGCTTCCCCGAGCTCTTGGTATCGGTAAATCGATGATATCGGTTTATCGCTATCTGGATCTCCTGGGTCGTCACAGTTGGTATCAGAGCGGTGTTGAGGATTTGTATAAGGAATTGAAATTGCACTAGTCCAGAACAAGTTCATGTGAGTCTTCTACTGCTGGCTTAGGATGTTTTCTGTGATTATTGATGAGATTTCCGTTGTTGTGTTATGTGTTTTCTAGATCAAAATGCCGCCTCGTAGAAGGGCATGAGTACCCAGGGAGGGAAGTGGCACTTCTCCTCCTCTGGTCGTTGTGATGGTCTATGTGCTAGTGCAAGTTCAAGTGGATTCTACTCTAGCTGCTGAAGGTTTGCCGGGTGATCATGGAGGAACGTCGAGAGAAGCCTTGCTATCCCACCCATCAATTGAGGAAGGGCAGGCAAGATCCCAAGAGCATATCCAAGTTGAGTCTGCTCAGCCGAGTGTGCCGTTTCAGCAAGTCATTCAGCAGACTGCGACAGGAGTTCCCTTTTCTGTACCTGCTGCCTGTAGTGAACCCTCGTTCAAGAAAATCAAGAACAAGTTCAAGAGATTCAGGGAGCGTAAGAAGTGGCTTGCCCAGCAGGCATCTCTTGGCACTATTCAGCAGTCAGTGCCTTCTTCCTAGCAGCGTCAGGGACCCGCAGCCAATTAGCCGAGGCAGTGTCCGAGATGTGGTGGGAGCCACCCCGGCAAGTCGTGTTCAATGCCGGTGGTTTGTTTTCGTTGTGATCAACCAGGACATGTGGTTCGAGATTGTCCTCTGAGGCCAAAACTGGTGCAGTTTTCTCAACCTTCTCAATCGCAGTCGTCTCATTTTAGATCTCCTCCACCACCTCAGTCACATCAATTTTATCCCTAAGCTCCAGTGTCTTCATCCCAGCAGTCTACTGTAGCAGGCAGGAAGCAGAAAGAAAAGGTTTCTCACATTACCCATGCTGAAGCCGTGGCATCTCATCTCGTGGAAGGTATGATCATGATTTATGATCATACAGCTCGTGTTCTATTTGATTCAGGTGCTTCTCATTCGTTTATTTCTGAAGATTTTATTGCCTGTATTGATGAGCCGACTTCTGAAATGACTTGTGAGTTGCTAGTTGAATTACCTTCTGGGGATTTCATGTTCACTCCTCTCTGTCTTGAAGAGACTCATATTGTCATTGGAAATCAGCAGTTGCTGACTAGATTATATGCTTTGCAGCTAGTTGATTATGATATCATTCTGGGCATGGATTGGTTGGAAGAGTATGGAGCCATGGTTGATTGTAGATCAAAGAAAGCCTATTTTCAGCCACATGGGAAACCAACATTCTATTTTCAAGGTATTCGATCTCGTTCTTCTCGCTTGCTTATTTCTGCTATTCGAGCATGTAGATTGCTTAATGTAGGTTGTCAGAGATTCTTAGCTTCCGTGGTTGCTGTTGAGGCACCACAACAGGATATCCATGCTATTCCTGTGGTTTGTGAATTTCTTGATGTATTTCTTGCTAAGTTACCAGGCTTACCTCCACAGCGAGAGATAGAAATGGTGATTGAATTAATTCCAGGTACGGCACCTTTGGCAAAGGCACCTTACCGTATGGCTCCAGCTGAATTGAAAGAATTACGAGCACAATTGTTAGAATTGTGGGGAAAAGGCTATATTCGTCCTAGCTTCTCTCCATGGGGTGCTCCAGTTTTATTTGTAAAAAAGAAAGATGGAAGCCTGAGGCTGTGTATTGATTACCAGCAATTGAATCAGGTGACTATCAAGAACAAGTATCCTCTGCCTAGGATTGATGATTTGTTTGATCAATTACAGTCTGCTACTATCTTTTCTTGGATTGATTTCCGATCAGGCTATTATCAGCTAGGAATTAAAGAATCTGATGTGGAAAAGACTACTTTTAGCACGCGATATGGTCACTTTGAATTTTTGGTTATGCCTTTTGGGCTAACCAATGCTCCAGCAGCTTTTATGGACCTGATGCAGCATGTGTTCTGTCCATATCTGGATCAGTTTGTGGTGATCTTTGTCGATGATATTCTTATCTATTTGACTTCTGAAGAAGAACATGTGCAGCATCTCAGGATCGTGTTGCAGACTCTGCGAGATCATGAACTCTATACAAAATTCAGTAAATGTGAGTTTTGGCTTCGGGAAGTGTATTTTCTCGGCCATGTGATTTCTGGTGACGGAGTTACAGTTGATCCAGCTAAGATTGAGGCTGTTCTTCAATGGCAGAGACCGAGGACTGTAACAGAGATCAGAAGTTTTCTTGGTCTTGCTGGTTATTATCGAAGATTCATTCAAGATTTTACACGGATTGCCGCGCCAATGACTAGACTAACACGTAAAGATGTACCTTTTGTCTGGTCAGATCAATGTGAGCAGAGCTTCAATGAATTGAAAAAGACTTCTCACTTCTTCTCCAGTGCTTCTGTTACCTTCTGGCTCGAGTGGATTTGTGCTTTGCACGGATGCTTCTCGAGTGGGTCTGGGTGCAGTGCTTATGCAACATGGTAAAGTTATAGCTTATGCATCCCGACAATTAAAGCAGCATGAGGAGAATTACCCAACACATGATTTAGAGCTTGCAACGGTGATCTTTGCACTGAAAATCTGGAGACACTATCTGTATGGTGAGAAATTTGAGATCTTTACAGATCATCAAAGCTTGCAGTATGTGTTTTCTCAAAAAGATTTGAATCTCCGGCAGTGCAAATGGATGGAATATATGAAAGACTATGATTTCACTCTCTCCTATTAGCCAGGTAAAATGAATGTAGTGGCTGATGCTATGAGCAGGAAAGTGCAAATAAGTCATTTACTAGTTCGAGAATGGAAGTTGTGGGAACAGTTTCCTAGCGAGACATTCAGCGTGGACATTCCTTCTAATTCGATGGTGGCTGTGTGTGCCAGTCTTGTGATGACTCCAGCTATTTATTAGCAGATCAGGGAAGCTCAGCAGGCAGATTCTGAATTATCCCGCATTATAATGATGCATGATGTTGAATTTGATGATGAGTTGGTGGTCAGCTTCAGAGGGAGGCTGTATGTTCCAGCTATTGATAAATTGAGGAATGCCATCTTGCGTGAAGGTCATGGATCCCGTTATGTTATTTACCCCGGCACTACCAAGATATATCAAAATCTGAAAAGGCAATTCTGGTGGCCAGGAATGAAAAAGGATGTAACTGAATTCGTGTCTAAATGTTTGACATGCCAAAAGGTAAAAGCTGAGCATCAAAAGCCTGGAAGAATGCTTCAACCTTTAGAAATTCCGATGTGGAAATGGGATCATGTCACGACAGATTTTGTTGTGGGTTTACCCCGGACTTCGCAAGATTTTGATGGAATCTGGTTGTTAGTTGATCGTTTGACAAAGACAACTAGATTATTGCCGATTAAAGTTGTCTGGAGTGTTCAGAGATTGGCCGAGCTTTATGTGGAAAAGATCGTGCCATTGCATGGAATTCCAATATCCATTGTGTCAGATCGTGATCCACGGTTTACTTTTGGCTTCTGGCGCAACTTTCAAAAAGCGTTGGGCACAGAGTTAGCTTTTAGTTCAGCATATCATCCGCAGTCAGATGGTCAGTCAGAAAGAACTATTTAGACTTTAGAAGATATGCTGCGATCGTGTTGCCTAAATTGGCAGGGTTCGTGGAGTCAACATTTGCCACTTGTGAAATTTGCTTATAATAAACGTTATCACTCCAGCATTGGCATGGCACCGTATGAGACTTTATATGGGCGTCCTTGTCGTACACCTTTGAACTGATTTGAAGCCGGTGATAGTTTATTGACAGGACCTGATATGGTTCAGCAGTATGCTGATGTGGTTCGCTTAATAAGGCAAGAAATGTTGACAGCTCAGAGTCGACAGAAAAGTTATGTAGATCAGCGCAGGCGACCATTGCAGTTTGAGCCTGGAGATATGGTGTTTGTAAAAATATCTCCGATGAAAGACATTATGAGATTTGGGAAGCGTGGAAAGCTCAGTCCCCATTATATTGGTCCGTTTCCTGTCCTGGAACGTGTGGGCCAAGTGGCTTATCGCCTCCAGTTGCTAGCGGTGATGCAAGCAATCCACGATGTATTTCATGTGTCCCAGCTAAGGAAGTATGTTTCTGACGCATCCCACATGCTAGATGATTCAGTTTGGCCTGAAGTGACTGCAGATTTGTCCACACCAGAGTATCCAATTCGAATTGAAGATCGTCATGAGCAACGATTGAGAAATAAGGTAATACCTCTAGTTAAGGTGGTATGGCAGCATCACTCTGGTAATGAAGCAACTTGAGAACGTGAGGATGAAATGCGTCAGCTGTTTCCTTTCTTGTTTGAGTAAGGTATAATTTCTTTTAGTTCTCTCCTTGTGCTTCCTTTTAAATTTCAAGGTCAAAATTGTTATTAGGAGAGAAGGACTGTAAGACCCTTTCTTTAACGGATCTTTGTCGGTATTAATCTAGAATTTATTCCGTGAAATTAGGAATTTTCTGAAATTTTTTGAGATTTATTTGGCTATTTCTAGCATTTAATCCCATTTATTAAAAAGAATTTTAGAAATTCAAGAGCATATTCATAATTTTACATTCTTGGGGGTTAAAATGCAAAAAGAGGTTAAAAATAAAAAAAAATTATAACAATTTTTTTTTAACAAAATCGTCGCCCCCCTCTCTCTCCCCTCACTTTTCTCTCTCTCTCCCTCACGCCCTCTCTCTCTCTCGCGGAGCCCTCACCCCCTTCTCTTGGTGGCGCGGCCAGACCGGGCTGCGGATGGAGACGTGGCGGACGTCATCGGATTGCTCGCGACGCGAGGATCGCGTTGACGCCAACCTTGCCTTGATCCGCAGAGCGTGGGCGAGAGGATGACGTGGCTTCCTTCGGTCATTTGGCGTCGAATCGTCGGTTTCGTCGCGCAATAGGTAGGGGGATGGAATCCTCTCGACGTTAGGATCGCTCGTGTACCCCATGCATGCCCGTTGTACTTCGTTTGCCTAGGATTTTGTGCAAAAATCCATGGATATAGTATTTATGTTTTAAATTGTAAAAGTTGCTCCATGGGCATCATTTTTATGTTTTTGAGTGATATGAATGTTGTGGAATGCATGTGGATAGGCAGATACATGTTAAAAATCAGAATCTCGTCGATTTGGGTCGACCGGGATGGCTTTCGAACGGGTTTGGCCCGTTCTCGATTTGAAATTCATTAAACGACACTATAGTGACCATTCAGTATATAATGGTCCACTCCTAGACCATTTCACCCCCCTTAGCGGTCCTTCAGGAGACCGTTTAATAACTTCGGCGGCTTGACCCCGACCGTGTATATGGTAGAGTATGTTAGGGTGATTTAAATAGCGGTCCACACTAGACCGTTTAATGACATGTAGCGGCCATCGCATGACCGTTTATTGGTCTTGAGCGGTCCATCATGTGACCGTCTCATCCCTTTGACCAGGTATGGCGGTTAAATTGAGCGGTCGTTGACCTGACCGTTTCTAACCCTTGAGCGGTCTATCGTTCGACCGTTTAATGTTTTCTGGCAAATTTATTCAGAATTATGAAATGCTTGTGCCTTAGCGGTCGTGTGGGGACCGTTTAGTCACTTATAGCGGTCCATTAGGAGACCGTGTATTGACCCAAGTGGCCGATCATTTGACCGTTTACACCCCATGAGGCGGTCCTATTGGAAACCGTGTAATGACTTATGTTGAGCATATTCGAGTGATTTTGATGATAACAAAACCCAGGACATTTATCTCCTACGTGCCATGTATTAGAATGAAGTTTTATGCTATAAACCTTCAAATTCCATCCCATTTAAGTTTTGTGTTCATGAATCCTCCCATGTGTTAAAATGAGCCTAAGCGAACTTGTAATCAACCATAACACAAGCTCATTTCAAGCATCAAACTCATGGACAATTTTTAGTGGGCTACACTTGGATTTTGCAGGATTGGAGATTCTCGGTCGACCCCTGGACCATTGGCGGTCGACCTGAAATCACAGAATTGAAAGAAGGGAACCTGTAAAATTGGCGGTCGATCGCTAGACCCCTAGTGGTCAACCGATTTTTCCATCATCCAAATGGCTACAGGAATTCTCAGAGCGGTCGACCGCTGGCCTCTGCAGGTCGACCGCCAGCCCCGATAAGCCCATAAATATTGACTTTTGTCCATCTCGAAAGAAGCATCTCCTCTTGGTATTGTTTAATCCCAAAGCCACCAAACCTTCCAGGTTTTGTGGATCTGGTTCCTGGGTTGTCTCTAGACTATTCAAGAGTTATAAAACCATCTCTTTGGGGTAAGAAACCCTAATGCTCTAAGAGGGATTAAGGAGGCTACCAAAGGGAAGCGAAGGGAGCTAGCACTGTAGATGTGAACAGTGCTCCGAGAGGAAGTTCTTCATCCTTCTTCATCCATCCTCAAGTGAAGATCAAGTCATATCTGAAGGAGATCAATCCCAAGCCAAGTGGAGTTCAAGCTGCATACAAGAAACTCTTCATCAACTAAGGGGGGGCATCAATCAAGTCTTTTCTTTTGTGTTTTCATTCTCAATCTTTCTAAGCTTCAAGTGTGCTTGTTGTGTAATTCTAAAACCATCCCCTGTGTATGTGTAGATCTTCGTAGATCCGTGTGTGTGTGCAGTTAAGTCTGATTTGTTTTGTGTGTGTGTGTTCGATCTTGTATCTCTTTACAAGATAGTGTGTGGATCCTCACTGTTAGTGAGGGGTGGACGTAAGTTGCTGCTGTGGCATCCGAACCACCTTAAAATCGCTATCTCATAGTGGTTTGTTCCTTCTCTTCTATCCCCCTCCTACGCACGTTTGTGGAAGTAAATTATTTGCGCTTATTAGATCTAGATTAACTGATCACTTTCAAATAGATCCTCGGTATATCAAAAGTTGGATTCGGATTGACAAGGTTACTCTTGCCGGAAAGATAACAGCTTGCGTTGAGTGAATCTACGGATTTGCCAACTCCGCCTAGTACCAAGGGTTATTGCAGTAATTGATTTTGATAGATCCTTTTTGTCTTGCACTAGATCCATAGTGTTTTCACATAAAGTTAAAATTGAGTATAGTTTTGTTAAAATTTTGATATCACCCAATTCACCCCCCTCTTGGGTGCCATTGATCGTGGGACTTCAACTTAGACGGCCGTAGTGTAGACCGTTTATTCTTCAGAATATGCATTTCATTTTATTCATATAATCATGCTTTTATTATTGCATATTTGCCATGTGTAAGTTATTTTACCAATTGTGACATATTTTTAGATCCCAATAGAATTATATTCTCTTTCCTAGTGATGGAACCACCAGTCGTAGCCCGACGACTTTTAGTGTCGATCCCACCCGGGAGAGGTGGCGGGGCATCCCACTTTATAGTTTTTAAGCTAGTTCCGTGGGCCCCGGTTCAACCGTAGCGTCCTACGGAGGGGAATACTAGCTAGAGGCCTGGCTCTAGGTAACGAGCCAGTGTGTGCACACGTGGTCAGAGGCTTGGACTGACACTGACGAGTGTTACTCTGACTAGTATTGCTACGCGTCTCGCTGGTTATGATCAGACTTGCGTAGATGCTTGAGACGCAGTGTAAGCTGTTAGTCTACGCATCTGGTTTCTTCTTCTAGTGGATCTCCTCTCCTTCTCTCTCTTGTCACTTGAAAATGATTGAGTCATTATTCTATTGGTAGATTTCGAGTACTCGCAATTAAATTACAATTGGCATTTTAGTTAGCTGTTTATAAAATGTTTAGCTAGTTTTCCAGCTTTATTAAATTATCGATTATTATGCCAATGCATGCTTTACTGCTTTCCTTTAGTTAGTTGCAAAGTAGGGATCCACGTGAACCCTACTTAGTATCTGTTGTGAGACTCACCCCTTCCTTTTCAGGTGAGGCGGAGCAACATGCTGCAGGATTCTCTCGTGCTTTTTGTGAAAAATCGTAGAGCCAGCAATGGTCTGTCAGTGGTCGGTTAGTAGTCAGTCTGTTTTTTTTTCTTTTGGCTGGGGTATGCCCCGTGTAGTTATTTATTTTGACCATTGTACAGTATGGGGCTTGTGATATATGGATCTGGACTACTTGTATAAATTTACCACTCTGATATATTTAATTGCTTCCGTTTAAAGTTCAAATGAATGCTTTAAGCAATATTGCGCGTGTAATTTTCATTCGTTATGCATCCCCTCAACAAACACTTACTAACCCTTACGGGGCCTCATCAGCCTCTTGGGTGGCTTCCCCGAGCTCTTGGTATCGGTAAATCGATGATATCGGTTTATCGGTATCTGAATCTCCTGGGTCGTCACACTTGAGGCGCAGTGTAAGACGTCAGTGGATGCATCTGGCTTTTCTTCTTGTGAGGAGGTGCTTCTGTCACACGACAAGATGACTTGTGTGTTTCGTGACTGGTTTCCATCATGATCGACTTGACTTGCTGGGCAGTCTGTGTTTGGCTTTATAGGAGGTCAGTGTAGTGTACACAATGGTGAGATCATGTATGTCTTGTGCCTTTGACCGTGTAGGTCTTTTATAAGGCCTTTGCCTGTTTTGGTAGGCCTTCGCGAAAAGGTTTCGTGATTTGTCGATGGATCGGTAACTCTCGACTTTGTAAGATCGGGGTTCGCCCTTCTGTTGCTGTTTGGAGTAGTTTAGAGGGCCAAGGTTCCTTCGGCTGCCGTGTTTCTGTGGTATAGGTTTCCTCTTTACTTTTGTTGTCTCTGCTCCTATTGTTACTGCCTTGCTTTAGTTGTTAGCACTGCTGTTACTGCGTTGTTTCGTGGTAGGGTTCTGTGGGATCCCTACTGAGCGAGTGATAGGACACTCACCCCTGACTTTTCAGGTGTAGCTGTTCTTCCTCGTGCTTTGGAGGTGCAGTGCGTGGTTCTTAGTTGCCAACGTTTGCCAGAGTCGGGCTTCCCTCGACTTGAGAGTACGTTCTCTTTCCTGTTGTACTATACTTATGTTAGACCGGACTCTGTTAGTTTTAATTGTTATAGAAAATGTAATTTTATTTCTTCTATTTTTGCAATCCTGATCATTGAAATTTAATTGCTTACTACTTTATCTGGAAGTTCAATGTACTCTCACATACCTTTCTATCCCGTCGGAGCTTTTCCGCTCTTAGGAGGCCTCTCGGAATCCAAGTGGTATCGGGTTTACCCGGTATCCGGAGACTGGGTCATCACAGTTGGTATCGGAGCATAGTTTAGAGTTGTTCGGAGTTTTTCTGAGCTATCTGAGCATGTGTTTGTGAAAGTACATGGGAATTCGAGATATTGCAGTGCTCAGAGTCCATAAGCTCCAGTATAGTCGGCAGTCAGCATAGGTTTTGTGTTCCATTATCGCTTTGCTCTCGTCAGGTTCTGATGGAGCGTTCTTCTTTCATCATGGTGTTTGTCTCGGTTGTGCTGCGCTTGGCTGAGTTCGCCGACAGGCGTGAATCTGTTGTGCGGTGTTCAAGATTTTTCCGTGACTTGAGCAGCCATTATTTTCCAAGCCTTCCACTTGGCCTTAAGACATTCCTGCAACGAAGTTCTCATTTGACAGTTTTGGGTACCCAAACCTTCTTGGGTCCCGGATGATTAGTTGCACCTCTAGTGGGTGCTCTCCACAATTTTTGGGCATGCATATCATCAAGATCCATTAAAGCACAGTCATGCATAGTATGTCCGAATTTACCACAGTAATGACAACTAACAAAAGACTTTGCATTCTTCTTAACAGGATAAGCAAGGAATTTCTGTGGTTTAACAAAGGTGTTTTTTTTTCAACATGGAAGATTTTCTTCTTCTTGACATGATGGTTGTCATTTTTCTTTTGAAAGCACGTTTTCATCAAATGACCATATTTCCCACAATAGTAACAATGTAATAGGGCAACTCTACCATATGGTCTATTGGCATAAACATGAAAATTTTCAAACTCATTTCTTCTCTTTGAAGACTTCCTTGAGTTTTTGAAATCATTTTTTCTATTACATGCTTTCAAGTTATCATTCCTCAACACATAACAATCACTCATAACATGACCATGCTTGCCATAGTAAAAACAATCAAACTTTGAAGTTTTCCGGATATGAGCATGCTTCATGCGACTTTTGTAAGCATCAAATCTATCGGTGCTAGGTTGAGATTGAACTTTAGAATTTTATTTCTCAACAAAAGAAGTATTTGAAGAATTTGATGAACATGATGCATGTACAAAAGATGTTTGTATTTTCAGACCAAAAGTTTTCTTTTTGGTGGGTTCATACCCAAGACCTTCCCGTTGAAAATTCACCTTGGTCCCCAAGATTTTCTCCAAATTATCTTTCCCTTTGACAAATGTAGACAATGAAGCATTCAATTCTACAATTTCAGATTCAAGAGATGCAATGTGCAATTCATAACTAGCTATTTCTTGTTCACTATAAATAACACTTTCATTTAACACTATATTTGAAGTTTTATACTTTTAAGCTCTTATTCTAGCACATGTAGTTTTTCACATTCATCAACAGCCAAACTTTTTCCTTTTTCAAAAACAAGCAGTTTCTCAGATATGGTTGTATTTAGATATTTTAATTTCTCATTCTCTTCTCTCATACATGAAATGGTTTCTTCATGTTTTTTGATATTAATTAATAGGGACTCATTTTCAATTTTGAGTTCTAAGCATTTATCACATGAAGAAATTTCATGAAAAGATTTTTTAAGATTTTTTAAACTACCTTCAAGTAACGAGATCTGAATCAACATTGCACTATTTTTCTTTTTCAATTCTTCAATTTCAGAACACTTATCACAAGAAGCATTATCATAGAAGGCATGTTCAGGTTTCTTTTTAAACTTTTTATTTTTAGATTTAACATTCTTGTATTTTTCAAGCAATTCATCATACAAATCCATAAGCTCTTCAAAAGAGATTTTCTCACCATCCGAGTCTAGCTCGGAGCATTCCTTGCTTGTTATATCGTGCTTGTCGGCCATCAAACACTCACTATCATTCTTTGAGATTTTCTTTTCCTTTTGAGCTTCGATTAATCCATCCCAGATTTCTTTTGCAGACCTACAGTTTGAAACAAATGAAAATTTGTTAGTGCTTACTGTAGCCTTAAGAACTTTCAAAACAAAGATATTTTCAATGTTCTTTTTCTTATGCTCATCGGTCCATTCTAATTTATTTCCAGGTAGAATGTGAGGACCATGGGTGATTAACCTCATAAACTTCGAATCAAAACTAGTCATATAATCACAGAATTTTTCAACCCATGATTTATAATCATAACTATCAAAAACAGAAAGTGACTTCATGTTAGCCATCGCCAAAGATCTTTACTCTTCAACCGTGAGGTTGAATCAAAAATCAGACACCCGCTCTGATACCAATTGTTGGTTCTCGGGGTAGGCGAGCGGACAAGAAGGGGGGTTGAATTGTCCCCCACACTAGATGACAAATTAAAACACTACGTAACGAAATTAACAATATTAATGAGATTGAAGAAATTAACTAAACAAGTGAACTAAATTCTCTCAATCTCTCCGTTCACACACGATCACACAAATGGATATAACAAGTAAAGCACACAATCATACAGTGCAAAAGAGATATTTAAGGTGGTTCGGGACCACGACGGGCTCCCTACGTCCACCCCTTACCAAACCGGTAAGGCTTCACTTGGGGATAAAATCCCAACACGGAGACGATGCTCCAACACACACACAGGGCCACGCCTGCACACACACACACACACACACACGATCCGATGACCGGATCACAACACACACACATACACGTTGCAACAAGCACAGCATAATAAGCACAACCGTACAAAAACAGTATATACACACAAATATCTAGTTCAGAAAATAAACATAAATATCTAAAATATGCTCAACCCAAAATACAACCCATGAAACACATCACAAAGAATAGATAGAAGATATAGAAATTATCCCCCTTTGTTTCCCAAGGCCAGATGATGATGTTCTTTGTAGTGCAAGTCGGAGGGAGACCGGATCAACACGATATCAACATCTTCTCGATCGTCTCTTCATTTCGCTCCTCCTTTTCTTCTACCTCGAGCTTCAAATATGCATGGATGCAGATCAAAACCTTCTTCCAAGCTCTTCTTTTCTCCTCCTTGGCCTTCTTCTCTTGCAAGATAGAAAGATAAGCTCATTAGCCTTATTTCTCTCCAAATTCGCAACTCATATATAGGGCCACAAGAGATGCATGTAAAGACCATAAAACCCTGGTCAAAATCCTTTAGAATATGCCCCAACATATGTATAATAACCCTAGGGGAAAATGGGTAAAAGTATAGCACAATGGATTGGGTTTAGATAGGTTTCGGATTCACATATTTGGGGTTTGCCGGTTTCGGTCGACATAAACATTAGGTCGGTCGACCTAAATTTTACAGACACATTTCCAACAATTGTTGGATATTTCGGTTGGCCGAAATGTGATGGTCGGTCAACCGAAGTTCAGAACATGCAGAATTTTAAGCTTTTAGCCCTTTAAGTAGATTACATGAAGTGTATACTTGAAAGCCCATTTTGACAAGTTAAATCCACATGATGTGTGCTCATGAAAAACACATGATCAAGGTGCATGAAAGCATTTTGAACATTCAATAATCACAACATAGGATTAAGATCATAAAGCATGAATATGAACAAGGTGTGAGCAACTTGTAACCATGAAAAAAGTGCAGAAAGCACATACATTAAAATCAATATTCAAGGTGCATAAAAACTCTTTTGTAAACATGTTTATCTACATCAAGAAATCAAGTTCATATAGCAATGCAATTGTCCAATATGAGTGTATCATGTAACCAAGTTCCATTC
This sequence comes from Amorphophallus konjac, assembly GCA_022559845.1. Lineage (NCBI taxonomy): Eukaryota > Viridiplantae > Streptophyta > Magnoliopsida > Alismatales > Araceae > Amorphophallus > Amorphophallus konjac. Next base: position 125,998,518 of record CM040117.1, on the reverse strand, counting down.
AACTCATTTTTGCCAATGTTTGCATGAGGGGTTCAAACCTTGTAACTAGCATAAAAACCCTATGAAGAATATACATGAAGGTACCAAATGAGTATATTCTACATGGACATCACAAGGGACTAGGAAAGAGGTTAAATGTTTAAACACAAAGACCAAGTGTTCCTTGGAGTTTAATAAATATAAAACCACATATCAACCTCTTTCCACCAAGATTCACATAAATAGATATTACCATTGTAGCACCCCCATAAAATGATAGTGAAAGTTGAACTTTCCTAAATAAATAATCTTACATGAAGGTCTTATAAACAAAAATCCACCTTATGAGGGCCACTATATAAATGCACATACATTTAAGGGGCCCAACATCACTTAAATGCCAACACATAGATAGTACGTAGTGGGGGGGGGTTTCTCTTTTTCAAACCAAAGGGAAGGGGCGCCCCTTTCCAGGGTGCCATTTACAAGAATTGAAGCCCCTATACATGGGCACCATTTTTCTTGGGGGCCACTATCTCACTATAGATATTAATATATATATACCATAAAGACCAACACATGAATGGGGCAACTTTTGTCTAAAGAAATAGGAATGGGCACCCCTGTACAAGGGCGCCAATTCCATGATACAGTGGCCACCCAACTAATGGCCGCCCCTATACAAGGGTGCCATTTCCCCACAGTAACCCATAAGTTCTAGAAGGGGTTGAAATAAGAACAACCTGCGTTTGTTGGCAATGGACCCTTGAGGGAACATGCACAGCAAGATTTTTAGATCTGGTTTCCAATGGACCCTTACGAATTTTACCTATAATTATTCCCTCCACAGGTAGAAACTCCTGCCGTCACCCTGCTGCCTGCGGAATGGAATATCTCCCTCCTTGCCTTGGAAGACGTGAAGGAGCGTCTTCTTCCCATAGTCTAAGTCCTTCTGCGATCCTCTTGAAGCTGTAAAGAGACTTTCTTTATTATTCTGTACCTAGTAACCACGTCAAAGGGTAGGTTTTCTCAAGGTCTGGCCTAACCAGTAGCTTAAATAGGGTCAACAATCATGATTAGCAGTAGTTTAGTTCTATTTTTCTTATTATATAGTTCTTGACATACTGGTTTCCGCAATAGTATTCCATCTTGCATATTATATAGCCCCGATATACCTGTCTCTCACTTTAGTTAGTTTTATAATTAATAATCACTCACGCTTAGAAAATTATTATCTATGAAACTAAACCATAAAATTAATGCATGAGTAGGATACTGACATCCTGAAATTTTACTCTACGTGTCCATGTCCTTAATTCCTGATTCCGAGAAACTTTGAAAACATGAACAATAACTTGTATCTCAAACGTACCTGTCTGGTGCGAAGCATGAGCCCAACTGAAGGGCACCCCTGGCCAAGGCGCCATTTTCAATTGAAGACTCTCTGCAGAGTCTTCATTTAAATGAAGACCCTGCAGAGGGGCACCAATTACAAGGAATGAAGAAAGAATTGAAGACCCTCCGCAGAGTCTTCATTTAAATGAAGACACTGCAGAGGGGCACCAATTTCTTTTCTAGAAATTTATAAATACCACGTTTAGAAAATTCATATATATGAAACTAAAACCTAATAATTCTGCATGAGCATGGTTCTGAACTCCTGATAATTTTCTCTGTCTACCCATGACCTCGTTTCCTAATTTCGTGAACCTACGACTTTATGAATAGTGTTTTGTGTCTTGAACGCACCTTCCTGGTGCAAATGCACCCACAGAAATTGGCGCCCAAGCCAGGGGCGCCAATTCTTTAAATAGCGACCCTCGAGAGGGTCTTTATTTAAATGAAGACCCCCTAAGGGGGTGCCAATTCTTATAGGTATAAAAAAAAGGGAAAACATGAATGTGCGCCCCTTCCAGAGGGCGCCAATTCCTGAAAGACCACCCAACCCTTGGGCGTCAATTCCCTGAAAGAAGGGATACCCCCTAGGCGCCAATTCCTAAAAGAAGGCCTAACCCCTGGGTGCCAATTTCAGTCAACCTGAAAGACTGACCAACCCCTAGGTGCCAATTCCATTGCCTGTGGCAGCCTGTGAGCTACCAATTTCGCCCTGATTCATGACTAGCCTCGTGATTTGTACCGATATAAACCTAGTTCATTTCCTACATGATATGTCCTTGAACTCCATTCCAAATCTACCCTAAGTATATCCTACAATGGTCAACCCTTGAAATTCCATATTGGCTATAAATGAGAGTGGACGCCAAAAGAAATACATAAAATGCTATGCATATAGGGCCTGATCTGGTCCTGGGAGGAGCGCCCGAAAGTACTTGTGCCCATGAGAGTTGAATGATCACGGTGTTTAAGCATTGCACCGAAGTACTTGCTTGACTTGAGATATTCCACACTTACTCTCTCGTGACTTGCTTGACTTGACTTGTGTGGCCCGGAATGGGCATTACTTGACTTGCGTGGCCCGAAAAGGAGCAAAGTACTTGCTTGATTGAAATAGCAAATTCCAGAACACGTACTTGATATTACTTGCTTGAATATGAACTTTACTTGCTTGAACATGACTCGTACTTGCTTGGACATAAATTCTTGCTTGCTCAAAAAAATTTATCGACATCTATAAGTTCTTGATATCCTGCTTGTCAATTACTTGATATCTTTTCTATATAGTTCTTGACCTCTTACTCGTTCATCATGCATAGTTATACATGTATACCTGATTTTCTTACTTGATCATCATGCATCGTTATGCTTGCATTACACGTAACTTGTAATTACTTAAAGATTGCTCGAACTTGAGATATAATTCCCACTGAGCGATTCACTCATCCAGTTCATCCTAACATTTTTCAGGTAATTTGGATAGCGATCACCACCCGAATGGGACAGATACCGAGTGACGAGTGCTAGAATCCCTGATTGGTGTACCGCCAGTTAGTAGTGTCTTTCGTATTTTTAGGTTCTACATTGTATCTCCAGTTATTGTTAAGGGCTTGTATAATTTAATCAGGTCAGTTATGATGTAGTTAGTTGGAACTTGTCAAACTTGTAGCCTTATGAATAAATCTGGGACATTGTCATTTGGTTAAGCAGATAACTGTCATCTTGGACTATGAGTATTATATTCAAATTTAAGTCAGTGACTATGTTCAAATTTAAGTTAGTGGTAAATTATCGAGTATTATGCGCACTCTGTCTTTATGTGAATGACACGATCGATATAGACGCGTCGCACACCCGGGTATCTTCCGCGCTCGGGACGTGACAACCATGGATCCATGTGATATTTAGGTGTCTTCCAACCATCTCTCTCCTATAAAAGACAAAGTAGAACATGAGATCTACATGGATAATCTCAACTATGAAAGCTCACTTAAGGCTTGACTATTCTGATTTTGACATCAACTCATTCCTCCACAAACATGAATGATTATCAACTAAATGAAAATTAAATCAAGCACATATGGTATAATCATACACTCATTCAATATACCTTTAAACCATTACATGTTCAAAAGTCACCACCAATTCTAATTTCCACTAAGATATGCATGAGGATTCTGAACATATGACAAGCCATAAAAGTTCCGTATAGAAGGAGCATGAAGCACATTATGAACCTCAAAAGCCATGAAGAGAATACATGAAACACATTCAATGCTTAGCTTTTCTCAGCCAAAAGTCAAGAGCAAATGCAAGCATACACAATATACATAAAGTTTAGTTATCATAAAAAACATAAACATATGCAAGGCATACAACAATCTCCCTCCTTTTGATGATGATAAACTTTGTGACTTTATGATTGACATGACAATATGATTTATGATGACACAAGTCACACAAAGATCCTTCTCTTCATTTGACACAAATATAAATCTTTCTCCCCCTTTGACTTTATCAAAAGTGGGAGGAAGGCAATGAAGATCAAATTTCAACATGACAGATTCATGAATCAATAAAAGCTCATAACAAGATATTTCATGGAATGTCTTTTACACATCAAATGATTTTTTTTGATTTATAGATTTTTAGTTTTATTTCAAAATGCATGAAGCAAGATGCAAATAAATGATGACATATGAGATGCACACAATACAACTAAGCATATATGTATATATAAATGCAACATACCTTCCCCTTTTTATTTAACAAGATGGGATAGGTGTAGGAAGATTGCAGATGAGTCAATACAACCAACATGATCATGTGTAACACTAGAGGTTTGTGCAATCGAATAGGAAGATCAAGCATAAGTCAATGTAGACATTCAATTTTCAGAATACATATTAAATCAAATTACCAAGTTTATGAGTGAATAACATGAAAGTAGATTGTAGTAACATAGATATTCAGATTTTCAGATCAACACCATGAGAGATTATACAGACTACAATTCAATTTATGAGAATAGCGTATTAGAGGCTACGCTCTGCCACAATGAGATTTTTTGAAATTTTCAATTCAAAAATTTACACAATGACAATCAGAAATTTTCAAGAGTGATCATGTTCAAATATTCCTTTTTACGCGAGTAGACACATGGAGCTCATGCCAGACTCCCCAGTTACTCAGAATATTGACCATTTCACTTCATTTTGAGCAGAGATACTATAGTACAACACCTTTCTGAAATGAACCACATCACGTCTTAGGTGACATGTGCCAAATTTACTCAGTGAGACTAAACATTGCTCTGTCATTCATTTTTCATTTTCTTTCAACAAAAATTAGGCAGGCAGCTTTTTCCTCAATTGCCTCTTTAACAAACATGCAGCAAGTTTAATATCTCTAGAGTGTTGAAAGAAAATTCCTATATCCTTATGACTTACACTCATTTTCACATTTTGTGCATAAAGTGTGCAAATTTGATCTAGCATGTATACCAAAAATTTTCTTGAATACATGACAGTGTAGCTCCCTCTACATAGATGCACTTATTAAATATTTACTCCCCCTGAGTGTATGACATGAAACACACCAATGATGACTCAAATGCAACATTATTTAGCAAGAAATTATAAGGTCATAGAAATTCCAAATACGGGGTGTATAGCACATAATAAACATGTAGGCACACAATGGGAATATATGCAATATGCAATACAAAATGTAGAATGCATTATGAATGCAAAATTTTAAATTTTATTTGAACATTCCAAACGCATTTCAGAATTTAACATGGGTGTAAAATGTAAGTTTTTAGTTTTTCATATGAATGGTCTAAATGCACTTAACGCATGAGTTCTAACCTAACGTATGCAACCTATAACAATATGAGAATTGTAATGCAAGATGCAAAAGCAAGATGTAAGAGCTTGATTTTCAGAATATAATGACAGTCTGCACAAGAAAGCATTTTTCATCACATGAGCTTTATAAGCTAGGGTGCAGAAATAGATTTAAAAGATTCAATGCAACCCAATTATTTTCAAAAATTGTTCAAAAATAAATTTTCAATGACTTTTCATAAGAAAATGAATCCAATCAAACATATAGTTCAGATTGAAAGATATTCAATGGTCAATGATCTCATAAATATTCCTCAAGATTTTTAATTCTGTTCAACCAATTAGACAAATTCATCACATCAAGTTAGAGGAATAACAAGTCAGGTTTTTCAGAAGTGATACCTGTCATATGAACAATGTCACCAAGTGACATAAGCCATTGCAGAGATTTCAGTGATTCACCTTTTCAAGAATCATGTGCATAGAATCATGATCAATTCAGCTTTAGCAATTTGCATGAGATGCATTTCCACAGAGATGAGTTAGATTTCGTAATTCCAAATCATTCATTCAAAAATAAACTCCCCCTTTCTATGTGCATAAATTTCAAATTGACATTTTCTAAAAATCATGCATCCTATGACTTGAATGAACAATTGACTCATGGCACCAGGCGGAGGCACATTCTCACCCATGGTGATAGATTTCAGACAGGAATAACCTGCCCTTCCTCAAATCACCATTTAATATACCATGTAGTCATACAACAATGAATAGATAAATGCAATGTAAGCTCATAAGAAAAATCGATTTTTCATGATTTTCATGAATAGAAATTCAATTAAATAAATTTCAGATTTTCAAAGATAATTCAAAATTTTATTTTCAAAACCTATGCCTTGAGCAGCTATTATTTTCCAAGCCTTCCACTTGGCCTCAAGACATTCATGGAACAAAGTTCTCATTTGACATTTTTGGGTACCCAAACCTTCTTGGGTCCTGGATGATTAGTTGCACCTCGAGTGGGTGCTCTCCATAATTTTTGGACATGCATATCATCAAGATCCATTAAAGCACAGTCATGCATAGTATGCCCAAATTCACCACAGTAATGACAACTAACAAAAGAGTATGTATTCTTCTTAATAGGATAAGTATGAAATTTCTGTGGTTTAACAAAGGTGTTTTTATTTTCAGCATGGAAGATTTTCTTCTTCTTGACATGATGGTTGTCATTTTTCTTTTGAAAGTAAGTTTTCATCAAATGATCATATTTCCCACAATAGTAACAATGTAATGGGGCAACTCTACCATATGGTCTATTTGCATAAACATGAAAATTTTCAAACTCATTTCTTCTCTTTGAAGACTTCATTGAGTTTTTGAAATCATTTTTTCTATTGCATGCTTTCAAGTTATCATTCCTCAACACATAACAATCACTCATAACATGACCATGCTTGCCACAGTAAAAATAATCAAACTTTGAAGTTTTTCGGATATGAGCATGCTTCATGTGACTTTTGCAAGCATCAAATCTATCAGTGCTAGGTTGAGATTGAACTTTAGAATTTTGTTTCTCAACAAAAGAAAAAGTTGAAGAATTTGATGAACATGATGCATGTACAAAAGATGTTTGTGTTTTCAGACCAAATGTTTTCTTTTTGGTGGGTTCATACCCAAGACTTTCCCATTGAAAATTCACCTTGGTCCGCAAGATTTTCTCCAAATTATCTTTCCCTTTGACAAATGTAGACAGTGAAGCATTCAATTCTACAATTTTAGATTCAAGAGATGTAATGTGTAATTCATAGCTAGTTATTTCTTGTTCACTACAAATAACACTTTCATTTAACACTCTATTTACAGTTTTATAACTTTCAAGCTCTTGTTTTAGCACATGCAATTTTTCACATTCATCAACAGCCAAACTTTCCCCTTTTTCAAAAATAAGCAATTTCTCAGATATGGTTGTATTTAGATGTTTCAATTTCTCATTCTCTTCTCTCATACATAAAATGGTTTCTTCATGCTTTTTGATATCAATCAATAGGGACTCATTTTCAGTTTTGAGTTCTAAGCATTTATCACATGAAGAAATTTCATGAAAGGATTTTTCAAGATTTTTCTAACTACCTTCAAGTAACGAGATCTGAATCAACATTGCACTATTTTCCTTTTTTAGTTCTTCAATTTCAGAACACTTATCACAAGAATCATTATCCCCAACATATGTATAATAACCCTAGGGGCAAATGGGTAAAAGTAGAGTACAAATGGATTGGGTTTAGATGAGTTTCAGATTCACGTATTTGGGGTTCGCCGGCTTCAGTCAACCTAAACATTGGGTCGGTCGACCAAAATTTTACAGACACATTTGCAGCAGTTGCTGGATATTTCGGTCTATCGAAATGTGAGGGTCAGTCGACCGAAGTTCAGAATATGCAGAATTTTAAGCTTTAGGCCATTAAGTAGATTACATGAGGTGTATACTTGAAAGCCCATTTTGACAAGTTAAATCCACATGATGTGTGCTCATGAAAAACACATGATCAAGGTGCATGAAAGTATTTTGAACATTCAATAATCACAACATAGGATTAAGATCATAAAGCATGAATATGAAAAGGTGTGAGCAACTTGTAACCATGAAGAAAGTGTAGAAGGCACATACATTAAAATTAATGTTCAAGGTGCATAAAAACTCTTTTGAAAACATGTTTATCCACACCAAGAAATCAAGTTCATATAGCAATGCAATTGTCCAATATGAGTGTATCATGTAACCAAGTTCCATTCAACTCATTTTTCCCAATGTTTGGATGAGGGGTTCAAACCTTATATCTAGCATAAAAACCCTATGAAGAATATACATGAAGGTACCAAATGAGTATATGCTACATGGACAACACAAGGGACTAGGAAGAGGTTAAATGTTTAAACACAAAGATCTAGTGTTCCTTGGAGTTTAATCATTATAAAATCACATATCAACCTCTTTCCACCAAGATTCACATAAATAGATATTACGCTGCATCCATGTTATATTTAGGTGTCTTCCAACCATCTCTCTCCTATAAAAGACAAAGTAGAACATGAGATCTACATGGATATCAAAATCTCAACTATGAAAACTCACTTAAGGCTTGACTATTCTGATTTTGACATTAACTCATTCTTCCACAAACATGAATGATTATCAACTAAATGGAAGTTAAATCAAGCACATATGGTATAATCATCCACGCATTCAATATACCTTTAAACCATTACATGATCAGAAGCCATCAGTAATCTCAATTTTCACTAAGATATGCATGAGGATTCTGAACATATGACAAGCCACAAAAGTTACATATGGAAGGAGCATGAAGCACATTATGAACCTCAAAAGCCATGAAGAGAATACATGAAACATATTCAAAGCTTAGCTTTTCTCAACCAAGAGTCAAGAGCAAATGCAAGCATATACAATATACATAAAGTTTAGTTATCATAAAAAACATAAACATATACAAGGCACGCAACAATATCCCCCTTTTTGATGATGATAAACTTTGTGACTTTATGATTGACATGACAATATGATTTATGATGACACAAGTCACACAAAGATCCTTCTCTTCATTTGACACAAACATAAATCTTTCTCCCCCTTTGACATTATCAAAAAGTGGGAGGAAGGCAATGAAGTTCAAATTTCAGCATGACAGATTCATGAATCAATAAAAGCTCATAATAAGATGTTTCATGGAATGTCTTTTACACATCAAATGATTTTCTTTGATTTTCAGATTTTTAGTTTTATTTTGAAATGCATGAAACAAGATGCAAACAAATGATGACATATGAGATACACACAATGCCACCAAGCATATATGTATATATACATGTAATATATCTCCCCCTTTTTATAAAATAAGATGGGATAGGTGTAGGAAGATTGCGGATGAGTCAATACAACCAACATGATCATGTGTAACACTAGAGGTTTGCGCAATTGAATAGGAAGATCAAGCACACGTCAATGCAGATATTCAATTTTCAGAATACATATTAAATCAAATTACCAAGTGTTTGAGTGAATAACATGAAAGTAGATTGTAGTAATATGGATATTCAGATTTTTAGATCAACACCATGAGAGATTATAGAGACTGCACTTTAATTTATGAGAATAACATTTTGGAGGCTACGCTCTGCCATAATGAGATTTTCAAAATTTTTCAATTCAAAAATTTTCACAATGGCAATCAGATTTTTTCCAGAGTAATCAAGTTCAAACATTCCTTTTTACGCGAGTAGACACATGGAGCTCATGTCAGACTCCCCGGTTACTCTGAATATTGACCATTTCACTTTATTTTGAGCAGAGATACTATAGTACAACACCTTTCTGAAATGAACCACATCACGTCTCAAGTGACATGTGCCCAATTTACTCAGTGAGACTAAACATTGCTCTATCATTCATTTTTCATTTTCTTTCAACAAAAATTAGGCATGCAGCTTTTTCCTCAATTGCCTCTTTAACAAACATGCAGCAAGTTTAATATCTCTAGAGTGTTGAAAGAAAATTCCTATATCCTTATGACTTACACTCATTTTCACATTTTGTGCATAAAGTGTGCAAATTTGATCTAGCATGTATACCAAAAATTTTCTTGAATACATGACAGTGTAGCTCCCCCTACATATATGCACTTATTAAATATTTACTCCCCCTGAGTGTATGACATGAAACACACCAATGATGACTCAAATGCAACATTATTTAGCAAGAAATTATAAGGTCATAGAAATTCCAAATACGGGGTGTATAGCATATAATAAACATGCAGGCACACAATGGAAATATATGCAATATGCAATGCAAAATGTAGAATGCATTATGAATGCAAAATTTCATATTTTATTTGAACATTCTAAACGCATTTCAGAATTTAACATGGGTGCAAAATACAAGTTTTCAATTTTTCATATGAATGATCTAAATGCACCTAACGCATGAGTTGTAACATAACGTATGCAACCTATAACAATATGAGAATTGTAATGCAAGATGCAAAAGTAAGATGCAAGAGCTTGATTTTCAGAATATCATGACAGATTGCACAAGAAAGTATTTTTCATCACATGAGCTTTATAAGCTAGGGTGCAGAAATAGATTTGAAACATTCAATGCAACCCATTTGTTTTCAAAAATTGTTCAAAAGTAAATTTTCAATGACTTTTCAGAAGAAAACGAATCCAATCAAACATATAGTTCAGATTGAAAGATATTCAATGGTCAATGATCTCATAAACACTCCTCAAGATTTTCAATTCTATTCAACCAATTAGACAAATTCATCACATCAAGCTAGAGGAATAACAAGTCAGGTTTTTCAAAAGTGATACCTGTCATATGAACAATGTCACCAAGTGACATAAGCCATTGTAGAGATTTCAGGGATTCATCATTTCAAGAATAATGTGCATAGAATCATGATCAATTCAGGTATAGCAATTTACATGAGATGCATTTCCACAGAGATGAGTTAGATTTCGCAATTCCAAATCATTTATTCAAAAATAAACTCTCCCTTTCTATGTGCATAAATTTCACAATTGACAGTTCTGAAAATCATGCATCATATGACTTGAATGAACAATTGACTCATGGTACCAAGCTGAGGCACATTCTCACACATGGTGATAGATTTCGGATAGGAATAACTTCCCCTTTCTTAAATCACAATTTGATATACCATATAGTCATGCAACAATGAATAGATAGATGCAATGCAAGCTCATGAGAAAAGCTAATTTTTCATGATTTTCATGAATAGAAATTCAGTTAAAACGAATTTCAGATTTTCAAAGATAATTCAAAATTTTATTTTTAAAATCTGTGCCTTGACCATTATTTTCCAAGCTTTCCACTTGGCCTCAAGACGTTCCTGGAACAAAGTTCTCATTTGACAGTTTTGGGTACCCAAACCTTCTTGGGTCCCGGATGATTTGTTGCTCCTCTAGTGGGTGCTCTCCATAATTTTTGGGCATGCATATCATCAAGATCCATTAAAGCACAGTCATGCATAGTATGCCGAAATTCACCACAGTAATGATAACTAACAAAATACTTTACATTCTTCTTAATAGGATAAGCATGAAATTTCTGTGGTTTAACAAATGTGTTTTTTTTTCAACATGGAAGATTTTCTTCTTCTTGACATGATGGTTGTCATTTTCCTTTTGAACGTAAGTTTTCATCAAATGACCATATTTTCTACAATAGTAACAATGCAATGGGGCAACTCTACCATATGGTCTTTTTGCATAAACATGAAAATTTTCAAACTCATTTTCTTCTTTTTGAAGACTTCATTGAGTTTTTGAAATCATTTTTTCTATTGCATGCTTTCAAGTTATCATTCCTCAACACATAATAATCACTCATAACATGACCATGCTTGCCACAGTAAAAACAATCAAACTTTGAAGTTTTCTGGATATGAGCATGCTTTATGTGACTTTTGCAAGCATCAAATCTATCGGTGCTAGGTTGAGATTGAACTTTAGAATTTTGTTTCTCAACAAAAGAAGTATTTGATGAACATGATGCATGTACAAAAGATGTTTGTGTTTTCAAACCAAATGTTTTCTTTTTCGTGGGTTCATAGCTAAGTCCTTCCCGTTAAAAATTCACCTTAGTTCCCAAGATTTTCTCCAAATTATCTTTCCCTTTGACAATGTAGACAGTGAAGCATTCAATTATACAATTTCAGATTCAAGAGATGCAATGTGAAATTCATAGCTAGCTATTTCTTTTTCACTACAAATAACACTTTCATTTATCACTCTATTTACAATTTTATAACTTTCAAGCTCTTGTTGTAGCACATGCAATTTTTCACATTCATCAACAGCCAAACTATTTCCTTTTTCAAAAACAAGCAGTTTCTAAGACATGGTTGTATTTAGATGTTTTGATTTCTCATTCTCTTCTCTCATACATAAAATATTTTCTTCATGCTTTTTGATATCAATCAATAGGGACTCATTTTCAATTTTGAGTTCTAAGCATTTATCACATGAAGAAATTTCATGAAAGGATTTTTCAAGATTTTTTAAACTACCTTCAAGTAATGAGATCTGAATCAATATTGCACTATTTCCCTTTTTCAGTTCTTCAATTTTAGAACACTTATCACAAGAATCATTATCATGGAAGACATGTTCATGTTTCTTTTTAAGCTTTTTATTTTCAGATTTAACCTTCTTATATTTTTCAAGCAATTCATCATACAAATTCATAAACTCTTCAAAAGAGATTTCCTCACCTTCTGAGTCTAGCTCGGAGCTTTCTCTGCTTGTTGTATCGTGCTTGTCGACCATCAAGCACTCACTGTCATTCTTTGAGCTTTTCTTTTCCTTTTGAGCTTCGATTAATCCATCCCAGATTTCTTTTGCAGACCTGCAGTTTGAAACAAATGAAAATTTGTTAGTGCTTACTGTAGCCTTAAGAACTTTCAAAACAAAGCTATTTTCAATGTTCTTTTTCTTATGCTCATCGGTCCATTCTAATTTATTTCCAGGTAGAATGTGAGGACCATGGGTGATTAACCTCATAAACTTCGAATCAAAACTAGTCATGTAATCACAGAATTTTTCAACCCATGATTTATAATCACAACTATCAACAACAAGAAGTGACTTCATGTTAGCCATCGCCAAAGATCTTTACACTTCAACGGTGAGGTTGAATAAAAAATCAGAGACCCGCTCTGATACCAATTGTTGGTCCTCGGGGTAGGCGAGTGGACAAGAAGGGGGGTTGAATTGTCCCCCACACTAGATGGCAAATTAAAGCACTACACATCAGAATTAACAATATTAATGGGATTGAAGAAATTAACTAAACAAGTTAACTAAATTCTCTTAATCTCTCCATTCTAACACGATCACACAAACAGATATAAGAAGCAAACCACACACTCACACAGTGCAAAGGACATTTTTAAGGTGGTTCAGGACCACGACGGGCTCCTGAGGTCCACCCCTTACCAAATCGGTAAGGCTTCACTCGAGGATAAAACTCCAACACGGAGACGACGCTCCAACACACATGCAGGACCACGCCTGCACACACATACACACGATCCAACGACCGGATCACAACACACACACACATGTTGCAATAAGAGTAGCACAATAAGCACAACTATACACAGACAGTCCACACATACGAATATCTAGTTTAGAAAATAAACATAAATATCTAAAATATGCTCAACCCAAAATACAAGCCATGAAACACATCACAAAGAACAGATAGAAGATATAGAAATTATCCCCCTTTGTTTCCCAAGGCTGGATGATGATGTTCTTTGAAGTGCAAGTCGGAGGGAGACCGGATCAACACAATATCAGCATCTTCTCGATCGTCTCTTCATTCCGCTCCTCCTTTTTGTAGCACCCCGCATATAAAAAAAAATTTAAATTAGCGACCGAGTATCAGACGCTATTTATAAAAATTCTTTTTTTATAAAATTTATGGAAAATAAAAATAGACGTCTTTTCAAAAAGTCACAAATTGTAAAAAATATATATTAAATTAATAAATATTGACCTTCCAAAAGACTCTAATTACTGGCGTAATAATTGCTAAATTCGATGAAAACAGGAATACATGTCCACTTGAGAGGATGCCAATTCAAAAATAAACATAAAAAATAATAAAAAATATGCGACCGTGCAAACAGATGCCATTTATTTAAACTTACTAAAAATAATCGACTGTCATGTTTATCTCTCGACGGATAAACCTCAACCCATGCAGTGGCCCTTGGGTTTTAAGGAGATTAACATGGCAGGCGGCCACAAATCAGGAAGGAAGATGTGTAAATGGAAAACTTGATATTTAGTAGGATTCGTACGTAGGGAAAACTCGGTTCCGTTAGGACTCTAAACCCAGAACCCTATTAATTAACCTCTCCACCGTCGAGTATAGCTAGGCTACTGCCTCTATGTGAAGGGAAGCCTTGCCGCTGTGCCTCACCGTCCCTCTGCCGTCGTCGCCTTACTGCTTTCTCCAACCAGGTTGACCCCGTAAAGAAGTTTCACATATCACGGTCATCTTCTCCCTGCTGCGTGAAGGTTCTGCAGTGGCATCTTCTTCTTCTCCTACGTCTGCTACCTGCTGCTGCTGACCTTTTTCTGCTACAATGTTGTCTTGCTTGCATCATCTCCAATCTTTACTCTTCGTTAATCATCATTAAAAGGTAGGTGTTCTCAAGATACGAAGCCCCAACATGCTAAATAACCCTGGTAGATCATGCATATAGTTTAGTTCGAGCTTTCTGTATAGCTTTAACTTATTTTTCTTAAATAGCGATGATGATCCAGTCGCAAATTCTAATTTGCGCCTCAATCCCTGATGCCAATTCCTATAAAATTAAATAATCACGCATTCTTCAAAATTTAATAACTGTGAGACTAGTTATCTAATAATTTATTAATGAATGTTTCCATGATCATCATAATTTTCTCTACCTGTCCATGTAAATTGTTCCTTGAAAATTTCTGTAAACATCAAAACAACACTATTCATTATTATTGTTCATGTAAGATACTGTTCATTTGAACCATGTGCCTATAAATGTACCCGTGCGATGTGTGTTAATGTTTACACCAATAGAATCTGCGACTGCTGCCGCTGTTGTTATTTCAGAATGGGCGACTGCGTGAATAGTCACATATTTTATTTAAAATCATGGCTTTTATATAATTTATATAAGAAAAATTATGAAACTGCGGCATAGTATCAGACGTTATTTCATTTAGAAATTTTTGTAAATCAGGAATTTATAAGGAAATAGCGCCTCTATAAAGAGATGCAAATTCCTGAAAATTATTTTGAAAATAAAGGAAATAAGTAATCAGCGGCCTAATACTTGGATGCGAATTCTTTAAAAGTTTATTTTTAATATAACTAATTCAGTAATTAGCGACCATATACTGGATGCTATTTTTCTGAATAGCACCACTGTACCTGACACGATTTCCTCTATTTTTCTCGAGTTTTGATCCGTACCGTGGATCATATCGGCACTACGTCTCAGTCCGTAGACGCAGTCTCACGTTTCACGTTGGTTTCACGATTATACCCCTCAACTCTCGGTGACATACAAGCCCTCCGCGGGACATTCCGTTCCTTCGGACTGGTAAGTTAGTCATTGGGATCTCCGTAAGTCTCCTTGTAGCCTTGGATTCCCTCAAGGCCGACTGAGCTGGTTGTACATTAAACACCTTGTACCGTATTATTGCCATATCACTCTGGAGAAACGTGATAACCCGACCCTTTCATGGTGCTAGTCTTGGCCCATGAGAGAATTCTCTTAGTCGATGGAATGAGTGATCATTCCACTAGGCGATATATTGAATTGGGTATCATATTGCTAGGTACCAATTCTTCAGCTTGCTTCATGTCCATTGAATTAGTGACTATGTTGTTAGTCATCTATTCAAGATATCATGACAACCTATCTAGGTGTCAAATCGACCCAGTTTATCGATATGTCATGGATTTCTATGCTTTTTGCATGGATTTTATCACATTTTGTCCTTACTCAAGGGCCTTGCCCTTAAATTCCATTAAATTCTACTTTATCATCCTATTAAAATCTTGATCTTTGGAACTCCTTATTGGCTATGAACTATCGTGGATGTCTAGATCTATCTTTAATGCTGTGCATATAGGGCCCGATCTGGTCCTGGAAGGAGCACCCTAAAGTACTTGTGCCCATGGGAGTTATAATAATCACGGTGTCTGGCATTGCGCCGAAGTACTTGACTAGTTTGATCCTTAACATTTCACACACTCTCTCTCTCTCTCTCTTTCATGACATTACTTGATAGTGCTTGCGTGAGTGACTTGACTTGCGTGACTCGACTAGCGTGGCCCGGAATGGACAAGTAGTTGTGTGAAATAGCCAATAATCTATAATTTTCTCCTTAATATCTCTTGTTTCAGACTCGCTTGGAAGTTTTTACATAGCGTTGTTAATCTCTTGCTAGTTTTGTTTCACTTGCTCTGCTATTTCTACATGCATGGCCTTACCTGCATTTACATGTAAAAATGTAATTACTTAAACCAATTGCTTGTTCTTGAGATATAATTCCTACTGAACGTTTGCTCATCAAGTTCTTTCCCCCCACTTTTTCACGTAATGCGGACTCTGACTCGGAATCGGATGGGCAAGATCAAGAGTGATGAGCATAGAGCCTTCGAGCTTCATACCACCATTCCTGTATCGAGTCGAGTCGTGTCTAGTCCTTTTCTTTTGAAGTCTTGTCATTTGATTTCCATTGTTATTTGAAGGCAATGTAAACATTTAAGGCTTTTTGGCTTTGTTGGTGGTAGTTGTTGGATTATTTTGAGGATTATATAACATTTTTAGTCAATGGTTAGTCGATGGTCAGTTGGTAATTTGGTTATTCTATTATACTTATCTATTAGCGCACTCTGTTATTGTGTCAAAATTATACTTGCTCTGATTGATATGATCGATATAAACTCGTCGCGTTCTCGCGTTCCTTCCGCGCTCGGGGCATGACAGTTTTTGTGGTATAAAAACCTAAGATTTCAAATTCCTAGGAAACCCAAGTCCAAGGATAGGTCTTTTCCTTAAACATGGTGAGATTGGGTAGAGCCATGGGATTAAGTCTTTATAGGACGTCCAACCCTATTAATTAAAAGGCGGGTACTAATTAAGATTAACCTCTTGTAGGATTATGGCTGTAGAACGTACGAAATGGCGTGAGATGTAGCGTACCGTGCGGGGTTTGACCCATGCACTACAACAAGTAGCTCAGGGTTGAGCAAACCGTGGAGCCGGCGACCGCCATAGAAGCTTCAGGAACCTAAATGCCCCTAGTTTTGCGGGTTCATCCAATCCCGACGATGTAGAGCTAGAATTGGTTAAAGGAAATTGTGAGAACCTTCCGCGTCATGCAATGCGCAGATAATGAGAAAGTCTTATTGTCCACGTTCCAACTGGAACGGGACGTTCGCGCTTGGTGGGAGTCCGTTGAGGCCACGTTGCCAGACAACTATATCACAACTGGTTTCAAGGGACACTTCAATAGCAAGTACTTCTCGGACCACGTCCAAGAGAAAAAGGCCGCGGAATTTGCTGCCTTGAAACAACGATCCTTGTCGGTGGCCGATTATGAGGCTCAGTTTTCTAGACTATCTCATTATGCTCCTCATCTAGTAAGCATGGAGAAGATGAAGGCAAGAAGATTTCTAAATGGGCTGCGCCCTCAATTCATCACTCAGCTCGCTCCCATGGATATACAAGTTTACTCGGAGATGGTACGCCGTGCCCAATTGTTGGAAGACGCCACAGAGCTGTCTGATAAGATCCGTGGGAAGGATAAAAAGGAGAACGTCACAAACTCCAATACTTTAAACCTTCTTTCAACAAGAAGTGGCCTAATAATGGAGGCGAGTCCTCCAAAGAGAAGGAACCCAAGAAGAACAACAAACCTTTCTCCATCACTGTGCCACCAAAAGAAAATTACAAATATTGTGACAAGCCTGGCCATAAGGCTGAAGAATGCTGGAGAAGGCTTGGAGCATGCCTTCACTGTGGGAGCCAGTAACATAGGATTCCTGATTGTCCACTGTTGAACGAGCAGAACGAACAAGCGACAAAGGAAGAGAAGCGTCTGGCAAAGAAGCAATGGCATCTACAAGCTCTCCAGGAAACGGAACCAACCGAGGGTGGGTTGGTGGAAGGTATTTTGTCTGTCTGCTCTAAATCTGCTCAAGTACTGTTTGATACTGGTGCCACACACTCATTTGTTTCCAAGAAATTTGCTTCTACTTTCTCTAAAGAACCCGAGTGGTTGGAAATGGTTATATCTACTCCTCTTGGAAATGAGTCCGAGCTTACCCATCAATGTATAAACTGCAAGATTATAGTTAAAGGCCACAACTTACCTACAGATTTAATATGCTTAGACATGAAGGAGTACGATGTAATTTTAGGAGTCGATTGGCTATCAAACCATCGGGCTAATGTAGATTGCCGGAATAGCAAGATAACTTTTGTGGATTATCCGGAGCTGATTTATATTAGTCCCCGGAATAAATCACCAGTTATTTCGGCTCTTCGAGCCAGCAAACTTATCCACAAGGGATGCATAACATTCCTAGCTTTTGTGAGTGCCACAGAAGCTAAGGTGGCAAGGTTGGATGATATTCGAGTAGCTCGGGAATTTCCCGACGTCTTTCTAGAAGACTTGCCTGGTTTACCCCCGGAGAGAGATGTGTCTTTTACTATAGACCTTGTACATGGTGCTGAACCTGTCTCCAAAGCACCTTATAGAATGTCCCCCGCTGAACTCAAGGAGCTGAAGGAACAACTCATGGAGTTATTGAAGAAATGATTTATTAGGCCAAGCACCTCCCCGTTGGGAGCACCTGTGTTATTTGTCAAGAAGAAGGACGGATCGATGAGGCTATGCATTGATTATTGGCAGCTGAATCACCACACAATCCAGAATAAGTACCCGCTGCCGAGGATTGATGAACTCTTCGATCAAATTTTGGGAGCAAGGTATTTCTCAAAGATTGATCTTCGGTCGGGATATCATCAACTGAGAATCAAAGAAGATGATATTCACAAGACTACATTTTGAAGCAGGTATGGGCATTATGAATTTACTGTTATACCATTTGGACTAACAAATGCCCCTGCAGATTTCATGCAGCTAATAAATAGTATTTGTAGACCACACCTAGACAAATTTATCGTAGTATTCATTGATGCTATCTTGGTATATTCAAAATCTGAAGAAGAGCATGAAGAGCACTTGAGAATAGCATTACAAATATTGAGGGATAATAAATTATATGTCAAGTTCAGCAAGTGCGAGTTCTGGCTAGAAGAAGTGTCATTCATAGGCCATATAGTCTCAAAGGACAGAATCTCTGTGGACCCTGCAAAGGTCAAAGCTGTGAAGAACTGGGAACGACCAACGAATACAACAGAGGTTAAAAGTTTTCTGGGTCTTGCTGGTTATTACCGGCATTTCATAAAGGATTTCTTGAAGATTGCCGTGCCACTCACCAGGCTAACCCGCAAGGAAGTGCCATATGAGTGGAATGAGGAATGTGAACAAAGTTTCCATGCATTGAAGGACCATTTGACCACTGCTCCAGTCTTGGCCCTGCCTATTGAAGGAGAGAAGTACGAGGTATATACTGATGCTTCGGGTATTGGCCTCGGCTGTGTCTTAATGCAACAAGGAAGAGTTATTGCATACTCTTCTAGGCAATTGAAGAAGCATGAAGAAAACTACCCGATGCATGACTTGGAGTTGGCCGCGGTAGTATTTGCACCAAAGATCTGGATGCACTATCTCTACGGAGAGCAATTCACGGTGTACTCTGATCATAAGAGCCTCAAGTATTTATTCTCTTAGAAGGAACTTAATATGAGGTAAAGACGTTGGCTTAAATATTTAAAGGATTTCGACTTCACTATTCAGTATCACCCTGGTAAAGGGAATTCTGTAGCTGATGCCCTGAGTCGGAAACCAAGAGCTATTTTAGCTAGTTGCATGGTACAAGAGTGGAAGTTATTAGAAAAGTTCTCTGAATTAAATATAAGCACGGACCAGAAGAACAAGTTTATTACTCTATCTCATGTGAGTGTGCATTCGGACTTACTGTCTGAAATCATGAAGCTGTAAGATGAGGATCCTACACTGGTAGAAATTAGGGACAAGCTAGATCAAAGATCCGAGTTCAAGCTGGCAGCTGATGGTAGGTTATTATTTCATGAAAGGACATATGTTCCGGACTGTCCTAAGTTAAAGAAGAAGATTCTAGAGGAAGCTCACCGCTCTAGGTACACTATTCACCCTAGAGCAACCAAGATGTATAAGGATCTGAAAAGAACCTTCTGGTGGCCGAAGATGAAGAGGGAGGTGGCAGACTTTGTATCTCATTGTCTCACGTGCCAGCAGATAAAGGCAAGACATCAAAGACCCGCCGGGAAATTACACCCACTAGATATTCCCAAGTGGAAGTGGGAAGATATTGGTATGGATTTCATCATGAGTTTGCCTAAATCAAGGGGCAGACATGATGGTATCTGGGTGATCATTGACCGTTTGACCAAATCGGTGTATTTCTTGCCAATCAAAAGTCGTTGGTCGGTTGATGTCCTAGCCGCATTATATATCAAGAAGATCGTAAGGTTGCATGGAGTTCTAGTGTCGATTGTATCTGACCGCGACCCTCGCTTCACTTCGCATTTCTGGAAGGGTCTACAACACTCTTTGGGGACAAAGCTCAACTTCAGCACTGCTTTCCATCCCCAGACTGATGTTCAGACCGAGAGGACAAACCAAATAGTGGAAGACATGTTGAGAGCATGTGCCATGAACTTTGGTGGGAGTTGGCATGATCACCTACCCCTGGCCGAGTTTGCATATAACAACAGCTACCAGGCCAGTATACATATGGCTCTATTTGAAGCACTTTATGACAGAAGTTGCCGATCCCCAATATGTTGGGATGAAGTTGGTGAGAGACAACTGTTAGGCCGAGATATGATAAGGAATACAATAGAGAAAGTTAAACTCATCAGAGAGAGACTAAAAGTAGTGCAATCTAGGCAAAAATCTTACGCAGATAATAGAAGAAGGGAGCTAGAGTTCCAAGTTGGAGACCATGTTTATCTCAAGGTATCTCCTGGTCGAGGTATAAGAAGGTTCGGTGTTAAGGGCAAGCTTACACCAAGATTTATAGGTCCATTCGAGATACTGGAAAGAGTAGGCGAGATAGCATATCAACTTGCATTACCTACCCAACCGTCAGAAGTGCACAATGTGTTCCATGTCTCCATGTTAAAGAAGTACGTGCACGACCCCTTCCATGTCATCGAGCATGACAATCTGATAATACAAAAGGACCTCACTTATGAACAGAAGCCAGTAAAGATTCTCAACCAAGAAGTCCGAGTACTGAGGAACAAAACTATTCTTATGGTGAAAGTGCAATGGAACAAACACTCGGAACAAGAGGCCACGTGGGAGACCGAGGAGTCTATGCGAAGGAGATATCCTGAACTATTCTAAATTGTAAGTGATCCTGTACCTTCTATGTCCCTATATGTACAATTAAATTTGGGGACCAAATTCTTTTAAGGGGGGGGGGGGGGGGAGGATGTAGCACCACGCATATATATATAAATATATAAATATATAAATATATAAATATATAAATTAAATTAAATTAGCGACCGAGTATCAGACGCTATTTATAAAATTTTCTTTTTTTAAAATTTATGAAAAATAAAAATAGACGTCTTTTCAGAAAGTCACGAATTATAAAAAATATATATTAAATTAATAAATAGCGACCTTCCAAAAGATGCCAATTACTGGTGTAATAATTGTTAAATTCGATAAAAATAGGAATCCGCGTCCACTTGAAAGGACGCCAATTCAAAAATAATAATAAAAAATAATAAAAATAATAAAAAATATACGACCGTGCAAATAGATGCCATTTCTTTAAACTTACTAAAAACAATCGACTGCCGTGTTTATCTCTCGACGGATAAACCTCAACCCATGTGGTGACCCTTAAGGTTTAAGGAGATTAACATGGCAGGCGGCCACAAATCGGGAGGGAAGATGTGTAAAAGGAAAACTTGATATTTAGTAGGATTCGTACGTAGGGAAAACTCGGTTCTGTTAGGACTCTAAACCCAGAACCCTATAAATTAACCTCTCCACCGTCAAGTATAGGCTACTACCTTTACGTGAAGGGAAGCCTTGTTGCTGTGCCTCGCCGTCCCTCTGCCGTCATCGTCTTGCTACTTTCTCCAACCCGGTTGACCCCGCGAAGGAGTTTCACGTATCACGGTCATCTTCTTCCTGCTGCGTGAAGGTTCTGTAGTGGCATCTTCTTCTTCTCCTACGTCTGCTACCTGCTGATGCTAACCTTTTTCTACTGCAACGTTGTCTTCCTTGCATCATCTCCGATCTTTATTCTTCGTTAATCGTCATCAAAAGGTAGGTGTTCTCAAGATTCGAAGCCCCAACATGCTAAATAACCCTGGTAGATCATGCATATAGTTTAGTTCAAGCTTTCTGTACAGCTTTTACTGATTTTTCTTAAATAGTGACGATGATCCAATCGCAAATTCTAATTTGCGCCTCAATCCCTGACGCCAATTCCTGTAAAATTAAATAATCACGCATGCTTTAAAATTTAATAACTGTGAGACTAGTTATCTAATAATTTATTAATGCATGTTTCCATGATCCTCATAATTTTCTCTACCTGTCCATGTAAATTGTTCCTTGAAAATTTCTTTAAACATCAAAACGACACCATTCATGATTACTGATCATGTAAGATACTGTTCATTTGAACCATGTGCCTATAAACGCACATGTGTGATGCATGTTAATGTTTACACCAATAGAATCTGCGACTGCTGCCGTTGTCGTTATTTCAGAATGGGTGACTGCGTGAACAGTCACGTATTTTGTTTAAAATCATGGCTTTTATATAATTTCTATAAGAAAAATTATGAAACTGCGGCATAGTATCAGACATTATTTCATTTAGAAAGTTTTTGTAAATCTGGAATTTATAAGGAAATAGCGCCTCTATAAAGAGATGTAAATTCCTAGAAATTATTTTGAAAATAAAGGAAATAAGTAATCAGCGACCTAATACTTGGACGTGAATTCTTTAAAAGTTTATTTTTAATATAACTAATTCAGTAATTAGTGACCATATACTGGACGCTATTTTTCTAAATAGAGCCACTGTACCTGACGCGATTTCTTCTTTTTTTCTCGAGTTTTGATCCGCACCGTGGATCATATCGGCACTACGTCTCAGTCCGTAGACGGAGTCTCACGTTGGTTTCACGACTATACCCCTCAACTCTCGGTGACATACAAGCCCTCCGCGGGACATTCCGTTCCTTCGGACTAGTGAGTTAGTCATTGGGACCTCCGTACGTCTCCTCGTAGCCTTGGATTTCCTCAAGGCCGACTGAGCTGGTTGTACCTTATTGCGCGGGTTTTTATGCCGATTATCGGGGTGAGTGAAGGGATACAGCGGTGAAGGAAAATACGGGAGTTTGATGTATCTCGGGTATCCTCCTTATGGGTGCATGCCTCTCACGGCGGTACCGGACACTCTCCTTTTTACGGAAAGTCGGAAAGGGTCGAATGGCACGGAAGTGTTGGGATAAAGGTTAACCGAACAAGATGCGGGCGTGCCAGTCGATCTCCCGAAAATCACTCATGGAACCAAGGTTTGACCGGGGAAGTGCCACCAGGGCGCGGCACGTGGGCTCAGGCGATCGAGTGACACGTGGAGAGAAGGGCTTCCATGGGTGCGAGTGCGAAGGCAATTGCGGTAATCGTGTACATGACGTATTTCCCCGCCGACCGCAAGCAACCAGTGTTTATTTACATCGGATTGAATCCGAATACCTTCGTTCTATGCTGAAGAAAAGTCTGTATATGTTTGAAGCCGTGGGTAGAGGGCTGGGATGCATTCAGCAGCTATGGGTGTGCGTTAGACCGAGGGGTGTGGGTCAGAAGCTGGGGGCCTGAACACGGGCGTATGTATTTTACTGGTTTTATGATGAGCCACATGGGCTTTACA
Organism: Amorphophallus konjac; assembly: GCA_022559845.1. NCBI lineage: Eukaryota > Viridiplantae > Streptophyta > Magnoliopsida > Alismatales > Araceae > Amorphophallus > Amorphophallus konjac. The sequence continues at coordinate 125,974,596 of CM040117.1, read as the reverse complement.
AGCGGGCCTAAATGGCCGGAGTACAACTGGAGCAAGCCGCGAGACAATTCCGACTCGTGGGCCGGTCCCCGGGTCATTGCGTGGTGAAGCAGATGTCCGCGTGTTTAACTGGAACTCTTTACAGAGGAGTTGGTGTAGGTCCGACTACCTTGGTGGCCAGAACGGACACGGGCTGGCGCCTGGTGGAGGTCGGACGTGGCTCGTGGTGAGCAGTCGGGTCCGGGTCTTGGACGGTGAGTGTTGTCATCCTGGGAAGTCGAGGTCGGCCCCGGGACTGTGATTCCCGGGCCAGAGGTCTGACTAGATTTGATTTGTCGATCTGAGGGGTCGACGGCCGACTGGGAGGTGAACGGTGGGCACGTGGTTCCATGTCGAGGGCCTACGCGTTGCTATCAAGTACCCTTCATCACCGTCGTAAGTGTCGTAAGTTGCCGTACACGGGCAGGCCCGGGGTGCGGGCGTATTTGCCGTTGGTACGGTCATCTTACATATGGCGGGGATGGACTTGGCATGAGACGGTTAGACACCGCGTGAGGGGAGTACGTGCGACATACCCTCGACGTGTGTGAGCCGACTAGCAAGCCAACCGCGCGTGCACTTGTCTTCTCGCGTTCCCGACCCTTGCCGAAAGTCCCGAGAATCCGAGGGTGCGACAATTAGGCCGGGGAAGTTTGCTCGTCCGTCCGTGCGTCCGTGCTTCACATACCATATGCCTCATCATCCTTTGGCAAGGGGGGCAATTTATAGAAGTTGAAGGGGTGGGGTTTAGGTGGACCAAGTTGAGGGTCCAACTTGGTCAGGGTAAACCCCCAAATAGTGCTTTTATTTTTATTTTATTTGAATTTTATTTGTGTGTGTTTTGTGTGTGTGGGAGTGTGAGAGATGGGGTTTAGGCGGACCAGCCCAAGGGGCTGGTCTGGTCCGCATAAACCCCTCCTCCAGGGGGGTTTAGGCAGACCAGCCCCATGGGCTGGTCTGGTCCGCCTAAACCCCTCTTCGGAGGGTAAAAAAACCATTTTTTTATTTTTGAAGGGGTTTAGGCGGACCAGCTTGGGGGTCCAAGCTGGTCCGCCTAAACCCCTCCCAGCGGGGTTTTAGGCAAGCTGGTCCGCCTAAACCCCTCCCAGGGGGGGTTTTAGGCGGACCAAAGTCCCTCTTTTTTTGTTTTTTTAAAAATCTTTTTTTATTATACAAGGGTTTAGGCGGACCAGCTTGGACGCGTACCAGCTTGAAGGTCCAAGCTGGTCCGCCTAAACCCCTCCCCAAGGGGGGGTTTGGGGGGACCAGGTAGAAGAGAGAAAGGGGGAGTGGTCCCACCTCTATAAAACCCGGTTTTTGGTTATTTTCTTCCTAAATTGGCTAAGAAGAAAAGGAAAGGAGGATACTGGCAGGATACTGGTTGACCGGCCACGTGCGTGCGAGGAACGTGGGTGTTGTGATCGATGTAATCCCGGGGCTTCGTCTTCGCGACTTCTTCCACGTACGGGTACGACGAACGAACCTTGCAAGAACCTCAGACCGCGAAATTTAGAGTTTGCATGGACTGGGACTGGGGAGGGCCGTCGGGCCTCCGAGCTGGGGAGAGGGCGCGGCCCCCCGGGGAGTTCGCCCTCCCAGGGGGCGGCCACGCCCTGGGACACACGAGCCCCGGGCAAAGCTGTAACCCCGAGGGATGGCCCCCGGGGGTCTTCCTTTGTCGTCCGGGGACATCTCTTGGGGGATATGAAGTTTCAGGATGTTGAAATGGCCCATGAGAGCCATTGTTCTTCGAGCTGTAGTGGCCGCTCGCAAGATGTTCGGGCGAATGCCCGGCACACCCCAGGTTGCCGAACGAGCCGCGTAAGTGGCCGACGGGCCTTGGATTTGGCCTAGGGCCAAGGGTAGAAGTTTGTAGGGGCTGGGAGGAGGCACCTTGGGCCCATGGGCCTTGCCTCTTACTGCGTGCCATGTTGTACGGCTGGTTGGCAGGATAGCCTCGGGTTGGCCCGAGAGCTAAGTTCAGTGGCTTGTTGCCATGTGTTTGAGGGTCGGGGGTGGCCCCGGCTTGCTGGGGGGTCGTTGTAGGACCCAATTGGTGTACTAGAATCACGGGGTGGCCCGTGGATTTGTGTAGAAGGGTTGAAACATGTGCGCCCACAAGGTGTTCGGTAGAGTGCCGAACACGCGTGTGTGAGCCGTACACGCGTACTACTGGCCTCCTGAGCCTGTGGTTGACCTATTTGGGTCTCCCTTTGACCTTTGAGGGTTGAGGCAAGGCATTCCAGGGTAGGACCCTAGCCTTTTCACTGAGTGCCATGTGGCATGGCTTGTAGTCGGAGTGTCCCCGGGGCGGCCAGGGTGGCCGTGTAGAGTGCGGAGAAAATCTGCGACTTATGAATCAGGAGTGATCCCGATTGATTGCTAGTGTCGCCGTGCACCTCGGCTAACATGTTAGGGCTGTTAGTCGGGCCCACTGGGTTGTCGGAGGGGCTGGGTAGCCCATGCCTTGAAGGTGTTCGAGGAAATTCCCGAACCCTTATTTCTGGGTATTTTGCTGGGGAAATAGTTCGGGTACAACAAATGCCCCCCACGGGTCGTGCGTCAGAGGCGGAGACGAGGGCGTACGGCCCATAAACCTCTCCTTTTGAGTTGTTGTAGTTGCATTTGGACGTTTCATATACTTGTGATTTACTATGTTGTATGTGTTGAATTTCTGGCATACTGACCATTTTTGTGCTATGTCTTGCAGCTATGGCCCGATTTGGCAGGGACGAGAGGGTCCCGAGGCGTGTGGTCCGGGAGGAGGACCACTGGGTGAGGAGGACCTAGCGGCCCATGCCCCCTTTGGGCCCGCCAATTATCACCGCGGCCAACATGGAGCAGCTTGATGGTGGGCAAACAGTTGTGGCAGAGGGCCCCGTCGGCGAGCGCGGCAACGGGGTTGGGGTTGTGGAGCTGGCCCGCGCGTCGGAGGCATGCGGAATTTATACTTATGATCGCAGCGGTGGCTATCCAGTGGAGTTTTCTTTGGACTGCCACTTATTTGAGTTTATCAGGCACTTTGTCCCGCCAGGCATGGAGGAGAGTGACTCACGGGTTGCCGGAGCCCGTCGCCGACTGGAGCGGGCGATCTTGGTGGGTCGAGATAGCTTGAACGGGATTGTCCTTTGTGGCTTCCCGAGTTTCTCTGTGGATTACTGGAGGCATAGTCAGTTTCCCAGTGCTGAGTGCCTGGGCTTCTTCAATAGAGCAGACCAGTTCAGAGTTCGTGTTGGAGTGATGGGTCCCGCCTTCTGGGATTTGCATGGACACCACCGAGCGGAGACAAAGGGCAGTCCGGGATTGGTACTGGAGCCATCAGGGCTAGAGTATGCCGGGGAAGGCTATGACGACCGCAGTCTTTTGTCCAGGATTCTGCGACAGACCGTCGTTAGCTGGTATGGCAGCTGGGCGGTGATTCCGTCACACAGATACCGCCAGGGAGCTACCGAGTGGTTGATGCGCATAGTACACCACTACTGGGTGCTGCTAGACCGAGCTGACATCAGATATGCTGTGACTGCGACTCTGTATGGGTATCCTTGCTACACAGGACTTTTACAAGCGTTGATATAGCATTTCAACCGTAGGTGGAACACCGTGGCAACGGCTGAGGGAGAGACCTCATTAGACTTGTGGGCTCTGTGGAGGATCTCTGGGTTGCCGATCAGCGGCGAGGGGTACGAGGAGATAGTGCTGGATGACCTCCATCGTAGCCACACTGACGGGCATGGATGATACCAGGTTCCTTACAGCTACCGGTATTTGCTAAAGACCTGGAGGGACTTGGCCCTGGCTGGGAAGGAAAGAGCGGCGCAGACTCCCAGGGTGCCCCTAAATGCGTGGATTCGCCACTTTTATGACGGCCCCTTTTGCTTTCACCAGGAGTTCGAGAGGGACCAGACCCCCTGGGAGGAGTACACAGAGGTGGAGCTACGTTTCCAGACTTATAGCAGGTATATCTACGCGCCACAGGAGGGGTGGAACCCCCATAGACTGCCAGACATGACGCACTTGGCCGCGTACTTGGCGTACTGGCTGGCGATGTTCGTGGTCCCCCACGAGGAGGACGGCCAGCTGAGAGTAGAGCTGTTGTGGCCTGCGTGCCAATTGGCAGAGGGACGAAGGCTGGCCTTAGCCCCAACGGCTTTGGCCAATGTTTACCGGGGACTGGGAGTACTGGCGGCGCACCCGACGCCACGTGAGCGGAGCCTGCTTCTGCCGACTCACTACCTCAGTGCATGAGTTGGGTTGCTGTTCCCAGGGTTGGTGTCTCGCGGGTCTGTGATGAACCTGGCGGCACCATTGTTGTTTAGCTTCACCGGACAGCCTGATGGGGATGCAGTGATGCAGCTGGAGGAGGCCAGGAGGGTCTTGTGTTACTTGTCCGGCAGGGGCGAGGAGGGTGTTCCTTTTGACGGCGCTACCAGGGACTCCCACCTGATCATGGTGCCTTTGAATGGTGGGGCGGCATGCGCCCTACCCTACCCGCCGGAGCCGGACGCGTCATTGTACACAGAGTGGGTGATGAGCACCCGGCCAGCGGTGATGCCTTTACACCGGTTCGTGACGAGCTTCTTAGAGCCGTACTACCCGCACAGGTTCGCTGGGAACTTTGGGTACGACCATGGGATCCCGTCGAACCAGGAGTTCCCTTTGGCGGGTTGGCAGTACAAAGGTCGAGACACACATTTACTAGCCGAGGCGTGGTGGGACTTCTACTGTCGTCGAGAGCCGGAGCGACTGCCGACGCCTGTGCCGGGACGCAGGGGACGGTTCGACATCCACTGCGCCAGATGGTGGTTCGAGCATAGTCACCAGTACCGACAGAAGGCCTCGGTGATCCAGAAAGCTGAGGAGACCCGTCTCTTGAGGGAGGACCTGCCTCTCATCGCACTGGATGACGGGTATCTGCGGACTCACTTTTCTCGGGTCCGCCGAGAGGTAGAGAGGCTGGCGCAGTAGGCACCCTGGGGGAGCCGAGGCTCTTTGTCGACGGGGCGGAGCGGCAACGGGGCACTGAAGCCCCTCAAGCAGGCGCGGATGACGCCTGAAGGTACCAGCGTCAGGGCACCTCGATTCGAGATGTCGAGGACTTGGTGGACCCAGTTTCTGGCGGACTGCGGGTTTGAGCAGCGGGGTTCACTGGACCGAGTGCTCCCTGAGGGGAGCTTTGCAGATACGGCAGCTGACGACTGGAGGCGTCATATCGCCCATGCGATAGGGTCAGCTGGGCCCGTAGAGTTCGTGTCCCTTATTGAGTGTGCCTACACCCTGAGGGACGTGAAGGAGGCGGTTGCGAAGGCCGCACGAGTTGTGAGTTTGAAGCCATAGCAGCTAGTTCCTCTGCCACTGACCCCCTTTGTGACTACATGTAAGACATCTTTATTAGCCTGCTAGCCCTGCTTTGTTGTTTTCTAGGGCGTATGGCTGAGAGATCTTGTGTGGCTGTGTTTGGTAGGTTCTGCGGCGGACAGTGATCCCCTCTCCACAGGGACATCTTCTGGGGATGGTGACGGGGCCCTTCAGCCCCGGAGGAAGCGCCCCCGGGTGGAGACGGAGTCAGGGAGGTTGGTGAGTCCTCTCGGGGATCCGCTGCCAGGGAGCATATCGAGGCGGAGCCGGCTCTGAGTAAGTACCATATCCGCCTACTTGCTTTATGTTGATTCAACCTTGATGATTGGCTAACCTTGTGTAATTGGATTTGCTTTCCACAGCGCCACTGGAGACTGGGGCTGATGTGGCCTTCTCGCCACCTCAGGAGGTCAACCCACTTCCTGACGACGGGGTCGATCACGAGATAGATATGGAGGGGCTCCTTCGTATGATGGATGAGACCGCCCTCAATGTTGAGACCTTCCCCAACTTTGAGCCATGGAAGGCTTTAAAGGATGCCCAGCCAGGTAAACAACTCTGGGACCGAGCATGTTGTGTTTATGGTTGTATTTGCTTCTAGGAATTGACATAGTTGCCGGTGTCATGTAGAGGTGGCCGGGGCATCAGAGACCGCAGCTTCTTCAGAGATGCGAGGAGAGGTGCCCCCATCCATTGATGGGCAGGTGCCTGCTGTGGCCCAGGATGGCTTGGGTAAGTCTCGAACTGTTACGGAAAGTATTACCCTTTCATTATAGAGTTACAGGGATGCCAATACTGACTGACTTTATGATGTCATTTGCCAGGTGAGGATCCAGCCGCCACTCTGGAGATGATTCAGGAGCTGGTCCGTACAGGCCCTTCAGTGTCTCTTCCCTCCTTTGAGGGGGAGCCTGAGGGGAGGAGTGCTTCAATGCCGCCCACGATTGAGGAAGTGTCTAGCTTGTTACCGCAGCTGTTGGCGGGGGTGGAGCGAGCTTCCCTACCGGTTGTGGTGTTGGCCTGCACTATGGGGCTGGTTGGGTCTTCGAGCATGGGACCCTCAGGTGTGTAACTGGAGACTTAACCACTTATGTTAAGCCTTTTATTATTGATTGTCTTCTGGTGCTGAAGTCCTGTCGGTATTATTTACAGGTGTACCTTCGCCCCTAGAAGAAGGTGAGCTGCCCCGCAACGGGGCCGAGATGGTGGAGGAGGGACCCACAGCAGTGGCCTCTGCTGAGGGCGACGAGGAGATCGTCGATATCGAGAAAGTTTCGGAGGGGAGTGCTCCGGCCGGTGAGTTTTCTGTTTGCAACTCCTAGCTGGAGAACCACTCTTGCATGGAGCTGGGTCTGGCGATGACCTTGTTTGCTGCATTGGCTTGCAGGAGCTTCAGGTTTGGCCACATCTGGGAGTTCATCAGGGACCTCGTCGAGCTCTTCGGACGGTGGCGGCTTGGAAATGGAGACAGAGAAGAGCTCGAGCTCGAGCTCTTCGTCCTCCGGGGCCTCTGCTGGTAGGGAGGTTCCGACGGGGACCCCTCCTAGAGGTATGCAGTGGTCCTCTCCGTCCTTATTTGGTGCTTGTCAGCTCTTTAAGGCAGAGTGCTGATGTTCTTGAGTTATTTACAGCGTCAGATCCTGGGGAGGAGCATGCGTCGACTCCTGATGAGGGCGGGCAGGAGGAGCCTCCTGTCCCACCCGTGCTTGCTGGAGATGACCGGATGGTGGAGGAACCATTGCCCTCTCCAACCCCGGTAGGTGATGCTGTGGAGGCGGAGGTGCAGCTGCCTTCCCCGACCCCGACAGATGATGTCACAGAGTCGGCTGGACTAGCTCCAGGTAAGGAGTCAAGACTTGTCTTCTTCTCTTTATCAGGTTTTTCACCTTATTTGTCGAAGGAAGCCTTTTATGTATCACTTACTTCCTTTGGTGTTTGTTGGAACTATGCAGGTTCCACTGGAGTGCTGGTTGCGTCCGGAGACCTCTCCCCAGATTTAGGGGTCGAGTGGCCTCCATTCGCCTCCCCGCCAGAACCATTGCTGGAGGCGAGTGCAGGTGCCGCCCTGCTCTAGCGGGCACGAGGCTACTCACTGAGCGAGCCCCTCCCCTCTCCGGAGGACCTGAGGCAGCGGCTGCGGGAGTGCACCCAGGTCTATCACGCACTCGATTCCCACGTGAGCTCTGGATGTCCGGGTTGGCTGGGATCTGGGCCGAGTACCTGCGACTCCGCGCGGTTCAGGAGCAGCGGGCTCAGAGGCTGGCAACGATCCGAGAGGCACAGGAGCAGCGGGCTCGGCTTGTGTCAGCCATAGCTGAGCAGAGGAGTCACGCCGAAGCGACCGCGTTGGCATCTTAGGGGCGAGCCGCACAGCTGAGGGAGGTAGAGAGTCAGGCTAAGGCCTTGAGGAAGGCATGGGAGGAGCGGCAGGTAGTCACCGAGCGCGTCCGAGCCGAGTGGCAGGTGGTTGAGACCACAGCCGAAGCTAGTGCTCAGCTCTTGTCCACCCTGGAGGCGGAGCTTGCAACGACGGACTCTCGCCTTGCGACGCTAGAGGAGACTGATCCAGAGCCCTGAGTGTATCTTCCCCCTCTTCTCCTTCTCTCTTTTTTTGATGTCTGGAGTGTATGGATTTTGTTACCCCAAGGGCATGTCTTGGGCTCCTTTTACAGAGTATTAATGAACTCCAGATCCTTTGTTTACTGGGTTGTTCCCTCCCTTCTTTGATGGAATGGAATGATGCGCGTGAACTGACGACTCCTTATTGTTAGTTGTGCTTGCTTGTCCTACGACGCATCGCCATGAGTGATGACAGGAACCGGGTTTAAGGAACTCGGTGTTAGAAGTTGGAGGTTGAGTACTGGGTGGTAGAGGAAAGAAAGGCTATATGTGGGGTGAATCCTCCTGGGGGATGAAAGCCCACATACCGGGGAACCGTAGGCCCGTAAGAACGGGACAACTTGCATGATTTAGGGTTGTAGAGGTGATTCTGGAGGGTGTATATTGACCCTGAACTGGATGGTGGAATATTGGCTAACATTGTGCCGTTGGCCAAAGAACGGGATTCGTATGTGTCTGGGAAACTGAGATTGAGCTAGCTAGACGGCCTAGGCGGACATGGCAACCAAGACCGGAACTGGGAAAGGGACTGGAAATTGAAGCTGGGACTATGACTGGGAAGAGGGGATGGAGCTGAAGCCAGTTGGGTGACCTGGAAAGGTGCAATGGTTGGGAACTGGAACCAGGTCGGATGGCTAGCCTGGGAAGGCGTTATAGCCGAAACTGGAACCGAGAGCTGGAGGCTAGCCCGCGAAGGCGTCGTAGCTGAGGTTGAAGTTGAAAACTGGTGGCTAGGCCTGTGAAGGCACTGTAGCCGAGGCTGGGACTGGAAGCTGGGTGGCTAGCCTGCGAAGGCGTCGTAGCCGAGGCTGGGACTGGAGACTGGCGGCTGGCCTATGAAGGTGTTGTAGCCGAGGTACTAGGACTGGAGGCTGGGTGGCTAGCCTGTGAAGGCGTTGTAGCCGAGGCTGGGACTGGAAGCTAGGTGGCTAGCCTGCGAAGGCTTCGTAGCCGAGGATGGGACTGGAGATTAGCGGCTGGCCTGTGAAGGCATTGTAGTTGAGGTACTGGGACTGGAGGCTGGGTGGCTAGCCTGTGAAGGCGTTGTAGCCGAAACTAGAAGCTGGAGACTGGCGGCTGGCCTGTAAAGGCGTTGTAGCCGAAACTGGAAGCTGAAGACTGGCGGCTGGCCTGTGAAGGTGTTGTAGCCGAAACTGTAAGCTGGAGACTGGCGGCTGGCCTGTGAAGGCATTGTAGCTGAAGACTGGAATTGAAAGTTGGAGATGACCGACCCTCGAGGGTATAGTGGCCACCATTGTCGTGGAGTGATGTTGAGCTCACCATCGGGATGTGCTATGGCCGATGGCTTTGTAAGTGAAAAGTGGAGAGGGAGAGAGTTTTTTTTCACTTTACCAGCTCTACCGCCCTTGCGGGTTTTCGCCAGAGCTGGCCCCCTTTAGCTTTTTCCAGTGCACCCTTGCGAGTTTTCACACCGAGGGATTACCCAATTTTGCCTAAGGCGCCCTTTCGGGTTTTCACCTCAACTGGGTTGGTGGCAATTTTTGTCCCCAGTCGTCTCGTAGAGAGAGTTGACTGAGGCCACCGGGGTATCTCTATTTTTAACCCCATATATATATATATATATATATATATATATATATATATATATTGAGACTGCCGTCCATAGCATGTTGCTGTCAGGGGACGTGACCTGAGACTGGAAGGTGTGGATAGCCGAATATTGTTCGGCCATTGGGAGGAGTTTTTTTAGAAATCCTCAAGCCATGGTGGCGAAGGGCCACTTTGCCATGGGAAGGTATGACTGGAGTTGTAACTAGTGGATCTGGGATTGTATGGGGGAAACTGGGATTATACTAAACTGGAGGGCTCTGGATTTGCTGGATATGTGGGATATAGGGGCAGAGGATGACAAATATTTGGGGAATGTATCGGGATGTTGTTACATCCCTATGGTTTTGATGATGTCTCACACTATAAATCAATCTTCTATCTCTAGATTTATGCTGTTTCATCATGTGAGTGAGTACAGTTCATATGGCTGTCAGATAAGCATGCTATCTTGATTCTGTCTACACTCTGCTTAGTTAGTATGGACAGTAGTGGGTCGACCCACCCTTGCTGATGCGTCGACTCATCTGAACATTGTTTGTCTGGGTACCAAAGTCTATACATCAGCTTGATCAAGTAAGTCTGTACAGCATGCATTATTGTTCATATCATTAAGTCTGTACATTGGCATATCATCTTCAAGTCTGTACATCGGGCACCTTCTAACTGAAGTCTATACACTGGTCTTAATATTCTAAGTCTGTACACTGCCCGACCAGTTAAGTCTGCACATTGCCAAAGTCAGTACAGCTCAACTCTATACATCCTTCCAAGCTTCAACTCTATACACTGGATTGTCAAGCTTCATGTCTATACACTGGTTTGTCTAAACTTCAACTCTATACATCCGATTACTATTGCAGTGTTCACCAAGTCTATACATCGCCTTCATACCTTCAACTCTATACACTGCTACAGGAACCAAGTCCATACACTCTCCCGTTCAAATCCTTCTAAGTCTATACACTCCACATCTTTTCCTACACTTGGCCAAGTCCATACAATCATACATTTCCCTATGCTTTCCTGGCCAAGTATATACATCGCTAAGCCTGTACATTGCATTCTGCTCAAACGATCAAAGCTCAAAGTCTGTACAGCGTGAAGTCTATACATTAGCTCAGGGGCTTCAAGTCTATACATTGAACTGCTCTTCAAAGTCTGTACAGAGGCTTCGAATCGGCAAGTCTGTACATCGGCTTCATTCGCTCAAGTCCATACATCCACAGTGGTTCATCAAGTCTATACATCCACATTGGTACTTCCATGTCTGTACAACGCTGAAGCCTTCACAAGTCTGTACATCAGCTTCATTCGCTCAAGTCCATACATCCACAGTGGTTCATCAAGTCTATACATCCACAGTGGTACTTCCATGTCTGTACAATGCTGAAGCCTTCACAAGTCTGTACACTGCTTGAGCCTCACCAAGTCTGTACATCGCTTCAAGCGATTCAAGTCTATACAGATTACCTTCACATTCAGAGTCTGTACATCGGTCCTACAGCCGATCGTTTCATTCAGAACTTTACAAGTCTGTACAGCCGAGTGTCTCATGCATCGTTTCACTCTGGCAAAGTCTATACACTGGCTCAAGCTTGTCGAAGTCTATACATCACCGTTGGGCATCAAGTCAATACACTGTTCACCGTCTTATTAAAAGTCTTACACTATCAAGTCTGTACATTGCGAACAGTGCATCTCTTCCTCAAAGCCTGAACACTGGACTCTTGCTTCAAATCTACACATTGGGTTGTCCGACCACAACTCTATACATTCGGTTGTTATAACTTGAGTCTTCAGTGCTCACAGCACACTCGTTCCAAGTCTGTACACTGGTTAGGCTTCGTGAAGTCTACACAGTGGCTGAGCAATGTAAAGTCTACACATTGGTAAGGCTAGTTCATGCATTGTTCATCACATGTCTATACACTGCCATTCATGCGCTTATTCATTAAGTCTATACACTGCCTTCACATGCACTTTATTCATTAAGTCTATACACTCTCTCACGTTGTACACACTTACTCAGTTGCTGTTTCTGAAGTATATACACTTATGTTAAAAGCCTGAACTAACTAAGTATATACATTCCTTCTGTCTCTATCTACAGGCGATTCAGGCTGATGATTGGGCACGTGAATCGAGGTTGGCACCTGGCACGTGATCCAAGAAACCAAGAACATGACACGTGGATGGCAACCTAGTCAAGATGCTGCCATGTGGTCGAAATTCAAATGATCTGGCAAAAAGTTCATGGGCGGGAACCTGGCAGCCACACGCCCAATATCTGCTATAAATATGAAGCTTCGTCCTTCAGTAGATGCTTGATCGTGAAAAGAAAAAGCAGAAGGCATATGTGTGAGGCTGCACGATCCAGAAAGGAAAAAGAGCAAAGAGTTCCATAGTGTCCAGATCCGAGAGGAGTATGTTCGAGAGAGAGAGAGCAGTGTCTGTGGTTTGATGAATTGCTTCCTTTGAAGCTACATTTGTATTGGTTTCAGAATCGACTGCTTCTTCGTTGGTCTTTGTTTCTATTTCGTTTCCTTTTATTTTGTTCATCTTCTGATTCGAATTGTTTCCCTCCGGTGTGTGGAGGAAGGGAGTATCACTCCAGTTTCCCTCTGTGTTGCAGAGGAAGAGAGATCGGTGATCTCTGGTGGTGTTAGTGACTGGTTGTCATTAACAGTTTCCCTCCGGTGTGTGGAGGAAGGGAGAGGATTCTCCGGTTGTGTTCTAGCTGGGAGCTAGAACAGGTTTCAAGTTCTGTGGGTAGCAGAACTTGGTTGAGGATTTGTTTCCCTTGGTGTTCAAGCTGTGTGGCAGCATGTTGTTCGCAGACTGAGTCTGCATTGATCTAGCATCGTCTAGTGGAATCCTCACTCTAGTTGGAGTGAGGGGTGGATGTAGATTGCGGACTGCAATCGAACCACCTAAAAATCGAGTGCCTCTCTGTGGTTTGCTATTGTTATCTACGCTCTTCATCTGCTTGTCTCTTTGCTTCCATGTGATCAGTTCTTCATTCTCATTTACATTTCTTGTGACTGCATTTGCATTTCTCTGTGTGCGGTTTCAGGAGGGGCGTACGCAGTAGAATTATTTTCCGCCTAAGTTTTTACAAATTGGGAGTGATCTATTCATCCCCCCCCTTCTGTATCACTCTTGTTGCGCTAACATTTGGTATCAGAGCCAGGTTTACGTCATGTGGACGAACGGTCAAGGAAATGCTAGTGGTCCTAGAACCTTCATGGCCGAAGGTCAATCCATTAGTCGCCCTCCGTATTTCGATGGTAGTAACTATCTGTTTTGGAAGAACAGGATGGAAGTGTTATCAGGGCTCAGAGTCATAAACTGTGGAGAGTAATTACGGTGGGGCCATATGATCTGCCACCAAACGAGGACGCTTGGACAGATGACCATGTCAAGCTCTCTTCACTCAACTGGATGGCGCTGAACATCATCCAGTGTGCTGTTCATCCAGAGGAGTATGCCCGTATATCTGCCTACAGACTGCCAAGCGAATGTGGGATGAGCTGCAATTGATCTATGAAGGTACAGCTCAAGTGAAAGCCTCGAAGGTAAATCTCTACACTTCTAAGTATGAAATGTTTAAGATGAATGCAGACGAGAATATAACTGAGATGTATGCCAGGTTGTCTTTATCCACAAATACTCTTAAAGGGCTAGGGAAGGATCTTGCTGAGGCAGATATAGTCAGGAAAATCCTTAGATCGTTATCCCCGAATGGCACACTAAGGCCATTGTGATTGAGGAGTCAAAAGATTTGACTATCTTGACTGTGAATGAACTCATAGGATCTCTTATGACCTATGAGATGAATTTCAAAGGAGGTGGAGAAGGAAGTGAGAGGAAGGGTAAGAATGTGGCTCTAAGGGCATCCCGCAACAAGGGTAGCAACAGTGGGAGCAGCAGCAGTAGCCCCGAGTCTGAGTCCGAGCTTGAAGGTTTGTCAAATCTCGACCAGGAGGAGCAGGCAATGCTCACTAGACAGTTCAGAAAATTTCTGAAGAAAAAGGGAAAGACCTTTAGGAAGAAGAAGCCACACCCTTTCAACAAGAATGCTGAATTTACTAGTTACAGGGATAAAATCCTAAGAGACTAACTTGTTTTAATTGTAACAAACAGGGACATATGAAAGGCGAATGCCCAGACCTCCAGAAGAAGGGTCCCTATCTTCAGAAGAAAAACATAAAGGTGCAGAAGAAGAAGAAGCCACAGGCGATGGTCTGCACATGGAGCGAGGAAGAAGAAGACCCAGAAGAAGCTTCCTCAGAAGAATATGAAGATGGAATTTGCCTTATGGCAAACAGTGAAGAGGAGGTAATAAACGTTTTTGAAAATTTCTCAATTGATGACTGGGAGGATGCTTATGGTGACTTGCTAGATAAATTTAATTCCCTTAGTAAAGAGCACAGAGTTCTGAAAAGAAAATTTAACACAAATGTTGAAGAACAAACTCTGGTCTGTGAGGAAAATGAGAAGCTAAAAGAACAACTAGAAGAAATGACCTCACTAAGGAAAGAAAATGATAAGCTCAAGGAGAAACTCAAGAAAGTCAAAAACAGCTCAATGAATTCAAAACTAAAATTGAAGAAAGCATGAATGAAATTAGAGTGAATTCAGAGAAATATGAAGCTGTGAAGAAAGTAAATGCTGAACTCCTAAAAAATCTGAGTCCCTTCAAAAGGAGCTGGAAGACAAACAGAAAGTCTTAGAAAAGTTTGTCCAAGGAAAGACTAGCTTAGATGCTATACTAGGGACTAGGGTCAATTTCAATAAGGAAGGTCTAGGCTATGACCCAACCAACAAGAGACCCTTGCAATTCAAGACCATCACCTTCTGCCCAGAGAAGGGAAAAGAAAAGCTGGACACACCATCCAGCTCAAACAGCTCTAAGGAAATTCAAAGTCCTAAAGAAAACACAAAAATCAGTACTGGACAACCATTTAAGATGGGAATGAATTTTATGAAGAATAACACTAAGCCCACCTACCAGAACACAAATGGTAGATGGACCAAGAAAGTAATCAGAATAAGAGCTGGAATTACAACAATCAGATGGGTCCAAACAGGACCTACTGGAGAAATAACTTTCATGGTCAAAGATATGCTAATCAACAAGCCTACAGGAAATTTCCTAGGAATAGGAAGACTAATGAATGGAATAGAACTCACTTCTCCAGTCAGCTGGATTCAACTTTAATAAACCAGAAAGGAAGGTGCCAGAGAAAACCATGCTGAAACAAATCTGGATACCTAAACACTTGATCAGAGATTTGAACAATGTCATTGGACCCAACTCATCTTGGGTTCCAAATCACTCTGCTTGATGTATCTGTGTAGGTCGGCCTGGCAGCTGAAGACAACAAGTGGTACCTCGACAGTGGCTGCTCCAGGCATATGACAGGAGACCGATCCAAGTTTAGCAAGATAGAGATGAAGCCAGGGGGTCTGGTCAAGTTTGGAGGAAAGAACAAAGGTAAAATAATTGGAGTTGGAACAGTAGGTAAGTCTTCCACAAACTCCATTGAAAAAGTCTTACTTGTGGAAGGGCTTCAACACAACCTGATTAGCATTAGTCAATTATGTGACAGGGGTCACAAGGTTGTATTTGATGATAGTTCATGCAAAATCCTTGAAACAAATTCTGACATGGTTAAATTTGTAGCCAACAGGATTAATAATGTCTACATTGTAGACTTAGATGAGAATCTGAATCTACTATTTGCTTATCTGCCAATTCTGAAAATGATGCTTTGAATGGCATAGACGTCTAGGTCATGCTAGCTTTTCAACTTTAAATAAATTGGTCAAGCATGATTTAGTTAGAGGCATGCCTAGAATTAAATTCAACTCAATATCAAAAGCATGTGATGCCTGTGCTCTAGGCAAACAGACCAGAAATTCTTTAAATTAAGATCTGAGCCATTGTCTTCTAGACCAATGGAACTTCTTCATATGGACCTTTTCGGTCCAACTAGAACTCAGAGTCTTAATGGAAACAGGTTTGGCTATGTCATCATAGATGACTTCTCTAGATATTCATGGATATTTTTCTTAGCAAATAAGAGTGATGCATTTCAAAAGTTTAATCTGTTTTTCAATAAGGTCAAACAAGAAGGAAAGTACAAGGTTAGTTCTATTCAATCTGACCATGGAGGTGAGTTTGAAAACTCCATGTTTACTGATCTCTGTGACAAAGAAGGACTAACTCACAGGTTTTCTTCTCCCAGGACACCTGAACAAAATGGGATTGTGGAGAGAAGAAATAGAACAGTGGTGGAGATGGCCCGAACCATGTTGATTGAAAGTAAATTACCTAGAAGGTTTTGGGCAGAAGCGGCCAATACAGCAACCTACATAATCAACAGGGCCATGGTAAGACCCATACACAAGAAAACACCCTATGAGCTTCTAAAAGGTAAGAAACCAAACTTGTTTCATTTCAGAATTTTCGGAGCAAAATGTTTTATTCATAACAATGATAAGAAAGATTTAGACAAGTTTGAAGCCAAGAGTTCACCTGGAATATTCTTGGATTACTCTGAAGTGTCAAGGGCATATAGGGTATTTAACATATCAGATCAGAAAGTGGAAGAATCTCCACACATCCTTTTTAGTGAAAAGAAAGATGTTCTAATGTTGAAAATCTTGACGGGGATTCCAATCATGGTGGAGATTTTCTAGAAGACCAACAGGAAGAAGAGAAGACTCAGCCGAGTGGAGAAACAAATTCCCCAAATCAGGAAGGTCCAAGAGAAACAGGTGACTCTTCAACAAATATCAGATTTCTTAAAGACCATCCTTTAGATAAAGTCATAGGCAATCTTGAAGATCCTCTTCGGACTAGGTCTCATTTTAGAAATGTGAATAATGATGACTTAATTGCATTAGTCTCACAAATTGAACCTAAAACAGTAGAAGAGGCCTTAGCTGATCAAGCTTGGGTCAATGCTATGAGTGAGGAATTAGGTCAGTTTGAAAGGAATAATGTCTGGGAGCTTGTCCCAAGACCAGATGGCATAAATATCATAGGAACCAAGTGGGTGTTCAAAAATAAGATGAATGAAGATGGAATCATCTCGAGGAATAAGGCCAGATTAGTAGCCAAAGGCTACTGTCAGGAATTTGGTGTAGACTTTGATGAATCCTATGCACCTGTTGCTAGGATGGAAGCTATAAGATTGTTGCTTGCCATTGCATGCTCAAAGAATATAAAACTCCAACAAATGGATGTTAAAAGTGCCTTTTTAAATGGAGTTATTAAAGAAGAAGTTTTTGTTGAACAACCTCCTGGATTTCAATATTCTCCTCAACCTAACCAAGTTTTCAGGTTAAACAAAGCCTTGTATGGTCTAAAGCAGGCTCCAAGAGCTTGGTATGAAAGATTGTCTGAATTTCTGATCAGCAAGGGCTACAAAAGAGATAAAGCTGATCAAACTGTATTTACCAAGGGCATGAATAAAGATCTCATCATAGTTCAGGTATATGTAGATGACATTGTATTTGGATCAACTAAGCATGAACTATGTGATGAATTTTCTACCATGATGTCTGCTGAATTTGAAATGAGCTTGGTTGGTGAACTAAAATATTCTCTTGGATTGCAGGTACAGCAGCTAGAAGATGGGTGCTTCATCAACCAAACCAAATACACAATGGAACTGTTCAAAGGTTTGGCATGAAAAACTTAAAGCACATTACTACACCCATGGGCACCAATACTTCTTTGGATGCAGATGAGACAGGTAAAGAAGTAAATGCCAAACTTTATAGAGGTATGATTGGATCACTTCTTTACTTGACAGCCTCTAGACCAGATATACAATTCAGTGTAGGAATGTGTGCAAGGTATCAATCTAGACCTACTGAATTACACTTAGCTGCAGTTAAAAGAATCTTCAGATACTTGTCAGCTAGTCATTCTCTTGGTTTATGGTTTCCTGCATCTCACACACTTAACTTAGTAGCATATACAGATGCTGATTATGCAGGCTGTAAACTAGACAGGAAAAGCACTAGTGGCCATTGTGAATTCTTGGGTGGGTGTTTAGTGTCTTGGGACTCCAAGAAACAACATTCTGTGGCCCTCTCCACTGCAGAAGCTGAATATGTGGCTGCAGGGAGCTGTGGAACACAAGTAATATGGATTAAACACCAGCTTCAGCACTACCAAGTAGACCTGGGGTGCACACCTATTTACTGTGATAATACTAGTGCCATCAATCTTGCTAAAAATCCTGTTTTGCATTCACGAACCAAACACATAGAGATAAGACATCATTTTATAAGAGATGAGGTGTCTAAGAATAATTTTGAACTGATCCATGTAGGCACAGATAATCAGATTGCTGACATATTCACAAAACCTCTGGATAATGAAAAATTCACCACATTGAGAAGAGAATTAGGCTTATACAAATTGTCTTAATTATGAAGCCTGTCCTTGTTGTGAGGGGGAGTTGTGTTTGTCTGAAAATTAGCCTTCTTTCATGCTGGTTTAAGGGGGAGTTCAGAATGCTTACTGGTTAGCTTTCAGAATACTTTGAGTAAGGGGAAGCTTTGAGATTACGCTGGATTGTTTTATTGAGGAATGCTATGTCTTAGGGGGAGCTGAGTTGTAATGTGAGAAGAGAAGTTCTTTGACAGATTCAAAAGGGCTGTCCAGATGTGTAACTTTGCTGGTCTTGCATGACTGATCTAGTGTGGTTCTCTCAGACAGTAGAGTGTCACTTATCTCTTAAGTCTATAAGTCAGTGACTCTAATCTTCAGTTAGAATCTTTCCTATTAGTACTCCTTCAGAGATTTGGACTAATGACATAAAGTATATCTTCCTACATTGTCATTGATTCTGGTTCAGGCCAAAACCTGTATATCTTGATATCTGACCCAATCAACTTGAAATCTAGACTTCAAGACTCAATTCAAGAAATAATCCTTTTGGTATTGTTTTCAATCATTCTATCTCTTTAACTTAAGGGCTTAACTGAACAAACATGTTTTGTTTTGATCACTGAGAAACTGGGAGCTTCATCAATGAAATGAATATTTCTCCCATGTCATGAGGTGTCAAATGCTTAAAATGAATGAAAAGAGATGATAGAGCAATGGTGGCTTGCTGGTGAGTAACTGGGGACTCTGGCCTCCAATCAAGGTGTTTCCTCATGTCAAAAATCACAGTTACTAACTCTGTTCCTTAATAAAAAAAGGAAGTAATAAGGTACTCACTCTGAGTAACTGGAGATTCAGGCCTCTAATCAAGGTGTCTCCCTAATGTCAAAGGTTTGAACTACCAACTTACTCATTGATCTTCTTGAAAATCATCTCAAAAAGAAAAAATTCCTTATTATTATGCAACTAATGGATTGCTTGTCTTCAATACCTTGAGAACACCTCTCTGATTTCATCTCTTGCTGTCTTGTGGGATAGTTGAATGATCAGCTATATCTGGCCATACTTGTGAACTCTTGCTCTAAATCATCCACTATGTATGCTGATAAACTTATCTATCATTCTACTTCTCTATGGTGTACTAGAGTTTAAAGAATCTTCTCTTGAGATTAGAAACTCACTTATTCTCTTAAGACCTTGAAGAGGCGAGATCTCGCGCGGGGTCCTGAGCGGGCTGTGGATCACCAGAAGATGAATCTACAAGAGAGGGAAACGTATCAGAGGGCCCAGGGGATCTCCCTGGGGCAAAACCCTCTGATGGCTAAGTCAGTAAAGCTATGGTGGAAGCACTAATGGGGGGAGGAGAGAGCTGACGCGCGAGAATCCTCTCCACCAAAGGGTGAAGCGAATTGTGCTCAGGAGCTTAGGGTGTGTGAATGCTTAGTTCATCTTACCATCTTCCGGAGGGTATCCCTTGCATAAATAGTGCACCGCCTTCAGAGTCCTGTAAGCTGAGGGGTTCCCGGCGGGAGTTACGTCTTTAACGGGGGCTTTCATGGCCTGATCGTGGGAACGTTATCCCTTGGAGTCCGGCAGCTCCCATGACTCTCCCGCTAGCGGAGGACTCTGAACGGCCGCACCTGCAGATAATCAACCGGTCTTACCGAGCCTCGGGGATGCTAGCTCATGTCCGAGCGACAGGCATGGCCCGGCGAGGGTGGGGTCGGATAGGTCGGCTGGAGCCTATCTCTCTCAGATGGGGAGAGGGCTTTAGGCCGGACCTTCCTTGGGACCTGACCGTTGTCTCGGGCCCTCCGAGCCTAGAAGGCTGTCGGGGAGAGTTAGTTCCTCGAGTCTTATTTATTAGGCTTTTCTCCCTAAGTGGGCCCTATGGGCTATCACTTGGGTGGGCTCGCCTGGTTGGACCTTGTGGGTCTTGTTGGGCTGCCTTTGTGGTGGGCTGTGGAAATCCCCCTCTCCACTTGTCCCCCTCCTACTCCCGAGCCAAGGAGGCTCGGATGAGTATTTTTTCGAGGCTTTGGACCGGCGTGGCTCAGGTGGGTGGAATTCCGTTGGCGTTATGGAGCCGCTTATAACAGTCGCCGAGGCCCGTAATGATGATCCTGACGGATTCGAAACGAAGGGGCCCCCCCTTTTTCTCAGAGCACGGAACGGTCGCGCCGCCACCCTCAGGGGTTTATAGGGGGCGCTGTTCATCGTTCTAGGCTTCCAGGGTTTTAGGCTTTCCTTGCTTCTTGATGCGCCGTGAGAGCATAGCGGAGACGCGGAGCCTTGCGGCGGCGTTCGAGGAGTTGGCGTGGATAACCGCAGAGGCGGTCCGGCAACTTCCTTCTCCCCCGGAGTCTTCAAGCTCGTACGAGGGATCTCTTCCCGACTCGATGGCGGATCAGAGTCCAGAGCTTGCGCCGGTGAGGCGGGAACCCGTCCCCAACTGTAGTGAGTTGGGGGAAGCGGAGGTGCGGAGGCTGGAGCATCGTTTCCGCCTGCCTCTCAGATACAGCTTCGTCGCCGCTACTCCATACGAGACGAGTCTGGATGATCGTGACGAGCTCATTTGCACCTTCCTTCTGGCTTGGAAGAGTGGATTTCGACTTCCTTTCGATCCTTATGTGCTGCAGCTTCTTAATTTTTTCGGTTGGCGCCTATTCAGTTGGTGGCCAATTCGTATCTGCTTCTCTCGGCCTTCGGGATTCTTTGTCGTCAGCACAACATTTTTCCTTCTTTGGACCTCTTCCACTTCTTTTTTGAGTTGAAAGCGCACCAGTCGGCGAGGAAAGGCTTCTACTTCATCCAGGCGCGGAGGAATAGGAGCTGCATCTCGCTCGCGGCGAAGGACTCCTCGCACAAGGGGTGGAAGACCCAATTCTTCTGGGTGAAGGCGGTGGCGACGGACGAGATCTGGAGATGCCGGACCTCGCCCAACTTTCACCCGAATCTGCCCCCTCGCCAGGAGGAGTTCCCTCCCCAGGTGGAGCAGCAGGCTGCCCGTCTGCTGGAGAACCGCCAATCGACCGAGGAGCTGGTGATGCCGGAGAACATCGAACGGTGTCTTCTCTCGCGGTTGACGTCGGCAGGTACGGCTCTTGAGGCTCTTTTTCGGGGGTGGTAGCTCTTTTACTTCTCCTGACTGGGGCTTCTTCTTGTTGCAGACGTGAGGCGGGAGCCTCTGGAGGAGGCGGCCGAGGTCATCGATCTGGGAGATGACTTGGCAGCCGATGAGCCTGATGTCTCGGTGGGTCACTTCCATGCCCGAGATAAGGGCAAGGGGGCGGCCCCCGAGGGAACTTCTCGATCGACCGGCCTGAAGCGCAAGGATCCCCTGGCGGGGAAGTTGCGGGAGGCCGCGAAGGCCAGGAAAAGGGCCAAGAAAGCCGGCCTTCCTACCGCCGTGGGGGGCGATTCTGGCTCGGCGGCGCTCCCCCCTCGGGGGCAGGATGGGGCCGACCCCTCCGGGCTGGCTCTCCCATCCGCCGGGCGAGAGGGGGCCGAGGAGACCAGGGGCCCCTCAGAGGGAGGTGATGGGTCGGCTCTCCCCTCTGTGGGGGCAGAGGGGGCCGATGCCGGTGTGGCCGGCGCTGGGACCGAGGGATTGGTCGGCGCGGATGGGGGTTCGCCCCCGAGGGCGTCGTAACCCCAAGTGCCGGCAGCTTCTGGTGCGATGGATCCCGCGGCGCCGGTCGAGGCTGGGGGTTCGCCCGGGGAGGCGTTGTAACCCCAACCGACCGTGGCGAGCGGGGTGGTCAGCTTCGCTACCCAAACAGGGTCTTCGGGCGGGGTGCCCAGGGTGGAGTAGTCCCCTTTGCCAGAACCTCTGGTCAGGCTCAGTATCTCGGGTGACTTGTACCGGTTCTGTCGGTCGATCGCCGAGAGGGGGGGAGAAAGGCGCAGCACTCCCGCCGGGGTCCTTGATATCCTGATGGAGGGCGGCCTGGTCATAGCTCGGACAGCGGCCGTGATGGCAGAGGCGCACGCCCGGATGGAGGCGGAGCAGTCGAAGCTCGCCTGGACCCTTGGTGGATGCGAGGGGAAACTAGCCCGGCTCGAGGGGGAGCATGAGGGGCTCCGGCGGGAGTTCCTCGCATTCAGGGAGTTGGCGCGGTCGAGCCGATGGGAAGCCGAGGCGCTGGCCGAGCAGCTAGCAAGGGCCCGAGAATCGCTCGAGAGGAAGAGCAAACGTCTAGAAGACGAGCGTCAACGTCACATCGACCTGGACGGCCTCTGGGAGCTTGAGCGCGGCGAGCTGCAGGATCGGGCGGAGGACGCGGAGCGCCTTCGCGCTGAGGCCGAGGCGGACCGAGCCCGGGCGGAGGGTCGGGCGATCGAAGCTGAGCGGAGGATGACCGAGCTAGAGGAGCGTCTGGCGAGGGCGGAAGAGCGTGCGGCCGAGGTGGAGCGAGCTCAGGATAGGCAGGTCGAGGCGGAGGTGATCGAGCGCTACAGAGGCTCGGAAGCTTACTCGGCCGACCTGATTGAAGCTGCCCTACCCTACTACGAGGTAGCGCTCCGTCGGGGTGCCCGAAAGGGATTCAGGCAGGGCTATCGCCGGGCCATGAGCTATGCCAACGAGCACCTTGCCGGGGGTGATTTTCCTTACGGCCAGAGTTATGACTCGGATGAGTCAGTTTCCAGCTCCCCATCCTCGGCCGGGGAAGAACCGGAGGAGTCACCTCCAGCGGGGTCACCAACTCCGGAGGCTCCAGGAGGGCTCAAGACCGGGACAGTTCTCACACAGGCGAGGTCAGTGTCCGGGCCGGCCGTCACCGAAGGCACTGGGGGTGACGCGTCCCCTACTGTTGTTCCCGAGCTTCAAAGTGGGCCCGAGGCCTGATGTATTATGCTTTATTTTGCCCCTTCCCCTTTTTGTCTGTTTTTCCTTTTGTAAGAGGATTTCTTTATGGGAGGCAATAAAGGACTTACTTCGTTTGATCGTTATCTTTGCCGTGATTTGGCTGGCGTATCGGGGGCAGTTGGAAGGTGCCGATATTTTCTGCACCGTTCTCGCATACCGATTCAGGAGACTTCTGGCGGGGCGTCCTTTCATTCCACCATGCTTTGAAAGTCGAGGCGCTTTGCGAATCTCGCTAGGGCGGGGACCGAGGAATTAGAGGTGACCTTCCAAGGGAGGTCCTATAGCGTGTTTTCGAGGGGGGAGTCATTTAAGGCGCGTGGCCTCCCTTGGCCTATAAAAAGGACCGAAGGGTGCTCCTTCCTTCTTGCTCTTGTTCCCTCGTTTTCGCTCTGCGTTGCGCCGCCGCGATCAGAGCATGGAGGACCCTTCAGAAGATGACGCTGCAGACGACGGGGAGCGGCCGATTCCAGCTGTCCTGGAATATCGGTCGGGTCCCACGGTCACCGCGCGTGCATGAGACGGGTCCGACGGTCACCGCGCGGATCTGGAGAGGGCTTCGACGTGCGGGGGCACCCCGTTTGCCCCCTCTTGGCTCCGGCGAGGCTTCCGGGCGGACGCCGAGATGGAGGGCGGATGGGGGAGTTAGGGATGCCGGCCGCCATTCCCCTCCGTGGGAGGGGAGGAGGCGGCTCCAGTCCCTTCCTCACCCATGTCCGCAGCCTCTTTCTCTCTCTTTTGTTCTTCATTTCTTTCACTCTTCGGGGGCTGCTTGCTTTCTGTTCGCCTCCAAAGAGTTGGTAGTTTGGCAGAGAGGGGACCTTCACGGCGCTCCTTTTTCCAGGTTGTTGCCAACTTGGAAGGTAGCCTTCCTCGCGTGAAAGGTGGCCTTCTCCTTGCTGTCCCTCTGTCACCTTTGTCACGGTCCACCCGAGCCAACTGGGTCGACCATCTCTTGTCCGAGCCAGTTTCTACGCGAGGCAGAGTCAGTGGCTGGATGCGAGAAGGTCAAGACCGGGTCGGTCGGGCGATGGCCGTTTGCCGCGGTGCTAGATGGATTTTTGCTTTTCACTATGTAATGTACCGGCAGTTGCCTTTCTGATGTACCAACAGTTATCTTGAATGAATGCAAAAAAAGGGGGTTTATTTTACCCGATTTGTCGATACAGTTTTCAGAAATAAAATCTGCGTAGTGTGGTTGCGTTCCATGTCCGGGGAATGGGTTCCCCTTCCATTGTGGCTAACCTGTACGCACCTTTCCCGAGCGTCTCGATCACTCGGTAGGGGCCTTCCCAGTTGGGGGATAGCTTGCCCGCCGCCTCCAGTGGTCGAGAGGCTTCGGTCTTCCTGAGGACGAAGTCCCCTGGTTGGAATTGTCTGCCTTGGACCTTGGTGTTGTAGTACCGAGTGAGGCGGCGCTAGTATTCCGTAGCTCGGACGTTCGCGATCTCTCAGAGTTCGTCTGCCAGGTCGAGGTTCTCGAGCAACTTCTGCTCGTTTGCCTCGGGCGAAAAGCTGATCACTCGGAGAGACGGATTGGCGATCTCTAACGGAACGACGGCTTCGGTGCCATATACCAGCTGAAAAGGGGTCTCACCGGTTGCCGCCCTGGGGGTCGTTCGGTGCGACCATAGTACGCTAGGCAGTTCCTCGAGCCAGCTACCCTTAGCCTTGCCGAGTCTGGTTTTTATGCCCTTCATGATGGTCTTGTTGGCATTTTCAACCAGCCCGTTGGCCTGAGGGTGGGCAACCGAAGTGAAGTGGTTGCGGATATTTAGGTCGGCACATCTGTCTCGGAAGTACCGAGAGTCGAATTGCCGCCCGTTATCGCTCACTATCACTCGGGGGATGCCAAAGCGACAGATGATCGATTTCCAAACGAAGCCCCAGACGACTGTCTCGGTGATCCTTGCTGTTGCTTCAGCCTCGATCCACTTGGTGAAGTAGTCGATGGCGACGATGATGAACTTCTTCTGGGATTGAGCCGTTGGGAACGGCCCAAGGATGTCGATCCCCCACCGAGCGAAAGGGTAGGGCTCGGTAAGGGTGATAAGTTCCGTGGCCGGCTGATGGACCAAATGGTCGAACCGCTGGCAACGGTCGCAATGTTGTACGTAAGCCGTGCAGTCGCGCTGCAGGGTCGGCCTCCAGTACCCTTGCCTTAGCAGGATTCTGGCCAGCGACCGACCTCCTGAATGTGCTCCACACAGGCCTTGATGAATCTCTTCAACGGCTTGGCTTGCTTCGTCGGGACCGAGACACTTCAGAAGGGGCCCGGAGAACGATCTTCGGTAGAGAGCGTTGTCGAGGATGACGAAGCGCCGAGCTTGGTATTTCATTCGGAGGGCTTCCCGAGGGTCGGAGGGCTCCCGGGAGTCCCGTAGCCAGGACAGGTAGGGGGAGCGCCAGTCGCCGGGAGTGGCCGAGTCAATGGCGAGGAGCTCCGAGTCTATGCTCGGGCACTCTAGCTCTTCTAGGAGGATCGATCGTGTACCTTTCGGGTCTAGGGAGGAGGCCAGTCGGGAGAGGGCGTCCGCCCGAGAGTTTTGCTCTCGAGCTATTCGGACTACCTCGAACTCCTCGAACTGCTGGGCCAGGCTCCGGACCAACTGGAGGTATTTGATCATAGGTACCTCTCGAGCTTCGTACTCGCCATTGACCTGGCTTGCAACTAGCTGAGAGTCGGTGTGGATCCTGACTCGCTCGGCCCCCAACCGTCGGGCCATGCGGGCTCCCGAGATAAGGGCCTCGTACTCGGAAGCATTGTTGGACGCCAGAAAGTTGAACTTTAGGGCGTATTGCAACTCTATTCCTTCGGGGAACCTTAGGAGGATCCCTGCGCCGCTACCGATCGAGTTGGACGATCCATCGACGAACAGCTCCCAGGTTGGCCCGGTTGCCGTCGGAGGCCTGTCCTCGACCGGAACGGTGCTCTCGGCGATGAAGTCGGCGAGTGCTTGTCCTTTGATAGCTGATCGCGGCCGATACAAGATGTCGTAGGCCCCGAGCATGATGGCCCATTTGACAAGTCACCCCGAGGCTTCGGGGTGGGCCAGAATCTTCTTCAGTGGCTCGCTGGTTAGCACGGTGATGGGATGCCCCTGGAAGTAAGGTCGGAGGCGCTTTGCGGAGGTAACCAACGCTAGCACGAGTTTCTCGGTTGCGGGGTACCTCCGCTCGGCCTCGTTGAGCACCTTGCTGGTGTAGTAGACCGGCCTCTCGATTCCCGAGTCATTCCTGACTAGGACCGAGCTGACCGTTGATGGCGTCGTCGAGAGATAGAGCAACAAGACCTTGCCCGGGACGGGCTTGGAAAGCACCGGGAGCGAAGCCAGGAACTCTTTGAGCTCGGCGAACGCTATTTGGCATTCCCCATCCCATGCGAACGTAGCAGATGCTATCTTGGGCCCCCTCATCAGCTTGAAGAAGAGCAAGCATCGTTCGGCCGCACGGGACAGGAAACGACTGAGAGCAGCGACACGCCCCGTCAGACGCTGGACATCTTTGATGCACGCGGGCGGGCGCATGTCCAGGATGGCCTGGACCTTGTCGGGGTTGGCTTCGATCCCTCGCTGAGTGACCAGAAAGCCCAGGAACTTCCCAGATCTTACTCCGAAGGCGCACTTGGCGGGGTTGAGCTTCATGCAGTACTTCAGGAGGGTGCCGAAAGTCTCGGCGAGGTCGGTGAAGTGGTCTTGGGCCCTCGGGGTCTTGACGAGCATGTCGTCGATGTAGGCCTCGACGTTCCGACCTAACTGTCCCTCGAACATGTGGTTGACCAGTCGCTGGTATGTGGCTCCAGCATTCTTCAATCCGAAGGGCATCCGGGTGTAGCAGTACACGCCGTAGTCGGTGATGAAGGCGGTCTTCTCGACATCTTCAGGGCTCATTCGGATCTGATGATAACCCAAATAGGCATCCATGAAACTGAGTATCTCGTTGCCCGAGGTGGAGTCAACCAATTGGTCGATGCTCGGTAGCGGATAGCAGTCCTTGGGGGTGGCCTTGTTCAGATCGGTGAAGTCTACGCACATTCGCCACTTGCCTGTAGTCTTCGGCACCAGGACGACGTTGGCTAGCCACGTTGGGTACAGGACCGGTCTGAAAAGACTAGTTTCTTGTCCCTTGGTGACCTGCGTCTTGATGATCACCTGTTTCTCGGGCGCATGCTTCCTTCTCCGCTGCTGTACGGGTCTCACGGTGGTGTCGAGGTTGAGCTTGTGCATCACGGTCTCCTCTGGTATACCGGGAGTTGATCATCGGACCAAGCAAAGACCCGAACATACTCAGAAAGAAACTCCTTGTATTGCTGCTGTTCCTCTGGTGGTAGGTCGGTGCCGATCCTCACTCCTAGGGCCGGGTCGTCGTTCAGGAATACCGTTAATAACTCGCCACCGGGCTCGGTGGTCACGGCTCTTCCTTCGACTCCCCTGGGGCCCTTATCCTTCCCGTCTGGCCTTGAGGCTTCCACCGAGATGTTGTAGCACCTTCTAGCCGTGGCCTGGTTACCTCAGACTTCCCCCAACCCATTTTTGGTGGGAAACTTCATTTTTTGGTGATAGGTAGATGGTACGGCCTTTATTCGGCTGAGAATTTTTCGGCCGAAAATGGCGTTGTACGCTATCATACCTTTAATCACTATGAAGTCCACTATGACCGTAACGGTTTTGGGTGGGGTGCCGATAGTGACCGACAGGCTAAGGGCTCCCTCGGGGTAGGTGGCCAGGCCATTAAACCCGCAAAGGGGCGTTCGGATCGGGCGGAGCTTGGATGGGTCTTCCCCCATCTTGAGAAAACAGTCATAAGATAATACATCGGGGGCGCTCCCATTATCAACCAAAATCCTATCTACATTACAGTGATTTATCGTGGCCGAGATAACGAGGGCATCGTCATGCGGGGTGCACAGCCCTTCCAGGTCTTGGTCGGAGAAGACTATGACCTGGGGCTCCATCGGCGGGCCTCTGGGGGGCTCTAAGGCTTGGCTGGCCCGCTCGGCATGACGTTTCCTTCCTCGGCTGGTGTCGCCGCCCGATGCCGCTCCTCCGGAGATGACGTTGATGTGGACCCCTCGGGGGGCGTTGTCGATCTCCTCTGCGGCGTCTCGGTCTTCTTTGTGCCCGGTCGTGAACCGGGCTAGGTGCCCCAGACGGATGAGGCGCTCGATCTCGTCCTGGAGCTGATAGCAATCTCCGGTGTGGTGCCCGTGGTCGCCGTGGAACAGGCAATGCATGTCCCGCTTGCGGTTCTTCGACCTCATTGGCTCGGGCTGGCGGAGAAGTCCTGAGTCTTTGATGTCTTCATAGATCTCGTAGACTGGCGCGGTCAAGGGGGTGTACCGCTCGTACTTTCTTTGGCGCTCTCCTTCTCGATCGCGCTTCTTACCCGAGCCAGGGTTTGGCTCGGAGGTCCGCTTCTTGTCCCCCTCCCGACCCGAGCCGGTTGCATCTCGGCAGGCGCTGAGTACTTCTTCGCACTCGGCGTGGCGCAGTGCCAGAGTCACTAGCTCGGCAAGGGTCGAGGGAGGGTGGAGGACAAGCTCGCGGCGGAGATTCTCGTCCCGGGTGCCCCCGGTCAGTGCGGTTGTGGCTGATGCCACATCTAGGCGGGGGATCTTGAGGGCTTCCGATTTAAATCGGTGGACGTAAGTCCGGAGCCTCTCCCCTTGCGCCTGTTTGAGGGCCAGGAGCCCCGCTACTGACCTTGGGGGGGCGCTACCGGCGAAACTCTCCTTGAAAATTCGCCCGAATTACCTGAAGTCTTGAATGGACCCAGGGGCGAGGGCTCGGAACCATGCCTGAGCACCTTGGACCAGGGTGGCCGCGAAGGCTCAGCATTTGATGGGATCCGGCGTTCCATGAAGGGTCACCAGGGCGTCAAAGCTATCGTAGTGGTCGGCTGGGTCGCCCTGGCCGTCGTAGAGCTTGAAGGTTGGAATGGAGGCTCTGGGAGAGACCTCTGCCTTCAAGATGTACTCGGAGAAAGGGGATTTCTCCTCATCCTCTGGGAGAGAGGTCTTCTGCTGGGCGCGGAGGGCGCGCTCTTGCTTTGCGAACCGTCTCTCGAAATCACGCAGCCGGAGGGACAGCCCTGGCTGCAGTCGCACCGTGGGGCTGGGGGGGGCGTCTTGGCGATCTCCCGGGGCACTAGTGCCCGGGCGCGGTGGCCTCGCCCCCTGCTTCCCTCTCCTCGGCGTGGAGGAAGCCTCTTGCTCCGTAGGCGGGGCATGCGAGGGTCCTCTGACGTCGTTGCGGAGGAGCTGTCGGCCGCGGAGGGTGAAGCGGCCTCCGGTGGTGTGCTGAGTCGCACTCCTTCGAGGGGGACTTCCTGACGGGGCGCGGGACCTTGCGTCCCTGGCCGCCTGGGCCCTCATGAGCTCTACGAGGACGTCCATCTTTTCGTTGAGGGCCTGGAAGGCGTTGGCGCTACCATCGAGGGGTGCCCCTGTCTCCGCCGGGGGGGGGTGGTGGCCTGTTGGTGGGGATGCTGGCGTTGGAGGGGGGCTCTGCGAGACCCTAGAGGGGGCGCCTCCCGCCGCCGCCACAGCCTTACCTGCCCCACCGGCGGATCTCCTCCCTGAGCTTCTTCTCACCATCTCGACTTTTCGTGCGTTTCCCATAGACGGCGCCAGATGAAGAGGCGAGATCTCGCGCGGGGTCCTGAGCGGGCTATGGATCACCAGAAGATGAATCTGCAAGAGAGGGAAACGTATCAGGGGGCCCAGGGGATCTCCCTGGGGTAAAACCCTCCGATGGCTAAGTCAGTAGAGCTATGGTGGAAGCAATAATGGGGGGAGGAGAGAGCTGATGCGCGAGAATCCTCTCCACCAAAGGGTGAAGCGAATCGTGCTCAGGAGCTTAGGGTGTGTGAATGCTTAGTTCATCTTACCATCTTCCGGAGGGTATCCCTTGCTTAAATAGTGCGCCGCCTTCAGGAGTCCTGTAAGCTGAGGGGTTCCCGACGGGAGTTACGTCTTTAACGGGGGCTTTCATGGCCTGATCGTGGGAACGTTATCCCCTTGGAGTCCGGCACCTCCCATGACTCTCCCGCTGGCGGAGGACTCTGAACGGCCGCACCTGCAGATAATCAACCGGTCTTACCGAGCCTCGGGGATGCTAGCTCATGTCCGAGCGATAGGCATGGCCCGGCGAGGGTGGGGTCGGATAGGTCGGCTGGAGCCTATCTCTCTCGGATGGGGAGAGGGCTTTAGGCCGGACCTTCCTTGGGACCTGACCGTTGTCTCGGGCCCTCCGAGCCTAGAAGGCCGCCGGGGAGAGTTAGTTCCTCGAGTCTTATTTATTTGGCTTTTCTCCCTAAGTGGGCCCTGTGGGCTATCACTTGGGTGGGCTCGCCTGGTTGGACCTTGTGGGTCTTGTTGGGCTACCTTTGTGGTGGGCTGCGGAAATCCCCCTCTCCAGACCTACTCGTGACTTTCTGCACTAAGAAGTTACTGCCCTTCTTCTTCATGTTTCCAGCACTGTCATACACTCTGTATTTCTTTTTGCTGATGTCAAAGGGGGAGAGAAGTTCTGCAATATCAGAGAGTCTTGGATTAGTCTTGAGCTTTGGGGGAGTCATGTTGCTTCGGGGAAGATATGTTTTTGAGTTGTGGGGGAGATGAGAGTGTGTGGTAGGGAATGTTTAATTCATTTACATGAGCTTGCCTTGAATTTACTCTGTTTATTGCAGCTAATATTAATTTCTTGTTGAACTTTGATATTGCTTGATTCATAGTGTTGCCATCATCAAAAAGGGGGATATTGTTACATCCCTATGGTTTTGATGATGTCTCACACTATAAATCAATCTTCTATCTCTAGATTTATGCTGTTTCATCATGTGAGTGAGTACAGTTCATATGGCTGTCGGATAAGCATGCTATCTTGATTCTGTCTACACTCTGCTTAGTTA